>BSBM01000199.1:10365000-11565000 GCA_027924585.1 Larix kaempferi
TCCTTGCCCTCTCAAATAAGTTTTTGTTTCAAACTCCCCTCCAATAATTTTGCATGTTATTTCTTTTGATGGGGATTCTTTCAAGTCTAGTAGTTCAAAATGATTCTTTCAAGTCTAGCAGTTCAAAATTGTTCATCCTTTGTCTTGACAAGCATTCTTTTTGCTTGTTAGTTCTCTTGACGGATATTCTTTTAACTCTTGACGGGCAATATTTTAACTCTAACAATTCAAGATTGTCCATTCCTGATATTTTCAACCTTTTCAACTGAGTTAGCATTCTAATGGAATGGGGAAAATATTTCGAGGGGAAGCATAATAACTTCAATTCAATACTACATGGAGGGGTGTTTTGAGACAATATTTATGTAAATTGTCTCAATTTGAGACAAAAGAAAGTTGTGTATTGTCTTAAATATTGTCTTTAAGCGAGTGTCTTAAATTATTGTCTCAAACTATTGTCTTTGTAAAGACAATATAAAATAAATCAATTATAGACCATATTGTCTCTATAAGAGACCATATTGAATCAAGTTGAGACAAAAAAAAATTGTGTATTGTCTCAAATATTGTCTCTTTAGAGACAATATCACTTTGGTCTCTCTAGAGACAATATCAATATCACTTTTGTTTCTCTAAAGACAATATATAAAACAATGTCTGAAAATCATTTAATGAAATATTATTTTCTTAAAATAAAATACAATATCGGTAGGGCACGGTGGAATCGAACCACCAACCTTCTGCTTTGTAATGCAGATGCTCTACCATTGAGCTAGCACCCTTTAAACAATATGGAAAAGAGGTAAGTTAAGTTGTTGTAAAACACCTAATAATTCCTAATGTTATCAAGTATACAATAATATTTTATTTCTTAAATATTAGTTTTATCACTTCAATGCATATTCTTCTACAATAAAGTGTATGAAAAAATGCAAATATGGTATTTGTTACCCCTTTTTTTGCATGAGGTGAATTGAATGCAGTAGAGGGGGTTAGAATAGACCTATATATGCCCTCATAACAGGAATAAGGACGGTTCTTTGAATTCTGGTTGTATAATGGGCACATAGGAGTCACCTATAGCCTAAAGAAATAACGATTCTAGGCAATCATAATAGTGTAAGCATGATCAACACTAGTTATGGGAAGATGTAAGCATGATTAATAGTAGTTATGGGTAGATTTGTTTGTGAAACATAGTTTGGAATAAAGTGTACTTGTGCATGACAACCAAACAAGGTGTTGGTCTAAAAATATTTCAGGTTTGTTCCGTAGAATTAAATCGTGCGACAATGATGTTTCCCTTTGGATTAGAATTATGAACACACCCAATGTACAACTAAGGTAGCATATTTATTTTTGGAAGCACCCTGCCATCACAAAATATCATAAAGTTATAGATAATCATTGCTTTAACATATTAGAATTATAACTTTAGAGTATAGACTTCAGTCTAAGCATCCATCCTAATAAAAACAACATCCAATTTAGCACTAATACTAAAAGGTTGTAGATACCTATGACACCACTAAATCTTATACTCAAGAGTTTACAACATCAATATAGATATTAAATCTAGATGTAACGATTAATGCAATATTTAAGTAATAAAAACCTTAAAACAACCCCCAAAACTCATTTTTTAAAGCCATTGTGATATTTCTCAAAATCTTGAAGTGTTGAAAAGTTACAACAATTGAAAATATCCCATCAACAAGTGATCAGTTACAACAATTGACAAGAGAAAATAATACAATATGGAGGTGAAGAGTGTAAAATGGAACCAAGTAACTACACATGGATTATGAAATACTAGAGAAGTGAAGGAACTGAGGGATTGCAACGAACATAAATGGCACTGAGGAGCTGTATCACACACATCTTGGGCAGAAGAGCAAACAAACTTTGAGGTATGCTACTCTCGGAAAATTGATTTAATACTAATTAAGTTAAAAATGTCTACCTTTAAAATATATCAAATGTTTGTAAGAACAACAAAGAGAGAAACTATGTAACTCATAAGCATTTCTGAGCAAACACAATCACCCCAAAACCTTAAAACTCAAATTTTACTATTGTTTGTGATGTTGATTCTAACATGGTGCTAGCCTAAGCCAGGATGTTGATTCTAAGTCATGCAGGCATACCATAATATGTGGGATGGTGGACACAGACATCTAAGGCAATTAGTCATTGTTACAAAGATTTTGTTTGGGGAACAACATGGTAGGACATATTACAGAGGTATCACAAAACTGTTGAATCTTGCGTTAATGGTCTATTAGTTGACTAGGGACAAAATTGCCACATATAAGAATGGTGTAATCCATAAAAAACAGGCTGATGTATCTCCAAGAAACCTATAAAAAGTGCATGAACATGTCAACATATATCTAATTTGCATACTAAGTACATAGGTGATAGAAGAGTCAATGTGTAGGGCAAGGACAAGAGAACAGACCCACAAATGGTGAAGCCATGAAGGGTTTCCAAAGAAGGGTCGACCATAGCACAACCACAGTGGTTTGTAAATCAACCTAATGCAATCCACAGATGAGAATGACTACATCCAGTCTAAAGGGCAGTGCCACTATGGCATAGTGGCCCCAACTTAGTGAAGGGCCAACACAAATACTGTAAGTTAATTTCCAGTCTAGTGTCCAGAAATTCAAAATAAGAACCATTTTTCCAAAACAAAATTTCTCTTCTTCTCTGGACATGGAAAAAATTTCAAAAATTGCATGTATGAGATTGGTTGATGTTTTTCTAGTGTATAGCCGAGGTTTAGTTTTGTTTACAATTAAGAATTTGGTGCAAATTTTCTGAAGAAAAAAAAATGGAATGTATCTGGAGTTGGGCTATAGCTTACAGGTGTTTCAGGACAGCAGTAGGGCTATTTTTGAAATTGGTACAAGCAGTAGGGTTGTAGCTGATCACACTGGTGTTGGATGGCAGAACTGCTGTACATATATGCTAGGAAAGTGAGATAATATTTACTCATATTTGTTTGATGTATTTTGACATTTAAAATGGCCAATGTATCCCATAATCCTGCTAGACAGACATCAAAAGTTTAACAGAATAAAATTTAATAGTTGGAAACAAAAACTGATGCAAATTTTTAGTAGAGATATTTGGACAAAAATCATATTAAATGAAGGGGATCAAGCCAGGTATGATGAGAAAAATTGGGAGGCTGTGATGTTGATCAAGCTCTCCATCATTAATGAGAATTTGTCTGAATTTCATAGTGAGGATTTATTCAGGATTTGGAGACTTGTGATCAAAATGCATGAAACATCAAACAAAGGTAGAGCATTTTTCTTAAATATTTTGCTGCATTGAATAAAGTAGGAGGTCAAATTTTTTGATAGAAAACCCTTGTTTTTAAAACTATGAAAATGACGTCAAAATTTTAAAAATTGACGTTGAAGCCAGTGGCCCAGCCACCCTGGTGAGTTTTTGGGTTTTTGCACCTTTTTTCCTAAAATATCACCAATTTTTTCAAAAAAATTGTGAGGTTCAATTTTTCCAAAAAAAATGCAATTTTTTCAGCCGAACAAATTGCGATTTTTCAGGACATCGGTGATTTTTTCAACTATGAATCGAACAAGGTTTAACTCAACATGGAATGTTGTCCAAGTGATTCAAGAATTCAAGAATTGCTTTGGTTCAAGAGTTTGAAAATTTGGATTTTGAGAACTGGCAAATTCAGAGAATTGGACTGATTCCAAAGTTTGGAAATTTGGATCAGAGAATTTGGGATTTCTACCCTTATGAGGGTGATGGAACAACTTGATGGGGTTTCTTCATGATTTCAAACTGTGAAGTGTGAATTTAAAAAATAATTTTATGTTTTATGTTTTTGATGTCATTTTGTATTGTTGCATTCAGAGGGGGTGTTAGTATTGGAGTATAATGCTCCAAAAGTGTGTACAATGAAATGTCAAAGTAACATTAATATAAGCTACTAATAAAAAATATAGAGATAAGTTGATTAGTTATTAGTAAATGAGGTAATTAAGTTGTACGGGGAGCACAACTACCTAGCAAATGAAATAAATGGGGATCAACCCCATTGAACCTAATGACTTCTTTGTAACAAAAACATATATTTTACATGACTCAGTTTGTATCATGTCTCCAAACTTTCTTGTGGGTTAACACTTAACAATGAACGTGAGGAACTGCAGCACTACTTGCAGGCTGCTTTCTTAAAGAATTTGTTGCTTTCAATAATGTTGGAGAAACAAGATTCTCTTCAAGATTAATTGAATTGAATTGAGTGACTCAAGCCAAGCACGATTAGAAAATTGGGAGCTTATGATGTTGATTAAACTCTAAATGACAATCTTGCACCAACTTCAAGGAAGTGAAGATAGATTCCAGATTTGGAAACAATTGAAGAATATGCATGAAACATAAAACAAAAATAGAGATTTATTGTTAAGATATTTGTTTTTTTCAATAAACATGGAGGAAAATGACTCTCTTCATGATCACTCATTGAATACTAAAGAAAGAGAAAATAAAATCAATAGATAGAAAGATGGAAGAGGAGGATCAAATAATACCTTTATAGGGTCTACCATCTACCTACAAAATTTTTATTGAAACTTTAAACATTACTTTTGCAAAAGGATAAATGGAACAAACAATTTGCTAGTAGTGTAAATGGAAAATCAAAGACAACCCAATGAACAAAGCTCAAGAGATTAGGCAATCCTTGCACACATAAAACATTTCATGAAGATGACAACAATTGTATTGATTTGGATTAATTTTCTTGTATCTGTCCTTTTCCCTTCATCTACTAGTTGCTTAAGGTTTATAGAGCTTTGTTTTCAACCTTTTATCATTCAATTACACCGATAGGTCATGAAGCCAAGTTATATCCAAATGGCTTGTGGGACCAAAAACACAGCCAATTCCCTTCTTACAAAGATCAAACCAGGAAGAAACAAGTCAATGTACATTTTTCTTTGGAATACAATTCATCCCATCCATGAGCCTGTATGTGAGAGTGAGAATGATGGTACCTTGCCAACCCTCATCAACAATTGGATCAAGAAGAGCTCAATCCACAATTCTCATAAAGAGCAGACATGTCACAACTGGGGTTTGACAATTTCTCCCCACAGATAGTACACCCAATTTGACAAACAAGACAACATATTTGAACATGAAGAAGAATCACATGTTTTACAGCTAATAATAAAAGAACAACGGGAAACAAAACAGACTGTTATATTTCTATATTGATTTTGTAGAGGACAAATCTACCTCTAATTCGGTTGTCTTCGGGGGCAGAGAAGAATACCAAGCTGAATGAAAGGAAAGTTTGCTAGTTCAATGAGTTAGGAAGTTTTTGTTTAGGGATGTCCACTATGTTCTTGATGAGTTAGTTGTATTATGAAGCATTGCCCATACTCTTGAGGGTGTTTTCAGCAATAATAATGCTTTATTGTTGACAAAAATAGCAAAAAGGTAATTGCAATAGTGTGCAAGAACAAGATTTGTTTAGATTGGTGGGGATGATAAAGATAACATGGTCAAAAAAATTGATTTGAAGTGTGTAAAGCACCAAAGAAGAATGGCTAGCATCAAAGGGAAGGTAAGCCGCAGATTTATAATGCTTTATCTGTTGATGTACATGGAAAAGAGAAGACCTTCAGGGAGGGGTGAATGAAGCAGCTTCTATTGTCAAGCAAGATGATGCTTCTAAAAAGAATCAAATCCAAAACTTTGATATGTTGAACTAACATGGTAAGGAGGTGAGTTCAACAAACAAGCCAACTTTTTGGCCCAAACTAGCTCTCATCCAGCAGGTGAGTTAAAGATCAAACATAAATCTCTACATCAACATTGTCGAATACAACCTATTTCCAATGGCTGGTTGAAGGCATCTCAAAAAAGTGGGTTGCAAAGATTTTGCTACTTCCAAAGAGTTTATTTTTTATTTTGGAACAAACAAATCTATGTACTATGAGTATGTGACCCTTATGGGAAGGGGTTAAATGCAATGGTCATAGTTAGGACTTAAACCTAATTTGTCATAAGAAATGACTTCGGAAATGTTCATTCAATAAAATAATATAATCAAGACAATCCAGGACAAAAATGGTAGATAGAAAAAAAAGTTGATTCTAATGAGCCATAGGTAGTAAAACAATATACAAATAACAGAATATCAGTGCATCCAAAACATGTCAATCTCAAATAATAAGAAAATTAGTTAACAGAAAAGAGGTCAAAACTGCCAAACAATTTCAAAACTACAATTTATATTCTTGTTTACTAAAATTGTTCCTTAAATAACTTAAAGCACTCTCAAGTATATCAGTGTTCAGTATTCCTTGCATTAGACCTAAAAAGATTTTAAAAAAAACTACTCAAACAAACTGTTCTCTCCCGAGCTGGTCCTATAACAGTAGGGTGTCATGATAAAAACTATAACACAAAATAACTAATTCCAATCGTGTCGAATACAATAATTTAAATTGCATATAACCAAACCTTCAAGACCCGCCTTCCAAGCTGCACTCTTCAAATTTCCAAGTACATCTGCTTGGAAAATAGATCTTACTCTGCCTTCAATTTCCTCCAAACTCATATCCCCTGGGTAGAAGAGGTGGAAATAGATGATAAGGCATTGCACATACTTTTAAGCCCAGTTTCTATTCTAATTGAATTAAGCATATTAAAAGTTGAACTGAACCATAAACCATAGAAGACAATCACTAGCATTCAAGTCTCAGCTTATAAAATATATACCTCAATATCTTCAGTTGTCTCGACTACAGCAAGATCCTTGCTTTGACCAGTTCCTTCTGCCTCCTTTCCTGCACCTGGCCGACTGGGAACAGTCTTCTTTGTATTTTGCTGCAATTAAATTGAAATGAACAGTCAATTTATACTAAACACAAACTACAAAATGATAAACTTGAACATAATTAAAGGAATGAAAAGAAAATAATAATTAGAAAAAAGAGAACTCACAATAGGTTGAAGTGGCCTCTTTCCACTAAGCATACTCGCAGCAGACTTCTTAGCAAAACCATTCTCACCTTCCTATATTAAAAAATGATGCACATTATAGTCCATTGACACTATATTACAATGTAGCACATTTGTCACAAGTAGCAGGAAAAATGATGCTCCTCTTAAATATCCTATCAAGCCAGATATTATAATCCTTCAACTTAAAGAACTTAATTAAAATAGAAATAAGAATCTGATATGTAATACTATGGAAATTTTAAACTGGTCAACTATATAGAAATTGACCTCTCACATTCAAAGATGTTGATCCAAATAATCAAGATTACATCTTGGCTATTACAACTATTGAAAGGCTCACATTTTGGCCCATACAAAAAAGCAATATAATTTGACAATTCAGCAGAACAAGTAACAACCACAAACTAACTAACTGGGAAAATAGCTAAACATTATACCATCAAAACACTATCCCCAGATTTCCCTAAGCTAAATCAAGTCCACAAAGGAATAAGGAACTCTGAGATATTTTATTTTACTACACTTTCAACTGAACATAAAGATATTTTTTATCACTTTTCTAGGATTATTTGACTTCGTTTTGCCAAGACCAAGTCATCAAGGGACTCAAATGTGATAACATGTAATAACAGCTTATAATTTTAGTCATGCCAAAAAAATAAGGGAACTAAAGTCACTTTTGGACAAATATATGGTACAGTGAAATGCAGAACCAATTGGGAAGAAAGAAATATACCTACAATCAAACATTATTTTATGGGAAAGAAACAAAAACAAAATAAAAATCTTATCTTGAATAAGGAAAAGGGTAGAGCTCAAGAAAAACATTATGGCCCAAAGGACAAAGCAATGTAATTCCACATCTCAGTGGAGCAAGTAACAACAACAAAGTAACAAAAAACTTAAAAAGAAAAATAGCTATCGTAGAACCATGAGAAAACTGTGTCCACATTTTCCTATGCCCAAATGAGTCCATAAAGTAATAAGGACGTCTCAACCTTCTTGTTTTACTAAAATTTTGATCTGGCCAAGATATCATTATAAGAAATACCCTTTCTATCACTAGATTTGCAGGTTTCTTACCTTCTATTCGTTTATAGAAATCCGTAAGTCTCCAATAGATAATCTAAAACTATAATGATAAGCAAAACTAGAAAATTTTATCCTCTTGCAGTACACAGCTTTGGATGAATTAGGGGAACAAATATTTCCACTGTCTAGACTCTAGACTCTAAACAAAAAAATATATCAGGAAACATCACCCACAATTTTAAACCATTCCCAAAAACATAGAAGTCTTAAAACAGTTAAATATAGAAGATGTCCAGATGTTAATGTTAGTTCAGCTGCAGGATTAAAGAGAAATAGGACTCCTAGGGGGATGGAGTTGCTAAAGAGAGCTGCCTCTCACCTCCCTCCCTGGCCCTGGAAACCTGCCTCAAACCCTAGACTTTCATGTCTTTCATGAAAAAGAAAGAGGGTTGGCAGTTTTGAGGAAGTTTAAAGGATAAAACAACCCTAAATCAACAAATATGGGCATGAATTAGCATCAAAAACCAAGACTAGGTTAATTTCACATCTTCAAAAGCAAATATGTGTTGAATATGAGCTTGTTTTGGCAATGTTTATAGACAAACATAAGAAAATCCAAGTTCTAGTGCATTTTGGGAAACTTTCATGGACAACAACCATCTGATGAAACTCATGTCTTAACATAGGAATCGTTGGAATTAGGTGAGAATTAATTTAAGATTAATCAAATATAATATTATTAGAAATTGTGGCTAATACTTGTTCATTTCCAAACCCCCATTAACAAACAGTTCATTTCTAAACCCCCAACCCTGGTGTACAAACTGTGCATTTCAGACTTACCAAAGACATCTCGACAGCCTCCTCTGCAATGGCATTGATCTCCTAGTCTCAACGGCCTCCTCTGCAATGTTCTCGGTGGTCTCGTCTCTCTTGATGCATATTCACTATTCACATGATTTTTGTATGTTTCCACATTTTGCATACATATCTATTAGTACATTAGTGACTACAGTATCATATTGAAATCCATATCTTATTATTTTCTCATCAATGTCCATACGTTGTTCTAGATATTTGAAGTTGATGCATGCCGGTAGAACACTGGGGAATGTCTTCGAGTCTTTCTCCATGCCAGCTGACTGCATTTTTTTATAGAACTTCATTGCCTCCTCAGCATGCCCTTTCTGTGCAAAACCTACAATCACTGCATTCCATGAGACCACATTTGGCCAAGGCATTTCCTTAAACAACTTTAGGGCTCTATCAACAAGTTCATTCTATGAAAATCCTATAATCATCGGAGTCCACGAAAACACATCCCTATGACGAATTTACCCAAAGAGATCAAGGGCTTTGTTTAGAAGCCCATTTTGTTCAAAACCTGCAATCATTGTATTCCATGAGAATGCATCATGCTGTGGCATTTCCTGAAAGAGTCTCAGGGCTTTGTCGACAAGCCTAGCCTATAAATCCTGCAATCATTGCATTCCATGAGGCCATGTCCCACTGCCACATTTTCTCAAACAAATTTCAGGCCTCATCAATGAACCCATTCTGTACAAACCCTGGAACCATTCCATTGCATGAGACGATGTCCTTCTTGGGTATTTCCTTAAAGAGTTTCAGGGATTCATCTATAAACCCATTCTGCGCATACCCGGTAAGTAGAACTTTCCAGGATATGACATCTCGTTTAGGCATTTGGTCAAACACTTCACATGCAATCTTTATCCTCCCACATTTTGTGTACATATCCAGTAGGGCATTCGCCACAATGACATGAGACTCATATCCGCTCTTTATTATTCGGTGATGTATTTCCATGCCCGGTTGTAGAGATAGATGGGTGGTGCATTGTAATGTCCCCAAAATAGCAAATATTTAAAATTTTCGCTGTCTGCAATAAATGTTAGTTTATAATGACAAACTGCACACTTTAGATTTAATGTGGTCAAACATTCCTACTTGTACAAACAAATGTAATCCAATCTCCTTTGTATTACATGGTTTCTGTTATGTATTTTTTTTGAGTTGCGGAAGCAATGTGGAAACAAACAAATACTATGAAGTCAAATTTCCATTGCAATTATAACTACTGATTGTAAATAACACTCATTATTGTTTTAAGAACTATATGGTCTAAATTGTGATGGCTAATGTCGCTTTCAGGTGATAGACTTATGTGATGTCGATATGTGATTCATATGGTGGTACTATTCTGCTCTAGGAGAGGTAATTACATACCTTGGCAGGGTTTCCAAGAGGTATGGGTGAAAGTTGTGGTGGTCAGACTTACTTAGCAACATGCTAACGTTAAAATGTACTCCTATATTTACAGGTCTATTCTATATGAGAGTGCTATCTCTAATTAGTTGGTGCACATGTTACTACTGGTCCTGTCTTACCAGGAAAATGATAATTTTGTATAACATCAGGATCCCATTACCATGGGGGTTCATACATAAAGGTCTCCCCAATGTAAGGTGTACAACTAGGAGTTTAAAGTACTTTGAATGAAACATGGGGTGGGTCATAGTCTTACTATATACTTTGTACAAAAATCGAACCTGTTGAGTTTTAAAAGCAAGTGGGGATTACACCCACGAATCTATTATAGACTTTGTAGTTAAATCGAACCTCCACTATGAAGAGACTGGTATATTCTTAAATGCGCTTTTAATGAGTAACAACCTGTCTCACGAGGGTTTGGGTAATGAGTTGGGGTTTGCTATCACTGTCCCTTGTAGTCGACTTTCTCCACCTCTGGCTCTGCTCTTCACTATATGGTGGCTACGTTGTATACTGACTCGAGCCCTGCTCATGGTTAGTACCCTTGGTAGGTATTGAAGTGGACTATGGAATAAGGCGTTCCTACTTCTTATAGGTAAGGAATGAATGGTTCCTCATTGATTTTGACACTTTCATCTTTCTGTATCGATCTTTGACTAACTATTAAACTTGTGGCAAAATTACAGGTGATAAAGCTTTGGTCAGGGAGCTACGATGGTTCATGGCACGATGGCTAGGGTAATGGTAAGTCTGACTTACCCACTTGGGCCCTGCCTCTCACACCTCTAGTGTTGGTATGTATGCATTTATCCTGGTCTAGTATGGAGGCTTGCGTAACCCTTGGGATTACTAAATCATCCTTGGGAGTCATTATATGTCATTTGGATAGACCCAAAAGGATGGGATTCTCGTTGTAATTTTAGTGGAAGAGTAACAAAATGCATTTTAGTAACTGGGTCTTACTGGCCATTTGATTCTGCGAAATCTTGTAAAAGAATGAAATGCTATTTTGTCTGGGTCTGAATCCTGTACAGTTACAAGGTTCCAATGAGATGTTTCAGATTTCTTTGTTTTAAATCTAAGGCTTTAAGCTGAAACTTACTGATGCTTCGATTATGGGTTCTTGGGTAATTTGGGAAATATGTTTTTATGGTACTCATTCAATGATAATAGGTCTTCAGCGCCTCTAGTTTGGGGACTACGACTGTGATTTACATTTTTCATTTGTTACTGTATTGAAAGATTTGCTAGGATGTTTACTGTGTAAATAAAGTACTGTCTGTATAGGATATAAATGAGGATGTTCTACGCCTCTGTCTCTTGTACTGGGGTTAGCATACTTCTCTTAAATTACTAATGGTGTGAATATAATGGTTGCTGATATGGGTAGGGTTTCCAAGTTGTATTCAGCATTTTTATTCCTCTACTGTTGATGACCACGACCCTTGTAGGGAATTCCTACCAGTTTTGGGGCATGAGATAGTCATGGGATTTGACCCTTGATCTCTGTTTTCGTTTATGCATTTACATTTGTGACTTTCTGGCATTTCTAAACACTGTCAAATTATAATGTACAGTAGTTAGGGTTAGATCAAGTTTGGGTAGGGTATCGATTTGTGAGATTTTAAAACTCTATGCTCTTTGAAGATTAGATCGATGGTGGTAGCATTTGCAGAATGTTACATGTGTTTTGTATTAGAAAAGAGGAATGTATAAAAAGAAAACGAGGATTCCTGTTCCTCCTATTGTCATTAATTTAAAACAAATGCAGTGTGTGTAAGAAAATTCGTGTGGATTTCCAAGAAATGAAGTAGATAGAAAAAATAATTGATATAAAGAATGATGCTATGTTTTTCTTACGTCAGATTTGGTGTTGTTGGGTATTCGAAATGTCTGGACTAAAGATTTTTCTGTTTAAATCAAAACTGGATCTCGTTCTCTAAAATGTCTTGATGTTGTTTAGGATGAGAGAAAAAATAATCATAAAATATTTCAGTCAAATTAGATCAACGATTCTGATATTCTAGTAAGCAATACAATGACTAGCAAGGACTAGGAATTCCATTCAACTTTCGGAAAACTTGTTTTAAAACATAAATTTAGAACATTACAATTTTAAAGTTTCATACATGAACAAACAATGTATAAATTATAAGAGGGTTTATATAGATCTCATACCTGCTGATCCCTGTAGCTTGTTCTAGCTGTTAATGTCCTACTGATCCCTGTAGCTTGCTCCTGTTGATGATGATCTACACACTCAACCACTAATTAATGGAAACCTCCTGAGCTCTTAGCTGACCTGATAATTTATCTTGGATTGGATGATTTTGGGACTACCATGTTCCTCCCAACCATGATTCTACAACTGTTCCTGGTTCAGTATGAATCCCCTCGAGCTGGTTCTGACATGCAAATTGAGAAGTAGAGGCCCTAGGTGTGTAGCTGGTCTAGATCTCCAAATTTATGGGTAGAATTCACTTCCTTTAGTAGAGAGTTCTTCTTGGCATAATAATAATACAAAGGGAAAAAAAGATCCCCCCCATCTTTGGGGTCTGGCCTCCTTAAGTAGGACAAATCTTGAAATTAGGACTGTTGGAACTTACTGGTTTCTTTAAAACAATTAATTTATAAAATAATACTTGTTTACTTTAACTGCTAGTTTATTAGGAACTAGGACTTCTCAACCTGTTTGATTAAAGTGTTTATTTAATCTCCACTTCTTTGGACAGTTTCGGTAAGCTGGTAAAGGAACCTCTAGTCTCTCCCTTTGCATGTCAGATTCCCTCGTTTTAACATGGTAGTTCCCGCAGTAGTTGATGATAATAAGATTTATTTAATCAAGTCGAAATAGTTGTGATAAGACATGCAAGTGATATTCAGAGTCCTCTTTGAATCAACACTTGAGAAGTAGTAACCTCGAGTGCTCTTCAGAGCATTTCAACTCAACACTCTCACATGGGCGTTATGCTAGCGCAATTCCAGAGCCTCTGCTCAACACTAGGGATAGAATGTGGTTGTGAGGCACATCTAGGATAATTACATGCCCTCGGATCCAGTAATCATTTCTTTCAAGCTTGGAGTGCTCCAGGGCTCATGCCCAAAACTCAATGTACATCGGGGCTTAGGCCCAATACGAAATAAAATTCTCTAAATACATTGGGGCTTAGGCCCAGTATATAGGTCTTTTGTGTGTTACTGGGTCCACGCTCAACACACTAACTAATCAACCATGTAAATCATGCGCTGCACAGTATAATGTAACAAAAGAGAAAATCTCAGTATATCATAATTTTGTAATCACTTCTCTAAATACAATATAGTTTATTCATTCGGCTTTCCTGCCCCACATATATTCGATAATGAAACAAATTAGGGTCCATGCCCAATACATCACTCATAAGGAAATAAATCAAAACATATAAATGCTATGTCAAACATAATAAATCACATATACTGGGGCCGTGACCCAACATGACATCATAATCATAGTTAATCAAAAAGTTGGGATACTACACACATGCCAACAGAATGCTGGCAAAGGTGAAGTGATTCGGCTGGACACATGTCGCAATAATTTGGTGGAAGAGATATAGGGTTTCCTGAGGAGGGCCATGCTTTGCATAAGCTGTAAATTTCATCAGAGTCCATGAACCCACATGCCACTTAGGCATTCGACCGAAAATTCTGTGAGCATCCTCCTTGTTTCCACTCTTGACATACATTTTGATGAGCATCGAACCATATTAAGCAACTGGGAAAGTCTTCTCAATTGGTTTTTGGTCAGATGGTAAAAGCGGGATTGTGAAGGTTCAAAGTGTGAGACATTTTAGGATTTTTGGGCACAAATATGAAAGTAAGTAATTCTTATGCATCTTGAATCCCAACTTCTTCACGAATTCCTTTGAGATCATATTTTTAAACTTCTTAGGATGAACAACATAATGACCCTCATCATCTTCATCTAGACCTTGATGTAGAACAACCATTCTCTCTCAACACTAGATTTTTTAAGCATATCCATCATATTGATTAGCTAAAATGCCTTCCACATGTGTGTACCACTATTAAAGATTGTGTTTGACAAGGATCTAGATGAAGAAGAAAATATAGTGATTCATGTATTGAGACAATAAAAATATATACCAGCAGAATAAAGGAGATGTACTCCATTTTTTGGGATATTTGAAATCTGAAGCAATGAATGGCCGTGCTACGTTTCCATCCAAAATGAAGGCTTGTAAAATAATTACTAGGTGAGGATGATAATCTATATAGTACCCTTATTACATCCCACTTTTCAAGTAGGTTGATAGTAACAATAAAGGGTATTGTTATAGCACTACAAGGACAGTGTTTGTAGACCTTTTCTTTAACCAACAATCAGGATACATCGTGTTGGAGGTATTTTCATCATTATCTGAAGGATCTTCCAACCTAGAATAATCCAAATAGAACTAATTTATCATCCTATAGAGATTTAAATGGTGGTTTATAAGAAAATTCTACAGGTCATTCATTGACAAGCAACATTTGAAAGGAATATGCAATATTAATGCACCTATCCATTTTTGAAGGTGCAATCCAATATATTTAAAAAAGGGACTTTACAACACATATTTGCATTTAGAGAGAACCGATCATGGAAGTTATTGCAATGAATTATTTCATAGTTTCTTATTGGAGAAAGGTTTGGTACCACCATGCTTTCATGCATTTCATCAAACACTTTGTGTGCATCCACAAGGATTCCACATTTTATAAACACAGTGACAAGTTTTGTTTGCAAAAAGACATAAGGATAAAATCCTAATTGCGTCATGTGCAGATACACTTGTTTTCCTATCACCATGGATTTGATAGCTATACATTATTGTACAATACAAGCATAATTACACGAGTCCAGTATTATTTTTAGTTGATCCATTGTATACATTTGATCAAAATCTTCCTTTTTTAGCAAGTTTTCTGACGTCCCCAATAATTCCACTAGGTTCTTTATTTCTAGAATCTCAATGAGGTTTTTCCCCATTTTCCATTGTAGTAGCAACTATGCTTGAATAAAATCTACTGTGATTCACTAGGGAAAAAAATTGGCATATTTTCTTCCATGTATAGTATTGTTTTGGGGTTATCAATAAATCTATTAGAGACATTTCCGGTGAAAAGGTAGTGCTTGGATTTAGTTGAAATATGGTATGTGGTCAATAAATTGATGCAGGAATTTGATCAGAGGAAAACTTACATAAACGTTGATAGGTGAATGCATGGAAACATGTATGTGTAACCTTGTAAAGTCCATCCATTCAGGGGCTTGGAATCCAGTTAATATTGGCTCCGAACCTAGATCGTCCTAGCAAGGATTCCATAACACTATTTTGTAATTAATCATTGAAAAGAGTCCTCAAATGGATTTCAATGGAATTGATCACGGACCAAAAACTTCATATTCCATGGGAAAAAGGTCAAAATGCATATAAATTAGGAAAGGAGGCAAATGCAACTAGTGATACTTATATAGTGTTATTCTCCCCTAAACGAGCAAACCAACTATTTAGTAAAATGTTTTTAATTTGACCTAAAACTTTTTAGTATCCAACTAAAACTTTGATATATTTTAATTAGGACAATTATTTAGTAAAATACCTCCAATTTATCCCAGAATTTCTTAATCTTTGATTGAAACTTTGAACTAAGTTGGGTTGACTCCTTTTATTCAAACTTCTCTCAATTTCAAGTAGATTAGAACAAACCACCAATTTTATCGAGCTATAACAATCAAGAATGATTTGAATATCAATAGGGTTTAAATCCTCATATTGGCTATGATGGTCTTCTCTCATATGAAGATTGTTTTCTTTCTAGAAATTGGATTTCTCCATCATCCCTATTATCATTATGGTTTGTATCATATATGGTCTAAATCAAAGAATATCTTGGAGTCTGTTGAGAAGGTCTTGGGGATCATCTGGATTTTCTCCTGTGAGGTCTACTATGCCTCCACCACAAACCAGTCACAATCTCTTCATCATTGGTATTGAATTCATCATACATTCGTCCAGGATGGACATCTTCATAATATCAAGTGGATTCCTCTGCAATCTTCCAACTAAAGGCCCCTCTTCAGTAGTTGCATCTGACAATCCATTAGCCACTTCATCTCCTTCACTTTCAATTTCCATTTTCCTACTATCTGAAGTATTTGATGGTTTTGACCATGGAACCTTCCCACTTTGGAAGGTAGGAACACATGGCAATGAACCAAACGTATCATTTGTAATGCGTAATGGAGTATCTTCTTGGATAATGCGTAATGGATGTATGAAGGCAGAAAGTAAATGTACATCACATTTCAGAGTCAACATGTAACAAAAAAAAATCTTACAGAAAAAATAAAGGCCAGTAGCCAGAAATAGTGAATTCTTAATGCGCCATCCTCATCATTCCAACAATAATGCAAATGAAAGCATTGTTGACCACGAGTAACCACATTCATTGATCCATCCTCCAAACAATGGTGTTGACAAATCTAATACAAGTATAAAAATATCACTTTACAGAAACTAAGTTGCTTTCTCTAATGCTATTATCCTTGACATGAATTGAATTGAATTTCAAGAAAATAATATACTCCTTTCATGAAACAATGAGCCTATCTTGTTATGTTATTTCTTCCAGTCATAGTACATATCTGCACTCAAATAATAACCTATATTTGGGGCCATATTGCATATGTCTAGCTAGATGTGGAAGAAATGATCAGGCTTGCATGTCCATTTATCTCGGACGAATGGACACAATTGTATGATACACTTGGATCATAATAGTGGTATAATACACTTGGTACACCTTGGTACCAACGATAGTGGATTGATTACCACATTTTAGGCCTAAGCACCAACAAGAATGGATTGATTACTAACATTCCCCGTAGATTATCTATTACTCTCAATTTCCCATGGAATCCAACTTGAAATATTTGATTCTAGGTGCATTTTCCTTTGGAATATTCCCGAACAAGCAGTTATTAGAGTAGTTTTGAGAATTGTTCTGAGCATGTCTATTGATATTTAGCTATTGCTGGCTATTGGTATAATGATTGGTTTAATACCCCAAGTAGGGCTTGGTAACAAACCTAGTTAGCTACGATGGGACAAACATAATGCATCATCCTTAGTGGTTTATTCCAAAGTGAGGCCAATAGTAAAGTTAGAAAACTATTATAGCTAGCTCTACCTGATTAAAGAGATGCTAAAAAAGAATTCGCTCATCCAATCATGTACAGAAGTTTGGATTGGCATCTAGAAAATAAACAAATGGAGTTCCTTATTCAATGATGCGCATTAATCTTATTAGAAAATTATCACACCCAACATTAAATGATGTCCTAATTTTTCTTTTTGGATGCTACAAATATTAAAATCAATACGCCGACCTTTTAATTGGGAAAAAATAACAAAAATATTTTGAAATTTCCAATCCATTGTCCTTACTTTTCTTCCCATGGATTAAAGAAAATAGGTACCAAAGGAGATTCAGTAAAAACTTGGCCAACCCTTCAAGATTTGGTTGCAGGAAGATTTTAATATTCTTAGAGGTCAGAGCATACCCCACTGTCAATTTTTGTTGAGGAGATCCATTCAAATTAATTGTCATGGAAGCAAGAAAGGCTTGCATTATTCAAAAAGACCTTCCCTTGGTAACTAGTGATGGAAATCAACAAGTAATGGATGCATCAATGTCATTATATGAGCAATAGTAAAATAAGATGTTTATGAAAGACAATATACCCTAGCTAGTAAAAAATAGGTATGTTCCCTTGTTGTTATATCCATAGGGGTCATCCCATATATTTTTCATCTTACGAAATGGCACTATGTATTGATGGCCTACATAGTGGCACTGGTGTTGGGATTCTGCAATGCATATGAATGTGGGATCACTAATTGGAGCATTGTGTCCTAACATTGGAAATTAGTCATCTTCATCATCAAGGAATAGATATGAAAGGATGTTGGCAGTGTCCTAACATGATCAATTTCTTATGGAGTGATGACGTCAAAAGTATCTACTACCTTAGATCTAATGCAACTTTTTAAAACTAGATATCTAACCATTTCATCCCCAAGATCTATGTTGTTGAGTCAAGTAATTGGGACCACCATGGGATACATAATAACACCTTGTATGTTCCATATATTCTACAATACCTTCAATTTGGGAGCTCCAAATTAATGGATAGCATCTTTCCCCTTATCACTGATTTACAAAACATGTCCATTCTAGGAGTAGATGGATTCAGTTCCCTTTTGAAGCATTTCCTTGCTATATCTTATTGTTTCTTTCTTGAGGGGGTCACAGGGAGGACTAGGGTGGCCAACACAATGCATTGCATAGCGTTTTCACCCACTCACTGACAAATCCTTGATGATTATGCATCATGGAAGAAAGGGGATTGTGAGAGCTTGTATTGGAGAGTCGATTTCCCACGATCCATGATCGAGGAAACAACATCATGCAAATGAAACGACGAGGAATCGCTACCATCAATGGAGCCAATCACATGAGTCGTAGTCGTCTCCTACCCCACATCTTAATGGTGTCCAACCACCTACACCCACTAACTGAGGTATCCACATTGTGTTGATGGAATGGAGAGGCACCACCGCCCACAACAAAGCCGACCTCATAGGCCGTGCAATTATCCCCCATTCCAGAAAGGAGTATTGTCTGATACTTGCTTGTTAATGATCCTACTATAGATTCACCAATGGTAACCTTTTTATGACTTCTCCTTCCTCTAAATGATAAGGTTCATTAAAATTCTCATGATGTTGAAGGTGGTGATCCACCTTCATTGATATGATCCAAACACTTCACCAGATCATTCAATCAGTAAGAGCAATGAGTGGTGTAAACAAAGGATAGGGACATAGTCAACATGAGCTGATGACACATGCTTACTAGGAATTCCTTGTTGAATACCAATAATTGCAATGGTCTAAGAATATTTCCCAATCCTCTCAAACTAGGGAGAAAAACCCATTGGTTACATTAGTGTAGAACGCATGCAACCCGTAACATCTTAGGTATCACACACTTGTTATTCTCTCAAACTTCCATGGCATAAATGGCCATAGTCCCTCTAAGAAGCTATCCATGAAGGGGAACCTTCACGTAGCTAGTTAGCAAGTTAGTCTTGTTCATTAATGGAATTAACAGACTTGATTATGTCTTAAATAATATGGTTCCTACACATACTAGTGGAACTTCATCTAAAGGGAAATTCCTAGTGATAAACCTAAGAGGCTTGAGTCATGTGTTGACTCAAAGTCCAACTAAGTAATTCTCATTACTCGAGGGAAATGATACCCCTCATGCCATTGATAAAATTGAAGAATTAAGCAAAGAATTGAAGACACAATAGATAAACATCAATACTTTGATGGAAATTATTATGTTTATAAAATGGAAGGCATTTACTTGTTAACATAAGTGAGAAAGAAACTAATAAAATTATAGTGTCAAATGAACAAATAATGGATAGTGTCCCATGTAATGAAGATGCCAAAAACCCCAACCTTGACATTATTTCTCACAAACTAAGTGAGATTAATTTTGATCCAATTGTCAAGCTACAAGTAAAATAAGTAGGAGACAAACTTATAAGCTTCAGATTGTCAAGAACTCATAACAAACAATTCAAAAGTTATTGGCATTTGTTATCTTGAGAATATATTGGATGGTGCAAACATGGAAGTTGAATTACAGAAAAATATTGAATGTAAAAGTAGTGGAAGCAATAAGTGATATTAAAAAATGTCACGCTTAACCCATGGACATAAGTGATACTCATAACTATCACACTTAACCCCCAAAAATAAGTGATATTGCAGCTAATACCATTGACACACTAACATATTAAGAAGTTGATTAACTCTAACCTCTATGAACTTCAACACATGATGACATAGACTCCATAGTAGTGGTCTTAAACCATTATCTTTTGTCAAAAACTATAGAGACGGTCACATAGAGTCATAAAAAACTCATTAGAATGATCAACGGTGACAAACATTTTTCTACAGTCGCCAAAAGTAACCAAAAATAGTATTGGTGAGGGCCAATAAAATATTGTCACAAGAAGTGTCACCAAAGAGAAACTTAGCAATGGGCCTTTAACAACCATCACCAAAAGTGCCATTGAAAAGGGATTTGGTGACAAACCTTAGAGGACCATCTCAAAAGGAACTTATAACGACGATGTTTTAAGGACCGTCATCATATACGACATTGGTGACGACCCTTAAAGGTCTGTCACAGGCATGACCCTCACCAATGACCTTTTTTCTTGTAGTGCATTGAGCTAGTGGTTCCTGAAGAGCACCCAAATAAGGTTGTTGGTGACCCACCTCTGTCCCCCCCCAGGTACGTGTTTGTCTCGCTTTCTTTGAAAATGTCATTGCTCGTCCATACATAGTATATTTCTCATTTTCTTTGTATTTGCTGAAATTTACATATGTTACGTTATGCAGGCATCTATTGAGCTAGTAGTGTCTGAAGAGAACCCAACCGAGGTTGTTGGTGACCCACCTACCCCCCCCCCCGGCCCCCCGGGTATGTGTATGCCTCGCTTTCTTTTAAAATGTCATTGTCCGTCCATGTAGTATATTTCTCATTTTCTTTGTATTTGTTGACATTGACATGTGTTACTTTATGCAGGAATCTATTGAGCTAGTGGTTCCTGAAGAGCACCCAACCAAAGTTGTTGGTGACCCACCTCTTCCCCCCCCAGGTACATGTATGTCTCGCTTTCTTTGAAAATGTCATTGTCCGTCCATGTAGCATATTTCTTATTTTCTTTGAAGTTACTGACATTGACATATGTTACTTTATGAAGGCATCTATTGAGCTAGTGGTTCCTGAAGAGCACCCAACCAAGGTTGTTGGTGATCCACCTCTTCCCCACCCCCAAGTACGTGTATGTCTCACTTTCTTTGAAAATGTCATTCTTTGTCCATGTAGTATATTTCTTGTTTTCTTTGAAGTTACTGACATTGACATATGTTACTTTATGCAGACATCTACTAAGCTAGTGGTGCTTGAAAAGCACCCAACCGAGGTTGTTGGTGATCCACCATGCCCCCTCACCCAAGTATGTGTAGTTTCACTGCCGAGGACTTACACATGTAGGGTAACTAAAAATGTTATATTTTCTTGGAATTTGAACAAATGTACATAGAGTTGTATTTATTTATATAGGTTGGTAAACTAACTTACAAATTTTGGTTTGTGTGTAGTCTTTGCAATTGAGAATGGATCCTCCTGCACAGTGTTGGGGAACGCCATCGAGTAGCCGAAAAAGAAAGATAGACTTCTCATTAGCCACTAATATTGGCAGTGAAAAGGGGGACAAATAGATTTCATGTATAGGGGGGTAAATAGAATCCATGTATAGGGGTATACATACATGTACCGTTTTGTTTGTATGTACACACATATGTACAATATGATCCACTATTTTGTATTGTGGCCATGGCATGCCATTTTTGAAAACATTATATCTACATATAATATAAAGCAATGTTCAGATTTACATATATGGTTGACAAGCTGAGTTTGGTTCCATATTACACTACCTGTATTTACAAGATAGAAGTAATTCCATAATGATTACACATAGTATGATGATCTAAGCTAACTAAGAAGGGTTCTTTTTACACCTTGTTGAGTCTGATGAGTATAAGTTAATGTCCATCACTCCCCATGGAACTAACCTCTATCTTGGTGCATCTTTACATTGTGAAATGAGTAGAATAGTTTTTGCTTGTCTAGCTTATTCATTTTGCTACTAGTTCCTAAATGCTTTAAACTTATGTTTATTGTAGCTTATGTGCTTGCTAATATAAATCTTCACATACATGCTCTAAATTTTACAAGCACACTATCTCACACTCTAAGTATAATAATCTAACGTTGTTTTTGTTACATTATATTTGCCTTGACTATATTTGCATATAAACTTGATTCACTAAGGGTACTATGCGTTTTACTTGAGTTAACATATCTATCGTGTAAATAACTTATGATTATATTTCAATGTTGATGTTTATGTTTTGATGAACTTCACTCAATATGAACTTGGTCTATTGGTTGTGTTTCAATCTAATTTGGCAAATATTTTGATTCATTGGGATCACATGTTTAAATGACTTGGGTATCTTATGGCATATTAATACTTGCAATCACATCAATGGTTATAATTCTACTTGCTGCCTTAATTTTAAAGGATAGGTTACAGATTTGAGGACTACATACATGTTGATTATACATCTCTTAATGGTCATTCAATTCATTGTTTACTTGGGAAGAATTATCCACTGTTTGGCACTGTTAAATGGACATATTTACCATTGTTTTGCCACTGTCCACTTGGGTTGATTTGGCCACTGTTTATTTGAGCATAATTACAAATGTTACTTGGGAAGAACTGATCACTGTTATCCACTGTGTAATTAGGAAAAGTTATCACTGTTTACGTGGGCAGATTGCTATCATTAAATTATTGTTTGCTTGGGCATATTGCTAACACTACATCACTGGTATATCATTGTTAATAAGGGTAGAGTTTTCACTATCCTATCACTATTTTCTTAAGGTAATTTTATTTATTTTAAAATGATTGTGGGAATCTTTTCTCTCATGTGTTTATAAAAGTGTTTTATGAACATACTTGAATGAATGATATGGTACTTTAAAATGCAATATTGAGTGCTTTTCATCTTGTAAATCAGCTACCCTAATATGCTATTGTGTTTGGGAACAAAATTGTTTAATTGGATCTATTTTACAATAAAAAATTTATGGTAAAAGTTCTTTGTAATCCCAGCATCTTGGCATCTATTGTTTCATTGTTTCATGACATAAGTACATACTTTGGAACTTTTAGGATTATGTTAGTCACTACTATCTTTCCACCGTGCCATATCGATCTACTATCTTGGCATCTATTGTTTCATTGTTTCATGACATAAGTACATACTTTGGAACTTTTAGGATTATGTTAGTCACTACTATTGGATCTTTCCACGGAACTCTGGAATAAAATCACATACTTGCACCTGGTGGAAAAAAATAAACAATGTTATATCACAACATATAAAAAAATTTACATGAATATTAATTTATACATCAATATTTAACAATGTTATAAAACAAGATAAACAATGTACACTCAGTTAAATGAACATTATTCGTGTAGATTGTCACCTGTGAAGTCACCAATTTAATCTTCTTGCTTTCTTTTCCATCACGTAGTTGATATGTCTCATACTAAAAGTTCTGCTTCTTGAAAATTGCATTCCCGAATGCTTGATCTTCACTCTCATGGATGTAGTCGGACCATAATGATAGCCCACCACAATTGTTGCAAGAACCCTCTACACATTGTCTTAAGTAATGTGTCTGCCCATCTTGCCTTAGACACATTATGCATTGGATGAAATCTCTAGATGACATTGGCGGTACTATACTTGAGGATTCCTCCACATGGGTAGGATGCAAAAAACGATGTATATGTCCAAATGTATGATAATATAGATCAAACTCTATGTGGTATCTACAACAACAAGTGTTCTGGATTCTATTGATTCTAACATACCAAGGCTTGCATTTTTCAAAAGATATTTTCCCGAGCCTTAGCTCTGTGTGGGAAACTTTAAACATCTCGAACAGTTGATTTTGTGTCATGTCAAGATAATGTTTAACATGAGGTTCATTGTTCATAGAACCCCTAAAGCGTTTTAACACATCCTTCGTGTTAGAAGAAGGCCTAGTGTTATCGTGCCAAAAAGTGTGCACTAGTACCTTCACTGCTTTGACCAACTTCATGTCTTTGTGGGGAAATCTACTGCTAAATGCCCATAACGTTTCCATTTGTCCCTCTACATCAAGGTTGTCTCTTCTAACTGAATATTTTTTAAGTGTCCTTGGATGTAAAGGGACAATTTCTGATGTGCATTTAAGTAAACGACGTTGTCTTGTGGATCTAAATACAATTGATTCAGCCAATATGCAACGAGCCACATTACAGTCTTTTGAACGAGTTTTTTTACCAATGGATGTGAATGCAACAGCAAGAGATTTAACGATGTGATTACTTTGATTCAGTATTCTGCAATGTTCTTATGCCTAACTTTTTTCTAATAGTTTCCATACTTCTAAATTTAATCAAAGCTAAAAACAAATACATTTACCGGCTTCAGATTTTGGTTCAAAATATTGTTTCATTATTTGAGAACAATAGCGAAGGATTTTGCGTTTAGCACCCTTACCTTCCATGGAAGTCAATTCTCTCTCGTCCACTTGTATGCGTTTAGGAGTTCTCTTTCATTTTGATGCGAGATTTCTTGTCGTTTGAAATGTTGGAGAGACATTTACATCCACTACAGGCTGACAACTTCGATTAGGATATTGAACCACTTGGCATGGTTGTTGCAGAGTCTCGTTAGGAACATAATGATTGAACTCTTCAGAGGGTTGTCCGCTTAATGATGGACCAAGATTTTCATCTTTGTGATAACTAGCTTCCATTAAAGTTGCTATATCTTCCTCAACCTCTCTGTCAGGTATCTGTTGAGCGGGAATGGGAGGTATTTGCTCATCCAATGAATGCCGATGATTTCTTGAATGTTCCATCTTCTTTTCTTTTTTAATTTCAGCTTCTTTGGGTGTAATCATCTTCCTCGCTGACTTCTGAACTCTATTACATGGATTCCCCATTGAAATCCACCCAAAATTGTAGAAAACCTATGGATCTGTGTAATAAATGATTAAATTGCAGGTTGAACTGTATGCTCTATGAGAGTTTCAGAAGAATTATGTCTTTTCCTGTACAGTAAAACTGGCCCACGTCCTACAACCCAATATTTTTTATTAAACAAATCTCACATATGCGATATAACGCATCTCCGTTTTAATGCATATGCGTTATATCACATATGCGATATGAACTCTATGCTTTTGACACTTTTTACTAACAACCAATTTGTTATAAACATGATCACTAAATCGCATATGCGATTTATTGCACATACGTTATATCACATATGCGATTTAGTGCATATCAACTATTGAAACCTCATTTAAACATGAACCATAAAAACATCATTTAATCCCTAGAATATTGGATTTATCCTTGGACCTTGGTAGTATCTTTAGAACTATGTCTTGTCTAGAAATATTCGTAATGGTTCCTATATTACCATGGTCAACTCCTCGAGAACAATCTTCAATGCATAAAATAGTCTAATGGCATATATATCCCATATTAAGGCTAAATACCCCCTTTAAAGGGCATGTGTAGTGGTTTAAGACTTGTTTCTGTTACACTTTTGTCCCATTACCATGGTTAAGACCCTAAGACCCATTCTTAGTGCATAAAACCTCATAATGACACCCATATCCCACTAAAGGCCAAATATTCCATCTATAGTGCATGTGTGTTGATTTAGAGACTCATTGGACCATATTTTCTTTCATGATTATGGTCAATGTCCAGAGACCCATCCATCCCATCCAAAACCCTATAATGTCACCCTTATCCCCTTATAATACAATTTAGATTTCCAAGATTCCATCAGACGATCTATGGGGTGGCTCATGTCCCAACATTACATTGATTAAGCTAAAAGAGGTGTGGGGAGAGTCAAAGGATGGAGAGGAAGTTGTAGAGGGAATCATGGGAGGGAGGGATGGGTAGGGGAGAGATATGGGGGGATGGAGGGAGGATAAATATAAGGGGAAGGGAGTTATGGGTCTCTGGACATTGATATGAGGGGGGACTGAAGGGAGAAGAAATATAAAGGGAATGGATTGGTGGGAGGGGAATAAATATAAGTGGGAGGGAGGGATGGGGGGGAGAGAGATACGGGGGGTGGAATAGGGTGATATATAAAACGGAGGGATGATTGGGTGCAAGAAAGATATAGGATAATGGATGGAGGAAACATATAGCATAATGGATGGAGGGACAAATGGGCGGGGTCGTTAAAGAGTGAGAGGGAGGAGAGGTGTTGGGCCTGGCCCAACAGGGCCATTTTTGGAAGCATTTTTGATAAAGGATGGAGCTGAGTTGAGCGCAGCTCAGAAAAGGATTGAAATGGATAAGTATGGAGAGTGCTGCGAAGTTGCACGCAGTACTAGATTTTGAAGGGCACTGCGAAGTTGTGTGCAGTGCCAAGTTTTGGAGGATGCTGCGAAGACCAGCGCAGTATAGGTATAATGCTACTAGGACAGGGAGCCACGTGGAACCAATAGAGTTACGTATTGGACGGAGGATGGCTAGATACTTTGGATAGACCTATAGTGGTCTAGTTTTGGAAAGTCTGCAGGAAAGATGCTGAGTTGCAGGCATAAGCAGATCGAGAAGGCGGCCAGCTGTATGAGTCTGTTGAGCAGAGGACGAGTCAAAAAGTGGCAGTTTGGCGTGCAAAAGAGTACGTGACCATTGAGTAGAGGATGGAATGCTAAGGACAACGACTGGAATTTGAGCCAGTTGTACGTGGCAGTTAAGTGGAGGACGGCCTGTAGAGAAAGCGACTGGGAGCTGAGCCAGTTGCACAAGTCAATAAGTTGAAGGGCGGCTCATGTATGAGGAAAAGGCTGAAAGCGACGAAAGAAAGATGTGGAGGACTGCCACGACAGAAGATGCATTGCCAGAGGCCTGTATGATGGTTCAGAGGGACTGTAGTGGTTTGGAAACCCTTAGGGTTTCAGTCTTCATTGTTGTAAAGACATGACCTTAGGGCGTGATCTATTTAAGAAGACATTTTTGTAATAAGAAAGTTTGTTGTTGTTGTCGAATCCTTGAATATAAATTTGAATATCTTAAGAATTAAGGATTTTAGGTTTCCGTGGTTTGCAGTGTTTGAAAAGGTATTCGGATGATCCACGGTGGTCATTTTCGTAGTCGACGTTTCGAATCCCAAGCTGGATTCATCATCAGGACAGAATATGTTGTAGGAAGTTGCTCATCTGCATATAAATAGTTAGAGATGCCTTCTCATCTTCTCGTCTTTTCATCTTCTACATCTTCATCTTTTCACATTCAACTTCCTACAACATATTCTGTCCTGATGATGAATCCAGCTTGGGATTCGAAACGTCGACTACGAAAATGACCACCGTGGATCATCCGAATACCTTTTCAAACATCTTAAGAATTGTTGGTTGGTCATTAGTGATGTTAAGAGTGAAGCTCTATTGATGAATATTGTATTGTAATATCTTTTGTGTCAAGAAAATATTGTAAAGGCTCTGAAGCTGAGTGCGCAAAGACCTATCTGAGTGAGAAGAGAGCCGCAGCTGAGTGCGTGGCTAAGAACTGTTGAACCCTTCCTTTTAAAAAAATATCACAACAGTTCTTGTGGACATAGCTTCCCATCCTGGGGAGTGAACCACATTAGTTCCTGTGTTATGTGACTGAATGTTTATATGCTTGCATTGATGTTTAGTTGTTTCTATAGATGAATGTCTTAGTGTCACCTTGCAATCTGTTATGTTGAGACTTTTTATATGCATTTGCCATCAGAGAAGACTATGGAATGATATGATTAAGTCTACATGAATAGGTGAATGGTTAATATTCAACATTGCTTCTAAGAATAGTTCAGTGATTATCTGCTTAAGTCCGAAGAAAGTTACTTAAGTGTTTTCATAGATACAGTCAGTGAATGTATAACAGTTACTTCGCAGTTGAGGGTTATGCTTAAAATAGTAATTATCTTAAGTACGTAGCTGCATGTTAGGTGATAAGCCTTTTGAGAGCACTACTGACCGGACAAGTGATACTCAATGTTGCGCTTTAGATGGTTTGAAAATGTGTTAAGTGTAAAGTCGAAATGCATTGTTCACAGTTCTAGTAGAGAGGCCGCAGTCAAGAAGGAAGTAGTAGTGTGGGTCGCGGCGCTATCCATCACCGCGCAGTTCGACCCTTACAGTGCACAGCCGGTGCACTGCCGTGACTTCGTCACACTCATCAACTCATCACTCATTGTGGACATCTGAGTCCGCAGTGCCCCATTGTTACACCTCGGGTGAGACCTCATCCTGCTCACAGGTTGTTGCCGAAAGGGCTAGTGCAAAGGGAGTTTTGTTGGTTTAAGGTAACCACACAGAACCTGGGTCTTCATAAAACCTCTGGTCAGCTTGTAAAAGCCAACAAATGGTTATGTTGCCGTGCTAGAATCTGTGATGAGTTCTAATTGTGATGAGTGACAAAGAGTTTGAGTTCCCAGAAGAATCATTGAACTGGTTGCCTCAGAAGACAAAGATTCAAGTTTGGTGGGACAAGACCAAAAGGGATTTTGTGAAGAGAGAGAACAGATCCTGTTTCGCCGATGACCAGTGGCTGAATAGATATCTGTTGAAAGATATCCATGATATATTTTGGGCATCATTTCCAAACGAGCTACACGTGTGGATCTCGCCGCTCGCAGAGAAGAAGACTTGTTTTCACCCTAGAGTGCCTACAAAGTGGACTCCTGAGCTCATATAACAACTTAAAGGAATAGATAGTGCATTGATGCGTGCAGTGGACTTTTGGGTCAATCATATGCTAGAAGGCTTTGTTACAGAGTTTGTTGTTGATATGCTGAAGTCCTACAGTCAGGCGGAGGCATATTTCTTTGAAGGATTCTGAGGTAAGTTTCTGAATAACCTCAGCTTATATATTAAGATGCTTTTAGCTGAGAAATGCATGCTAAGAATGCAGTAAAAGTTTTTCAAGTTGTCATGCTAAATAGAATTTATAGCGATTTTGACGAAGATATGCACAACTTAAGAAGTGGGAAAAGATACAAGTTCAATAAGAACCCTGGAGGCTCTAGAATCCATGTAGATACTAAACTTCCCTCTAACCCTAATACTAAAGCCGCACCCCCATTTACCACTCAGAATCCATCGGTTGCAGGGACTGCGAAGCCCTCCTTTCAAAGCCCGCCCATTGCAGGACCCACCCTACAGAGTACTCATCCTAGTGTGTCTACCCCTATACGTCCATTTGTCTTCACTGTGCATAGTCCTTTAAGACAGCCTAGCACTACTCAGGGCACACCTCAAGGTGCTTCTCCAAGTGATACACCACCTCCTAGAGTTGTGGCCCATACTGATATGAAGCTTCCTATATTCAAAGGGACGAGCCTCAAGGACCCTAATCAGCACTGGTTCCTTTGTGAAGCTATCTGGACTGTCAGACAGATACGGGACGATGATGAGAAGAAATCCCAACTTATTACCACATTTAGAGATAGAGCATTGCACTGGTTTATGAAGTATTCCCTCACGCAGCCCAGAACCCTAGTAGAGATTAAAACCGTGCTGATAGCAGAGTTCAAGAAACCAAAATTTGAGTCTCAGTGCATAACTGAGCTGAAGGAGATCAAGCAGAGACCAACTGAATCGGTCTGGGAGTTTGACCAGAAGTTCAAGACACTGCTAGACCAAGTGAGCTTTGTCATAGCTCCCGAGCAACATAAAGAGTGGTTCATTGTTGCGTTGTTGCCGCACATCAGGTTACCGTTGATGCAGCAGAATGTTGCATCCTAGGCAGAGGCCTTGGAGATCGCGATGAAGTTAGAGGCTTCACCGATCGGTGAGTCTAGTTCTGGGATGACGTAGATCCAGAACTAGCTTACCACCCTGACACTGGAGCTACAGAGTATGAAGAGTGGAAAAGAGCAGCGATATGAACCTCGTCACAAGATCTGGTGCACGAGTTGCAAAGGAGAAGGTCATGACCAGGAGCATTTTCCCCTATACCGCGATTATCTCTGCAGTGGTGCGCCTAACCCTATCAATCAGAACCAGGCACCTTGGTGTGAGATATGCAGAACTACTAGTCACAGACCCGAAGATTGTTACTTGATACAGAAATATGTCAAGACACCAAAGAACCTATACTGTAATTTCTGTAAATCAATTGGACATGACGAATCCAACTGCCGCGCTTATGAGCTAATGAATGAAAAAAAGCACGACATGGATTCAATGAGAGGCGCTGGCTTGTATAAAGTGCAAGAAGATAACTAGCCAAAGCGAGATAATGCGCATTATGATCAATATGTCTACAGAGGCCGTGGTGGTGGATACCGTGGTAGAGGAAGAAATACTGGCCCGACGCAAGGAAGAGGCCGCTGCGGAATCATCTGCTATAACTATGGCCAGCCAGGTCACATTTCTAGAGATTGTGTAAACCCCTATACTACCTGTAATTATTGCAAATCATTTGAACATGTTATTGAATACTACCCAGTGTTGGAGGTAGAGATGTAGAAAAGAAGAAGAATGGACATGCCAGCCCCAAACGTCCAGTGGATAGCAGCAGAGAACAGACTTGCGGATCCATGTATTAAAGTTTTCACGCATAGTGGCATGGAGACAGACAGGGATAGAGGAGCAGAAGCTTCTACTTCAGGAGAGGCTCATTCAAACCAGGGCCCCCTTGAAACAATATGGGTAAGAAAAGCTCCAGGAAAGACGCCTGTTATCGACTTGAAGAAGAACAAAGAATCGTTTTTTGACGCGCAGGATACCTTGAGAGAACTAGCACCTAAATCGCCAAGGATCCCACTGCACAGTGAAGTGCCCTATGTTGAAGACATACCTGCTGCGTATGACAAGACAAGCAACACTGCGGATGTTGGCACCTCTATTACACAGTTCCTAAGGAGCTGCATGAAGCTATTGAAAAGTGACAATGCCATAGTTGAGCTAGAGAAGCTCATAAATTTGTATGAACCATAGACAGAAGCAGAAAATTCTGACGACGTAATACATCAGATAAAGAAACATAAGAGGTCGGCCCGCAAGTTGAGGCTCACTACGCAGATAGGAGACTTCGAGATGGACGAAGTTATCCTTGATCTAGGATCAGAAGTAAATGTCTTGACCAAGCAGACATGACAGCAGATGGGTCGACCAAAGCTGTTGTGGTCACCTATCCAGTTGAGAATGGCCAATCAAGAGAAAGTTATACCATTTAGCCGCTTAGTTGATGTTGTGGTTGATATTGATGGATTACAAAGCCACGTGGACTTCGAAGTGATCGAGATTGTTGACGATAGCCATCATTTTCCTGCGTTATTAGGAATTGACTGGGCTATTGATAATTTGGCCATTATAAACTTGAAGACAAAGAAGATGATCTTTGAAGGCAAGCATTTGCGGGTCATCGCACCATTGGGTCCTGCAGATGGGGACAGATATAGCGAGCCGATTCAGGAGGAATCTAAGGCTCAGGATTTGGACCAGCTATACCAGATGACTGCGAATGAGGAGGATTACATTAATCGTACTGCAGATAGTACACTCAGCTGGAGATGCGATAGTTCCTGCATTTCTGACTCTGACGCTGGACTTGAAAACTGGCAGAGTCATATGCATGAAGTTTCAGCTAGAAGGTGCATGCAGGTCACGAATTCACGGCGCTGGATTGGAAAGGAGGTAAGTTCGATCCCTACATTTGATGGTTCTGCTAATGTTTATGCTTTTATTCAAGACTACACTGTAGCATTTCCAGAAGAGTACAGGTTTCCAGCATTAGATATGGCGCTGCGCGGCACACCCGCCAGATAGTGGGCCATGCAAAAATAGATATTGATCACTTGGGATCAATGCAAAGTAAAAATGCAGATTTGGTTTGCAGAAAAGGTTACCTTACCCTTTGAAAAGTTCAACGGATAGATAGATCCTAGCCAGCATCTGGACGTCTGTTCGCAGGCATGGGAAGAAAGGCCACAGGAAGAGTGGGTGCACTTGTTTGTGCATACTTTGGAGGAGGATATTCCAAAGAAATAGTATTTAGACCCGGAGTTACGTAGGGAGACTACAGATTGGGAGACATTAACTGTGAACTTCCAGAGAGACTTCAGCTTCGAAGATGAGAACCCTTTGATACATGAGGCACTACAGTTAATCAAGGAACGTGTATTTAAAGGAGATTGTCTTCGTGAAGATATGTTATGGGAAGAATTCTTCAGGACAGAAGATAGTATTGTGAGCCCACACTCAGAATGTGAAGAACATGAAGCACATCCCATAGAATTTTATAATCTAGCCGAAGATGATGAGCATGGAAGAGAAGAGGATGAAGATGATCCGTGCAATATCAATATACCGGAGTCGGAAGGTGCATGTGATATAGAAGGACCACCATTGGAAATCTCGGACATGAGTGGACCAGTCAAGACACAGAAGGTAAACATTGGCACGATTGAAGAGCTGAAGTTCGCATCTATACGAGATTACTGGGATGATCAGACTGTCGCAGAGATTGCAGACACTTTGCACGAATACCAGGAGCTGTTTTCGACCAAGTTTACAGAGATGAAAGGAATATTGGGTGACTCAGGAGTCATGAAGATTCCCTTGAAGCCAGGTGCTAATCCTATGAAGCAGCGACCATATAGATTGAATCCGTGGTATAAAGAAAGAGTCCGCACAGAGCTAGACAAAATATTAGAGGTAGGAATTATTGAACTTGTTGAGGAATTAGACTGGATCAGTCCTATGGTTTTCTAGGACAAGAAGATGAAGGGAGACATCAGAATTTGTGTCGATCTCAGAAAACTTAATGATGCCTCTATGCATGACCCATTCCCTACTCCATTTACAGATGAGGTACTTGACAATGTTGGGGGGAATGAGGCCTATTCCTTTACTGATGGTTTTTGTGGTTATCATTAGATCAGAATTGATCCCATGGGTAGGCATAAGACGACATTTGCACAGAATGGGGGTCGTTCTAGTATACAGTCATGCCATTTGTTTTGAAGAACACACCTGTCATATTTTCCAGAGTCGTCGTCGCGGCATTCAAGGAGTTCATGAAGTTTCTCGAAGCTTATTTTGACGACTGGGCTGTCTTTGGTTTACTGAAGAACCATTACGCAAACTTGAGGATGATGCTGGATAAGTGTAGATAGCATCAAATATCATTGAATCTGAAGAAGTGCATCTTCTGTGTGCCATATGGAATTTTATTGGGGCATATTGTTTGCAAACAGGGATTGATGGTGGACCCTGTGAAGATCACCATCATTGTAAATTTACCTACACCAACTTTAGTTAAGATGTTGCACTCTACATTGGGTCATACAGGATATTATAGCAAGTTCATTAAAGGTTACGCACAGATCACCGCAGCAATGGAGAAGCTGCTCAAGAAGGATGTGCCATTCATTTGGAACGAAGAGTGTGAACAAGGTTTTGACACCCTTAAGGAAAAGATGGTTACCGTGCCAATCCTAGTTTTTCTAGACTGGATGAAGTCATTCCATGTCCACATGGATGCATCAGGCATTGCCCTGGGCATTTTGTTAGCTTAGCCAGGAGAAGGTGGTATTGATCACCCCATTGCATTTTCAAGTAGGAAGCTCTTGACAGCAGAGAAGAATTATACCACAGCCGAGAGAGAAGGCCTTGCAATGGTATATGCCCTACAAAAATTCAGACATTATCTGCTTGGTGCATGCTTCCTTATGTTTACTGATCATTCTGCACTGAAATACTTGGTCAACAACCCATTGTTAGGGGGGCGTATATGCAGATGATTGTTGCTATTCCAGGAGTACGACTTCGAGATCATTGTTAAACCCGACAGGCTGAATTTGGGACCTAACCACATGTCTAGAATCGAGTAAGGCAAAGAGCCAACGAACATTGAAGATAGTCTCCCCGATGCGCAGCTGTTTGCTATAGAGGTTGCAGATGATTCTTATAGGGATATCATTGATTTTCTAACAACAGGATTAGCACCGCAAGAGTTCTCTATTCAGCAAAAGAAGCAACTAGTAGTGCACGCTGTGGACTTCAATATCATTGTAGGTCAGCTGTATAAACTCGGACTGGATGATGTCCTGCGGAGGTGCGTACTCGATCACGAGAAGCCATACATACTAGCAGATGCACATTCAGGGATCGCAGGAGGACACTACACAGGAAGAGCTATTGTGCAGAAGATATTGCGCGCAGGGCTATGGTGGCCTACGACCCACAAAGATTCTAAGGAATACTGTAGGAACTATGATGTGTGCCAGAGGACTGGGAAGCCATCGTTAAGAGATGAGATGCCTCTGAACACATAGTTGACCTTGCAGGATTTTGAGAAGTGGGAAATTGACTTTGTGGGACCTATAAACCAACTAGGGAAGAGAACTGGTGCGAGGTATGTCATTAGTACTACGGATTACCTGACCAGATGGGCAGAAGCTAAGCCAGTGAAGGACTACAGTGAAGTTCATCTTTGAAGAAATCTTGTCAAGATTCGGTTGTCCAAAGATTTTAATGAGTGATCAGGGCACTCATTTTCTGAATAAGACCATTGAAACTCTGATAGAGGAGTTCCACATTCGCCATCATAGAAATACGCCGTATCATCCACAGGCGAACGGGACTATAGAAGCTTTTAACAAGATACTGGAAAATGCACTGACAAAGGTGTGTGACGTCAACAGGGATGATTGGGACCTGCACATCTCGTCTATGTTATGGGCATACAGAACAACCTATAAGAAATTGATAGGACAGACATCTTTCAGGTTGGCTTATGGGCAGGAAGCCATAATGCTAATGGAGTACATTGTCCCTAGTCTGAGGATTGCTGCGTTCACCAGAATGGCAGATCGCGAAGCGTTAGATGAAAGACTACTACATCTAGTCAGCTTGGAGGAAGATCGGTTCATTGCAGGCTTTCAACAACAAGTCTAGAAGGATTGCAAAAAGGCATGGCATGATCACCATATCAGGAACAAATTCTTTCAAGTAGGTGACTTAGTCCTCCTATATGATAGCAAGTTCATGAAATTTCCTGCAAGTTTAAAATGCATTGGCTTGGTCCATATATTGTTATGCATGTTACTGACAGTGGCGCAGTTTAGTTAGACACCTTAGCTAGTGATACTTTACCCACTATGATCAATGGAAGCAGACTTAAATTGTATCGCGATAGTCCTGCTTCGCAGCATGTTGAAAGATAAGCATGGGAAAAAATTTCTAAGTCTCAAGTACAGTTGAAATTGGGAACTAGAAATGTAAAGAGTTTGTACATGTACCATAAAGGGAGAATGTATAAGAAACGCAAGACAGCTGAAGCTGCACAGGAGAGAAGAAGAGAAAAGTGGAAAAGCAACTGCGCAGTTTAAAACTAGTACCATGAAGGAACTGCGCAGGAGTAGAAATGGCCTGCCGCGCAGTTCGGTGCAGCATTCACAGGAAAATAGCCATTGCATTACTTTTGAGAAAATAGCTATTACATGATCATTGCAGCAACCGCTTCAACATTTAAAGGAAAGATAACTGTTGTGGACAGACTAACGGATGAAAAGACTGAAAGATCCGATGGATTTGGCCGTTGAAGGTCACATTTAATGCATATTTAGCCATTGAAGGGCGGGGGAGGGGGTTGCTGCACCTATAAATAACACCGCTTAGAGACTCGCTGGCGTTACCAGTATTAGGAATTTTTTGTATACTCACTCTCTGAGCTACAAGTTATCTGTATTCAGTCTACCATAGTTGTTATTTTATCAAGTGAATTCCCAAGTTATCATACACAGAAGAAGAGTTTACTATCGAAGAAGTAGTTAAAATTTTTCAGAAAGGAGGGATTCAGCAGTTAATGAAAAATCCAGTTAACAAGGTTGTCGTAGAACAAGGTCAAAGTTCCCGAAAATCACCAAGGATTAATCTAACAATGCAGGATAAGGGAAAAGAAACAGTGAGTGTTCCTCGAACAAAGCATCCCAAGCTGAGTTCGATAGGCACAAGGCACTTCATATTCACAAAGGACATCCCATTGAAGATGACCCCTGATTATATTTCACCTCCGACATTGAATGCCCTTGTGTATAAACTGGGAAAGAATGCTAAATATGATATCCCCCTATCACCAGTTTCCAAGCATGTAGAAATTACCACCAACCTGTTGGGGAAGATCCCAAACTGTAAGTGGGAGGACTATGACCTCTTGGGAGTGCAGAAAGATGAGCCGCATGATCCCAAATATCCAGATTTTCAACCTGATAAATATATGTGTTGGAAAAAGGATGCAAAATGAGAGTTAAATCTGGTGGCTGAAAGTTGGTTAACAACGGTGGTGCAGTCAGGGCTGTTGAACCTGCTGCGACTACCCCATTTTGAAAGGTAGGCTGAGCTGAATATAGTGGTTCGCACCTTGATGGCGCGGATCCACCAAGGCTATTTATGGATGGACAGGCAGGTTGACATAAGTATTGAATTAATCCATCTTATTACCAGGTTAAGTAAGTGCAGCCAGGATCTGAAGACATTCTTCCAGGGTAAGAGCAAGGACAAGGAAGCGGTGGCCAAGATGAAGAAGAGCCACTCGCTGGTGAAAGGAAAACGGGGTTTTCCTACTGAAGAGATTGAAGATCGGACAATTAAATTTGTCACACAGTTGCTCGCAACAAAGGTTTTAAGGATGGAAATGCCACTAGAAGTACCTGCCAGTGCAGTGCTGCTTGGCGTTGCGGCAACAGAAGGCACAGAATTTAATTGGTGCCAATATCTACTGAATGACTTCATGGAGGAACTCAATGATATTCAACAGAATGGGGGAAACTTCCATTTTACATGGTTGATTGTCCTCATTGCATTCATTGGATGGAAAGAGCCGAAGGACTTCGTCGGCATCAGTTTTGATAGAAGGGACCCCAGAGGAGTCAGGTACACGAACCTCTAGGCAAATCTCAATCCAGAGCGACAGAACGCTACCAAAGAAGTCTTTTATTAGTACTACATGCAGCTGCGCGAAGTGATCACGCACACACCCAGAATAACCAAGCAGGTAGCCAGCAAGTATATTCGCATTGTAAATTTTACTGTTGACATGAGCTGTGTGTTTATTTCTCCAAAAGCCAAGATGAAGAAGCCATAGTGGTTCCCTGGGGGTTACCACATGATGGAGGAAGATATAGAGCTAATTATGAAGGAATGGCCCACCAACTACTGCGTCGAAGTTCAAAAGGTCACAAGTGAGTCAGAAGATGATGAAATAATCCCGCCTCCATGTCCCATTATCGAAGAAAAGGAGAAGGAGATAGGCAAGAGAAAAGAGACAGGAAGCCCATCCCAGCTGAAGGTGAGGAAGAAGAAGAAAGCGATAAATGGTCCTACAGATACAGTTTTGAAGGAAGATGACTATGACATGATCGCGGACAAAGTAACTGAAACCCTTGGAGATTTCATGGCAGAGAAAGAGAAATAAGATAAGGCCATCCAAGATGACCTTCGGAGAAACTGGATCACCATGCAAGGACACATGAAGAAAATGGAGGATGTCCACAAAAGCCTGCCCTTGCCGCGTGACACAGAAGGAGCATCATAGTAGCCACAGTCGCAACTTGCGGTCGCAACACCAATTAAGATGAGACTGGTCTATATAAAACCCATAGCCATCGTGCTACCTACATCCGAAGATATGGATGTGGACACTACAAACATTGAGCAGGTAGATCTTGACTTAGCAAAGGTTCCCATCCCAGGCTTCCACTTCTTGCATGCGCATATCGGGGATGAGTTGCGAGACAGGGTTGTTGATTCGAAGAAAGTAGAAGCTGAGCTCCAAGCAGCGAATAGAAAGCTTGAACAGTCAAGCACGCAAAGCATGATGTTGCTTGAGGATGCGCACCAGCAACAACAACGAATCCAAGCAACTATTAACTCCGTTGCAGAAGAGATTGAAGAGATTCAGATCCAAGTTGATCTAGAGGATACAGTCTTGAGGATCGTTGACAGAGTAAGGAGCCTAAAATTAGACAGGGAGGACCAGGAGGTCCTATATGAGTTAAACATCAATTTGCTGAAGAAAAAGCTGAAGCTGCAGGATCAGCTAACTGACCAGCAGAAGAGAGAAACTGAAGTTAGAACAACAACAGAGACCATCACAGCAGAGGTTGCAAAGTGCTAGGACTTACTGGAAGAATCGTTGAAGGCCTTTACCACAATTGAAGAAAATCCAGGGCTGCAACAAATAAAGATTGCGGTGAAACAGAAATAGACCGCATTAGAGAAAATGGAAGCAGAGCTAAAGACTCTATTGGCAAGGGACAAACTACAGAAATTCAAAAAAATATCTAGCTTGAAGAAGAAAGTTCAGATCCGGAGAGAAACAAAGACTACGCTGGATAATCAGTTGCAGTCACTCCTTGAAGATGCGTCTGTCATATCGCAGCACTTAGAAGACAAATTGAAAGAGATGTGTGACAATCAAGAGACACTGGAAGCCCAGATTGGTGAAGAGATAATGCCTGAAGTACTTGAGACTGTGAAGCAAGTTGATGAGGAGGTCAAAGAGACAATGAAGGAATTGACAAACCCCTATAGTGAGTTCGCAGCAAAGTTAACTGCTCAGGTTGGAGAACATGACCCTATAATAGAAATTGAAAGTTGCTCGAGGATGAGCCATAGGTAAGTGTTAGGGGCATGTTGGGCCTATCCCAACAGGGCCATTTTTGGAAGCATTTTTTATAAAGGATGGAGATGAGTTGAGCGCAGCTCAGAAAAGGATTGAAATGGCTAAGTATGGAGAGTGTTGTGGAGTTGTGCGCAGTACTAGATTTTGAAGGGCGCTGTGAAGTTGTGCGCAGCGCCAAGTTTTGGAGGATGCCGCGAAGACCAGTGCAGTACAGGTATAGTGCTGTGAGGAAAAGGAGCCACGTGGAACCAATAGAGTTACGTACTAGACAGAGGATGGCTAGATACTTTGGATAGACCTACAGTGGTCTAGTTTTGGAAAGTCTGCAGGAAAGATGCTGAGTTGCGGGCATAAGCAGATCGAGAAGGCGGCCAGCTGTACGAGTCCATTGAGCAAAGGATGGGTCGAAAAGTGATAGTTTGGCATGCAGATGAGTACATGACCATTGAGAAAAGGATGGTGTGTTAAGGACAACAACTGGAAGTTGAGCTAGTTGTACGTGGTCGTTAAGTGGAGGAAGGCCTACAGAGAAAGCAACTGGGAGCTGAGCTAGTCGCACGAGTCGTTAAGTGGAAGGGCGGCTCAGGTACAAGGAGAAGAATGAAAGTGATGAAAGAAAGACATGGAGTACTGCCATGATAGAAGATACATTGTCAGAGGCCTGCATGACGGTTCAGAGGGACCGTAGTGGTTTGGAAACCCTTAGGGTTTTAGTCTTCATTGTTGTAAAGACACGACCTTAGGGCGTGATCTATTTAAGAAGACATTTTTGTAATAGGAAGGGTTGTTGTTGTTGTTGAATCCCTGAATGTAAATCTGAATATCTTAAGAAGGGTTGGTTGGTCATTAGTGATGTTAAGAGTGAAGCTTTGTTGATGAATATTGTATTGTAATATCTTTTGTGTCAAGAAAATATTGTAAAGGCTCTGCAGTTGAGTGCGTAGAGACCTATCTGAGCGAGAAGAGAGCTGTAGCTGAGTGCACGGCTAAGAACTGTTGAACCCTTCCTTTAAAAAAAATATCACAACAGTTCTTGTGGATGTAGCTTCCCATCCGAGGGAGTGAACCACGTTAATTCCTATGTTATGTGACTGAATGTTTGTGTGTTTGCATTGATGTTTAGCTGTTTCTGTAGATGAATGCCTTAGTGTTACCTTATAGTCTGTTATGTTGAGACTTTTTATATGCATTTGCCATCAGAGAAGAGTGTGGAATGATATGATTAAGTATACATGAATAGGTGAACGGTTAATATTCAGCATTGCTTTTGAGAACAATTCAGTGATTATCTTCTTAAGTCTGGAGAAAGTTACTTAAGTGTTTTCATAGATACAGCCAGTGAATGTATAACAGTTACTTCACTGTTGAGGGTTATGCTTAAAATAGTAATTATCTTAAGTACGTAGCTGCATGTTAAGTGATAAGCCCTTTGAGGTCACTACTGAGTGGATGAGTGATACTCAATGTTGCGCTTTAGATGGTTTGCAAATGTGTTAAGTGTAAAGTCGAACTGCAGTGTTCGCAGTTCGAGTAAAGAGGTTGCAGTGAAGAAGGAAGCAATAGTGCGGACCGCGGCACCGTCCACCGCCATGCAGTTTGACCCTTGCAGCACATAGCCGGTGCACTGCCATGACTTCGTCACACTCATCAACTCATCACTCACTGTGGAAATCTGAGTCCGTAGTGCCCCATTATTACACCTCGGGTGATACCTCATCCTGCTCGTAGGATGTTGCCGAAAGGGCCGGTGCGAAGGGGGTTTTGTTGGTTTAAAGTAACCACACAGAACCTGGGTGTTCATAAAACCTCTGGTCAGCTTGTAATAGCCAACAAGAGGGATGGATGGAGTGGTGGTATAGATACAGGTATAGAGTGAGTGGATGAGAGAGACAAATGGAGGGTGGTTAAAGAGTGAGAGGGGGAGAGTCAAATAGAGAGAGAGAGAATGATGGATGGAGGGATGGTTAGAGGGTGAGAGAGTGGGATAATAACAATGAGAGAGTAGGGATTTAGGGAAATGAAGGATGGTCAAGGATGGTTACATCGAGGGGTAGATATGAGGGTGTGTGTGTGTGTGTGTGTGTGTGTGAGAGAGAGAGAGAGAGAGAGAGAGAGAGAGAGGAGAGAAAGATGGAGAGATGAAGGAGGGATGAAGGATTGAAGGTGGAGAGAGGAGGTAGGGTAAGAAAGTGAGGTATGGAGTGAGTGATAGGATGGAACACATGGAGGGAGGGAGGGAGATTTTTGGTGGGAGGGAGGGGCAACAAAGGAATTGTTTTAGAGGGTGTGTGGATGTGTGTGAGAGAGAAGGGGGTGGAGAGAGAGAGAATGAATTATGGGGGAAGAGAGAAGGGGGTGGAGAGAGGAGGTAGGGGGAGAAAGTGAGGTATTGAGTGAGTGAGAGGATCAATCATCAAGATTTCTAGTTAAATTATTTGTTGCAAAATTTCTAGTTAAATGATTTGTTGTTTTTGAATCAATAGTGTAATGTGATTAAACTATTAAAGATCATATAGAAACAAATCACATTAAAATGTCATGTGTACACCCACATTACATCCCAAATTCAAAATATTTGTTACAATACCAACCTTCCTAACATTTAAACTCATCAAAACTATGGTGATTTATGAATGTTTCTCTAAAAAAAATTTCAAGCACATAAATAAAATTCTAAAGAAAACCAAGTGACTCCTTACCTTAGACCAGAATTGGTCTCAATGGATGTTAATAACAACCATAATCATCATCAACTCAAGTAGAGCATTATTAAGTTATATAATAAATTTGTCATTAAATAAAAACCCTACTTGAAGTCATTTAACTACACTAATATCAAATAAAGTTTGATTAACAAAATAAGTGCAAATATGTGTTGGTTCTCATCAATAACATCAATCAATAGATGCATAGTGAACTATAGGTCGAAGCCACAAACTTCAACTATCTTAGTGTATTAAGGTGAAGTTCTATACTAGGAGACTACACAATAGTGAAGATGGAATTCTTGAGATATATTTGAATCGAATTTTCTTTGGTTCCTATTAACTCTCATACCTAGGATATGATACAAGCAAAAATTATTAAAACGACGAGGATTAAATCCCTAACCCTTGAAAATGGATCGAAAACCAAATTATACTCACCTCGATATCCTAATTACTTCATCAATAACAATCCACAACCCACCATTTGGCTTCTTAGATGTTCCCTTCACTTTGTTGCGAGTTTATACTTTATACCATACTCCCTAATATATCAAATATAACTTTCAAAATAGAGATGTATTGTTTCCGAACCCATTTGTCATGTTAAACAATGTTATATTAACCATGATGGGATGCTATCTTACCTTTCAAAACAATAATCTTTATGCCACTCTTTTATCTAATAATCTTTATTCTCTTTTTAATCTTTTTTACTAAACAAAAACGCATATCCGTTATATCGCATATGCGATATGAATCAAGGAATAATTACATATTATATCAAATGCAATAAAAGAGAATTGATGAAAATACAAATTGAGTTGAGTACAACCTCACTTCCATCAACATTCTCCTCCGATTTTAATGTTTTCAACCTATCTTCTGGATATTTTGAATCAAATTTGTAAGATAATGGTTTTCATATAATCCTGAATTGAATAAATATGATATCAATCTAACACTGTAACAAAAAAACTCTAAATTACAATAATTTCAAAATAATCAAAATAATAGAAACATAATGTAAATAACACCAATATCGCGTGGATGTCAATTAAATCTAAATACAAATCTTATCTCAGTCAGCATTAAAATATAAACACTTATATATAATAAAGTATCTAGAAAATATAAATAATAAAGTATCTCCAAAATATAAACACTTCTAAGTATAATAAAATCTCTGGAATAATAAAACGTTTTGGAGCCAAACCTACTTCGATAAACTATTACTTCCAAACCACTAGACCGCGATAAATGCAAACCATGCAACCCAGATGGCCAAATAAGTTAATACCAACTTCGCTCCACATTGATTTCATTGGAAAATGAAACCCAAATCAGGTAATGACTCCGCCTAATGAAACCCTGAAAAGGGGAGTCATTGATTTCAATACCAATGTCATTTCGGTAGGACAAGTATTCATTGATTTCAATACTAATTTAATTTGAAGGGTTGGTTTTCATTTCAATTTGAAAGGATTAAAGATAAAAGGTTATATAATAAATTGCACCTCAAATCATAAAGGTTATATAATTGTATTTCAAAAAAATGTAAAAAAATATTGTACTTCCAATTACATTCTTAAACAAGTGAACACTCATTATATTAAAAAATAATAAATTGACAATAAAATTTAAGAAATAAATAAAATTTCTTTTAAAATTAATAAATTTCAGAAAATTATTATTATTTTATATAAATAAGCATATTCTAATAATATAATAAAATAACATAATTTTCTTAAAGCCATTTAATATTTATTGAAATGATTTTAAATGGTTTTAGTAAAAACATAAATAGTTTTTATAAGTCATAAAATAATTATAATTAATAAAATAAAATAAAAAACTTCTTTATTGTAAACAATTTCCTTAAAACTTTTTGTGGGAGGAAATCAGGAATTAGGAAAACTTAAAACTTTTTGTGGGAGGAAATCAGGAATTAGGAAAAATTAAAGAGATGTCAAAATTTCGCAATTAGAATTTTGATAAGTTGTAAGAAAAAATATAAAATATTGGAAAATAATTTTAAATATGCAAAAACAACAATTATACTTTAAAACTTTTGTTTACTAAAGAGACACTTTAATGGAGGGACATCAAGTTGAAGTGCCTACACATAGACGCCCTGTAACTCTCGCGAATTTAGCCTGTGAATTTCCAATAATCTCGCCTTTCAATAGAATTCCAAAACACTAAAAACAATATGTGAATGACCATATTTTGAAAGATTCTAGGATTAAGTAATTAAGAGAATTACACTAAAATCCTCACCACAACGAGTTTGTGAACCCCCGTGACATAGGTCAACCGGATAGGAGCCATAGCCTGAAATAAAAATTCTAAATCTTTAAGAATTGCAACTTTGAAGAATTTGTTTTTTCTGTTCATTAAAAAGTTGTAGCGTGAAATCTTAGCACTACAAAACAATTTTGCAAGTTTCCTCACTTGAATAATGTTGTGACTTAACTCATAAGAATCTAGACTTTAATAATGTTGCTAAATGTGAATGCATAAAAGTTTTGAATTTTTAAATAGTTAATTCTAAAATAATATTTTAAATTTTGAACCATAAATTTTTATACCAATTCTAGGATATATTAAAACAATTAAAAAACAAGTAGCCCTTTTTTAAGGAGGCATGCAATAAATTCACAAAACATGGCCCTTCTAATAGTGTCCACCGTTCAAAGTCTTTACTAACCTGAATCAACCACTCACCTCGAATTTAAAGAAAAAGTCTTTGAAATGATCAAAACCAAACATTAAGGGTAGCAGGCTAAGGCCCTTTCCCTACTACTACTTGATCACCTATGCTGCTGCTACATCTTTTGGTAACTTCACTCCTTTGGTATATATGTTAACATTTTTATTGAGGAGAATGAAGGTATGGGAAAGATTATATAATCTAATCAATAGTTAGTTATTCATCATGTCACTAAACTATAGTTGCGAAGTGGCTTTGTAGAGAAGGAAGGGGAATATATATATACACATATATAATGTTGACAGGATGGTCTCAGTACTGGTAAAATGACTGGCAGAGTCTCAGCACGGTCGATCCATCCCGAGTCCCGAGCATTATATTGAAGGAGATCGCTTTTGATGAAAACGAGAGATGAAAGCAATTTCAGTTTAGACGAGATCACTTTTGATGGAGGCAGTTTCAGTTTATGCCAGGATAGATGAAGCCTGATCCCCGCACAAATGAAACTCTAGTGACTCTCCTCTCTTTTGCTTGATAATGGGAGAGAGAACAGCAAGCAAATGAATAGAATATATGCAGATGCTTTCCCGCACCTTCAAATTGGAAGGATCTCTAGATTCTGTACTCGAATTGATAGATCTACCGGAGCGGAGCATCTAATCTCTAGATTCTGTATTCGAATTGATAGATCCACCGGAGCTGAGCATCTAATTTTTTTATGAATTTATTATCATAGCTCTTTTGTTTTATATGGAAAAAGTGGTGAAATAATTTCTTGAATAATTTTTTGTTAAACGTAGTGCAAGTTTTATATAGTGTTACTAAGAGATTTAATAAATACCATTTTAAATTATGATAAAATGATATAATAACGCCATTTTTTTAAAAAGTGTAACAATAGTAAGCATTAGTTTCCAACTCAGGGATTGATTTTAATTTTTTTGTAAATCCTTAGCGTGCTTCTTTTCTATTTTAAATGAGCAAAAGACTTAGGTTTTGAGTCGCATTGAAAAAATTTAAAGAAGTAGAAGATTACCAAGTAGTGGTAGAAGTTTTTGAGCTACACTTTTCGAAAAGGCAAAAAAGAAGATCAACTCAAGCCGCGACGGTTAGTTTTAACTTAACGTTGCCGAAGTAGCGGAACAATTAACTTAACGTTGCCGAAGTAGCGAAAGAGTTAGGATAAACTATGCCGAGGTAGCAGAAGAATTAAGTTATTAAAGTGATGGAAAAAACTCATGGGTCCCTTCTGGAATAGCGAAAGAACTCAGATAATTCTTCCACAAAAGTGGATAAAGTGACACTTTCTTGCCCGCAAATGTGGAAGGACTCACATAATATTTCCGCAATGGCAGAGGAACTCAGTTAAGTCTTCCGACTTGCGATGTGCGCCACTCCTCAGTAGATGAACTTCGGTAATTCTCCTGAAATGGTGGACAAACTCATATAAACCATGTGAAATAGTCAAAAAAACTGGGCAAGTCCTTTCGGTTTTTGCGATCACACTTAATGCTGAAGGCGTCGATTTGACTCATCCGTATGCCTCATGAATCCCGTTTAATTTCACACAGCTACCCCATTGATGGCTCGCATGTATCTAACACTATATATGGGGTTTAAACCCTGTTATTTCTCATTGTTCACTCAAAGACTCACCCCGTTCCCGTTGGAGACTGTATGCGCTTACTCCCAGCACTGTTATCACCTTCAAAACAGGCGGAAGTAACCAGGTTGGTACCTGTCAAAACATATATCATGATTTGAATTGGTTATTTCTTGGGTTTTTGAGTTTAAATGGGCCGAGGTTTTGGACTTTTGCATTTTACATTTGTTTTCTCTTAGTCCCATTTTATGACTGAAACTAAAGCCACCTTCACATAGTCAGACCAGGATTCATAGGGGTTTGTAGTTGCCCAAGGACAAAGCCATTTACTATATAACGTATTAGCAGACCCTTTGAGACACCCTTGTCCCGTTTTTAAGTTTTAGCATCGCGGTTTTCAACCCTGTCCCGTCCACTATTGCGAAGAAAACATTACCCTACATATGAAGCCATATTCCTTGAATGAGTTACTACCACTTCAAACCCATGCCATAAACGTTACTCTGATTTTATAGGAATGCATAGTTTTATTTTGAAAGGCGCGGGATTTTTAAATAACATATGAAGTGAACATCTGAGAGATTGTTTTTGAAAGCACATAACCATTTGAATTTCATAGAAGTTTTTTGTTAGCAATTTCATTATGAGTAGGATACTAGTTTTGATCACTGATATCGCGTCATATATCCATGCACTAATTACTGTACACTGATTACTGAATAGGATATTCAAAATGCCTAAAGGTGGTAAAAGAAAGGCAAAGGTAGCTAGCAACGATGCAAGAATCGAAACTATGTTCCAAGATACAAAATGCACCACAAGCGTGCCCCCGGAAGTAAGATGGGGAGATGTATACCGCATGGTGAGAGATCAGGACTTCCCTGATTCCCTTCTCGAAGAAGAATGCTTGTACTAGAACGTTAGGAATTCCTGTATATCCAAGGCATCCACACATCCAGAGCTCTTCCCATGCTCAGAAGTAATTGGATGGATTTTGCAACATGCAAATTCTGAGACTAGAGTTCTGACGGACAGCAAAGGAATAGCTTTTGCTTCATTCCACCCATCTTATATCTCAACAGCTTACAAGATTCCCAAGGATTAGCAATAGCTTGATGATGCATGGCTGGAAGGGGTCAAGATGGACAACCTAGAGATGGAAAAGAAGCTGCTAATCACAGGCAAACAGATCAGAAAAAAGGATAGTGAAGAATATGAGGTTCAGAACCTGAGACCCCCTTTCAGACTGATAACTCTCATGCTAAGGAGAATCTTTGGAAGGCCTGATGGAACAATGTTTATGCTCCAATGGATACCTATCATCCACTATGTGGCGTTCAAAGCGACGATTTTCAACTAGGATGATATCCTATTAGATAGCCTGTCATCAGCCATAATTGCTGCTCAAGAAGGATTAGTGGAAAGAAAGGTAGAATATTATATGGCATCTTACTTGATAGATTGTATTGTGGCAAAATGTCCCTTTCCCAGGCTGGGATGCATATGGAACTCGGCTGATAGCTCAGTATTCATTGGCTACAAAATCTTTTAGGCTCAGAATTACAAAATGCATTACAAACTCATTTGTGAAGAATTTATCATGCCTTTATATGAGTTAATGTTCAATGAAGAACCCAACTGCCTATCTCAGAATGCTATGGAATTTTTGGAGAAGTATGGTGATTTTTATTTTTCACCAGAAGGTACCTATATAAGAGTGTACGGAGGCTCCAAAACCCCGTATATCCTACCTAGGTATGCTATGGATTATATAGTCCATAAAGAGATGGTAAGACAAGTATTCATTGATGGAATTGGTAGTGCATTGTACAAGGCAAAGAAGGCTTCCTTCCCGCCTTTGCCATTTTATGTTGGGGCTTACAAATTTTCAAAAATCACGATAGTAGAAGAATTTGTTGCAGAACTGAAAAGCTTCCATTTTGGGGAAAGAATTTTTCTAAGGAATGATCGAAAAGGTAAAGCCGCACAGCATTGCAAAGAGATTGGTGCCCCCTTTGAATACACTCACTTTTATGATAGAGACGAGGAATCATATAGGGGAATTAGCAATATGACTGAGCTCCAGATTTTTCAACTTGGCAAAGGAGGAGCTGACTCAAGCTCTAATGTTGCGGGGAAAATAGATCAACAGCAAGAAAAGGGTACCTTGAAGACTATTGAGGCTCTCTCTAAATAAGAACAAAGGTCCAAGGAACAAGCCAAGAAAATCCAAGAGAAAACTGAGAAGAGGATCAAAGAAAAAGAAGATAAAGAAGATAAAATTTTGGAAGAAAATATCTTAAGAGCCCAAGCAGATGAAGCTGAAACTAGTGGGGTTCAAGAAGAAGATAAAATGAGATTGGAAAAAATCACGAAGTAGGAAGAGGATGATAAATTAAGAAGGGAGTAGGAGGAAGAAGCATTAAGAAAAGCAGAAGAAGAAAAGAGGCAAGAAGAGGATGGTGGTCCTCAAAACCCAAATATTCAAGACCTTGATATCAATGTCCCCATTGAGGAGCTTCCACTTGTGGCCTTCACACCATCCAGGGGCAGCATGGTATCCACATGGGATAGGTTTTCCTTTAACAGGAAAAGGAAATCTATCATCAAAGAAACAATTACTAGTGTCAAAAGGCCTTTTCAACCCGATATAGTTACCGGGCATGAAACCACCATCATGTAGGGTACTCAGAACGATCCTAAGCTCATGGCATCGATCTCTGTAGCATCTGTTATGGCAACAACAAATAATGTAAATATTTTGGGAGACAAATTGAAATGGGAAAAGGAGAAATCCCGTCAGTTACAGGAGGCTTTGGTTAAAGAAAATAATTACACAAATTTGATGATCGAGAAAAATGATGCTTTCATGACTCAGAAAGAAGGATTAAATATAAAACTTCAACGACTAGAAGCTGATAGGAGATCCCTGGCAATGCAAGCAAGGTAACTAGAGATTGTGAAAGGAGAATTGGAGGATAAAAACTTGAAGCCTGAATCTGAAAAGTTTGATGCCGCTAAGCAAATTGAAGACCTAAAAGAAGACATTGAAAAGCTGGAAGGAGGAAGAGAACTGCTGGAAATACAATTAGAACAAGCAACCAATAAGATAGATGATATGGACCCCTTTTATGAGCAAGCTTGTGAGATAACAAGAGGGATCTATGGGGTACAACAACTTATAATGGAAGAGATTTGCAATCTTAAGGCAATCATGGCTAGAATTGTAGAGATTGGCAGGGAAGCCACCAGACGCAAGAGACAGTACGTACGTATTATTGAGGATATTCGGAAACACATGGAGTGGAGAGAGGGGAAGTCCGGCTTCCCAGCAACTCTTCCACTTAAATCCATATCTGGTTTCAAAGAAGACATACGCCTTTTAGGGTTTTGCAAAGAATGTAGAGTAAAGTTGAGCGAAGTGTCCATGGCTATTGTTGAACAATGAAATGGTTTGTACCTTCAGATATAGACAGCCCAAGAAAAATGCTACATGAAGATGCCTCAGAGTTTAGAATAATTTTCGAAGAAATCCCAACGTTTGGTTGAGCTGAAGGACAGGTTAAATGCAGAAATAGAATACGTCAAGAAGGTGGATACATTGACCAATGAAGACCTCCACCAGTGGATTGGTCAGGCCACTGTTCACAAATACATCTTAGAAGAGAGTCTCTGGGTTGCTAAAGTAGAAATTTCAACTATGGAAGAAGAACTCACCAAGCATGAAGTCTCACTCAAGACCATGCTTCCTCTCTCTGCCAACAATGTCATTAAGGAAACCGGTGCTTGGGAAAACCACATAGAGGAGGCAGAAACGACATTAGCATCCAACCAAATTTTTGTCGCAGAAAATGCTCCAACAGCTGCAGTAACTCAAGTATCAGTAGAAACACATGCAACTTCAGAAACACCCAAGTTAACATAGGCGCAACCCCAGGAGAACTCACACTTGCTCATATCTATTGATGAAAGCCAACATGTCTCCTTGGTTTTGTTTTATGTATACCTCTGAAACATTAAAATTACATTTAGATTTTAACTCCCATTCCTTTTTGTAAATTAACTGGGATATTTATCCTTTTATAAAATTAGCACTACAGGACAAATTAAAAGAATGTGAACTGATAGGGTATAGGTGGCAGCTCATGGAGCGTTTTGTAAAACTATATATTATAGAGCTAGACAAGATTTTTGGACACGTGAAAGAATTTCCTTTGATGTATGAGAACTACTTCAGCTGCATTAATGAAGAAACCATTTTGGCCTGTGGAAGCGGATGCATTGTTTTGCTTTGAGTTGTGATGAATGTCTGTCGAACTATTTCAACAATTTTCATCTACATTCAGTGAGATCTTTTTGGGCTTATGTGAATTAATTCTATGCTGTGAATGATTTTGTGTTCTTTCCAAAACTCCTGTATCTTATGAGTAATGGAATACTATTATTAAAATTAGAGTTACCTTTGATATCATTTACATTCGACTGAAAATGCATTTTTTGATTTAATGGCTATCTATTGGAATCTTTGAATGTTGCTTTTAGCTTATTGCTCATAATCTAAGTTCTGCTCCTTGCAAGGATAGGTTAAGTTAGATTAAATTAATAATAGAATAGATTTGCTTTACTACATGCATGTAATCTAGGGCACTTGCATATCATATTTTAATATAAAAAATAAAAATAAATAAACAAATGGTGGATCGGGCCGCAACTGGTGAAAGTTAAACAAATCTTTAAAATTTTATATGGTAGACGGAACCGTTAACCGGACGGATTCCCCACACCAAATAGTGAGCGATCTGATTGGGCTTGATTACCTGGGAGAGTCCCTTACTGATTGATGCAACGATTTTCAGGGCATCAACAGTTTTGGGCACTAGAAGGAGGGCCACCAGTGCATGGCTGGCAGAAGAGATCCTTTTGTTAGAAAATATTCCACTGAAGACCCACCAAAAACAGCTATCCCATACATTTTAGACCTGGAATCAAGAAATCAAGAAAATCTTAATTTTGAGACAGAACAGCAAGAAGCATTGTACGCAGTCCCTTTTGAAGAAGTAAACTATTTTAGAAGACATACCCATTCCTACGTTAGAAACCTTGGAGGATTAACTACCATTCCTCTGCTACCCAGAATAAAAGTACCCAGAAAAAAACCTCAATGTACTAGAGATTCTGTTCTGGTTCAAAGCCTAAAAGAATTATTGGATTTATCTTTAGAAGAAATTACTGAACCATTCAACGAAGTTAGTCCCAAGACTCCCACGAATGAAGAACAACCACACACTCCGAGGCTTACCCCTCATAAATCACCACCGCATTCCCCAACAAGAGTCATGGTCGTGCCCGCATGGAGAGCAAGAGGAGCACTAAATGTAGTTGGACCATTCCATGATTTGCCAAAAAACCAAGAAAAGGTTCTGCCCAAGTATGATCCTGGCAAAGGAATTTTCTCTGAAGACCACCTCAAAAGTTTTTACTTAGCTTTAACTCTTCTTAATGTAGAACATGAAGACGTGGTCTGCCGTCTTTTTCCTTATACTTTCGAACCCAAGGTATCTTCATGGTATTTAGTTTGCAAGCTAATTCGATAGCAAGTTGGGAGGATTTCGAAAAGTGTTTTCTAAAAAAATATGGGAACCAGAAAACTGTAGCAACTCTCATGAAAGAATTGTTATCCATGAGCATGGAGAAGAAAGAAAAGGTTCAATAGTTTAACCAAAGATTCACCACACTGTTAAATACTTTTAATGATGCAACAAATCCAGCCAAAGAATGCTTAGTAGAATATTATACATCGGCGCTTTGTTCCCCTCTGGCATTGTTTGTTAAAAGAGCCAAAATGACTACTCTCATAGAGAATTTTGAGGAAGCCAAAAAGGTAGAAGAAGAAAATGACAGTATCGCTAAGCATGCGCTTGATATAGAAACAACTGTTGAGATATTGTAACTTCAAAGAATATTATATTTGTACTTTATTATTCCGGAGATGATTCATTCCTCCGTGAAGATCTTATTGTATATCCGGAGATGTTTATTCCTCCGTCGGAATGTGGTAACTTGGGTTATTAGACTTCCCTAGTGGGGGTCGGCCCTCTATGTGTTATGTGGGTCAAAGGGTTATTAGACCACCCTAGAGGGGTCGGCCCAGTCAGTTGTAGTGGGGTATTTAACCCAATGGTTAAATACGAGCCTACATGATTTGTGTAAAAGACAAGTCGGAGTAGTGTATAAATAGAGGAGGTGTATTCCTCATTTTACACACACTCACTCACTTGAGAGTGGCGCACTTATGAGAGAGAGGTCTGCTATGGAGAAGGAGGAGCTTATGCTTAGGGTTACATCTTTTGTATTTGCTGGTCATCTATATTGAGAAAGCTTTGCTGGGTTTTCTACCCCATGAGGGTTTCCCAGGATAAATCTGTGTCTCTTGTGTTTATGCTATGCTTGTTGTTTCTTCAGTGATCCTGTATATGCTATTATTGTGAAATGGAATGTAATGCTGCTATTTTTTGTCTTAGCATATTAAATCTTAACAACAACGACAATACCTACTAAGAAACCTTTCTTGTTAACAAGAGATAAGGAAGAATCCACAATAGATCTGGAAAGTGTTGTCAAGATGATGCAAAAGCTATCCAATAAAGTTATAGATTTAGAAAAGGACAAGGTAGCTAGCTCTTCGAGACCACCTTTCAAACCATTCTATAAGAAGAAAGAAGAAAACGGGAAGTCAACCCCGCCAGCAAATAATTTTGCGTTCCTTAACTTAAACAAAATCGGCATGGACCATTTTTACACTTTTCATTGAGAACAACACTCGGAGAAGAGCTGCCCACAGTGGAGTAACTCAATGATTTTAGTAATGAATCAAATGTTAGATGCACAAGTACCTGAACAAACAAATCTTCAACAAGAACAAGTTCCTGGTAGGGAAGAACTTGCTCGCAATACTACAATGATTCTATGGGATTGGACACCCACCCAAGAATTACATTTTGAAGATCTGACCAATGAAATACAGACAACATCTATTAATATTGCTACTAGAAGTAAGGGCCCGGTGCCAGATCAGACAATGTATGTGCCCAATGTTAAAACTACAAACCAACCACCTAGACGGCACATAACTGGCATTCCAACCCAGCCTAAGACAATCCCATGAGAAACTCCCACAGTAACTAAAGAGTCAAACTCAGAAACCACCACACAACCTAAAACTCCACCAAACAAAACAGAAAACCAACCGAAAATTCCAAAAGAGTGTGACATGGGTTATGATATAATTGAGGATATTAAGAAAACCAAAGCAAACATTTCCATCTTTGACATGTGCAGCTTGCCACAGCAAAGGAAGAAATTAATGGAGGTTTTTGATCCACAGATAACATTCCCCTCAGAAAACGACGATGAAAACTCAGAAATTAACGAAGCCAGTATTGGCAGAAAATCAAAATCTCAAACTCTTCCTTTCCTCTTAACTTTTGAGATTTTTAATCACAATGTGCACAATTGTTTGGTGGATTCTGGTGCTAGTTCAAATGTCATGCCTCTATTTACAAAAGGATTAATGGGCAGCCTATCCCATCCCCATCTCAAATTATTCAACTAGATAAGACTATTGTCAAGGTCATTGATGAACTGAAATATGTACTCATTCGATTTTCATCCAACTTAAAAGTATGTCAATTCATTGATATAATGGTGGTTGATATTCCGGAGGCATATGATTTAATTTTGAGTAGGGACTGGTTTGCGAAACTTAATGGTTATTTTGCAATGGACTGGTCTCATTTATGGCTTCCTTATCAGAATAGGCAGAATCAAATCAAAATATTAATAGAGCCACACATGAAACAAAATGTTACTCAACTCCAGGAAAAAAACGAAGCTGTAGCTTTTTCATCTTCAGTTTTGGGGAACTATTTCCTAGAAATTGGACTTGGAAATTATCAGTCAGAGGATGCTAGCCACGATCCGGACAAATAGTTTGATCTCCTTCAATTTTCACGGACTGATGATATTGATTGTAACATAGTAAATTTAGCTACTAACTTAGGTAGCGATGATACTAACTTAATAAAGAAAGAAAATGTATTTTGGACTCTTTATTTTGATGGCTCCAAAACTCAAGAAGGATCCGAAGCCGGTTGTGTCTTAATTGACCCCCAAAAAAATAAACATTTTCTATCTTGCAGATTAGAATTTGAATGTATGAATAATACCTACGAATACGAAGCTCTAATCAATGGATTAAAGAAGGCCATTGGTCTGAATGCCAAATTTTCAAAAGTCTTTGGTGATTTGGAAATAGTTGTTCGCCAAATAAGGAATACAATTCATTGTTTGTCACCACACTTGAAAGGATATCAGAGTGAAGTCTGGGATTTGATTTCTTTTTTAAAGCTTTCAATATTAACTCTATTCCTAGATTGAAAAATGCTGCTGCTGATTTGCTAGCAACTTCTGCCTCCAGATTGGTGCCTACTAATAATAAGTGCTCTATTGAATTTATTTTCAGGCATTCTGTCCCAGATAACATCACAAATATAAGGGTATTTGATGACAACGATCAGATTATCATTTTCTTAACCAATGAAGGTGTCTTCCAGGAAGCCATCGTCAAAGAAGAACAACATGAATCAGATTTACAGAATAAGGATGCTGTAAAGGGAAATTTCATGCCCAAAGGGGTGAGAATGCTTGAAACATTATTTGATTTACAAAGCAAATTCAGGAGGCCTGTAAATGCAAAACGCATGGCTCATCCATACAGCATGAGTTGATTAATTTGGGCACAAAAGTTGAACCAAAATACATTAATATAGGCAAATGTTGTACTCCTAAAGAGAGAAGTAAGTTCATTAGACTTTTCCAGCAACACAAGGACGTGCTCGCTTGGACTTATGATGATCTAAAAACATATGATACTCGTATCATTCAACACATAATACCAATGAAAGTAGGTGCTAAGCCATTTCAGTAGCAATTAAGAAGGATGCATCCGACCCTTGAGCCTGTTATGCAGAAAGAACTAAAAAAATTGTTGGACGCAAATATCATTTTCAAAGTTCTACATTCTGAATGGGTGGCTAATTTAGTTCCTATACGGAAGAAATCCGAAGAAATCAGACTGTGTGTAGACTTCCGAAATTTAAATAGAGCGTCTGATAAAGACAATTATTTGGTGCCCCCAATGGAGCAAATATTGCAAATGGTGTCAGGATTAGAACACTTTTCTCTACTAGACGGTTTTTCTCGTTATAACCATGTGCTAGTCGCAGAAGAAGACCAACTGAAAACTACTTTTCGTACAAAGTGGGGAACCTTTGCATACCGAAGAATTCTTTTTGGCTTGATAAACGGGGGAGCTACATTTCAGTAAGCCATGGACATTGCTTTTCAAGGATTAGGTGGAAAATGCATGGTAGTCTACTTAGATGATGTGACAGTCTTTTCAAAGAAAAGGGAATACCATGTTTTCCATCAAAAACAAATCTTTGATCGCTGCAGGAAGTATGGCATTTTTTAAAACCCCAAGAAAAATGTTTTTGCTGTTCTTGAGGGCAAACTGTTAGGTAACATCATTTCAAAGGAGGGGATCTCGATAGATCAAGAAAGAGTGCAAGCCATTAGCAAAATCCCCATGCCCCATAGAAAGAAATTGATGCAGTCATTTATGGGTACCATAAATTTTGTTCAAAGATTTGTACTAGATTTCGCTCAGAACGTTAAACCTTTGCAACAGATGGTCAAGCCAAGTGTACAATTCAAATGGAAAGACTTGGAAAAGGTTGCATTTACAGATATCAAAGCTGCCATAGCTAAGGCACCTTCTTGAAGAAGTCCTGATTTGGATAAAGATTTCATTATGTGCACGTTTGCCTATGATAACTCTCTCGTAGATGTGCTAACCCAAAAGGAAGAATCAGGAGACGAATACCCAATTTCTTTCATGAGTACTGGTCTGCCAGGTGCTGAACTCAACTATATAGTAGTGGATAAGCAAGCATACACAGTATTCAAGGCAGTAAAATAGTTTAGGCCATATATTCTAAAAAATAGAACTAAAGTCATAGTTCCCCATCCCGCTGTCAGATCGCTTTTTGTCCAAAAGGAATTGGGAGAAAGAAGAGGAAACTGGGTGACTGCTCTTCAAGCGTACGACTTAGAATTCAAACCAGCTACAATCACCAAAGGTCAAGGCCTATGCAAGTTGATTACTTAAAACCCAGCTGATGAAGAACTAGATTGGAGGAATGAGGTTGAGCTCCATGTGATCGACATGTGTCTAGTATTTACAACTCCGAAATCTTGGTATGGGGACCTAGTGCATTATTTACAGTCGGGTTACTTACCGAAACACTGGAATCTGAAGCAAAGAAGAGCCCTTCGTCTTAAATCAACAGCTTATCAAATAATTAAAGGAGTACTTTTTAGGAAGAATTATGATGGTGTTTATCTTAGGTGCTTGGAAAAGGAAGACATTGGTAACGTGGTCAAAGAACTGCATGATGGACCTATTGGAGGACATTACCTCGGGGATACTACAACCCACAAAATTCTAAGAGCAGGCTACTATTAGCCTACTCTCTTTAGAGATGCTCATGCCTATGCTAGAAATTGTGATGTATGTCAAAAAAGCGCCGGGAAGCTATCTAAAGTGGTAGGTCCTTTGCAGCCAGTCCTCATCACTGAACCATTCGAGCAATGGGGTATAGATATTATTGGCGAAATAAACCCAAACTCCTTGTTGCAGCACCGGTACATTCTGACCGCTATAGATTATTTCACCAGATGGGTCGAAGTTGTTCCCTTATGGAAAGCTAACAGAGATACGATAATCAACTTCCTGGAAGAGAACATCATAACCAGGTTTGGGGTTCCAATTTCTCTAGTCTTTGATAATGCTCCTTATTTTTCGTCGATGAAGATTAATGAATTCATGTATGAGAAAGGGATTAAATTGCATTATTCATCCAACTACTACCCGTAGGTAAATGGTCTAGCTAAGTCTACCAATAAAAATCTCATCCAAATCTTAAAAAAAACTATGATAAAAAACGAAAGAAGCTGGCACACAGCTCTCCCTCACGCCCTATGGGCAGACAAAGTGTCATCCAAGAATTCCTTAGGGGTTTCCCCTTTCAACATGGTCTATGGAAAGGAAGCTATCCTCCCTCCAAATATCTTACTCCCATCTTTGAAATTGGCCCAAGCCTCCCGAGGTTCTAACAGTCAAGCCTTGCAGTCCAAGATTGATTCCTTGTTGAAACTTGAAGAGTCACAAGAAAAGGCCAAAGAACGGTTTCATCACCATCAAGACATAGTCAAATGATTGTTTGATAAAAGAAAATATGGTAAGAGAGTTTTCTAAGCAGGAGACTTAGTTCTAAAATGGGATCATCAGCATGAAGGTAAAGGGATGCACACAAAGTTTCAACACCTATGGGTTAGCCCCTACCAAATTTCTGAAAAGCTTGGCCCATCAACTTATAGAGTGAAAGATTTACAAGGAGAGAAACTAAATCTCCCTCTCAATGGCCTCGCTTTAAAACAATACTTTGCATAAATCCTAAGAGAGTTTTGTACATAAATAAATGTTGTTTTCTTTATTGCTTTTAGTGTGCCAGTCGGTTTGATTTTTACCTTTGTTTTTTCTCCTTTTGTTTGAAGCCCTTTTTGTTTGAAATAAAGCCAAGCTCAGTTTTGTTGTAGTTGAAGAGATGAGATTCCAGGAAGAAACTCAAAGGGATCATCATGAAAAAGCTCATTGATAAAGGAAATATATATTTTGTAACTTTGTTTTCACTGATTGGTTTATTGGAATATAGGGATCATCTCTTCTGTTTGGAGAAAGTAACCCCGTCAAAATAGCTAAGATCTAGCATTTCCTTTTGACTATCTTAGGGCTCCACTCACTCAAACATTAAAAACTGTCTTAAGAAGTTCCCTATGGTAGACCCATGGAGAGGAAGCATGTCCCACAGATATATGGTATTTAAAATGATCCCATGCTGTAAGTGAAAGCCAAAAGGCATATGTCAAAGATTCCGGTTTCCAGGAAGTCTTGCCTCAATCAAAGCATGGTTGAGAAAGGAAAAGAAATTTTCAAATAAATAAAGTTGTTCACAATAGACCGACCCAATAAGGTTCTTCTCCATCCGTGAAACATTGAAATCAAACAAATATTTCGCTCACACAAAAGGACATTATGGATTGAAGAACCTATACCAATTCTTGAAAGAAGAAGAAAATTCCTAGAAGACTCAAAAGTCATGAATTAAAGAGACATCCCAAAATGATGTAAAATAGCATGGGAGTGACGAACAAACGAATATGTCTATGAGATGTTGTCACGATCCTGTGGAGTCTTATACCAATAGGCTTCTGAAAGAAAAAACAAACCCCACATTTTGGCGCTTAGAGAGTTGTAAAGAAGTCTAAATCAAAGCTTCCTTTTCCTTTATCACCATTATGATGAGAATGATCATTGTATTCTTCAGAACTAACTCAGGAAGACATTTTATTGGATGAAGAAGAAAAACATGTTGTAAATCCCCTGACCATGAATTGAGTTTGTTTCAGAGATCTGTGTTTTCCAGCGAATCACCATTTGTTGTTGCTGCAACAACCCCCCCCAAAAAAAATTCTTTGAATACTAGGGACCCCTTCTTTGTTTTCGTAAAAGGGGAAAGCTTACCTAGAATTTTGAGGCCTTCAAAATCTTTTCTTTCTTATCTTTCTTTTGGGACAGGTCCTTAGCGTGCTTCTTTTCTGTTTTAAGTGAGCAAAAGACTTAGGTTTTGATTCGCATTGAAAAAATTTAAAGAAGTAGAAGATTACCAAATAGTGGTGTAATTTTTTGAGCTACACTTTTCGAAAATGAGGAAAAGAAGATCAAGTCAAGACGCGGTGGTTACTTTTAACTTAACGTTGCCAAAGTAGTGAAACAATTAACTTAACGTTTCCAAAGTAGTGGAAGAGTTAGGATAAACTTTGCTGAGGTAGTAGAAGAATTAAGTTATTAAAGCAATAGAAAAAACTCACGGGTCCCTTCTGCAATAGCGAAAGGACTCAAATAATTCTTCTGCAAAAGCGGATAAAGTGACACTTTCTTGCCTGCAAACGCGGAAGCACTCACATAATATTTCCACAATGGCGGAGGAACTTGGTTAAGTCCTCTGACTCGCGATGCGTACCACTCCTCAGCAGATGAACTCTGGTAATTCTCCCAAAACGACGGACAAAGTCATATAAACCTTCCGAAACGATCGAAAAAACTGGGCAAGTCCTTCTAGTTTTGGCGGTCGCACTTAATTCAAAAGGCATCGATTTGACCCATCCATACGCCTCATGAATCCTGTTTAATTCCACACAGCTACCCCATTGATGGATCGCACATATCTCACACTATATATGGGGTTTAAACCCCGTTATTTCTCATTGTTCACTCAAAGACTGACCCCGTTCCCATTGGAGACTGTGTGCACTTACTCCCGACACTGTTATCACCTTCAAAACAGGCGGAAGTAACCAGGTTGGTACCTATCGAACCGTATATCATGATTTGAATTGGTTATTTCTTGGTTTTTCGAGTTTAAATGGGCCGAGGTTTTGGACTTTTGCATTTTACATTCATTTTCTCTTAGTCCCATTTTAAAATAGAAACTAAAGTTGCCTTCCTATTTTGTTGAAACATAGTAATACCAGGCTTCATAGGGGTTTGTAGTTGCCCAAGGACAGATCCATTTATTATATAATGTATTAGCAAACCCCTCAAGACACCCTTGTCTCGTTTTTAACTTTTAGCATCACGGTTTTGAACCCTTTCCCGTTCGCTGTTGTGAAGAAAATGTTACCCTACATATGAAGCCATATTCCTTGAACAAGTTACTACCACATCAAACCCATTCCATAAACGTTACTCTGATTTTATGGCAATGCATTGTTTTATTTTGAAAGGCGTAGGATTCTCAAATAACATATGAAGTGAACGTCTGAAAGATTGTTTTTGAAAGCAGATAAACATTTGAAGTTCATAGAAGTTTTCCGTTAGCTGTTTCATTATGAGTAGGATACTAGTATTGATCACTGATATTGTGTCATATATCTATGCACTAATTACTGTACACTGATTACTGAACAGGATATTCAAAATTCCTAAAGGTGGTAAAAGAAAGGCAAAAGAAGCTAGCAATGACTCAATAATGGAAACTACGTTCCAAGATACAAACTGCACCACAGGCGTGCCCCCGGAAGTAAGAAGGGGAGATGTATACCACATGGTGAGAGATCAGGACTTCCTTGAGGCCCTTCTCGAAGAAGAATTCCTGTAGCAGAACATTAGGAATTCCTGTATATCCAAGGTATCCACACGTCTAGAGCTCTTCCCATGCTTAGAAGTAATTGGATGGATTTTGCAGCATGCAAATTCTGAGACTAGAGTTTTGATGGACAACAAAGGAATAGCTTTTGCTTCATTCCACCCATCTTATAATTCAACATCTTACATGCTACTGAAGGCTTAGCAACGGCTTGATGATGCATGGTTGGAAGGGGTCAAGATGGACAACCTAGTGATGGCAAAGAAGCTGCTAATCACGGGAAAACAGATCAGAAAAAAGGATAGTGAAGAATACAAGGTTCAGAACCTGAGACCCCCTTTCAGACTGATCACTCTCATGCTAAGTAGAATCTTCGGAAGGCCTGATGGAACGATGTTTATGCTCGAATGGATACCTATCATCCACTATGTGGTGTTCAAAGGGACAATTTTCAACTAGGTTGATATCGTATCAGACAACCTATCATCAACCATAATTGCTACTCAAGAAGGATTAGTGGAAAGAAAGGTAGAATATTATATGGCATCTTACTTGATAGATTGTATTGTGGCAAAATGTCCCTTTCGTAGGATGGGATGCATATGGAACTCGGCTGATAGCTCAGTATTCATCGCCTACAAAATCTTTTGAGCTCAGAATTACAAAAGGCATTACAAACTCATTTGTGAATAATTTATCATGCCTTTCTATGAGTTAATGTTCAATGAAAAACCCAACTGCCTATCTGAGAATGCCATGGAAGTTTTGGAGAAGTATTATGATTTTTATTTTTTTCCAGAAGGTACCTACATAAGAATGTACGAAGGCTCCAAAACCCCATATATCCTACCTAGGTATGCTATGGATTATATAGTCCATAAGGAAATGGCAAGACAAGTATTCATTGATGGAATTGGTAGTGCATTGTACAAGGAAAAGAATGCTTCCTTCCCACCTTTACCATTTTATGTTGGGGCTTACAAATTTTCAAAAATCACGACAGTAGAAGAATTTGTTGCAGAACTGAAAAGCTTCCATTTTGGGGAAAGAATTTTCCACAGGAATGATCGATAAGGTAAAGTTGCACAGCATTGCAAAAAGATTGGTGCCCCCTTTGAATACGCTCACTTTTATGATAGAGACAAGGAAGCATATAGGGGAATTAGCAATATGAATGAGCTCCAGATTTGTCAACTTGGCAAAGGAGGAGGTAGCTCAAGCTCTAATGTTGTGGGGAAAACATATTAGCAGCAAGAAAAGGGTACCTTGAAGATTGTTGAGTCTCTCTCTAAAGAATAACAAATGTCCAAGGAACAAGCCAAGAAAATCCAAGAGGAACTGAGAAGAGGATGAAAGCAAAAGAAGATAAAATTTTGGAAGAAAAGATCTTAAGAGCCTAAGCAGATGAAGTTGAAGCTAGCGGGGTTCAAGAAGAACAAAAGATGAGATTAGAAAAAATCACCAAGCAGGAAGAGGATGATAAACTAACAAGGGAGTAGGAGGAAGAAGCAATAATAAAAGCAGAAGAAGAAAAGAAGCATGAAGAGGATGTTGCTCCTCAAAACCCAAATATTCAAGACCTTGATATAAATGTCCCCATTGAGGAGCTTCCACTTGTGGCCTTCACACCATCCAGGGGTAGCACGGTATCCACATGGGATAGGTTTGCCTTTAACAGGAAAAGGAAATCTATCATCAAAGAAACAATTACTAGTGTTGAAAGGCCTTTTCAACTTGATATAGCTACGAGGCATGAAACAACCATCATGCAGGGTACTCAGAACGATCCTGAGCTCATGGCATCGATCTCTGTAGCATCTGTTATGGCAATAGCAGATAATGTAAATATCTTGGGAGACGAATTGAAGCGGGAAAAGGAAAAAATCCCGCTAGTTACAGGATGCTTTGGTTAAAGAAAAGAATTACACAAATTTGATGATCGAGAAAAATGATGCTCTCACGACTCAGAAAGAAGGATTAAATATAAAACTTCAACAATTGGAAGCTAATAGGACAACCCTGGCAATGCAAGCAAGGTCACTAGAGATGGTGAAAGGAGAACTGGAGGATAAAAACTTGAAACTTGAATCCGAAAAGTTTGATGCCGCTCAGCAAATTCAGAACCTAAAAGAAGACATTGAAAAGCTAGAAGGAGGAAGAGAACTACTGGAAATACAATTGGAAGAAGCAACCAATAAGATAGACGATATGGACCCCTTTTATGAGCAAGCTTGTGAGATAAGAAGAGGGATTTATGGGGTACAACAACTTATAATGGAAGAGATTTGCAATCTTAATGCAATCATGTCTAGAATTGTAGAGATCAGCAGGGAAGGCACCAAACACAAGAGAAAGTACATACGTATTATTGAGGATATCCGAAAACACATGGAGTGGAGAGAGGGGAAGTCTGGTTTCCCAACAACTCTTCCGCTTAAATCCATGTCTGGTTTCAAAGCAGACATACGCCTTTTAGGGTTTTGTAAAGAATACAGAGTAAAGTTGAGCTAATTGTCCATGGCTACTATTGAACAATGCAATGGTTTGTATCTTCAGATGCAGAAGACCCAAGAAAAATGCTTCATGAAGATGCCTTAGACTTTAGAAGAATTTTCAGAGAAATCCCAACGTTTCGTTGAGCTGAAGGATAGGTTAAATGCAGAAATAGAATACATCAGGAAGGTGGATACATTGACCGCTGAAGACCTCCACCAGTGGATTGGTTAGGCCACTGTTTACAAATACATCTTAGAAGAGATTCTCTGTATTGCTAAACTAGAAATTTCTAATATGGAAGAAGAACTCGCCAAGCATGAAGTCTCAGTCAAGACCGTGCTTCCTCTCTCCGCCAACAATGTCATTAAGGAAACTGGTGCTTGGGAAAACCACATAGATGAGGTAGAAAGGGCATTAGTAACCAACCAAATTTCGGCCGTAGAAAATGCTCCAGCAGCTGTAGTAACTCAAGTCTCAGTAGAAACACACGCAGCTTCAGAAACACCCGAGTTAACACAGGCGCCAACCCCAGGATAACTCACATTTGCTAAGATCTATTGAATAAAGCCAGCATGTCTCCTTGGATTTGTTTTATGTATACCTTTGAAACATTAAAATGACATTTAGATTTTAACTCCTATTCCTTTTTGTAAATTAATTGGGATTTTTATCCTTTTATAAAATTAGCACTACAGGACAAATTAAAAGAATGTGAATGGTTAGGGTATAGGTGGTAGCTCATGGAGCATTTTGTAAAACTATATATGGCTAGGTTATAGAGCTAGATAGGATTTTTGGACGGGTGAAAGAATTTCCTTTGATGTATGAGAACTACTTCAGCTGCATTAATGAAGAAACAATTTTGGCTTATGGAAGCGGATGCATTGTTTTGCTTTGAGTTGTGATGAATGTTTGTCAAACTATTTCAGCAATTTTCATCTACATTCAGTGAGATCTTTCCTGGCTTATGTGAATTAATTCTATGTTGTGAATGATTTTGTGTTCTTTGCTAAAATCCTGTATCTTATGAGTAATGGAATACTATTATTAAAATCAGAGTTACCATTGATATCATTTACATTCGACTGAAAATGCATTTGTTGATTTAATGGCTATCTATTGGAATCTTTGAATGTTGCTTTCAGTTTATTGCTCATAATCTAAGTTTTGCTCCTTGCAAGGATAGGTTAAGTTAGATTAAATTAATAATAGAATAGATTTGCTTTACTACATGCATTTAATCTAGGGCACTTGCATATCATATTTTAATATAAAAAATAAAAATAAATAAACAAACGGTGGATCGGGCCGCAACTTGTGAAAGTTAAACAAATCTTTAAAATCTTATATGGTAGCCGAAAACATAACTGGACGGATTCCCCACACCAAACGGTGAGCGATCTGATTGGGCTTGCTTACTGGGGAGAGTCCCTTACTGATTGATGCAATGATTTTCGGGGCATCAACATGTCTATAATTTTAACCACAAAAAATTGGTGTGATCGATAGTGCCACTTTTTTATTTGGGGTTGTGTTTTGGTGTTTTTTTGTGCAAAGATATGAGTTGTTATGGCTATTGGCTAGAGTTCTCGTTTTCAGTATAAAATTCTCAACAAGTTCTATAACTTGTTGTATGTGAAGGTTGCATTTGGAAAACAACACAATGAATTTTTTTGGTAAAAAAAATCATGGAGGTCTATTACACCTCTTTAGTTGGTTAATGTAGATATATATGGCCTAATTGAAAGTTTCTCTTTCAATACAACATTAAAAAAACCACATGTGAATACATCTTAATAATATCGTTCTAGTATGCATTAACGTAACATAAGGGAGGGTACAAAGAAGAAGTACAAAGAAAACAAATGTTAGTAGTGAAAATGACATAGACTTCAATATCATGAAAAACAAAAAGAATGTTGTTAGGAGGATTACAACAAATATTGTATTGGGGAAAATAAAAAGAATGAAGACAATGAAATTCTTGAGAGATAAAAAAGAAGAAGATATTAAGTGAAGAAATGTTGTTGGAGACAAAATTTTAGGTTCTAAATGGTAAGAAAGCAAAGTGAATATTAAACTATCCAGGGGAGGGGAAAAAATGATTCTCTACTAAATGAGAGGAAGAGATATGATGGTGGATATATTTTGAAAGGGATATACGGTTAATACTATACTAATAAAGGTCTTAAAGTGCACTAAATGTGCGAGGGTGGTAGGATTTGGTGTGTTTTGGTGATATTCATCATTCTAAAATATTGTCAACACTTTATGTGTCATCTCAAGGTACAATATATTTAGGTTTATATGGGATTGAGAGTTTTGTTGGTGTTGATGGTGTTATTGTGGATCATGTGGAAATATCATTAAAACCTTTTTTGGCTAAGTGTATGAGCCTTTTGCAATGGGTTCTTTAGAACCATGGTTTGATATCCCTCATGATTCTATGACTTCACAATATTCTACGAATAAATAGATTTTTTAGAGTGAAAAAACAGGGGGGTGTTGATGCATCGGTTGTGTATGTGCTAGAATAGTGTGCAAGGCAAACAACAGGGGATGAAAACCCAGCCAAAGGCTTCAGATAATCCTACACAAGTATTACCATATCCTCAAGCTGTTAGGTGTGGCTAACACCCATGGATATAAAGGCCTCCACTGGCACTTGTGTGTGTTTGATCCTAGAAAGGATCTGTCTTCCTGTGAGAAAATACAAGAGTTTTCCTAATCCTAAGAGTTAGTCCAACTTTGAAAAGAAAACTACTCTAAGTCAAGCCTATTTTAAAAGGAATGATTTGTTTGTGCACAAGATAACTTGATCTGAAAATTATTAAATCTTTTCAGCAATTAATAGACGTGCAAAACTGGATCTTGACTCAGTAATTCAAGATATAATCAGTTAAAGGCATTCAACCAATAATAGATTAAGAATTAAGTGCATAAATTTTTATCATGTATCTAGAATGTTAATCAACAAATTAACATTAACTTAATGCTTTCTATGAATTATTTGCAGAAATAGATAAAACGTTTTAGATAAAGACATTAATTTAAAACATCAAACGCAGAGATCAGAAGTTGAGAGAAATCTTAACTATAAACCAATGCAAATTACTGATTGCAAACAATGAACAGCATTAGTGAATCACAATCCATCAAAAACACAAATTAACATTAACTTAATGCTTTCTATGAATCATTTGCAGAAATAGATAAAACGTTTTAGATAAAGACATTAATTTAAAACATCAAACGCAGAGATCAGAAGTTGAGAGAAATCTTAACTATAAACCAATGCAAATTACTGATTGCAAACAATGAACAGCATTAGTGAATCACAATCCATCAAAAACATTTGACAAATTATAACAGAAGAGATAGCTGAAGAAAACTGACTGTGTATTAAGGCCCGCAAAACATTTCATAGTCTGCAACAACAGAGCATCTCCAATCTCTTTTGGTGATTATGTCCCCTAACCATCCATCCCTTGCTATGAGATATAAAACCCCTTAAATAATAATTACAAAGTAATAATTCAGGATCAAATCTCCCACAAAGCAGGGATAATCAAAACTAAATTATCCTAAAATGGCCAAGAAAAAGCTTCCCCTTGGCCTAAATCATCTAACAATCCTTATACATATGAATAATAATAAACCAATTCCGATCCCAAACTAGGCATCATACAGTTTCTAGCAATATTGCACCACATATTTTTTAGAACATCTTATCGTAAGCTAAGGAGAATCAAGATAGATCATGAGTTGTTGAAGGTAGCTAGCAAGGAACAAATGAAATCTTCTGTGGATTCACAAGGACCAGACATATCTTCAAAAACTGAAAATTCAGCTAGCGGATTGTCCTTGAGAGGAATTGCGGGACACACAGGTGGCATGTTGATGATTAATTCCCGAACAATTGTATTATCTTGATCAACGTATTCTTTATCACCCTTCTTTTACTTGTTGAAAAGAAGTTGTTCATATGTGAATTGAACCTCACCATCTTCCTCTTCACTATATGTGCTGTCATCAGAAACATCAGAGTCAAATGGTGTAGGAACAGGTTCAGAGTATTCCACCAGGTGAGGCTCTTTCTCAACATAATGCTTTGGCAGAAATGCCAGAAACTCTCTGCATTTTACTTACATCATGCTTGTTAGCATAGATATTATGATATCAATCAAAATCTACATATATCGTCGTAAACCAACAGATTATTCATAGCAACCCTTATAGGAAATAAAACCAAAGGATTTGACATCGATTATGTATAATTAACTGGCATGATTTCATGTCTACAATGTGCAAGTTGCAATTATCATCTCTGTGAGCGAAATATCAATCAATCATGCATAAGTTAAAAGTTTGGCGTAGGATCAAATAAATTTAAATAATAACACATGTGATTAACAGTCATATTTGAAAGTTTTGATCATCAAGCAATCATTAGATTCAAATATTTCACGTTTGATCAAACAAATAACACAAACGAAAAACCGGATTGATGCTTGAAATTGAGGAACCAAACACCAAAAATAAAAAAATTAACTTATCCTTCTAGATGCAATCATGGTCGTCGGATCATTTTATATCAATGGTTGGGATGCAAGATGCGGGATGCCAAGTGAGGGCACTTGTTATTTTCAAATATGTGCACCCTTCCCGCAATCCGTAAATGCAGGTTGCGGGTTGCGGAACACAAAGCACAATGCGCGGTCAAACCACTTCCCGCATCCTGCAATTGTGGGTTGTGGGAAGTATAAGTTGTTTTTTATTAGAAAGGTCTTTCTGCATCCCGCAATCCGCAATTTGCGAGAAGAAAACTTTACGTTCAATTTTATAAAAACCCCTTTGCGCATCTCGCAATCCGCAATTTGCAGGTTGTGGGAGGAAAAACTTCAAATGTAAACCAAAGGGTGCGCAATTTGCAATCTGCAATTGCGGGTTGCGGGTTGCGGGATGATCGAAATTTTTTAACCAAAAACTTATTTCCACAATTCATAAAAACACACTAAAAATGCATAATTTCGAGAAGGAAAATTTACTAACCTAATTAAATCAAATCAAAGGTAGAAAAATGAATGGAAAACAGGTTGAACAACCCCAAAATTGATTAAGTTACTCTTCGATATGAAATTGGGGCTGCCATATTTTGGATAAAATATGGGATCTATTGTGCCTACAACAAATGGTGACTGGCTGGGAAGAACCAGTTATCTCTGCAAATAAAACCCTTAGTTATAAGGCAGATATGCCAACCAACTCATTTTCAACCTGCAATCTACAAAATGATCTCATGAAAACACAATCAAAATAGCAGAGTTAGTCATATGATCAATACATTTCCATCCAAAACCAATTAATGATATTATTTAATCTAGTAAAGTAGTCTAGGAGCAAAACATAAATCCTATAACTTATGTAATCATGGAAGGGCAGATTTATGATTAAGCTTTGGAATAAACTCAGAGCCATTTTGGATTAAAATACATGAATCACCTTGGATTTATTAATTATTCATTTATGTACATGTATATTTATTTTTTTCTTTTTTTTTTAATAAATAAGACTTATGCTGATATAAGGCCATTGCCCGGTGGTCAGATGTTGGCAATGCCATTCACAAACCTGATTTGGAATCTGAGTATTTAAGACAAGAGTATTTAATTTAATTTTAAAGTTATAGGTTACAAAATGCTTTCGTTTTGCTCGATTTTGCTCCAAGGCTTGGAGGAGTAAACCCAAACTTCTAGGCTATATAAAATAACTAGAATAACAATGCCCTTAAAATGTTTTTTATCATAATCCTAGAGTTCATCATTTCAAGATCTTAATAAGATTTTCAACCACTAATATTTTTTTCAAATATTTATGGTTCCAATTCAAGTCCCAATGCAAATCCATGCCTACCTAGCTCTACATATGAATTTCTACAATGACATCTTGATACAAAATTGAACAATAAGTTCTTTTCATAAATATAATTATCATTATTATAATTTTATCAATATTAATCGTAAGCTCATAGTTTTTATAATGACGACATCCTTATACAAAATTGAAGAATGAGTTCTTTTCATAAATTTAATTATCATTATTATATTTTTTTGAATATTAATAGTAAGCTCATATTTTTTATAAAAATGTTGAATAACTTTGAATTATTTCAAAAAAGCTTACAAAACAACTCTGATTTTTTTTCACGATTTCACTATAAAAATTATAAAATTTCAACATTAACAAATAAAATAAAATCTATATAACATATTAAATTTTGAAGGGGATAAATGTACAACTACTTTCCAAATTTAGATTTTTGATCATGAGCTTAGAGATAAACATTGAAAAAACTAATAAGAGAGAGTAATCAAAGCCGGAGAACAATTTCTTACACTTATCTAAAAAGTTTTCATTTACATATATATTCCTATCTAAGGTTTGCCCTTGATCATGAGCCTAGAAATAAACATTGAAAACACTGATCTTATGAGATAAACATTGAAAAAACTAATAAGAAAGAGTAAATCAAGAGAAAAACATTGAAAAAACTAATAAAAGAGAGTAAATCAAAGCCAAAAGAACAATTTCGTACACTTATCTAAAAAATCATTTATATATATATATATATATATGAGGTTTGCCCTACATATATACATTAAATCCAGTATCTAATAAGTAATGTTTTGAAAATTCTGTTTCATTTTTTTTTTCCAAGAAACAAACAAACAATAAAAAAACGTGGTAAAGATGATACTAAATCAAGTTAGACGTCAATAGCAGCGCACAAGAACGACATATGTCGAAAATTTGGCTCTTACAGAATTGAATGGACGTGTTATAATAAATAGACGATTCACCATATTCTACTGCATTTATTGTTTCGCATGCAAAAGCTGCAAGGAAAATAGATGACATTCTTATGCAGATCAATGAAAAGTAAAATCACGACATCTTTGTATAAGTTGGTCTACCTGCGCAGCGTTGGGTTTGTGCTTTTTGTCCCTTCGGTTGTTGCTTGAGTTGTAGCTCTGGTTGAGTTGGTTGGTGATGGAGACTGGATATGGACTGCCATTGGTTGGTAGGTTGTTGCTTGAGTTGTAGCCGCGTTGGTATTGGAGTTGAAGCTCTGTTGAGGATTGCTAGGGTTAGGCTGTACTGCGATTGAAGATTGCCGGGGTCGCCAGGGTCAGTCTGAGGATTGCCAAAATTAGACTGTGGATTACGACGTGCACAGTTGCGAAATCCTCCTTTGTCTTTTGGATGATTGCAACCTATCTTCTGGATAATGGAACTTGCATTTTGAACCAGATAATGGTTTTCATATAATCCTGAATTGAATAAATATGATATCAATCTAACAGTGCAAGAAAAAAATAATCCAAATAATTTAAATAACACCAATATCCTGTTGATGTCAAATAAATCTAAATACAAATCTTATCTCAATTAACATTAAAATATAAACACCTATATCTAGAAAATATAAATAATAAAGTGTCTCTAATACTTAAACACTTATAAGTATAATAAAATCTCTCTAATATAAAAAGTTTTAGAGCCAAACCTACTTCCATAAAGTATTACTTCCAAAGTATTACTTCCAAACCATTAGACCACGATATTAGAAAACGTCGAGAGGTACCTCGGTGTCTTCATCATAGGGAATCCACCAGAAATACTACAATTTTTTATTATAATACATAAAAATTGAAAAGTTGTAGCATAAATCATTAAATTCTTTAATTTTATAATCTAAAGATTAATACAAGTTTAAAACATACATCAAATAAAATAAAATGAAATACAACCGTAAATAAACTATAACTGATAAAACAAATTTGGAAATACAACCATATTGAACAACAAAAGGAAATCGAGGTTAATGAGAAGGAAAATAGTGGACGGAGTGGCCCTTTATCATTTAATTTTTTATTTTTTGGTAAAAAATTGTCAAAGAAAATGTGGGGACGCCATTTTTAGGAGGGAAATATTTCCCTTTTGTATTTCCTTGAGTTTCCTTCAAATGAGGACGTGGAGGAGATTTCCAAGTTTTTGAAATGTGTAGCGGCGTGGAAGAGTGTTTCCTACCCTTAAGGACGCATACTTATGTAACACTGCTAAAAACAATTGGAAAGATTCTAAGATTAAGCAATTACGACAATCACACTCTAAGAAGAAAATCCTTACCAGGACGAGTTTGTGAACCCCATGACATAGGTCAACCCAGATAGAACCCACAGCCTTAGGGTAAAAATTCTAAATCTTTAATGATTTCAACTTTGAAGAATTTGTTTTTCTTGTTTGGATTCATTAAAAAAAGTTGTACTGTGAAATCTTAACACTACAAAACAATTGCAAATTTGCTCTCTTGAATAATGTTGTGACTTAACTCTCGACTTTAATAATGTTTCCAAATGAGAATCCATAAAAGTTTTGAATTTTTATATAATTAATTCTAAAATAAATTTAAAATAATATTTTTAATTTTGAAACATAAATTTCTTTACTAATTTTAGAATATATAAAACAATTAAAAAATAAGTGACCCTCTTTTAAGACGCTTGCAATAAATTCACAAAACATGGACCTTCTAATAGTATCCACCGTTCAAAAACTTTACAAACCTGAATCAACGCCTCAGCTAAAATTCAGAGGAAAAGTCCGTGAAATTAGCTTCAGCAAAAACCAAAACATTAACCTTAGGGCTAAGGCCCTTTCCCTACTACTACTGGATTGCACTCATTCTTACATCTTTTGGTGAACTCATTCCTTTTGTATATATGTAAACATTTTTATTCTTGAGAATGAATGTATGGGCAAGGTTTTATAATGCAATCAATTGTTATATAGTCAAAGGCAAGGGCCTCAACAAGATCATCATGTTACTTACAAGAATTTAATCTGGATGACTATTAAATTCACGTGTGCTTCTTCTTCTTTTATACACAGGTATTCAAGATAGAGGATAACATCAAACAAGAACCTCTTAGAGGAAATGTTCCTATACTTCTCAACAATAAATGATAGTGAGTTATACTTAGAACTTCGAAATGATCCAAAAAAGATATAAAATAGTTTATTTAGCTTTTTATGAATTCTATTTAGATTACTGAGTTTTTTATATAATAGTGTATTTAGCTTTTTATGAATTCTATTTAGATTAGTGAGTTCTTTATATAGTTTTTATATAATAGTTTATTTAGCTTTTTATGAATTCTATTTAGGTTACTGAGTTTTTTTATATAGACATCACTTTCATAAGCGAGTGTTTAAAATATACAAACACGAATGGAAGGTATTTTTATCAAATATAGTGTATTCAAATATTGGTAATTTAGTAATAACTCTGGGGTATAAGGTAATGGTTTGCTAGTTAACAACAAATTTTAGGCACTGTAGGTGAGCGCTCTCCGTATAACTAACAATTTTTAGTGCTCTTCCACATGTCAATGAAGGACAAATGGATATGTTAAAGTTCTTGGAAGTGTCTACACAGTTTTAATGTATTGCTAATGGATTCTCCTATTATTGGCATCAATGTCAAGATCATTTCCTTTAACATATATAAGTATATCGAGTTTCATTACACCAATATTTGTTTATATCTTAGAATTTGGGGTTGACTACTATCTATGCTTTCCCTCGATTGAAGAATGATGGGGCAAATGTACTATCTAGATGGATTTCATGGTCATCATTGAAAATTCAAAATAAACAATTATAAAAAAAAATAAACTAGCGCATCTGCATTAATACCAAGTGGATAGGTAAGCCAATAGGTCATTAGCATGGTATTAATGGGGATATGTTAGTTGACAAACAATTGGCAATTTATGGCACGCTTTATTAAAACACAAACTTATATATTATTTTCAAACCATGTCATTTAACACATGTATAACATACTTAACAATAACCAGTCTCCATTGCATATTATGTTATTAATAATTTTCAATTACAAGGGTCGGAGGTATAGTTGTCTCCACGCTTGCAATTTCCAGAAGTGCCACACCCACTCTCTCCAACAGCAATAGCATGAACATCAAAATTCCTATCAATTAAAAATAAACTTCGGTCAATGAGTTTTTTAATCCATCAATGTCTATGCATTAAGAGCCATAAACATCTAGCATCATTTTGATGATTCTTGGCAAGACTCAATTACCCCATGTCATGAGCGGTGGCTGTAAACAACTGTGCCTCATGTTAGTTTTTACTTGCTTAGCATAATAACATTAAATAATCTAATCACGGAAAGAAAGACAAGCACGAAAAACACAAAGAACACAAAATTCCTCTCGGGGTAACCACAAGGGAGAAAACCTCAGCAAAACTTCCTCAATATAGAATTCACCAAGTACAAGATAAAACCCCAAGAAAAAAACAACTTCCCTCCTTCACTTGTGCGAACTTCTCTCTCTCTTATGCAAACTTGAGCGAGTGAGTGAGTGACTGAAATGAGAAAATCAACCTCCTATTCATATTCTTCAGTTGAGGTGACTTTTTCCTCAACAAGGCTGACTTGACCTAACTGACTGGGCCAACTTGTCAATTACATAATATAATATTCTTTTCTGTGTTCTTTTAGGCTGACACAAGTACTAGGGTTTACCTTGACTCTTTCAATGACTCTTACATTATCAATTACATCAATGACATCTCCCGAAGGAGGAATACAATTATACAATAGAAAAGTACATTTAGAATATCTTCCACAGTTACATTTCTTTAACACTCCTGCTTAACTAGGAAGGTATTTTGCAGGAAACATCATCAACATCAAAAGCTATCCAACTGACTGGTGAATCTCTATATGTCATAGGATGTTTTTGGAACATCATCATATGTCTGGGGCATCATCAACATCATCTACTGGAACATCATCATCAACATCATCATCATCGTTAGCAAGAATTTCCTAGAACATTAACATCATCTACTGGAATATCACCATCAACATCATCAACATTGTCAGCAAGAATTTGTTGGAACATCAACATCATTTGCCGGAATATCACCATCAACATCATCATCATCAACAAGAACTGTTGGATCATCAACATCATCATCAGTATATGAATGACTCGAACAATATCATCAATCATCAATAAGTCAATATTGGGACAACAACATGAATTATCAGTAAGTCAATACTGGAACAACAACATTAGTAAGCAAATACTAGAACAAAATCAATCATCAGTAAACAAATACTGGAACAACATCAATCATTAGTAAGCAAGTACTGGAAAAAAATAAACCATCGACATGTGAATGCTGGAACAACCATCAACATGTGAATGCTAGAACAACAACCATTAGCATGTGAATGATGCCACATTAACCATCAGCATGTGAATGTTGTCACATCAATCATCAGCATGTGAATGTTGGAACAACAACCATTAGCATGTGAATGTTGGCACATCAACCATCAACATGTGAATGCTGGCACATCAACTATCAACATGTGAATGCTGAAACAACATCAACTGGGATAGTGCCATCATTTGGAATATGCGTTCTGGTGGGCACTCTCGTAGACGATGTTGACTTACTGATCCTGTCAGACCAAACAAGCCTAGTTAGACATCCTAATCTACCTAGGGATCAAACATGCCTTGTCTAGCTTACTAATCCTTTCAGACCAAACAAGCCTAGCTAGACATACCAATCCCCCTAGGATCTAGCCACAGCTGACAAACCAATCCTTTTGGATCAACCAAGCCTTGTCAAGATGACATACCAGTCCTAGACTGAGCTTCCATACCAAGGCTCCAGGAAACTACTCCCTCTTTCGAGGTTGATCCTTTCGAACCCCACTCCTTCTTTCAAAGGAGCTCATGTCAAACCAATCATCATCATCACTCCCTCTTTCAAGGCAGGTCCTTTCAGATCACACCAAGATTTTCTCAGAAGTATTCAAACTTTGTGTGAGATAGAGGCTTAGTCAACACATCAACAACTTGCTCCATTGTAGGAAGATACTTGAGCTTTACAGCTCCCTTCTGCACCATATCTTGAATATAGTGAAACTTGATCTCGATATGCTTTGATCTATCATGGAACATTGGATTCTCTGTCATCTTGATACAACTCTGATTGTCACAAAAAATATCAATCACATCTATCTCTAGATAAAACAATATTGCCGACATCTTGCGAAGCCAAACTGCTTCGCTACAAGCTAAACATGATGCGACATATTCAGCTTCTGTTGTACTGAGAGAAAAACAGGGCTTCTTTCTACTGAGCCATGAGATCATACCTGATCCCAAACTAAAACAACATCCTGAAGTTCTTTTTCTATCATCGACACTTCCATCCCAATCTGATTCTGTATATCCGTACAATCTGAACTCACTATCTGATGCATATCTGAGTCCATAGTCCAATGTACCTTTTAGGTACCTCATCACATGTTTTGCTGCAATCAAGTGAACATGTCTAAGCTCTACCATATACTGGATCAAGGTGTTCATAGCAAAACATATATCTGGTCTAGTATTGGTCAAATACATCAACGAGCCAATAATTTGTCTATACAACGTGACATCTACTGTCTCTAATGAAGCATCATTCAAAGGCTTCAAGTTTTTCACCATCAGAGTAGTCATGGCCTTACAATCCAACATTCCAAATCTTTTTAGGATCTCAACGGTATATTTTCCTTGACTTAGGAAAATCTCATTTGGGAACTGCGATACTTCAAGACCTAGAAAATAATGCAGCATCCCAAGGTCTTTCATTTCAAATTCTGTAGCAAGGTTCTTCTTGCATTCAGTGATGGGCTTGTCTTATCCCGCTAGAAACAAATCATCCACATACAATAGAAATATCATAAGTTCATGATCTATGACCTTATAATAAAGGTTATAATCTACTTTACTCTTGGTAAAGCCCAAGCTCATCAGGAAACCATCATTTCTTACCTACCATGCTCTAGGTACTTGCTTCAACCCATATAATGCTTTCTTCAGTTGACATACATGTGTTTTTCTGTCATCTGTTTCAAATCCTTCTAGTTGCTCGATGTATACCTCTTCTTCTATTTTTCCATTCAGGAAATCTGTATTTACATTCATCTGATGTAACTTCCATTTCATCTTAGCTACCAAGGAAAGGACGGTTCTAATTGAGGTATATCTAGCCACGGGAGCAAAGGTTTCCTCATAATCAATTCCTTCCTTTTGAGAGAACCCATGAACTACGAACCTTGCCTTGTACTTTTCAATGCTTTCATCTGTTGAATGTTTTGTTTTGAAGAACCATTTTGATGGAACTATTGATTTGTCCTTCGGTCTTGGTACCACATCCCAAACATCATTCTTTAGGATGGATTGGCATTCTTAATTCATAGCATCCACCCATTCCTTCTTTTTTGCCGCATCTTCGAAACATGTGGGTTCTTCTTCAACAAGGTTACACATCAAGGCTACATAACTAGAATATAGCCTTGGTCTCTTAATTTCTCTACTGGTTCCTTCTGGGGCACCATATCTTCATGCATCTTGTATTATTTATCGTGCCCAAGATGGTCTTCTCTTTCGTGGATCTACCTCATGAGGTTTCTCCTCAAGTCTCTAAGGTTCTGTCATGTCATGATCTTCTGGAGTAAGTTCTTCTTCAATATTCCTGTCTGGTGCATTATTAGTTTCCATAACTCTAGGAGCTTCATGATCCTATTCATCGTCATGAGTCTTCTTAGACTTGTTGAAGGCTATGTCTTCATCAAATGTAACATCCATGAAAAGTTCTATATGGCGGTATCTTGGTATGTAGATACGGTAAACCTTTGATTTCACACTGTAACCCACAAATATCTCCTTTCTTCCTAAAGGTTCCAACTTTGTTGTGGATATTAGGGAATGGTAAGCTCCCTCTTAATCCCTACTTGTTTACAGAATTCTTTGAAATCACCTAAAGCGTATTTCCCTCCATTATCTGTTCTTAGTATCTTGATCTTCTTTTCAGACAGTTTTTTTCAAGAGCCTTAAACTCTTTAAACTTTTTAAAAACTTCACTTTTATTCTTTAGAAAATAAATGCGTGTTTTGCGAAAAATAGTCATCAATAAAAGAAGCATAGTAAACATACCCGCTTAATTATGTGGTTTTCATAGGTCCACAAATGTCGGAGTGAACAATGTTCAATATGCATTTTTCTTTGCTATGACTGTTTGGAAATGGGTTCATTATACTTTTTCCTTGTGCACATCCTTTGCACATTCCTTCATGATGAACCTAAAATTTTTGTAATCCAATCACCACCTTACTCACTATTGGCAAAGCCTTGTAGTGTACATGAGCTAGTATTCTATGCCATAATTCACAGGGGCTCATGCTACTAGCCATTAGTGTTGAATTTGCATGACCCTTGAGTTTATATAGTCCTCCTTCTTCAACCCCATTAACGATTGTATCATTGATTGCCTTCCCCTTTGGCCACATAAGAACTTCACCATCTACAAATGCAATTCTAATACCTTTCTTATCTAAAGATGAGATAGAAAGAAGGTTCTTTTTCAAAGCTATAACATATAGTACTTCCTTCATGTTCATGGAATTTCTAGAGTCCAATTGGTAAGTAGCCTCTTCCATTCCGTTGATAGGATATTGGTAATCATATCCAAGCTTTACTTTGTGTGGAGAATATTTATGCATGAGATGTGAAAAAGAGTCTTTGTATCCTGTCATATGTTTGGAGGCTCCACTGTCCACTAGCCAAGTGTCACTTCCATGAGATACTAAACCATTGAGTGCTGAGATACTAAACCATTGAGTGTCACTTGGAGGCTCCACTGTCTTTATCCTCTTGCTCCTTTCAGATCTTTGAGGTCTTCTGGGAGAGTGGTCATAAGTATGTACATCATTCTTTCTTTTCCTTCCTCCTTTGGCATGAGTTTCCAAATCTTGATCTTCATTATCATTTAGTTTCTCTTCTCTTACAGCTATTCTTTCTTATTGAAATGAACTAAGGAGTTGAAATGAGTCTTTATTATTAAATAATTGAAATGAACTAGGAAACTCGTCCTTGAGCTCATTGTTGAACTCACTTTTTATTATTAAATAAATGAGATAAACTCGTTGAATTCACTCTTTATTATTAAATAATTGAAATGAACTAGAGAACTCGAAGTTGAGTTTGGAGTTGAAGTGCCCCTTTAGCACTGAATAATTGAAATAACTCCCTCTTTTAACTTTAAGTATTAAAATAAAACTCTTTCCTTGGTTAAACTAACTCTTTAATTTATTTTTATTTTATAATTGTTTATTTGGAATTTTGAAACGCCCATACATAAAATTAATGGAGACCATACACTTTCCTTATCCTCCTTCAATCTAGGAAAAGCATAGATGATAGTCCACCCCAAATTCTAAGATGTATAGGTGGCTTAAAAATAAAAAATAACTATTAACTAATGCATGGCTAACTCTCAGCTCATGTATGGATAACATGTAGTAAAAGACAACCCATTTAACTAAATAAGGTAACATGTAGCTAAGGCATAAATAATATGTAATTAGAATTAAGCATGGAGAACAAGTAACATATAACTTGTTCATGGCACTTAACTTCTGACCTCTCGGTGTTCACCAACCACAAGTTAAGTGATTGTGCTAGACTTACATATCTCATTTTGTTACTTGCTAACAACCCAATTAAGAAAACACCAATGTTATTATAATTCAATTGAATAAAGCACATTATATATATTAGGTGGATATATGAGCAATTACAAGTACTTTCTTGTTAAAGTTTTATGAGCAGGTAAGTACATTTCCACTAAACAATTATTATATTTGAATAAACCTTAGTTGCTTTACACAATCAAACCAAAACAAAAGGAAACCAAAAAGAAGATAAGGCTGGCATACAATTTCTCATAAGGTTTATTCTAATTTGTTAATGTCATTTAGCACCAATTCTATTATTTCCAAAGATTTTTAATTACCATAACTCATGATAATCACATTTAATAATTCATACTGCACAAATCTGAAATATGGAAAAAGAAAACTTCTACATGAAACACAAAATGAAACAGAAAACTATGTAACTCTCATCAACATATACCAGAAGATAGGTATAAAAAGTAAGCCACTTACTTCCTGTCATGAAATTGCTATTAAGGCCCGTCATGTGAGCGTGGTTAAAAAAGATTTACGATGTTATAGTACTACTTTTACTCCAAAAGGTTGTAGTAAGCATTTTTGTAATCATAAAGTTCATTTTATCCGCCAATGCTGGAATTTGATGGTCAAAATGCCTTTAGGGGCCATTTTGCCCGCCAAATATGGTTTAGATTTTCATGTTCTCATCAAATAAAACTAAAGAAATTGTAAAATGTTTGTAAATAGTGTTAAAATTGTCATTTTTAATGGGTGAGAATTTTACCAAATTCCTACCCTTCTAAGGCCTCCGGTCTAGGTGGGCACTACTCGTACGGCCTCCGGGCAGTACTGGTCGTGCCTAGGAGTGATTGAATTTGACGGTCAAAATGACCATCATGATGCATTTTGATCGTCAAATATGGTTAAAATTTTCATTAACCGTTTTGTGTGAAGAGTAAATTTAGCATTTAAACATATTTTTGAAGGGTAATAAAATTTCTAAAACGTCATTATTTTACTATCATATTATATTATTAGTATTATTTATATGAAATATAAATAATATCATATTATTAGTATTATTTATATGAAATATCTTTGATCTTATATAAAACTATATTTTCCAAATTAGAATTTTCAAATTCCAACCATACTTTCACTTAATAAATAGAAAAATATATTAAATTAGTATTATTTCTATTCCTTTCTATTGCAAGTTGCATTGATTTTTCATAAAAAAAGAAAAACTCATTTAACTCAATGATGTTTCCATTGTTTTTTTTATTTTTATATTATTACAATGAGGATCTAGGTACTACAAATTTCAGTGCTCAATCATTATTGTCCATTGATTACAAATTTACGATTTACATTAACATTCTAGTGCTAGTCTGCTACAAGCCTACAAAGCTACATGAACATCAACTAAATGACTTGAAGACTAAATGACTTGAAGTTGGGGCTCTGGAGGCTGAACTTCACTATTTACAGCCTACTGGTAATTCCTTCACGATCTTTTGGCATTTACTAGTTTATCTCATGATTTGAGTGATTTTGTATCAGAGTATTTTGTATCAGAGTAAGAGCCTGTTTAAAAATGATATAAAATTTCTCTCAAACCTTAAGGTCTGTTGAAAAATATAGTTTCCTGTTAATTTTTCTCTTAATGCAATCGATCTTTGTACCTTGCATAAAAAATATAGTTTCCTATTAATTTTTCTATGAATGCAACCGATCTTTGTACCTTGCATGCGAGGAGAGACTACTATCTTGACCCCGTTATGAATTCAGTAAATATATAGAATAAAACTTTGTAATTATAATTTTTGAGAGTTGGTCAATATTAGGTTAATAGGTACTCGTAGTGATCGAACCTCATAGTTTTCTGTTAATCTCATAAACAAAGATCTTGAGAGCTAAATCCTGAGCGTGCTCAGTGATAACAAAAAAACTTGTGTGACCTCTATGTTAAAACCCGTGTGATATCTATGTTTTTAGTGTGCGAAGTTGTGCATTGTTGAGTTAAAACCTAAGCGATCTCGGTGATAAAAACCTGCATGATCTCTTCGTTGAAGCCCGTGTGATCTCTTTATTTTTACTGTGCGAACCTGTGCATCACTAAGTTAAAACCTGTGCGATCTCTGTTTTAAAAACTTGAGCGATCTTGGTGATAAAAAATTGTGATCTCTGCGTTGAAATACTGGCACTATCCTTTGGCTACAATACTAAAGCCAGTGTAATAATTAGTGTTGCCACCGTGCATACTAAAGCATGCATGCATTCATATCAGAAAGAGTCACCTTACAAGGTTGCATGTTTTTGGCAAACAAAAAGGTGCTGCCAAAAGTACATAAATTTTGTCATATACAACATACCTTCAAAATAGAGTATGAGAATTATAAACAGACATGTCATATTAGAGATATGGAGCAAGTTAAGCGGCATTTCTAAGAGCTAAGAATTTATTAAATCAAACTCGCAACTTCTAGAAACCTAAGCTAATTGAATATGAATGAGAAAACCATATCAAATTCAACTCCCTCGTAACAAATCCATGAACCATATCGCATTCATCTCCCTGCATTTATGTCGTAGCTCATTTTCAATTGAATTACAACGAGGTAGAGAGCGTATGCATAGTGCTGGAGCACTAGAAATTCTAAACTCGGCATGCTTCTCTCGCATTACATGTTGAATGACAGATAATGGGAATGATAGGGTTCCAACTTTGATCCAGGTAATAACTTAAACTTTGAGCCATGTTAGTTTTTTAGGAATATTTCAAGCTTACTAGTATCTTAGTAATTATCTTTTGTGTTTGAGAAGAGTATTTAGTTTCTGATGTAATAAATTCTTAGCTCTTTTCTTTTAGCCTTAACTATTGGAATTTGGCCATGGAAAATTTCTTGTTATTTTCAAAACTAACCTATCATCACAATTTTTTTTTCTCAAATTGTTGAAAATTAAAAAAAATTGAAAAGTTTAGTAAGACATTATTCCTACATTGTCAGTTTCAGGCACATGATTGCAAGTCGTTTGCATAGAATGTAAAACTAATAAAAAGTAAATGGAACCTCTTCTTGATTACTATTATCTTCCCAGTGGGAGTTTGTATTTGCTTCTCTCATTTTTTTGTATTTTTCTCTAAGAATCTTTGGTATATTGTTGGATTTTTGTGTACTATAGAAGTTTATATTTTGAGTGGTATAGTAGACTATATTTTCCCCCTACTACTAGCTTTGATGAAAGCTGAAATACAACCATGAATTTGACTGTCTTAAAAACTCCAATTAGCTCATTCAATTAACTTACGTTATTGAAATGCAGCCATGAGTTTGATTGTCATAAAAACTTCTTGTAGCGCATTCAATTAGCTTAGGTTTCTGCAAGTTGTTAGCTTAGGTTTCTGCAAGTAGCCATGAGAAACAAGCTCGCAAACAATGAAGTTTGTTGTTTTGCTGTCTAAAAACAGCTTCAAAGAAAATATGAATGCTACTGAAAAATGTGATTTACATACAAGAATAACGAACCGACAAACAAGATCCACTCAAACATAATAGGGAGCGAGTAAAGCATATCATATTGCTAAAGGAGGATATGAGGACAACACTCCATTCAAACATAATAGGGAGCCAGTAAAGCATATCATATTGCTAAAGGAGGATATGAGGACAACACTCCGTGGATGTAGAGCAAATTTAGGTCATGTTCGTATTAATCTTATGCATAGAATCAAAGCCATGGATGAGGATTGCTTATTGAACTTTATTGTGATGCATGTGTACAAATCTGGTCTAATCCATATTTGATATATTTATTAAAATCTTCTCATATATGAGTCCTTTAATCTATAAGCGGTGTGGTAGAGGCATAGGAACTTGCTTCCGAAAATTAGTCCCTTTTTGGCAATTGGCAACTTTTTTTTAGTTCATTTTAATATAAATAGAATTTATATTTCATATTTCTCTCTTTTTAAGAAAAAAATCATTAAAAATGACTAGAACTTTACAAGTCATAAATATAATTTAGATACATTGTAGACGAACTTTTTTTTTTTATATCCCCAAAGGGGATCATATATAGATCAATGAATACCTATTAATCTTGTCAAAGCCTATAAATTTTTTGCCAATACTTATAGTTTCAATAAAAGTTGAAATATTTTTTTATAGATTTGAATTTAAAAAAAAATTGATTGGCTGCATGGCCTAACGTCATCCTTGTTTTTTGGTGCGGAGGAGGGGGCGGTGGGCTTAGGTTAGGCCTGCAGATGACACAAAAGGGTAGCATGTTTTTAATGTTGTTCAGACTTTAAAGCTTTATACAAAGTTTTTTTTTGCATTAAAATCCTCTGTGCGGATTAAATGGGCCACCTGTCACATGCGGATTATAGCCATTGATAATATCGCGCACCATTGATAATATCTAGTATGACGACATTTAATTCGTATATAATTTACCATAATGATAGTGGGTGCCTGCAATAGAATTAATTAATTTACCATAATGACAACGGGTGCTTGCCGATTTACTCTTTGTTTTGTACGTCCCTTAAGGATGAAAATAACACTTGAATTTTAATACGATGAGGTAAATCTGTTTCAGAGATTGCCTTCTTGGTGTTATTATTCTATTCTGTTTTTGTGCTGCAAATTCAGCAATGGTCAGGATGGAAATATGCGACAGACTGCTTCACATACCTTCTTCTCATGGGCGTCGGCATCTTTTTCTTCTTCTTATGTTCAGGTTAGTTCTGATTCAATTCTTTCACTTTCTCTTATGTTCAGGTTAGTTCTGATTCAATTTTTTCACTTTCTCTATTGGTTTATAGGCTAATCATGAAGCTCTGTGTTAAATTTTTTCACTTTCTCTCTTGGTTTATAGGCTAATCATGAAGCTCTGTGTTAAAGGTCTGTACTAGGACAGATCCATATTAACCTTGGATCTGTTATGTTATCCGGCTACATCCATATTAACCGGATCTGTGATGTTATCCGGCTATAGGCATCGTATACCTCGACGTTCCAAAAACCCAAAAATCTCTTAAATTTTATTACAACCTTTTCTTAGTTCTCTTAAGGTTTTTGGAATGTCCAAATTATAGAGAGATCTGTAATGCGGGCCTTCATTCTTACAAGAAATTCTTATCGTTAGTTTATTATATGAGTTTTTTGCGTTTATTCTTTCTACAGGTTCTAGGCTTTGAGTACACATTTATAAATCCTCTACTAAATATTTTATTTTTTAATATTAATATTTTATTTGTCAACAAGTCCAATATATTCAAAAACTGGTTAGTTTTCCTAAATCTCTTCTTTTGCATATCAATCCTTGCCGGCGTCAGAGGGTATAAAAGAGCTGGCGACAGGAAGGGACGGATAGATACATATGGATATTGAACTAGAGGATCAACCCTTTGATTTGGATTTCCATCCATCTGCTCCTATTTTTGCAGTTGGACTTATTACAGGCCGCCTCCCGTTACACAGAGTCTTTAATTGCTGTCAAATATTATCAATGCTACCGTCTTTAATTGATGTCAAATATTATCTATGCTACCATTTGTTTTGTGTTTGTTTATACACTTCGATCAAGCTCTGTTCATTCATTTAATTTTTAAATTATTGTGAAACCGCTTGAGTGCCAGATCAAGTTCTGTTTCATTGCTTATGTATTTTAACTCTGTAAATTTTATATGATGTATATTAAGGTTTTTAAAGCTGGACGAGAATATATCAAATCGAAGTCCAGCGTGATGAGATCCACGCGCAGGCTATCCATAGCCATGGATACCGATTCTAGATCTCTGTCTCTGTTTTACAAGCTCCAAATTAAAGCCCAATGTGATGAGATCCACGGGTAGGCTATCCTTAGCTATAAATTTTGATTCTAGGTTCTGTTTATGTTTTAAAATCTTAAAATCAAAACCAGCTCGATGAGACCCACGCTCAGGCTTTCGATGGCCATTGGACTTCAAATCTGATCCTTCACAAATTGATGTCGATAAGGAATGACCCCTACAACACTAGATCAATAGTCTAGAATCTGAATTTAATCATACTATTCGATCTCTGCACCACATATAAACCGAAGTTTCCGAGATTTTTCTTCTAATCCGCCATTTGCAGTAAAATGTGCTTCTTATTATGCCCTCGGGGTGTAGGTATATTGGTAAATGAAGTGAAATAAAAATAATATTGTATATAAAGATTACGAGTTGAAATCAAAGTTCATGGTTTGAAAACCTATTCAATAACTAAAATTTCTCTGAATAGAATTTTTATATAATTATTTTGAAGTTTTTCTAATAATAAAATTTCTTTGAATATAATTTTTACATCATTATTTTAAAGCTTTTCTAATAATAATAGCCAGTTATTCTACATTTCCTGTAAAATACTTTTCCTATTCAATCCGATGTAATACTTTTCCTGTAAAATATAAGAATGCATACATAGGCAACCATTCAAGAAATAAATAGGCAACCATTCAAGAAATATAGTCGTGGCTCTCCGAAGATCCATTTCGAAACCATGGGTTTGAGCATATGTTGCGAATTGCAGGTGGTGTGGTTGTTGCATGAAGATTGCCACGACAAGTCCTAGAATGCAATGACCATGGACTGCAGTCCAGGTAATCCGAGTAGGTGTCAGACTCAGAAAAGTGTCATGACAAATTTTGAGTTTTTAAAATCTTGCTTTACAACTGTCCATGGGTGAACATCTATGAACCAGGTTCTAGGTGTTGTTAGCTCTGTCACGTGCTGTCAGCAATGAAAAGCAAATAAAAAATATATCATAAAAATTTGGGAAAACCTGTGCACATGTCTCAAAATTCAGCCAATTACATAATTCCCTGCATAGCAGGGATTGATAACTGTTCGAAGTTTTATAATTAATTCGGTAATTTAAGAAGTAAAGATCATCAATGTTGCAATCTATTCATTTTTCCTCCATTTTATCTCTTCTATGCTTTTAACATTTTTATTTTATCATTATAACTGACAATCATTTGGTAACAGAATGGCAAGGTGTTCCTAATATGTCTTCTTATGATTTTTGGCATGTTGTTGTAGGATGTGACAAATGAAGAGTCACTTTGCACATAAAGATCAAGGAATCACTCAGGTTTTTTCACTTGCCATGTGCTTTTGTATATCTGCAACCGGAAAAGGATTCGTTTTTCTAAAAAAATTTAGTGTAAAAACATATCTCTTTGTCATCTCAGTGCAACATAGCCCATGCTTTGGAGAAGACCAAATACCCAGATTCAAACATATATTGGAATTTTTTTGAAGAAAAATACCACTTCTCTTGCCAATTTATTGTAGATCTATTTGCAATGAATCATGCAGATTTCATTATCACTAGCACATATGAAGAGATTGCAGGAAGTTATGACGTTATCCTTCTTTAGAGAACATTTTGAAAGTCCTCTTTATTTATTTGTTCTGAATTTGCTAAACTATTATTCTGAGTATGTGAGACTTGAAAACCGAAAAGGACAATGTTGTCTTTTCTTATTTTGAACTAATTAGAACCAATATTTTAGTACGTACATATAAATATATGAATTTGTTACTGCACCAAGGATATTGTTGGACAATATGAAAGCCACACTGCTTTCACCATGCCTGGTCTCTACTGTGTGGTTCATAGAATTGATGTTTTTTATCCCAAATTCAACATTGTTTCTCCTCGAGCAAACATGTAGATTTATTTCCCTTATACAGAAAATAAGCATCACCTTACCTGCTTTGCATGGTTCCCTTATACAGAAAAGCAGCATCACCTTAGTGCTTTACATGGTTCAATTGAGGAACTCTTGTTCAATCCTCAAGAGACAGATGAACATATGTAAGTAATACTCTCCATAGAAGTTCTTTCTCATTCTATTTTTTTGAGATCTCCTATTTAGTAATGTCAGATTGTCTGAGTCTTCTCCTAATTTTGAGCCATGTAACTCTGATATAATGTAGATTTTGTATTTTTGGATTCATCTTAGTCTTAGGAAAACTCAAAATGATTGTTTATAATTCATATCCCCTTCATTGGATTTTCTTTGACCTCATCTTATTTCTCTTTCAGTGTATTGAAATCAAAATATGATAATACTAATTAAGAATGTCTTAACCAGTTCCTCTCTTTCAATATGTGACAAGTCCATAGTACCCACCAAGTCTCTAAGAGTAAGTTTGATGGTGAGTGAACTTCAAAGTTGTAATTAGACATTTTTCTTTACATAAAGTAATAATTTATTTAATGCTTGCAATGTTTCTTCCTATTCCCAGAAATCTAGGTCCGTGTAATATATAAACAAATATTAATATCCCTATTAATAAGATATTAAAACAATTCCAAAAACTCCTCATAGCTAGCCACAAAGCTGGTGGACATTGCCACCACATGGCTCTTGTTTAATTAAATGAATTTAAAAGTTACGTTGGTGATATATACACTTTTTCTATTTCAATTTTACTTTAAAAAAATGTTTCCTTAGTCTTATTGTTTTTATGCATTATTGTGATTTGTATTCATAATTTTTTTGGTTTAAGCTATATTTTTATATAATATTAATTTAGTACATAAATAATATATAACAATGAATAGAAATCAAGTTAATAGATTATGATAGATATTAATAATTATCATTTTAATTTTAATGTAAAAATGTTAAAAAAATAAATATTGTTTTGAAGAAAAAATTAACAAAATTTAATTATTGAAGAGTAAATTTTTTGGCAAGACTTCATTGTTGGAGGGTAAAAATTTAAACAAAACATTTCACGTTTCAGGATGAGTGATATATACACCCAAAACATAAAAAATGATCGGTACAATGAAAACCAAATTCCAACACTGGTGCCCAGCATTATATTGAAGGAGATCGCTTTTGATGAAAACGAGAGATGAAGGCAGTTTCAGTTTAAACGAGACAATTTCAGTTTAAGCCAGGATAGACGAAGCCTGATTCCCACACACACGAAACTCTAGCCACTCTTCCCTGTTTCACTTGTTGATGGGAGAGAGAACAACAAGCAAATGAATAGAATATATGCAGATGCTTGTCCACACCTTCAAATTGAAAGAATCTCTAGATCCTGTACTCGAATTGATAGATCTACCGGAGCGGAGTATCTAATCTTTTAGCTCCCATGGGTTTAATGGTTCTAAACTTGCATAGATTGAGAAGAAAAAATTAGAACCATTAAAATTTCATTCAATTTTCATAATTCCAACCTCATTATAGCGTCTGTCTTTGTCAAATATTTAGGGTTTACTTCAATTAAACAAGATATTGCAGAAGGTCATCTACAGAATTGGCATTCGTTACTGAATATACAGAATTATAATAAATTAACATGACAATGTAATTACATAAAACACAGTGTTGCCTCCTGCAATATAGCCAGCCTGCAACTTAATCCTACGAAGTGAAAATAAAGGATTTTTTTTTTTACCTGTGTTCCTGTCGAGCCAAATGGTAATTCCAGACTGGCCATTCGAGATTTTTTGGTGCTGGGGAACTCATAGAACACGGAACCCGATTATGGTGTTGGGGAACACACTCCTTCTAAGGAAGAGATATTCATTCTTATATAACATTTACCCATTTTCAATTTTTAATTTGCAACATTTGGATTTATTGTTCTTTGGTGGGATGATTTAGTGTTGCTGAAATGTATTTATAGAAGTGAGCAAAGAATTCATATTAACATTAGTGGGAAGCATGGGCTATTCCCTATAAGGAACACCTACTATGAAAATGCGGCGAGTAATTGGAGAACAACCGGTTTGTTAAATGAATGTGTGTATAGTAAGTCATGAAAATCTATCCTGGTTAGTAATTTGGTGGTTGATAAAAGAAAGTATGGCACAACACAACCATTCTTTTCTTGTAATGGTGGATGGGATAGAGACTAATCTTAACAGGTGAGCAGAGGATTGAGTGTTGATAGGACAAGCTTCCTCGAGGAATTGCCTTGAAGTGATATGACACCCTTCATCAACACATTACATGTTCATAAATTAATAGAGAGAAAATAACTCGTTCAATGGTATGATCAATAGAAAGTAACTCAGGTAGATATAAATACAAGTGAAGAAGAGTTTTATTCAGACTAATAAAATAACAAGCATCAAAATGAATAATTTTTTAACCTAAAGCCCCCTTGATCCTCTTCATGGACATGCTATTTATACAAAGAATTGTAGTGGATGTAGGTACAACTGTTGAACTTACTGGGAGTGAGACTACAAATAAAAATTTTCCATGCTCAAAATTGTCATGAAGATCATGAATTAAGCAATTTGACGTGAACAAAAGGTAACCCAGTTGTATCATGTATCACTATGATATGGTCAGTAATGTGTTAAAATTGTGACAACTAATTAATTAATAGTGGGTAGTTTTTCTAACCATTGGTTGGTTGAAAGTTATTCTAACCGGTGGGAAGTTCTCCTATCTTGTAAATTCTTGATCAAATGTATTTCTATGAAGATTGAGAGGAGTACATATATATGAGCATGAATGTAATATCCATTGTTGTAAGGGAATAAGAATTCAATACTTTGCCTAGTAGATGTTTCCCAAAATTGGGGTTGTACCACGTTAAATTCTGTGTATCTTATGTGTCCATTGTTGTACATTTTGTTGTTTAATTCTTGTTTAATACAGACTCCAAATACCAACAAGTGGTATCAGGAGCTGAAGGTGGAGCAAGCTGTCATTTTCGTGGATCCTGTAGCTGGTCCCATGAAGAGTCATTATTTCCTGTGGAGAGTCGTCATTTCCGTGGATCTTGTAGCCATTCCCATGAAGAGCTTCTATTTCCTATGGAGAGCTGCCATTCGTGGATCCTGTAGTTGGTCCCGTGGAAAGTCGAGTCGCGAAGAAATCAAACATTGGTCACACAGTGAAGAGTGGGTCACTGTCTATGAAGAAGAAAACTCGAATGATAGTTAAAATCTATCCCTTTCGCCAGAGATTGCCAGAGAAGACATGATTCACGTTGCAGTCAGTGAAGAGACAATCGATAAAGAATGTTTTCATGGTGAAGAGGGGATGCATATACCCTATTTCTTGCATGAGGATAAGTTAACAATTTTGCTGCTACGATCACCAGTGAAAAGAGCAGATCTTGCTTTTGTGTGAATGATTGGCTTCTTCTATGTGAGAAATCAAGAGGAGCATGCTGTTGTCAATAAGTGTTGAGCTTGTGCGAATCAACATGAAGGGATTTACAGCCTGTAGTAGCCCATAGACTATGAAGGTAGAGACTACATCATTGTGGGTGTTTGCAGCAGGAGGTGTTTTTTGTCTTGTTAATGGGTGGCGCATGAAGATGGTCCCCATTTTCGTTGCAATAGGGGCGCACTCATGGAAAAAAAAATTATGCGTACGCACCTAAGGAAGTGCGTACGTGCCTCTAGGTTCGGTATCGAACCGACGTGCGTGTGTGTAATGGTGGCATTCACGTGCCTCTATTAAAAAAAAAAAACAGAGCATAATTCCTCACTTTTCCAATTCGGCCGAGCACGTCCTCCTCCTCCACGAGCGCGTCCATTCAACCACCAAAGGAGGCCAAATCAACTCCAAAACCACCCAATAACACCCACAACATCATCAACACTTCGATTGATAGGTAAATATCACTTTTTTTTTTCATTTTATTCATTATTTGTGTCAATTTTTTGATTTTGTTTGTTTGTTAAATTGTAAATAATTCCAAAATTTTGAAAACAATGAACCAATTTTCAATTGCAGATTGTAAACCGAGACAATGAATGAACAAGATGTTAACCTCGAGTCCATTGGAACACATGAAAACCCAAACCTTGGACCCAATGCCGAAGAAAACCGTGAACACAATCCAAATGCAGCACAAAACCCAAACCCCCAAGCAAATTTTGAACAAGATGACCTTAACCATTATGTAAATGAAATGCGAGTGCACACTCGCGATCTTAGAAACTTGGGGGAACCATCTCGATTGTCTCTTTCCATGCCAATTGAGAACTCAATCGACTCCCTCATCCATGCACACCAGCAATTGACCGACATGACTCAATTTAGAGCTACGATGCGGGAGTATTGCTCCACGGGCATCTCCAAGGAAGCAATAAAAGATTTGAACATTACAAAAGCCCAATTATATAGTATGCTCACCGATCCAAAAACAAACCAACCACTCAACATTACAAAGCCACGTGTCTACATGGATTGGTGTCATTACCAACCGTGGAGGGATAGTTGGATGCAGAGGTGGTTCATGGTGTACAATAAACCTCCCTGCAATAATAGGGAGGTTCCACAGTACTTCCTTCACCAATTGTGGGTTGAGTTTTGCCTCGGTTTACATGTCAACTATTTTGACATAGTCAAGTTCCAGGGTGTTGGGTGTGTCTCTTCTCAAGATCGACCTGCTGCCAGGAGGAACCCAATGAGGGGGACTCCAAATCCTAGGTGTGACCCCAACCCCTCTCCCCAACCACCTTAGTTGCCACACAAGATTGATCAGATCGAGGTGGCAATGAGGAATGTTGAACGTGGACTTCTGAGACACACCTCCTTTGTAGAAGTGACTACAGTGGAGAGTTCAGGTGACCTTTATAGAGATCCAGGTGCAGGGCCTTCATGACAGGGCTAGGATAGACCCGTGACCAGTGGTAGCTATGCTAGGCATTCCAGTTCGATGAGGGCAATTCCACATCTTTGTCCCCATTGCGAGCACACTTGCCCTCGCCTGATCGAGGGCTGTTATATGGATTGGGTCAACAATTTTTTTAATTTGTTTTCAATCATCACTTGATAACTTGTAAAGTATTTTTAAAGTATTTTTGTTTGACTTAAACTATTATTTCAATGTATAGTTATTCAAAGATGATACACTAAGATGGGAGAATGTAGGATCTCCCAACCTGGATGCAGCAATGGCAGCTGTAACTGAAATTGCGGTACCCCACACAGAGGTATTTTTAGCACCTGACACAATATAGTTATTACTTATGTCATTTATATTACTCAAGTATTTATATTTATGGCATACACGTTGATAGTTCATACAATTTTTTTGAATATCTTGATTGCCTAGATAATGACTTGTTTAACATGTTCATAACATGCATGCATTTTGTTGTCCATAGGTGTTTCGTGACTACGGTGATCAACCACCCCCACCAGGGATTGGCACATCACCATATACACAGGTACAATATGTAGTTATAAGCATGCTTTTAATTTGATTTCTTATGACTTACTATGGTTTAATTTATTGTTTTTTTACTAAATTGTGATATTAGAAATGTATATGTAGGTGCCACCAACAACCGCGTCTCCCCATTTTAGTCCTATTTATACACCCTCTCCCATGAGTCCACCACCTCACTTCCATATAGACCACTCCCTACGTCCACCCCCTCCCTTCCATCCAACCCCCTCTCTCTAGCCATACTCCCCCCTCCACCCATCCTCCCCCACTCGCCCCCCCCCCCACTCCCCCGTCCATACATCCTCCCCAATTTATCCACGCCCCCATGTCTATCCATCCTCCCCCATCCGTCCATGCCCCCCTTCCTTCCACCTTCCCCTCTTCGTCCACAACCTCCCTTTCGTCCATCCTCCTCCCTCCATGCAGGAATTCCCTCCCATGCACCATCCCTCAACATCCCCCCTATCCCTTTTTGTTCGATACCCTCAATCATACAACCGACAGGGCTTCATCGTCCACGACATCCTCCTCCAACCCATACCACCGTGTCTTCTCCCACCATATCATCCCCACTTCCTACCACTATTGTTGCATCTACTCTTCCGGTATCCTCATCAGTATCTCCAGTGGTTGCACCTATAGTGGTTGCCACTACATCTGTGTGCCCCCCCCCATCACTAGATCGGAGCTGGTTGTCTGGCCATCTACTCCACTTGCTAGCCCAGAATCCCAGCCATGTCCATCATCAGAGGTGTTCACGGTGAGAATCAAACTAATTTATGAAAATATTTTGATGCATTAACAAAATTTGATTTAAGCAATTATTACTTTTCAATGAAATGATTGTTGTAAATGTTGTAGGCTGGAATTGCTGAGAGGCTTCATAGATCCAAGACACCTCTCCAACATTTCCCACTCACATCACAGGTGATTTATTTAAGATTCAAATTCTACATTTGTTTTATAAATGTGGTAGATGTTGCAAATGCTTGAAAATGATGGTATCTTATATCATTTGTTCCAGAGCCCAGAGAGACGATCTATTCCTAGATGGAGCAAGACCCGAGGCACTGGTAGCTCGAAGAGTAGGAAGATCTACTTCAGATATGTGCCTTGGAGTGATAGGGGTGGTCACAATGCTTGACACACCACGTGTTATGTACATTAGCCACGATGTGGCACTTTTGTGCAGTAGTTTTGATGTACTTTGTATCTACGGCACGAGTTGCCATGTATTTTGTATCTACAGCATGATCTGCCGCATTTTTTGTAGGGCACGAGTTGCCATTGTACGTACATTGGGAACCATGTTCCACTATTTGCCAGAAATTGTATATGTTTGGATGAGTTTTGTAGCCTCGATGTACATGGATTTTCAGTTATGTGATTTATATATCTCGTTGTCTAATGTGGTTGTCTCATGTTGTGTGTATCATGATGTGATGTTGTGCAAATTTGGGTTTTACCTAGATCTTAGAAGAGAAGTTAGATATCATAGTTCATCTTGGTTTATCTTTCCACATGTAAAAGCTTCTAATGGTATCTATGTTAAGAAAACATTGTAAACATAGGCTAACTCATACAAAATCATGTGTGAGAATTAATCTAAAAACAAATGGAAAAGATGGATGGACAAATCACACCTCATGGCACATAAGATATATATTGGGAACTTGAGTACTAGGAAAAGAATACTTAAAAATATAAAATGTCCATTGTTGTCAAAAGCTTAAAATGAGATCCAACATGATTTTTAATAGCTCTACATAATGAGATCCAAAATGTCCATACTCTACATAATGAAATGTCGTCACTAGTATTTATTTTGACCATTTTTTCCACTTAAGATCATGCAACAAATTAATAACCAAGTTATGGAATCATTTCTTAATCAATTGTTACCATACAAATAGGACGACCTTGAGCACAATGTATAGCTAGCTCATTAATTCTCACTCACGGATATAGCCACCTTTGATTTGATGACCATCACATCCACTACCATTTACAATTAGGACTTCCTTAATTTATCATTATGTGATAGCGATCTAATTTTATGTAGACACGTTGACTTAAGCACATGTATAGTTGACATTACAATAAATGACTACTATGAGGTGTATTTTTTAGGCTATATCCACCTCAATACACCAACTTGTTACCCCAATACCCCAAATGCTGTCGAATTTTTTCTAGAAGGGATAGAGGGGTATTAGCACATCATAATTCATATATTGAACACTCAGACACTTGTTAAATACATTTTGGAGAAGTTCATTACATCAATGGAGTCAGAAATACACCCTCATCAAGTTGCATGCATCCATTAGTGCATCATCAACACTAGAACATGTAAGCATTACTACATGTTGGAGTAAGCTTTACTAATGTTATGATAATATTAGGTTTTCCATCCATTGAGAAGGTTTCCATAGGTGTGCATATCCACCATATAAAAACCTTCATGGTACAACCAATTTCAAACCATTACATTTCTAAATTAGATATCTAGTGCTAGGTACAATGGTTTTCTAGTTGTATGCACCCTTGCTATATAGATGAGAAACTATGCGTATATGTGTATAGTGATTTGGATTAAAATGTATGCACACGAATATATATGTACAATGAAAATGATTTAATCTTTACATGTATTATAATTTAGGGCTAGATCTTAGGCTACATAGTAGGGTTTCATTGTGATTAGAATACAAACTAGGGTTTACGCTACCAACTAGGGTTTTTAGGCTAGGCTCTCATGCTTTTAGGTTAGGATCCAAGCTCTAGGGTCACCATCTTAATGTTTAATTCCACTATCATGACATCATTCTCACCAATACCATGCTCACTACTACAATAACCATCAAGCCTCTCAATCCCACTTTGAGACCTTGCTTGAACTTCCTTCCTTTGAGTATTGCTTCCCTTGTTGCATTTTTTGCCTTGTTTTCCTGACCTCTTTCTTCCCATTTTTCAGCCCTTCCATCTTCATTGCATCTATTGGGTTGGTGTCCTCATTGTACCCTATATTATCTTGGTCTTCATCACTAAAATTTCCTTGTTTACTACCTACTCCACCATCTCTAGTGTCTTCTTTACTCAAGTATAGGTTTCTTATTCTTCTTTATTGTATTTCCACATGATTGGGTTATGGACATCTGTATTTCATCAAAGTCTTCATCATCATCACAATCATCATCCTCCTCTTCATCGCCATCAACAACTTCATCAACGTCTTCATCATCATCATCATTAACTCTAACTCTAACCCTAATTCTATTTCCTTCTATAACTCTAACCCTAACCCTCACCCAAACCCTAGAACTAAACCATCTTTTGCATCATCACCACTACCATCACCATCGTCATCAATCTCTTCATCATCATCACCATCATCATCATTATCTTTGTCACCATCACAATCATCATCAACATCTTCATCTTCATCGCCATCTTCATCATCATCATTAACTCTAACCCTAACCCTAATTCAATTTCCTTCTATAACTCTAACCCCAACTCTCACCCAAACCCTATCACTAAACCATCTTCTCCATCATCACCAGCACCATCACCATCATCATCAACCTCTTCATCATCATCACCATCATCATCATCATCATTAACTATAACTCTAACCCTAATTCAATTTCCTTGTATAACTCTAACCCTAACCCTCACCCAAACCCTATAACTAAACCATCTTCTCCATCATCACCACCACCATCACCATCGTCATCAACCTCTTCATCATCATCATCATTAACTCTAACTCTAACCCTAATTCAATTTTCTTCTATAACTCTAACCCTAACCCTCACCCAAACCCTAGAACTAAACCATCTTCTGCATCATCACCACCACCATCACCACCACCATCACCATCACCACCATCACCATCATCATCAACGTCTTCATCATCAGCACTATCATCATCTTCCTCTTCATTGCCATCACCATCATCATCAACATCTTCATCATCATCACCATCTTCATCATCATCATTAACTCTAACTCTAACCCTAATTCAATTTCCTTCTATAACTCTAATTTCCTTCATCATCATCATCACGCTAGCCACATGTGCCCGGTGGACGATTTTGTAAATCTGACCCCAATGTGCAAAAATTGCACACTCCCTCAGTGAGCAAAACCGTAGTTTCCAAGATGGACCTACAAGGTGACACCTGGGCCACGGGACAGGAGGAGAGGGGCACCCCTAGCACTATACTGACATCTTGAATCCAACAGAGTTGATGGTTCATCGATCGAAGCCACGGTCGTCATTCTATGGCTCATTCTGTCTCGCACCCAAAAGGCCTTCAGGGACACCTACTGGATACTTGGCGGGGGCATAGAACTCCAACCATGTAGGAAAATCAATTTTCGGGGAGACATGTAGGTGTGTCTAGGGGATTTCCGGCTAGGAATGCTAGCTACAAGTGCCCAGTGGCCGATTTTGCAAATCTTACCCCAATGTGCAAAAATTGGACACTCCCTCACTCAACAAAACCCTAGTTTCCAAGATGGACCTACAAGGTGACACCCGGGCCACTGGAAGGGAGGAGAGGGGTACCCCTAGTACTATCCTAATGTTCTGAATCCAACAGAGTCGACGGTTCATCGATCGGAGCCACGGTCATCATTCTATGGCTCGTTCTGTCTCGCATCCAAAAGGCCTTTAGGGACACTTGCTAGATACCTGGCAGGGGCATAGAACTCCAACCGTGCAACAAAATTGGGTTTCGGGGAGTCTTGCAGGTGTGTCCAAGGATGTCCCAGTTGGGAAAGCTAGCCATAAGTGCTCGGTGGATGATTTTCCAAAGTTCACCCCGTGTGCAAAAATTGCACACTCCCTTACTAAACACAACCCTAGTTTTGAAGATGGACTTACAAGGTGACACCCAGGCCACAGGATGGGAGGAAAGGGGCACCCCTATTACTATCTCGAGGTCCTAAATCTAATCGAGTCAACAATTTGTCGATCGGACCCATGGTCATAATTCTATGGCTCGTTCCATCTCGCATCCAAAAGGCCTTCACGGACACCTGCTGGATAACTAGCAGGGGCATAGAATTCCAACCGTGCAACAAAACCAGTTTTCGGTGAGACATGCAGGTGTGTCTAGGGATTTTTCGGCTGGGAACGCTATCCAGAAGTGCTCGGTAGATGATTTTCCAAAGTTGATCCCCGTGTGCAAAAATTGCACACTCCCTCACTGCGCAAAACCCTAGTTTCCAAGATGGACCTACAAGGTGACACTCAAGCCATAGGACGGGAGGAGAGGGGAACCCCTATCACTATCTTGATGTCCTGAGTCCAACAAAGTTGACGGTTTGTTGATCGGAGCCACGGTCATCATTCTATGGCCCGTTCCATCTCGCATCCAAAAGGCCTTCATGGACACTTACTGGATACCTGTCGGGGAGATAGAACTCCAATCGTGCAACAACATCGGGTTTTGGGGAGTCTTACAAATGTGTCCAGGGATGTCCCAACTGGGAATTCTAGCTAGAAGTTCCTGGTGGATGATTTTCCAAAGTTGACCCCGTGTGCAAAAATTGCAACTGCTTCACTGAGCAAAACCCTAGTTTCGAAGATGGACCTACAAGGTGACACTCGGGCCACGGGACGAGAGGCGAGGGGCACCCCTAGCACTATCCTGATGTCCTGAATCCAACGGCATCGACGGTTCGTCGATTGGAGCCACGATCATCATTCTATTGCTCTTTCCATCTTGCATCCAAAAGGCCTTCAGGGACACATGGTAGATACTTTCCGGGGGCATAGAACTCGAACCGTGCAACAAAACCAGGTTCCGGGGAGTCTTGTAGGTGTGTCCCATCTGGGAAAGATAGCCAGAAGTGCCCGGTGGATGATTTGCCAAATTTGACCCTCGTATGCAAAAATTGCACACTCCCTCACTGCGCAAAACCCTATTTTCCATTATGGACCTACAAGGTGACACCCAAGCCACAGGACGGGAGGCGAGGGACACCCCTAGAACTATATCGATATTATGAATCCAACAGAGTCGACGGTTCATCGATCGGAGCCACGGTCATCATTCTAAGGCTCGTTCTGTCTCGCATCCAAAAGGCCTTCACAGACACCTGCTGGATACTTGTTGGGGGCATATAACTCCAACCATTCAACAAAACCACTTTCCAGGGAGACATGCAGGTGTGTCAGGGTATTTTCCAGCTAGGAATGCTAGCCAGAAGTGCCCGGTGTATGATTTTCCAAAGTTGACCCCCGTGTGCAAAACTTGCACACTCCGTCACTACGCAAAACCCAGGTTTCCAAGATGGACCTACAAGGTCACACCTGGAACAAGTGACAGGAGGAGAGGGGCAACCCTATCACTATCGTGACATCCTGAATCCAATGGAGTTGACAGTTTGTCGATCGGAGCCATGGTCATCATTCTATGGCTCATTCTGTCTTGCATCCAAAAGGCCTTCAGGGACACCTGCTAGATACCTGTTGAGGGCATAGAACTCCAACCGTGCAACAAAATAGGGTTATGGGGAGTCTTACAGGTGTGTCCAGGGATGTCCCAGCTAGGAAAGCTAGCCAGAAGTGCCCGGTGGATGATTTTCCAAGGTTCACCCCCGTGTGCAAAAATTGCAACTCCCTCACTGAGCAAAACCCTAGTTTCCAAGATGGACCTACAAGGTGACACCCGAGCCACGAGACGGGAGGAGAGGGGAACCCCTAGGACTATACCGACGTCCTCAATCCAATGGAGTCGACGGTTCATGAATCGGAGCCACGATCATCATTCTATGGCTCGTTCCGTCTTGCATCCAAAAGGCCTTCAAGGACACATGCTAGATACCTGCTAGGGGCATAGAAGTCCAACCGTGCAACAAAACCGGGTTCAGGGGAGTCTTGCAGGTGTGTCTAGGAAATTCCCAGCTGGGAAAGCTAGCCAAAAGTTCCCAGTGGATGATTTTCCAAAGTTGACCCCCGTGTGAAAAAATTGCACACTCCCTCAGTGAGCAAAACCCTAGTTTCCAAGATGGAACTACAAGATGACACCCAGGCCATAGGAAGGGAAGAAAGGGGCACCCCTAGCACTAACCAGATGTCCTGAATCCAACGGAGTCGATGGTTCATCAATCAGAGGCGTGATCGTCATTCTATGGCTCATTTCATCTCGCATCCAAAAGGCCTTCAGGGACACCTACTGGATACCTGCTGGTAGCATAGAACTCCAACCGTGCAGCAAAACCTCTTTCTAGGGAAACATGTAGCTGTGTCTAGGGAGTTTCCAGCTGGGAACACTAGCCAGAAGTGCCCAGTGGATGACTTTCCAAAGTTGACCCCCATGTGCAAAGATTGCACATTCCCTCGTTGTGCAAAACCCTAGTTTCCAGAGATGGACCTATAAGGTGGCAGGCGGGCAAAAGAACAGGGGGAGAGGGGCACCCCTAGCACTGTCCCGACTTCATGAAGACAATGGAGTCAATGGTTCGCCGATCGGAGCCACAGTCATCATTCTATGGCTTGTTTTATACCCCTGTGTCCCGAGAAGGTTGAAGCTATAAAGCACCAACTCTCTAGTATTCGTCCTGAGGCTCTTTTGTTGATGTCTAGGATAAAGAAGCTCCCATTTCATGAGCTGGAACATATCAATCTTAACAAGATTTATACAATCTTGGTTTTACGAGAAACTGACCTTAGAACTTCTCGTAGCAATGACAATGAATCCTTCGTTTTGCATTTGTTAGCAGAAGAAGATCAATTTTGGACAAAAGAATGTAGCTATTACATGTGGAGGCAGTGGTTTCCCATGGAAAACGAGTGTAGGGTTGAGCAGAGGAGAGATGTTGGGAAATGGGCTATTACATTAGCCTTTCCAATGGGCAAGCAACTTACAGAAGGAAATATGGTGGCTGTAGGTATCTATGCTTTTCTTCGGACGAAAATTATAACAGGATTTCCATTTATAATACAGGTAGTTTTTTTACTGGTTTCGTCAAGAGAAAGTACCACTTTCAATAACAAGTGGAACCAGGGAATCCTTTGTTATGTTCCATTAGCCTTTTGTTCAACATTTCTTGCTCTGATAAGTGGTAATTCACCTCTATCATTGAAAACTTGGGGCTATAAATACCTTCCCTTTCGCATTCCTCATTATCCATAACTAACACAAGCTAGTGATGCCATCCAGACCCAATTGAAAGTTGAGGAAGTGGTTTTATGTGAAGTCATCTTTGGGAATAAACATTTATGTAAACCAACAGAAGCTCGGAAAATACTCCCTGATTTTAAACTCATTTTGGAGAAAGCAAGAGGACAAGTTCATCAAAGCATCTTCATTCATCTATATTCTCATAATGTACACATAGTCCATCCTTACCTTGATAAACCATAGTTTTACAATAGCTTGAATTGTTTGGGCATGGTTATCTCCCTGTATTCGGTTGTCTGATTGGTTGACAAGCTTGCCTGAAAATCTGTACGTTGAACTTCTTTGTTTTATTGCTGAAAACTAGAAGGGATTATTAAAGTCCCCTTCAAAATGCTCCTTTGTTGAAATATGTAAGTTCTTCGAACAACATAGATTTGGCTAGTGTATCAAATGCTGCCGTCCACACCAGAATTTATCTTTCGTCAAAGGCGTCGCACACATTGTGGCTGACCAAGTGGTTTGGGGAGCTTGGAAGTGCCGCCAAATATTATTCCATGCCTGGATCTACCCAGAAGGCAATTATAATTTTATATCCTCGAGGATGCCTGAATCTACCCTGACTTCAATTGCAGATTTAGATCCTCGAGAAGGTGAGAAACTGTATGAGTGGTTGAATCCGTATCTTAAAATTACAGAGCTTTCTATCTCAAATTTTGTTGAGCGGCTCCTGGATGTAGTATTAGACTCAAGGGATAGTAAACTTGTGATCACCACTGCACAGTTTTTGCACTATTCATCTGCAAATGACCATGTCTGGCCCAAAGAGCTTACTAGTCTTTTCAAGAATATTCCCCTAGTAGATGAAGGTGGAAAAATCATTAGGGTACGAGGCTCTCTGAAGTTTCTCTAGCCTGCATCCATGAGTAATTGGGCTAAGGTGTCCCTAAATGGCCCTAGGGTGCCTGACCAGAATGCCCTCAGCACCCGAACCATGGCTCGGTTCGCAAATCCCTCGATTCCAGTGGGTCTAGGACACCAAGTTTCAGCTAGGAGACCCACCACAGCATCCCTCGAAGACCCAAAAGCGGGTACCAATGGGCCATCTCCGGAGTTAGGGTTTTTCCTAGTGAGGTCCATTCCAAATACGATCAAGGGGGCCATTTCTCGTCCAGATGCCCTTGGGTATGCGTGGTCACCATGGACATTTCCACAATCACCACATGGACCTGTGGGAGGTGACGAAATCCAAGTTCGCTTGCCGGTTTGGGTTCCATGGCCCTTGAGCGTATTTGGAATGGCCCTCAATGGACAAAACCCTAGCTCCGGAGATGGGCCATTGGAACCGCTTGCGTGTATTCCAGAGATGCTGTGGGGGGTTCCCTAGCTGAAACTCAGCGTCCCAGACCCACCAAAATCGATGGAGTCATGAACCGACGCACAGTTCGGGTGCTGCGGGCATTCTGCTCGGGCACCCCGGGGCCATTCAGGGACACTTGGAGGATTTGCCCCTGGGCCCTGAAACCCAAACCGACAAGCGAAATTGGATTCTGTTGCCTCCCACATGTCCATGTGGCCATTGTAGACTTGTCCACAGTGGCCACGCATGCCCGGGGGAATCCGAACGAGAAATGCCCCCCTTGAGCATATTTGGAATGGCCCTTACTGGGAAAAAACCTACCTCTGGAGATGCCCCGTTGGCATTGCTTTTGGGTCTTCGAGGGATGCTATGGAGGGGTCCCTAGTTGACCTTGTGTCTTGGACCCATCCGAATCGATGGATTCACGAACCGTGCCACGGTTCTGGTGCTGCAAGCATTCTGGTTGAGCACCCCGAGGCCATTCAGGAACACTTGGAGGATTTGCGCCAGGGCCACGAAACACAAACTGGTGAGCAGACTTGGATTTCGTCACCTCCCACAGGTCCACATGGACATTGTGGACCTGTCCATGGTGACCACGCATGCCTGGGGGCATCCGGATGAGAAATGGCCCCGTTGAGCATATTTGGAATGGCCCTCACTGGGAAAAACTCTAGCTCTGGAGATGGCCCATTGGCACTACTTTTGGGTCTTCGAGGGATGTTGTGGGGGTCCCCCTAGCTGAAACTCGGTGTCCCAGACCCACCAGAATCGATGGATCCATGAATCGAGCCATGGTTCAGGTTTTGTGTGCATTCTGGTCGGGCACCCCGGGGCCATTCATGGACACTTGGAGGATTTGCCCTGGGGCCATGGAACCCAAACCGACGAGCGAAATTGGATTCCATCACCTCCCATAGGTCCACATGTCCATTATGGACCTGTCCATGGTGTCCACACATGCTTGGGGGCTTCCGGAAGAGAAATGTCCCCCTTGAGCGTATTTGGAATGGCCCTCACTGGGCAAAAACCATAATACCGGAGATGGCCCATTGGCACCGCTTTCGAGTCTTCGAGGGACACTGTGTAGGGTCCCCTAGCTGAAACCTAGTGTCCTTGAACCACCGAAAATGATGGATTCATGAATTGAGCCACTGTTCGGGTGCTACGGGCATTCTAGTTGTGCACCACGGGGCAATTCAGGGACACTTGGAGGATTTTCCCCCGGGGCCATGGAACCCAAACCGGTGAGTGGTCTCGGATTCCATCACCTCCCACAGGTCCATGTGGCCATTATGGACCTGTCCCTGGTGGCCACACATGCCTAGGGGCATCCGGACGAGAAATGGCCCCCTTGAGCGTATTTGGAATGGCCCTCACTGGGTAAAACCCTAGCTCCGAAGATGGACCATTGGCACCACTTTTGGGTCTTTGAGGGACACTGTGGGGGGGGTCCCTAGCTGAAATCCGGCATCCCGAACCCACCAGAATCGACGGATTCGCGAACTGAGCCATGGTTTGGGTGCTACGGGCATTCTGGTCGGGCACCCTAGGGCCATTCAGGGACGCTTGGAGGATTTGCCCCGGGGCCACGTAACCCAAACTTGCAAGCGGACTTGGATTCTGTCACCTCCCACAGGTCCATGTGGCCATTATGGACCTATCCAAGGTGGCTACGCACACTCGGTGGCATTCGGACGAGAAATGTCCCCCTTGAGCGTATTTGGAATGGCCCTCACTGGGAAAAACCCTAGCTCCAGAGATGACCCATTGGCACCGCTTATGTGTCTTCGAGGGACACTGTGGGGTGTCCCCCAACTCAAACCTAGCATACTGAACTCATCGGAATCAACAGATTCACGAACCAAGCCACGGTTCGAGTGCTATGGGAATTCTGGTCGGGCACCTTGGGGCTGTTTAGGGACACCTTGGCCCAATTAACTTGCCCATTTACTTGGCCCAATTACTCATGGAAGCAGGCTAGAGAAGCTTCAGACAGCCTCCTACCCTAATGATTTTTCCACCTTCATCTACAAGGGGAATATTCTTGAAAACACTGGTAAGCTGTTCGAGCCAGACGTGGTCATTTGCAGATGAATAGTGCAAGAAATGTGCAGTGGTGATAACAAGTTTACTATCTCTTGAGTCTTATACTACATCCAGGAGCCGCTCAACAAACTTTGAGATAGAAATCTTGTAATTTTAGGATATTGATTCAACCACTCATACAGTTTCTCACCTTCTCAAGGATCTAAATCTGTAATTGCAGTCAGGGTAGATTCAAGCATCCTTAAAGATCTAAAATTATCATTTCCTTCTGGGTCGATCCAGGCATGGAATAATATTTGGTGGCACTTCCAAGCTCCCTAGACCACTTGGTTAGCCACAATATGTGTGACGCCTTTGACGAAAGATAAATTGTGGTGTGGACAGCAGCATTTGATACACTAGCCAAATCTATGTTGTTGGAAGAACTTACATATTTCAACAAAGGAGCGTTTTGGAGGGGACTTTAATAATCCCTTCCAATTTTCAGCAATAAAACAAAGAAGTTCAACATACAGATTTTTAGGCAAGCTTGTCAACCAATCAAAAAACCGAATACAGGGAGATAACCATGCCCAAAGAATTCAAGCTATTGTAATACTCTCGTTTATCAAGGTAAGGATGTACTATGTGTACATTACGAGAATATAGATGAATGAAGATGCTTTGATGAACTTGTCCTCTTGCTTTCTCCAGAATGCGTTTAAAATCAGGGAGTATTGTCTGAGCTTCTGTTGGTTTACATAAACGTTTATCCCAAAGCTGACATCACATAAAACCACTTTCTCAACTTTCAATTGGGTCTAGATGGCATCGCTAGCTTGTGTTAGTTGTGGATAACGAGGAATGCGAAGGGGAAGGTACCTATAGCCCCAAGTTTTCGATGATAGAGGTGAATTACCACTTATCAGAGCAAGAAATTTAGAACAAAAGGCTAATGGAACACAACGTAGGATTCCCTGGTTCCACTTGTTATTGAAAGTGATACTTTCTCTTGACGAAACTAGTAAAAAGACTACCTGTATTATAAATGGAAATCCTGTTACAATTTTCGTCGAAAGAAAAGCATAGATACCTACAACCACCATATTTCCTTCTGTAAGTCGCTCTCCCATCGGAAAAGCTAATGTAATAGCCCATTTCCCAACATCTTTCCTCTGCTCAACCCTAAACTCGTTTTCCATGGGAAACCACTACCTCCACACGTAATAACTACATTGTTTTGTCCAAAATTGATCTTCTTCTGCTAACAAATGCAAAATGAAGGATTCATTGTCATTGCTACGAGAAGTTCTAAGGTCAGTTTCTCATCAAACAGAGATTGTATAAATCCTGTTAAGATCGATATGTTCCAGCTCACGAACTGAGAGCTTCTTTATCTTAGACATCAACAAAAGACCCTCAGGATGAATACTAGACAATTGTTGCTTTACAGCTTCAACCTTCTCGGGACGTAGGGGTATAAAAAGAGCCATAGGGTGACGATAGTGGCTCTGATAAATGAACCATTGAATCTGTTGGATTTAGGACATCGGGATAGTGCTAGGGGTTCCCCTCTTCTCCTATCTGTTGGCCTGGGGGTCACCTTGTAGGTCCATCTCCGGAAACTACCGTTTTGCGCAACGAGGGAGTGTACAATTTTTGCACACTGGGTTCAACTTTGGAAAATCATCCACCAGGCACTTCTGGCTAGCATTCGCAGCCAAAAAATCCATGGACACACCTACATGTCTCCCTCGAAATCAGTTTTGCTACACGGTTGGAGTTCTATGCCCGCAGCAGGTATCCAGTAGGTGTCCCTGAAGGCCTTTTGGATGCAAGACAGAACGAGCCATAGAATGACGACCGTGGTTCCGATCGATGAACCGTCAACTTCGTTGGATTCAAGATGTTGGGATAGTGCTAGGGGTGCCCCTCTCCTCTCGTCCCGTGGACCGGTTTCCACCTTGTAGGTCCATCTCCGGAAACTAGGGTTTTGCGTAGTGAGGGATTGTGCAATTTTTGCACAGAGGGGTCAACTTTGGAAAATCATCCACTAGGCACTTCTGTCTAGCGTCCCCAGCTAGAAACTCCCTGGACACAGCTAGAAAACTCACCGAAACCCAGTTTTGTCCCATGGTTGGAGTTCTATGCCCCTGCCAGGTATCCAGTAGGTGTCCCTAAAGGCCTTTTGGATGCGAGACAGAACGAGCCCAATAATGAATACCAAGACTCCGATCGATGAACCATTGACTCCATTGGATTCAGGACGTCAGGATAGTGCTAGGGGTGCCCCTCTCCTGTTGTCCCGTGGCTCGGGTGTCACCTTGTAGGTTTATCTTAGAAACTAGGGTTTTGCTCATTGAGAGAGTGTGCAATTTTTGCACACGGGGGTCAACTTTGGAAAATCATCCACCAGGTACTTCTAGCTATCTTTCCCAGTTGGGACATCCCTAGACACACCTGCAAGACTCCACGGAACCTGGTTTTGTTGCACAGATGGAATTCTATGCCCCCGGCAGGTATCCAGCAGGTGTCCCTAAAGTCCTTTTGGATGCGAGACGGAACGAGCCATAGAATGACGACCGTGGCTCCAATCGATGAACCATCGACTCGGTTGGATTCAGGAGGTTAGGATAGTGCTAGAGGCACCCATCTCCTCTCGTCCTGTGGCCCAGGTGTCACCTTGTATGTCCATCTTGGAAACTAGTGTTTTGCGCAGCGAGGGAGTGTGAAATTTTTGCACACGGGGGTCAACTTTGGAAAATGATCCACCCAGCACTTCTAGCTAGCTTTCCTCACTGGGACATCCCCGGATACACCTGCAAGACTCCCCAAAAACTGATTTTGTTACACGGTTGGATTTCTATGCCCCTGGCAAGTATCCGGCAGGTGTCCCTGAAGGCCTTTTGGATGCGAGACGAAACACACCATAGAATGATGACCGTGGCTCCAATCAATGAATCATCAACTCCGTTGGATTCAAGATGTTGGGATAGTGCTAGGGGTGCCCCTCGCCTCCCATCCCATTGCCTGGGTGTCACTTTGTAGGTTCATCTTGGAAAGTAGGGTTTTGTGCACTGAGGGAGTGTGCAATTTTTGGACACAGGGATCAACTTTGGAAAATCATCCACTAGGCACTTGTTGTGATGATGACAAAGATGGTGATGGTGACTTTGATGATGATGGTGATGGTGATTAAGATGATGATGATGGAGATGTTGACGAGGGACCTAGAGGTGACCATGATGATGAAGATGATGATGATGATGATGAAGATGGTGATGATGATGGAGATGATGATGATGATGGCAATGTTGATGAATATGATGATGATGATGATGAATATGGTGATGAAGCTGGAGATGGTGATGAGGGACCTACATAAGAAAATGATGATGAATATGGTGATGATGATCCTGATGGTGATGATGATGAAGGCGTTGATGATGATGGCGATGCTGATGAAGATGATGATGATGATGATGATGATGATGATAAAGATGGTGATGATGATGGATATGGTGATGAGGGACCTAGAGATGATCATGATGATGAAGATGGTGATGATGATGAAGACGTTGATGATGATGGTGATGGTGATGAAGATGATGATGATGATGATGAAGAAGATGATGATAATGTAGATGTTGATGAGGAAACTAGAGATGACAATGATGATGAATATGTTGATGATGATGATGATGATGGGGATGATGATAAATATGTTGATGATCATGGATATGGTGATGAGGATGATGATAATGGAGATGTTGACGAGGAACCTAGAGATGACAATGATGATGAAGATGGTGATGATGGTGAAGATGTTGATGATGATGGTGAGGGTGATGAAGATGATGATGATGATGATGAAGAAGATGATGATGATAATGATGATGTTGATGACGATGATGATGATGATAATGACGATGATGATGAAGTTTGGGTGGGCATAAAACCAAGAGAACAAATTTTTTTTAAGAGGACATGTGGGGTGGGAGGTTGACCTCCAAAAACTCAAGCATTGAGGATACATATGGTGGTTCACAGATTCTAGGGTTAGATTAGGTCAATAGGGCTAGATTAGGTTTCTAGGATTCTAGATTAGTTTTTGAGGGTTAGATTAGTGTTTCTAGGTTTAGTTTAGCTTTCTAGGATTTCTAGGGCTAGATTATGTTTGTAGGGTTATATTAGTGCTTCTAGGGTTAATCATGCATGATTAAACAATCACATGGCTATAAATCATAACTTAATCATAACTCAAACATCAAATAGACAATATAAGATAACGATATCAAATAAACTATCTAACATGAATAACATTAATCATGCATGAATAAACAATCACATGGCTATACTATGTACCTCAGTGAATTAGGCCTTCTGGATCCTCTTAGTTTTTTATTGTCTCGAACAACCTCTTATGATATGCATGAGGTAGTAAGTAGCATACCTTGTTTGATGAATTCATTGACATTGTCTGTAGTTGGATGTTTGTACCAATGATCAAGTGCGTAAAGTGATACACCCACAACCCTGGTCTATAATCCATGTATGTGTAGCCATTGCTCTTTGGTCTATTTCAATCCACTGTAAGATATTCCCCCTGAACAACCATTGATCTAGTCGGAAAGGTATTGCCTTCACTATCCATTAATAGTGCGAGGAGGGTTTGCTTCCCGTGGATGCATCGTGCCAACCAATAATTCATCCCAATTGCTCTGTCTATCAGGGCAACAACTACGTAAATGTGTCCTACAAAAATGCATTTTAAGGTCATATTCCAACTAGTGATTTGATAACTTGGATAATTACAAAAACAAGGAAGCAACTAGGATATGCATGCAAAAATGTTTACCTGGCTGTACAAGATCAGATATATGATCATATTCATTCGAAATAGAGGATTGGCCTTCTTCTAACTGGATTTTTTCAACAACTACACGTGGGTCCACTGCAAGTGATACATGATCCCATTCCTCAACCCAATCCATTGATTCGCACTCATCCCACTCACAACTGCTACAAGACCCACAAAAGCAAGCAAGTTTTCGCATCCATATTCCAAATAAGGGGTTTTTTGAGCTTCGAACCGAATGAAATCCACGAGTGCCTTGCACAGTACTACAACTATAAGAACATGATTGATCTATATTGATTACATTCTAGAAATTTCTGACAACATGTTCTCTACCTTTTGGTATGTGTTGCTCCGTGGTTCGATCTGACATTTTTTCTTTGCAACATCGAACTGTGGATTCGGCATTCCGAGTATGAAGGCCTCCCATGCACCTTATCTCCTCCCTTCGTAGGACAATTTTGAGACATGCTCTAGCCTCGTCGTTCTCTCCCTTTCCATCACCTGTCTCAAAATAGTTCCATACATGCAGCACATCATAAGTCTTGTGCAAAATACTCAACCACTGGAAAACACGTGCATTTGTGAACTGGCCTACACAACCATCTGACCATATCCAATGCTGATCCATCTGTATACCTCTCTACTTCAGCTGATCATAGAAAATTTTGAAGCAATGCTGCACATAATGCAGCTCGTGGCACTTGTCGTCACTGATGTAGAAGTTGGTCTCTTTCAATATTATCCTCATGTCATTGCTGCTCTCTGGCGCGTGCTTGTACATGATATGGACCATTATGCTAACTTGGTTTGAATGGTAATATTGACTTTGAATCTCATTCTGTGGCTGTAGGGTGTAGTTTTCTGCACTATCTGTACTGTTCATCCTGCCATCGTGCTACATGGACGTGTTGTACATAATGCTCGGTCTTTTGGTAGAATTCCTTCATGAATTTGCAAATTGGTACCTGGTGCCACAAAACCAAGGGCATTAATACAACGTGACATTTTCAATCTGAATATATATGTACAAATTCAACATGTACAGTATGAAAGTATGGAAACTTAGATTACCTGTGACTTCACCAATGCAATTTTTTTTCCTTCCTTCGAATTATCTACCTAATATGTTATGTACTGGAAGTTCTACATTTCTACTGACATCTTCTCAAATTCATGCTCCACGGTTACATGGATGTAGGGGCTCAATAATGCAAATCCATTGTAACTGGAACACATCCCATATAAACATGATCTTTTATAATATTTTTGTCCTTCAGGTCTTGGACACATTATGTTATGTATAAATTCTCTGGATGCATTCGGTGGTTGTAACGATGGGAAATCCTGCACAATGTTAGTATGCAAACCACAAAATATATGTCTATATGTATCATAATAGTACTCAAATTCTACATGGTATCTACAACAACATGTATTGTGATCAATGCAAATTCTAACATACCAGGGCTTGCATTTTTCAAAGGACCTTTGGCCCAAGTTCAATTGTGTGTGCTCATTCTTGAACCTCTAATATAGTTCTGTTTGTGTCGTGTCAAGGAAGTGCTTGAAATGGTGTTCAACCCCCCTAACACCTTTTCTCAACTTTAAAACATCTCTTTGTTCAATGACGATCTAGTGTTATCATGCCAAAACTTTTGCACTAGTTCTTTAACAACATCAATGAGCTTCATGTCTGAACGAAGTAACCTACCAACAAAGGCCCAACAATCTTTTTGTCCTGGGGTGTCAAGTTTTTCTCTAATGGTAGAATAATTTCAAAGAGTCTTTCTATCTACTTTAAATATTTCACATGTGCGTGATAGTAGGCAACATTGCCGTGTGGATTTGTCTACAATCGATTCTGACAGTACATGACGGGCCACATTAAAATCTTTTGTACGAGAAGTTTTTCCAATCAAATTAAATGCAGATTGTATATTTCTAACAACATGAGTGCTGGCCTCTGAACTTCTAACTACCTTTATGCCCAAAATTCTCCTAACATGAGCTAGACAATGTGATTTTAACAAAGCAAGAAACAATTGACATTTTGCTGCATCGGTTTTGGATACAAAAAAATATTTCACTATCTTGCTACAATGGAAATCAACAGTGCATTTGGGCATCTTACCTTGAAGTCCTGAAAATGAAATTTCATCCACATGAATACGTCTGGGAGTTCTTCGTCATCCAGTTGATAGTCGGGGTAAGGGAGTCGGCAAGGAAGTACGAGTGTGGTCAACGGTTTGTTGTGGACCTTTGTTCACAAATTGGTCCTGCAAGGGAGTTTGTTCGCCATGTGTGTGCTCTTCTTGGGGAGGTTTCCAGTTAAGAACTTGTTCAACATCCATCCCTTCATACTCGACATCAGGCAATATTTTATTGACTTCAACCACTTCGTCATTGCTTGTTGGTGGATCTAAGGCACTAACATTTTGATTTCTACGGTTTTGCATGTACAGCCTGGAATTTTCTCTTATCTCATTAGCCTTTTCAGGGGGTAGCTGCGTCCTTCTAGACTTTCTTTTATTATTATGTCTGTTGCCCATATTCAATGCATTTTTTGGAAAAACAAAAATATCACCCCTGCAACAATGAACAACAAACACTTGATATTAAAACTCGATGTGCATGATTATTAAAGCTCGGTGTAGCCATTGATTATGTACAACAACATATAGTGAGAATGTTTTCATATAATCTTAAAAGCTCATACTCACTTCATTTTCATGGTATGGAAGAGGGAAAATAGCCCCAAAATACTAAGAGTTTTCAATTGTTTAGGTGTTTGTGTGAGTTGTTGTAGTGAAACCATGAGGAATTCAACAAATGTTTGTCTACTAGATGGAGGAATGTGATTATGAAATGTTATTGGTGGTGATGCAAGTAATTGTTTTTATTATCTTCATGAAAGGTTGAATGCATTGCTTGGTGGATGTTGTAGTTTTTTTTGGGTAAGATGTTTTTATTGTCTATGTTGAAGATTAAGAAGACTAAAATAGATCTATCATACAATCCATGAGGAAAAACCAAAATAGATTCCATTCAAACAAGTGAATGAAGACTAAATTACATTTAACAAGATAAAATTATCACCATACCTCAAGGATTATGATTTCTCTTTGCTTCAAATGTCAAATTCTCTTTTGATGTGTCCACTATATGTAAGAAGACTTCATGTGTGTCCAAGTAGCATGAGAATTCAATCCAAGGTGCCAAATAGACTCCAACTGTTGTGTATTCACTCAATTGATCCAAATAGAGCCCAATAGGTGTGTATTCAATACAAAGAGCCAAATAGAGCCCCAAATGTTGTGTGTTTTATCCAAATGGCAAAGGAAGCACCAAATGGTGTATGAATTCAATCTACGATGTGAATGCTTGTCGGACTGTGTGTGAAACCAATGAAGAGAGCGCGATGAATGAGGAAAAAAATGTGGGAGAAAGAACAAGGGTGATTTTCTAAATTTTATGTTCAACAGAGGTGCGTGCGCACCATAGGCGCGTGCGCACCAGAGGCGCGTGCGCACCAGAGGCGCATGCGCACCAGAGGCGCATGCGTGTCCCTGCTTAACGTTGTAATGTTTGGTGGGTAATGTTCACTGTATTTATTGCCCAATAGATATAAATGTGTCGGGTTATGCCTAGATCCCTTCCCCCATAAAGGCCTTTAGGACCTCTTCTAACCCATAATCCCTAAGTGCATTTAAGTGCTTCTAAGTCTTTAGGGGTTTAGGGGTATATTTACAAATGTGTATTTTGATTTCAAAACATTAATTTAATTTTGAATTAGAAACATATGTATTACATCAAGAATAATAAAATACATAGTAGATATATTAATGTTGTATAAAGTGATGATAATGATGATGACGATGATGATGATGAAGATGGTGATGATGATGATGATGATGACTAATGGAGATGATGATGATGAAGATGATGACGAATATGCATCACATCATCCTCATCATCATCAACTTTATCATCGCCATCATCATCATCATTGTGAGGACAAGGATGACGATGATGATGGTGATGATGATATGATGATGATGATGATGGTGGTGGATGGTGATGAATATGAGTACGATGATGAAGATGATGATGATGAAAAATATGATCATCATCAAAATCATCATATTCGTCATCATCATCTTCATTACTCACCATTATCACCATCATCACCATCACCATCATCGTCATATTCGTCATCACCATCATCACATTCGTCATCATGATCATCACCATCATCATATTCGTCATCACCATCATCATATTTGTCATCATCATTAGTCACCATAGTCACCATCATCACCATCATCGTATTCGTCATCATCAACATCATCATCGTCGTCATTGTGATGATGATGATGATGATGTTGATGATGATGATGATGGTGGATGATGATGAATATGAGTAAGATGATGACGATGACTAATTTGGATATGATGATGATGATGATGAAGATAATGAGGAATATGCAGCACATCATCATCATCTTCATCATCATCATCAACATGATCATCATCACCAACTTCCTCCTCATCATCATCATCATTGTGAGGACACGGATGATGTTGATGATGATGAAGATGATGATCATATGATGATGATGATGATGGTGGTGGTGGATGATGATGAATATGAGTACGATGATGATGTTCATGATGAATATGATAATCATCATTAGCAACAAAATCATCATATTCATCATCATACTCATCTTCATTAGTCATCATCATCACCATCTTCATCATCCTCATCCTAATCATCATCATCGTGTGATCAAGGCCATGAACATCATTGTCTTTGTAATCATAATAGTCATCCTCATCGTCCTCATCATAATCATCATCACCATCATCCTTATCATCATCATCGTCATCATCATCATCATCTTCATGATGATGATGATGATGATGAAGATCATGATGAAGATGATGATGATGATGATGAAGATGGTGATGATGATGATGACTAATGGAGATGATGATGATGGAGATGAAGATGATGTTGATGATGAAGATGATGACGAATATGCAACACAACATCCTCATCATTATAATCATATTCATCATCATCAACAACATGATGATCATCATCATATTCATCATCGTCGTCATCATCATCATCATCATCATCATCATCATTGTGAGGATGAGGATGATGCTGATGATGATGATATGATGATGGTGATGATGATGTTGGTGGATGATGATGAATATGAGTACAATGATGAAGATGATGATGATGAATATGATCATCATCATCAAAATCATCATATTCATCATCATCATCTTCACTAGTCATTATCATCACCATCTTCATCATCCTCACAATCATCATCAACATCATATGATAATGGTCACGATGATCATTTTCTTTGTCATCATAATCGTCATCTTCATCATCCTCATCATACTCATCATCACCATCGTCTTCATCATCATCACCATCATCATGGTGTTGATGATGATGAAGATGATCATGATGATGAGGATGATGTGCTGCATATTCGTCATCATTTTCTTCATCATCATCTCCATTAGTCATCATCATCATCATCATCATCACCATCTTCATCGTCATCATCATCATGATCATCATCATCATCTTCATCGTCATAATCATCATCATCTTCGTTGTGATGATGATGATGATGATGATGATGAAGATCATGATGATGATGAAGATGGTGATGATGATGATGTTGATGATGATGATGATGATGATGATGATGATGACTAATGGAGATAATGATGATGATGATGATGATGAAGATGATGAGAAATATGCGGCACATCATCATCATCATCATCATCCACAACATGATCCATAGCATGATCATCATCATCATCTTCATCGTCGTCGTCATCATCATCATTGTGAGGATGAGCATGCAGATGATGATGATGATGATGATGATGAGGATGATGATGATGACGATGATGATGATGATGATGATGATGAGGATGATGATGATGACGATGATGATGATGATGATGATGATGATGATGAATAATGGAAATGATGATGATGATGATGATGATGATGTTGATGTTGATGATGAAGATGTTGATGAATATGCAACACATAATCCTCATCATCTTCATCATCAACAACAACATGATCATCATTATCATCTTCATCATCATCGTCATCTTCATCATCATCATCATTCTGAGGATGAGGATGGTGATTATATGATGATGATGATGATGGTGGTGGTGGTGGTGGATGATGATGAATACAAGTACGATGATGAAGATGATGATGATGATGACGAATATGATCATCATCATCAAACTCATCATATTCGTCACCATCATCTTCATTAGTTGTCATCATCACCATCTTCATCATCCTTACCATCATCATCATCATCATATGATCATGGCCACGATGATCATTGTCTTCGTCATGATAATCATCATCTTCATCATCCTCATCAAACTCGTCATCGCCATCATCATCATCATGGTGTTGATGATGATGATGAAGATGATCACGATGATAAGGATGATTTGCTGCATATTCGTCATCATATTCATCATCAACATCATCATCATCTCCATTAGTCATCATCATCATCATCATCATCATGACCATCTTCATCATCATCATCATCATCATCATCATCATCATCATCATCATCATCATCTTCGTCATGATGATGATGATGATGATGATGATGATGATGAAGATGATGATGATGATGAACATGGTGATGATGATGATGACAATGATGCTGACTAATGGAGATGATGATGTTGATGAAGATGATGATGAATATGCGGCACATCATCATCCACAACATGATCCACAACATGATCATCATCATCATCTTCATCATCATCGTCATCATCATCGTTGTGAAGACGAGCATGAGGATGATGACGACGACGATGATGATGATGATGATGATGTTGATGATGATGATGATGATGACGACGATGATGAAGCTGGTGATGATGATGATGATGATGATGATGACTAATGGAGATGATAATGATGATGATGATGTTGATGATGAAGATGATGACTAATATGCAACACATCATCCTCATCATCATCAACATCTTCATCATCATCAACAACATGATCGCCATCATCATCTTCATCATCATCCTCATAATCATTGTGAGGATGAGGATGATGATGATGATGATGACGATATGATGATGATGATGATGGTGGTGGTGGATGATGATGAATATGAGTACAATGATGAATATGATGATGACAAATATGATCATCATCATCAAATCATCATATTCGTCATCATCATCTTCATTAGCCGTCATCATCATCATCTTCATCATCCTCACAATCAGCATCATCATCATATGATAATGGTCACGATGATCATTGTCTTCATCATCCTCATCATACTCATCATCACCATCGTTTTCATCATCATCACCATCATCATGGTGTTGATGATGATGAAGATGATCATGATGATGAGGATGATGTGCTGCATATTCGTCATCATCTTCATCATCATCATCTCCATTAGTCATCATCATCATCATCATCACCATCTTCATCGTCATCATCATCATCATCTTCGTCGTGATGATGATGATGATGATGATGATGATGAAGATCATGATGATGATGAAGATGGTGGTGATGATGATGATGATGATGATGATGATGATGATGACTAATGGAGATGATGATGATGATGATGAAGATGATGAGGAATATGCAGCACATCATCATCATCATCATCATCATCCACAACATGATCCATAGCATGATCATCATCATCATCTTCATCGTTGTCATCATCATCATCATTGTGAGGATGAGCATGCGGATGATGATGATGATGATGAGGATGAGGATAAGGATGATGACGATGATGATGATGATGACGATGATGATGATGATGAATAATGGAGATGATGATGATGATGATGATGTTGATGTTGATGATGAAGATGATGACGAATATGCAGCACATAATCCTCATCATCTTCATCATCATCGTCATCTTCATCATCATCATCATTGTGAGGACGAGGATGATGATTATATGATGATGATGATGATGATGGTGGTGGTGGTGGATGATGATAAATACAAGTACGATGATGAAGATGATGATGATGATTTCGAATATGATCATCATCATCAAACTCATCATATTCATCATCATTATATTCATTAGTTTTCATCATCGCCATCTTCATCATCCTTACCATCATCATCATCATCATCATATGATCATGGCCATGATGATCATTGTCTTCGTCATGATAATCGTCATCTTCATCATCCTCATCAAACTCGTCATCGCCATCTTCATCATCATCATCATGGTGTTGATGATGATGATGAAGATAATCACGATGATGAGGATGATTTGCTGCATATTTGTCATCATCTTCATCATCAACATCATCATCATCCATTAGTCGTCATCATCATCATCATCATCACCATCTTCTTCATCATCATCATCATCATCATCATCATCATCATCATCATCATCATCATTTTCGTCATCATGATGATGATGATGATGATGATGATGATGATGATGATGAAGATCATGATGATGATGAAGATCATGATGATGATGAAGATGGTGATGATGATGATGATGACGATGCTGACTAATAGAGATGATGATGATGATGATGGTGATGATGATGTTGATAATGAAGATGGTGATGAATATGCAGCACATCATCATCATCCACAACATGATCCACAACATGATCATCATCATCATCTTCATCATTATTGTCATCATCATCATTGTGAAGACGAGCATGAGGATGATGATGATGATGACGATGATGATGATGATGATGATGATGATGATGACGACGACGACGACGACGATGATGAAGCTGGTGATGATGATGATGATGATGACTAATGGAGATGATAATGATGATGATGTTGATCATGAAGATGATGACTAATATGCAACACATCATCCTCATAATCATCAGCATCTTCATCATCATCATCAACATGATCATCATCATCATATTCATCATCATCATCATCATCATCATCATCATTGTGAGGACGAGGATGATGATGATGATGATGGTGGTGGTGGATGATGATGAATATGAGTACAATAATGGAGATGATGATGAAAAATATGATCATCATCATCAAATCATCATATTCATCATCATCATCTTCATTATCCATCATCATCACAATCTTCATCATCCTCACAATCATCATCATCATCATCATATGATCATGGTCATGATGATCATTGTCTTCGTCATCTTCATCATCCTCATCATACTAATCATCGACATCTTCTTCATCATCCTCATGATCGTCTTCGTATCGTCATCATCACCATTGATGATGATGATGATGACGACGACGATGACGAAGATGTTGTTGATGATGATGAGGAGGAAGAGGGTGATTACGAAGATGATGATGATGATGATGATGATGATGGTGGTGGATGATGATGAATATGAGTACGATGATGATTATGATGATCATTGTACTCATCATCAACATCATCATCATCATCTTCATCATCATCGCCATGAATGGTGATGATGAGGATGATAATGATGATGATGATGACGTTGACGATGAAGATGATGACCTAGATCTTGATGATGATGAGGAAGAAGGATGATGATGATGATGGTGTTGATGATGATGATGATGATGATGAAGAAGATGATGATGATGATGATGATGATGATGGTGATGAGGAGGAAGAAGATGATGATGATGAAGATGAAGATATTGATGATGATGATGATGGTGATGAAGATGATGATGATGATGGTGATGATGAAGAAGATGATGATGGTGGAGATGTTGATGAGGAAGGGGGAGATGACAATGATGATGAAGATATTGATGATGATGGTGATGGTGATGATGATGATGATGATGATGATGATGATGATGATGATGGTGATGAGGATGATGGTGACAAGGATGATGATCATGATGGTGATGAAGATGTTGATGATGATGATGATGGTGACTAGGATGATGATCATGATGGTGATGAAGATGTTGATGATGATGATGAATATGATCATCATCATCATCATCATCATCACCATCATCCTTATCATCCTCATCGTCATCTTCATCACCATTGTCATCATCATAAAAAACTTCATCACCATCACCATCACTATCATCGTCATCACCATCACCATCATCATCATCAACATCTTCAACATCATTGTCATCTCGCCCTTCCTCATCAACATCTCCATCATTGTCATCTTCTTCATCATCACATCTTCATCAACTTCATGTATCCCCTTGACAAAGGAAATTAATAAACCATACAAAACCATACAATAATGTGTACACGTCTGGACGCTTGCGTGCTGTTATGAATGCATGCACATTGTCAATCATGCGTGCGCACTATCAGTGACCCGTGCGCGTGCTTGCGCGTGCGCGCATTTGCACGTACGTGTGTCTGAATTCAAATTGTTTTTGTCACCCTTACATGATTGGAATTAGCTTCGGATTGCACCTTGAGGCTCGGTTTGATTTATGCCTGATTTATGGCAGAAAACATCAAATGCTGTAACTTTCATTTTTTCACAACTAGTTCCACATAATCTCCACGAGTGTATTGCAGATGAAATTTCACATGCTTGTCGAGATCTGTGTGCAGATTCTAAATATATAATTTTTGAATAGATCTATTGTTGTTTCTATTTTTAATTCATTTTTAACTGCACTCATGTCAAATTTGTATAAAACATCGGTCGTTTATTTGGCCTATAACTTTTGATTGGCTTACCTATTTCGAAAATAAAAGAGAACCCGCATAAGAGCATGAAAATACCTACAACCTAAAAAAAAGAGTGTTTTGATTATTTTTAGACCATGATATAGTGGCTCAAACCTTGACCATGTCGTTTTAGGGCTTCACTGATTTCGGTAATTTAAAAAAAATATAAAATTGGCTTTTAAAATTTTGGAAAAATAGCCCCTCACAAGATTCTTCTTTTGCCTACGCCTCTACATATTTTTTTCTTCTAAATTGAAAATTTACATAGAAAACAGGTGGATCAACAAAAAAAATGCATTATGTTTGAGAAAAAAAATAACATAGCAATCTTTGAATAATGACATTTTGGGGTGGTTATACCACGTTTCCATAAATAAAATTTCTATATTCCGGAAGGTCATCCATTTTTCTACGTTTCATCTGTTTACACCTAATCCAAAAAAGTTTTGTAGGTACCTCTAATAATTCATTTTAATGATAATATTTATGTTTTTCCAGAATGTCATTGCAACTAACGTGTCATAATTGGGTATCATTACCTTGCACCAGCCCTAATTTTCTTGTGAAAAGATTCTGGAGTATTTTTGTTTGGAAGTATGTGTTAAAAATTGATGGCGAAGATGTCTAATTCTAAATTCAAAATTGAGAATTTTAATGGAAAAATAATTTTGAATTGTGGAAACATAATATGCGAGATCTGTTAGTTCAACAAGGGTTGTAGAAGGCATTAGATGGAAAGAGAAAGAAATGTGTAACTATGATAGATGATCAATGCAAGGATCTAGATGCCATAGCACTTAGCATAATTCGGTTATGTCTTGCGGACGATGTCTTGTTTAATACCATTGCAAAAAAGTCAGCAACAATTTTATGGAGCAAGTTGGAAAGCCTGTATATGACGAATTCTTTAACAAACATAATCTACTTGAAGAGGAAGCGATATGGTATGAAAATGAAAGAAGGTACGAAGATTGCAGATCATTTGAATGTCTTTAATACTCTTATTTTCCAGTTGACTAGTATGGATGTTAAGATTGATGATGAAGATAAGGCAGCCAATCTTTTATGTACTTTACTTGAATATTGGGGTCAAGTAGTATCTTCCATTAGTCTTAGTACAATTAATTCTTTGGAATTTGAAATGTGGTTGGAGCTTTGTTGTTTAAGGAGTTAAGAAATAAAGCTAGTATTGAGTCCTCTACACTAGAAGCTTTGTTTGTTAGAGGTCGATCCAAAGAAAGAGGAGAAAAATCAAAAGGTGTTTCTAGGTCTAAATCAAAAGGAAAAAGGAGAAAACTTAAGTGTTGGTACTGTAATAAGAATGGTCATCTCAAGAAGGACTGTTGAAAAAGACAAGAATTCAAGAAAGAAGACTCCAAATCTGTGGAAAATTCAGTTGAAACTTATTCAGGTATGATTGACGAGGTTTTATCCATTTGTAGGGTTTCTGAATACAATGAAGAATGACTGTTAGATTCTGGTGCTTCGCACCATTTTTTTCCTCATAAAGATTGCTTTACTTCTTATCAAATAGTTAATGATGGTATAGTTCTTTTGGGAAACAATTATTCATGTAAAACTCTAGGGGTTGGAAGTATTAAAATTAAAATGTTTGATGGAGTTATAAGAACACTAACAAATGTTAGACATGTGTCTAAGTGAAAGAAAAACTTAATTTCTTTGGGAGCGTTGGATTCTTGTGGTCATAAAATTTTATATGTTTAAGTGGGGTACTAAAAGTATCCAAGGGTTCTTTGGTGATCATGAAGGCATTGAAAATGGGAAACCTTTATAGACTGGTTGGAAGAACTCAAGTTAGTGAAACAACATTGGTATCTGATGAGGCATCAGAATCCACTCAATTATGGCATCAGCGTATTTTTCATATGAGTGAGAGAGGACTACAAGTATTAATGAATCGTAAATTACTTTCAAATATGAAGTCTTTGGATTTGATGTTTTGTAGACATTGTATATTTGGGAAACAGTGTAGACAAAAATTCAAAGTAGGTATTCATGTTAGTAAAGGTGTTGACTACATTCATTCTGATGTATGGGGTCCATATCCTACTGTTTCCCATAGAGAACCAACATATTTTGTGTTGTTTGTGGATGATTTTTCAAAGAAATTTTGGGTCTACGTATTAAAAAGAAAAGAGGATGTGTTTGATACTTTCAAATGCTTTAAGATTATGGTGAAAAAAAGAACCCACAGAACAATAAAATGCTTAAGAATGGATAACAGAGGTGAGTTTACTTCTTTAGAGTTTGAAAAGTATTGCAAAGAAGAAGGGATCATAAGACATAAAACAAATGTATAGACCCCTTAGTAAAATGGTGTTGCAGAATGCATGAATAGGACTCTTCTAGAGAGAGCAATGAGCATGCTCAACGATGCTAATTTGGGTCAAGAGTTGTGGGTGGAAGCAGTTTCAACTGCTTGTTATTTAATAAATCGGTCACTATCAATTTCAATAAATAGTAAAGTTCTAGAAGAGGTATGGACTGGTCAACCTTGTAGTTATTCAAATTTGAAAAATTTTGGTTGTGAAGCTTATGCACTTACTCCTAAAAAATAACGTTCTAAGTTAGACCCCAGACCAAAGAAATGCATCTTTGTTGGTTATGATGATGTAACAAAATGATATAGGTTGTGGGATCCTACTTCTCGCAAAATCATCATTAGCAGAGATGTAATTTTTTATGAGTCTTCTCTTATTAAATCAAAAAATGTAAAAGTTGATGTGGAATAGGAACAAGTATCATCAAAACAACAGTTAAGTTGGAGACTCAATCTTCTCATGAGTTAAGGAAGCAAGAAGAAGTTTTTGATGATAAATAAGTCATAGAAGATGAAGAGATTCAAGAAAATGTGGAAACTCCACAAGCTACACCAAGAATAACTACACAAGAGAGAAATCCTCCTAAGAGGTATACCGATTTTGTTTCATCTGTTGCTTTGTTTATTGATGATTGAGAACCTTCTTTTTTTAAGGAAGCCATTGATTGTGTTGAAAATTCCAAGTGGAAGATGGCAATGAAAGAAGAAATGGATTCTTTCGATAAAAACAAGACATGGAAATTGGTTGAAATTCCCAAAGATAGAAAAGTTGTTGAATGTAAGTGGGTCTTCAAGTTGAAGAAAAGTGTTGATGCTAATATTGAAAGATACAAAGCCATATTGGTTGTGAAAGGGTACTCTCAGATGGAAGGTATTATCATGAGATATTTTCACCAGTTGTCAAGCTTGTATCAATTTGTATTGTGTTAGCACTAGTTGCAGTGCTTGATTTGGAGTTAGAGCAACTAGATGTTAAAACACCATTTTTACATGGAGATTTAGATGAGGATATTTTTATGGAACAACCAGAGGGTTTTGTGCAACATCGTAAAGAAACATTAGTTTGCAAGCTCAAGAAATCATTGTATGGCCTGAAACAGTCACCCTGGAAATGGTGCAAGAAGTTTGATTCTTTCATGGTGAGCCAAAGTTATATTACAAGTGAGTATGATCATTGTTTGTACTTCAAAAGGTTGAATGGCATATTCATTATCTTAGTATTGTATGTTGATGATATTCTTATTGTGAGTAAACGCATGGACAAGATTGATAGGTTGAAGGCTCAGATGGCTAGGACATTTTATATGAAGGATCTTGGATCTGCAAAACAAATTTTGGGTATTGAAATACACAGAGACAAAAGAAATAGTAAGCTTAGTGTTTCACATGAAAAGTATGTTGAGAAAATACTTGTAAGATTCAGAATGAATAAGGTAAAACATGTGAATGTTCCTTTAGCTTCCCATTTTAAGCTTTCTTCAAGTTTATGTACTAGTAGTGATGAATAAAAGGATTATATCTCTTGTCTTCCATATGCCAATGTAGTAGGATGTTTAATGTATGTGATGGTGTGTACTAGACCTGATATTTCACATGCAATAGGTGTTGTCAGTAAATACATGGGAAATCCAGGAAAAGAACATTGGAACGTAGTGAAATGGGTGCTTCGGTATCTAAGAGGCACAAGTGACTATTGTATCACCTTTAATAATAACAATGATTATGTATGCGGTTGTGTTGATTCAGATTTTGTAGGTGATTTCAACAAGAGAAGGTCTACTTCAGCTTATCTCTTTACTCTTGCATGTGGAGCTATAAGTTGGATGTCAAAGCTTTAGGAAACAATTTCTTTATCCACTATAGAGGTTGAATACATTGTTGCCTCACATGCTTGCAAACAGGCAATTTGTATGAAAGGTCTACTTGGAGAAATTGGAAGGTTGGAGAATAATGTGCCTGTTTTCTATGATAGCCAAAGTACTATACATTTGGCTACAAATCCTCCTTACCATAGTAATACTAAACATATTGACGTAAAGAGCATTTTGTAAGAAAAGTCATTTATGAAGGTGGAGTAGCTGAAAAAAATTCATACTTAAGAAAATTGTGTAGATATGTTTACAAAACCAGTATTATTAGAGAAGCTATGGTGGTGTGTGGCCTCTCTTGGTTTGAAAAGGAGGTGATGAATAGTCTTGGGCAAAGTATTAGATAAATTCTTGTCAAGGTGGAGATTGTTAAAATTGTGACAACTAATTAACTAAAAGTGGGTATTTTGTCTAACTATTGGGTGGTTGAAATTCATTCTAACCGGTGGGAAGTTCTCCTAACTTGTAACATCTTGATCAAATGTATTTCTATGAATATTGAGAGCCATTGTTGTAAGGGAATAAGAATTCAATACTTTTCCTGGTGGATGTTTCCCCAAATTGGTGTTTTACCACATTAAACTTATATGTATCTTATGTCTCCATTCTTGATATATCAAGGAGATCAGCCCATATATTATACATATAAATTTGAGGGTTCTTAAAATTATCTTTAAATCCAGTACATTGATTTTTTTTTTTTTACTTTATGCATTAATATTTTTACAAGTTTTTTGGTCTCAACAAAAAGTTTCTTGGTTTCAACCATCCAGATACAAAATAGTTTAGTTTAGTTTTTATAATTATAAATAAAAAAATCTCAATAAAAAATTAATAATTAATATTATTTTATTAAATTGATTTTATTTAAAAAACAATTTATAAAAAGAAATATATATATATATATATAATTAAAATGTATAAGTAGTGTAATTATAAATAATGAATCTCAACAAAAATTATTATTTTATTAAATTGATCTTAATTAAAACACAATTTATAAATGAGAAAAATATAAAAAAATACAAAACTTACATTTTTTCACCCATATGGAAAACTCACACACATTAAACAATCTCATATGGAAAACCCACACCCATATGGAAAGCTCACACACTTAATTTAAACATGCTCTCAAATCTAAATAATTTTGATATCATTTATCTAATTAATTTATTTTTATTATATTAATCAATTATTTTTCGACCAATATTAAATTTATGTATAAATCCTCTTATGGGAATGGGGTCATAGTTTTTGGAATGTTGAGAATGGAATTAAAATGTCTTATGGCAAGGATGGGTGTGGGTTAGGAGATCAAAACACCTATAAATGATCCATGAACAAGTTATATTTTAGTTGTTCTTCATGTTTAGATCCAATCACCTCTTGCATATGCCTAAGCTACACGTTACCTATACTGTTACCTACTTTAGTTCAATGGAATGAGGATATAAACACCTATTATTGTAACTAGGATAAATATATAATCAAACATAGTATTAAAAAATCATTATACATGAATCACAAACCTATAATATAAGATAAATATATAATAAAACATTCAATTGATTCAGACATGTATGCTCTAAACATTGTTAAAATGGCGGTGGTTGTTTAACTTTTGAAGATTAACAATCATTTGAATTTTAACTTGTTAAAGACTAATCATAGTTTGTTAGTTTACCTAAGTGTTATATGGTTACATAACAGTTATAGTCTTTTTTAAATATATATGTGCATCTATGTACTTTTATCTTCTTCATATATTTTCATGATGTGTTTTCTAATAGTATTCAGAGTGCATGAAGATCCATGAGGCCAGGAGAGTAGAAATATCATAACCTTGGAGCCTTGGTGAGAGAGCCCATGCATAGATAAGGAAGATCCTGCTCATCAAACATTCCACGTGAGGAGGAAACCAGCAGGAATTGGAGACGCTTGAGACAAAACTAAGGTATCTACAATTTTTTTGGTATATGATGATCTATGTGCACCAATTTTTCAAAATTAGAATTATAATCAATGTGATGCACGGACTTTAATTTGTGTGTGAGTAATGAAACTCTACTGCAATTAAGATTGAAATTAGAAAGACAACTCTGGCTGGAAAAGAAGCACAACAACAAAATAACGATAAAACGAAATAACGATAAAAGGGAAGGTAGATTATTTTTTAATCTGGATTATCATAGCTTTGTGTGATGAACACGTTTCTGTCAATGGATGAATGAAAAAAATGCAAATCAAGTCCTGGAAGGGTGAGTAGACTAGTTGAAATCTTTAAGAATTGAAGTTTTGTGTTCAATTCTTGTAATCGGGATACACCATTTTTTCTACAATTTGTCAACAAAATTTCCAAGAATCATGCCCACCCGTTGAGAAGAAGAGCCGCAAGTTGAGAGGGAAATTCTGCCACAACCACTTCCAGAGAAGGTATAACTGCAGAGGAAATCCGTTGTTTGATTCAGAAAATATCAAGCCCCTAATTAGGTTGGATCCGTGAAGCTGTGAAGGACATGCCCAGATTTCCCCAAAGAACGTAAGGGTACCGCAAAGAACAATATATGATCTAAGCATGTTGATGTTGATGAGGGAAGCATTGAAGTGATGTTGATTTGGAGATGTGTTATGTTTCTATTTAAAAATAATGTGGGGAAGGCAGGGGAGGTGTTGCAGCTGCTCCAACAACACTCACAGATATTCAAAAATTCAGAAAAATCACCTACAATACAGTCGCAGCTGACTATTATAGCCGACTGTGATATTCAGCACAGTCACAGCTCACTGTAACAGCTGACTATTTTAGCTAACAGTCACCTACATGACTGTTGCAGCTGTGTTGTAGCTGACTGTTATAGCTGCGTTATGATGACCCCTGCGTTCACAAACTTGTCTGATAACAAACAAATATAATTAACTCTTAAAATATCATAAATTATTCAAGCTGCTACAACAAACTAATCAAAACAAATAATTCCGAGTTTACAAACTCATAAACAAAGCATAACAGAAACACACAGGAAAAACTTCTGAGTTTAACATAAACTTCATTCGCTCTATATTACATCTTAAATCATGATTACAGTGCTGGGTATATATAGTGGTTCAAATTAATAGATCATTAAATGCTAAGTGGCCCTTCATTACAAAATCTGATCTGTAAAACTAAATACTTTGTTCTGGCTGTTACAGACTGACAAATAAAAAACTGTGTTGGCCCTTCTGAACTTGATATGTTGCAAGAGATGTCTCTTCATCCTTTAATGTTTAAGTTAGTTAAGCAGTGGATGACTCTTCAGCAATTTGGGTAGTTAACAAAATCTGATTTGGTTTATCTTCTGGCTTTTCAAAACTATAATAAGTTAAATCTGGGAGGTGCTTGTATTTTGCAGATTTGGGCGGGTTCAATTTCTGGGTGATGCTGCCCCTTCAAAATTTCGGCAGAAGTCTGTGCAGGCGGTGGAGTAATTAATATTTTCTGACATTCTCCCCCTTGATTACTACACTCAAAAAACAAAATTTTGAAATACCGGATTTCTGTTATAGCTTACAAACCCCAATGTTTTTTCTATGGAACTCAAACAACTCTTTTCCCAAGGGTTTTGTAAATAGGTCTGCAAACTGATTTTCTGATCTGCAAAATTCCATACTGATTTCATTCTTGTTTATAAGTTCTTGAATGAAATGATACCTTGTATAAATATTCTTACTTATTTTATGAAAGACATGATTTCTTGATAGTGCAATCGATGATTTGTTGTCACAGAAAATCTGTGTTGGTCCATCTTGTTCATGATGCAACTCAGACAGAGTTCTCCTCATCCACACAGTCTGACATGCAGCTGCTGTTGTTGCAACATACTCTGCCTTAGTAGAGGATAGTGTCACTATGGGTTGCTTCCTTACAGCAACACTCTCAGATCACAAATTCATAAATTCTCACCCACAGGACAGTCACAGCTCACTGTAATCTTTAGCATAGTCATAGCTGAGAGTAACAGCTGACTGTTTCAACTAACAGACATCTACAAGACTGTTACAGCTAAGTTTTAGATGAGATGCAACTAACTGTTACAGCTAACAACAATTTACAGCACAATCGCAGCTGACTGTAGCAGCTGACTGTTTCACACAAAAATAACCTACAGGACTGTTTCAGCTGAGTGTATCAGCTATGTTTTGATAACCCCTGTATTCATAACACTTGACTATTTTAGCATACTCTATTTCAACAATTCTGAAATCTAACTTGCTACAGCAAAACTAAACATTTCATAGTCAATCACATACACTCAAAAAATAATCATGCTACAACAAAAAACAACATTTAACTTAGACAGAAACACAATTCTCCACACTTGCAACAACAAGAATAACTACTGAATAATTATGAGTTTACAAACTCAAACAACAGAGTGTAACAGAAACACACAGAAAATTTCTGGGTTTAACATCAACTAAACATTGTATTCCACTATGTTTCTTCCATTTCTCTCTATGTCACAAAACACATATAACATCAATATTTATACACCATGAGATCAGTCGGTCATTTAATTATCTTGACCTTTCACAAATTGGCTCTTCAAAATATAATGAATGCTCTGCCTTCTCATGTGCTGTAACAGGAACATTGGACGCCCCTTAAATCTTTAATAGGCTACAACAGTGATGGATGTGCTGCAACAGTGAACATGCAGCTCCTTTTAACATCTGATCATCCTGAACATATCAGTGAACAACTCTTCAGATTCAACTCTTCAAAAATCAATGCAATACTCAACCCAAATAATCATTCAATGAATTGTGACAGTTGGCTGTAACTGCATCTTCAGAAATCATTGCGGTGTGCTGCCCATACAAAACTGTGATAGCAAGACATATTCAAATGGTGTGACGGTGGCTAACTCCTCAGAGTTTCAGCGGCCACTTAGAGAGGCGGTGGATGACTTTTCAACTCTGGTGGTGAAGAAATTAATCTCTGCCAAAAAATAACAGTCAGTGTGGAATGGTGTACATGAAAATAAATCTACATGGATCTAACTTGCTCCCTGGAGATTAATATCATCACAATCATCAAGATTGCATGGTAGAGATAGTCATTTAGTCATTTAGTCTATGGGCATGATCAAGGTGACGTTTCCACCTTTTCTCTAACATTCAATGAAGAGCATGGGTCATTTCCACCGAATCAGAACTCTGGGGTTTCTGCACCCGTTTTCCATGATCGTCTTTGCTTAAACAATTTGTGTGACTTCTCCCCTCTCATGCATTTTCAATTAATTGTGTTTACAATCGTATTAATTGCAGTCAAAAGCAGTCACCTTGTTAAAAAGAATAGCTATAAAAGAGAATCATTGTCGTTAAGAAGTTTCCATTACTTTTATAATGTCGCTACCATACTGCCAGAATTCAATGACCCCGTTATGTTGTCATTGCATTTAAAATACTTGCTATAAAATTTTCATGGATTTATTGAAAGTTTCCGAGGAACATTATAGGAATTGTTGTCCATGAAATCATTGTTTGATCTAGCAACTTATATCTGAAGAATTGCTAGATATTATTATGATCTCTTTGGAATGGATGAAGTCTGCAAGAATACATTTTATTATGCGTTAAAAAAAAAGGTTTAACATGGAATAATATCAATAAAGAAGCCAAATACAAGTTGGATACATAAAACTCAAACCCTAGTCATTGGATGGTGCCACCATCAATCCATTCTATAGTCACTAAAAAAGTAGTCCCATCAAAGTTTGAAACTGCCTTTCAGAAGTCCCATTTTAAGAGCAATATGGGAGAAGCGGTTAGCCCTGCATGTTAGATCAAATCGACAAATTCTCTTGGATGAATTGCTTGAGGTAACATAATTACAAGATTAACGTGCTATGATGTTGTTGTTCATTTTGTTGAATGAGAACTCGTGCTTCGTGGATAGTAGAAGAGAACTAGTAAAATAGAACAACAAAAGGAAGTGCACAAATGTACTTTCCAACATTCAGAGTATACAAAAGATAAATCTTTTATGACTTGCAATTTGTGATTTTGCAAGATTACGTATTTTGGTACTTACTATTGTTAATTTAGTGAGTATTATTGAGTTGAGCTATTGTAAAAGGATGAAGGAAGATGCGAAAATCCATTCTAAACCTGTTTATGTTCAAAATTTTCAAGAAGATTGTGAATGAAGTACTCAGTAATATGACCCTGTTTATCTTCAAAAATTTCAGTAGCCAAATGAAGTTAATGCAGTAGTTGACAAAACTTGTACTGACAGGGGGAATAACATCTAAAGTTACGTTCTAAATGTTTTTTGAGCTTGTGAACAAATGGGATACAAGCATGAGCCTTGTTCCTTATATGGTTTATGGTTATCTTAAAACCACCTTGTAGTTGTTGTCATGGTTTGTGGTCATCCTAAAAACACCAATTAAGCATAAGATATAAGCTTCTGCTTTTACATTTTCATAGAACATATACAACTTTTTCTTTGCTCGAGGAGTTTATGGTCAACTTGAAACCATGCAACTGAGTAGAAGTCTTTATCTTCTGCTAGATTTTTTTTCAGAGAGATTTCCAACCATTAGTAGCTGACCTTGTTGAGTTTTATATTCTCTAAATTCACTTGACATATTGTTGATTGTTAAGTATCGGCAATTTTTCAGGCACTAACAAACTTATGATTAGGGGGGGATGTTAAATACTAATCATAGTTTCGGTTACATGTCACTTATGGTATTTTTGTAATATATATGTGCGTCTACGTACATATCCAAGACAACTTAATAGCTCATTAATGTGAATCATTTTCTGCCATTGTTTATCTTCATGTCTATTTTTATCTTCTTCATATATTTTCATGATGTGTTGTATAACATAACGATTGATCTCAGTGAGCATTGTTTCCATTGGATGCAATTGCAATTATAGTCTACTATTGCAATCACTACAATAATTTCAATTCACACATTGACTTCGACACCCTTCAAGTGCAACCACTCCATTTCCTTGCCCCACTGCATTTTGGGACATCCACTAGCCCAAACCATCTTCAAAGACCTCAAATGCTTAATACCGGGAAGCTCTTCTAATTCGGAATAGGACAAAATATCTAGTTTTCTAAGCTTTTCCAACTGTGACAACCCCTATATTCTCTTCAGCTTCCGACATTAGAGTGTCTGCAAGATCTCCAAAGAAACCAATGTTTCAAGATTTGGCAGCTCCAGTTCTTTGCATCGGTAAACATGTAATGTTTGAAGTGTTGAAAGAGTACAAAACCCTCCCATTTTAATCAATCTAGGACAACTCATTGACACTAAATTTGTTAGTGTTGTTGGAGATGCTCCAACCTCCACAAGATTATCACAACTGTATATTCTGAGGTCCCAAAGTTTGGGGAAAACAACATTAGAATAAGATACCTCAAAAGCGTCTAGTTTACTCAATGCTCCTTGCCCTGTCAAATCAGTTTTTGTTTCAAACTCCCCTTCAATAATTTTGCATGTTAGTTCTTTTGATGGGGATTCTTTCAAGTCTAGTAGTTCAAAATGATTCTTTCAAGTCTAGCAGTTCAAAATTGTTCATCCTTTGTCTTGACAAGCATTCTTTTTTCTTGTTAGTTCTCTTGATGGGTATTCTTTTAACTCTTGACGGGCAATCTTTTAACTCTAACAGTTCAAGATTTCCATTCCCAAGATTTCCAACCTTTTCAACTGAGTCAGCATTCTAATGGAATGGGGAAAACATTTCGAGGGGAATCATAATAACTTCAATTCACTACTACATGGAGGGGTGTTTTGAAACAATATTTATGTAAATTGTCTCAATTTGAGACAAAAAAAAGTTGTGTATTGTCTTAAATATTGTCTTTAAGCGAGTGTCTTAAATTATTGTCTCAAACTATTGTCTTTGTAAAGACAATATAAAATAAATCAATTATAGACCATATTGTCTCTGTAAGAGACCATATTGAATCAAGTTGAGACAAAAACAAATTGTGTATTGTCTCAAATATTGTCTGTTTAGAGACAATATCACTTTGGTCTCTCTAGAGACAATATCAATATCACTTTTGTTTGTCTAGAGACAATTTATAAAACAATGTCTGAAAATCATTTAATGAAATATTATTTTCTTAAAATAAAATACCATATTGGTAGGGGCACGGTGGAATCGAACCACAAACCTTCTTCTTTGTAATGCAGACACTCTACAATTGACCTAGCACCCTTTAAACAATATGGAAAAGAGGTAAGTTATGTTGTTGTAAAACACCTAATAATTCCTAATGTTATTAAGTATAAAATAATATTTTATTTCTTAAATATTAGTTTTATCACTTAAATGCATATTCTTCTACAATAAAATGTATGAAAAAATGGAAATATGGTATTTGTTAACCCTTTTTATGCATGAGGTGAATTGAATGTAGTAGAGGGGGTTAGAATAGACCTATATATGCCCTCATAACAGGAATAAGGATGGTTCTTTGAATTCTGGTTGTATAATGGGCACATAGGAGTCACCTATAGCCAAAAGAAATAACGATTCTAGGCAATCATAATAGTGTAAGCATGATCAACACTAGTTATGGGAAGATGTAAGCATGATTAACAACAGTTATGGGTAGATTTATTTGTGAAACATAATTTGGAATAAACTGTACTTGTGCATGACAACCAAACAAGGTGTTGGTCTAAAAATATTTCAAGTTTGTTCCGTAGAATTAAATCATGCGACAATGATGTTTCCCTTTGGATTAGAATTATGAACACACCCAATGTACAACTAAGGTAGCATATTTATTTTTGGAAGCACCCTGCCATCACAAAATATCATAAAGTTGTAGATAATCATTGCTTTAACATATTAGAAGTATAACCTTAGTATAGACTTCAGTCTAAGCATCCATCCTAATAAAAACAACATCCAATTTAGCACTAATACTAAAAGGTTGTAGATACCTATGACACCACTAAATCTTATACTCAAGAATTTACAACATCAATATAGATAGTAAATCTAGATGTAATGGTTAATGCAATATTTAAGTAATAAAAACCTAAAAACAACCCCCAAAACTCATTTTTTAAAGCCATTGTGATATTTCTCAAAATCTTGAAGTGTTAAAAAGTTACAACAATTGAAAATATCCCATCAACAAGTGATCAATTACAACAATTCACAAGATCCCATTAACAAGTGATTACTTTAATGTTGAAGTCTATAAAATAGACTAAATTTAGAGAGAGAAATACAAATAATAAATTAAACTTCAATTATCTAGAAAAGAAGAACATGTCTCCTCAATCCTATGAAAATGAAGAATATACTTTCACAATAATGTTGTTGATCTTTTTAAATTATATATATCTTTTAATATAACCCAAAAATAATAATATTTCACACTTCTAATCTTTTTTTAGAAATATCACTAAAACTTAATATAATATTTCTTATTACGATTTTATATTCATATGTATTCATCTAAACAACACACTCCAATATTTAATTCCAAAATACTCATAATATTTTATAAACATCCACAAAAGAATGTCATCTTTACTTATTAACTTAATTATTTAATAACATTTTCAAAAACCTGTAATATTTAATTCCAAAATACTCATAATATTTTATAAACATCCACAAAAGAATGCCATCTTTACTTATTAACTTAATTATGTAATAACATTTTCAAAAACCTGTAATAATGTCATATTTTCCTTTTTACTTAATTATTTAAGAAAAAAAAACAACAAATACCTGTAATGCATGAATAGATGGGTAAGGTCATTTAAAAAAAAGTCATATTTACTTATTAATTTAATTATTTAATAACATTTTCGAAAACCTATAATAATATCATATTTTCCTTTTTACTTAATTATTTAAGTAAAAAAAACAACAAATACCTGTAATGCATGAATAGATGGGTAACCTCATTTCAAAAAAAAATGTCATCTTTACTTATTAACTTAATTATTTAATAACATTTTCAAAAACCTATAATAATGTCATATTTTCCCTTTTACTTAATTATTTAAGCAAAAAAACAACAAATACCTGTAATGCATGAATAAATGGGTAACGTCATTTCAACAAGATTAATTAACTACATGTATATTAAAAACGTGGAGTAGCATAAATGAAATTTGTAAAAAAAACATAAAAAATGTGAAGTAACATAAATGAAACTATTCTTACGAGGCAGTTCTGGATTTTTCTAAAAAGAAATAGAGATTTCCCAAAACTACAATAATAATAAAGAGGAGAGGGTGAATATTTGGGCAGACAACTTGAAAAATCCCCTTAGATTTATAAGCAGAGGAGATCACACAACCAAGGAACATTATGGAAGACAAATCACCCAAGAAATATCACTCCTTGCAGATATGTGTGATGTGAGCTATATTTATCCCAATAATTACATCTAGAAGGATCTTATACAAGAAATGCTACAACTGTAGGGTGTATTTGAAATCTAGGGTTTTGGAAAAATAGGCTTATGCTAGACTGTTCCCTAGCTAAAAGGTTTGGTTTTAGTTAGAAATCATAGTTATGTATTTTAATGGAAGAGACCACCTAGTCAAAATGAAGCCACCGAGGTATCAATCGATGCTCAGCAAAATTGTACATCTAATTCACAATTGTACCATAGATTTAATGCGGACTCGGCCTTAGTCCAAAATCGGGGAATTGTAAAATCACAAAGAAATTGTAATCTATTGTATAGGGCATTGTGACAAATGAATATAAGGAGGACCTAAGCTAAGGGAATGGTATGGGGCACTGGATCAACTTCCAAGAGATGGAATTGATGGTAACAAGGAGGATAGCAGTCGAGGTAAAGTTTTCAATACATGGTTGAGTATATTCCATGCAATTGTATTATAAAAAACATAAAATGGCATGGGTAAAAGAAATACTTTTGAGGTTGCACTGAACCTTAGCAAGAATCTATCCACGAAGTCTGGGATGCCATGCTAATTATAGATGGTGATAGCAAAACTGACCAAGTATAACTTTTTCTAATAGTGTGTTATGTACCTTCAAAGAGTCTTAAGATTTAATTTCCTGGAATATAATTTCAAACCTTGGGATGCCATCTACAGAAGTTTCTGTGTCGTTTTAGATTGTAAGAAGCACAATATCAAAAGGACAAAGCACTTCATTTGTCATATAAACATTGAGCATTAAATTATGCTTTATCTCAAAATTAATATTGCTAATGTCATTGACGTCTAAGAAGACATGGATTAGAGTAGCGATATAATATACGATTACTTTCAAGAAAAGGTATACTAACTTTTTCAACTAAGACTTTTTTTACTTTAAGGAAAGATGATTCCAACAACAGAGAACACTTGCTCTGTCCTGGTTTTTGATATAGAGAGCATCAAATGTGTTAATCCTACTGAACCATTTGATAGCCTCTCTGACATCCTTGTTTTTAGTATGTTTTTTCTCAAGCATGACCTATATAGTATGTATAGCAGCCCTGAAAAATCTAGTACTTAAGGTTCTTGGCATATGAACTGACCATTGAAACAACATTGAAGCGTAAAGTTGGTTATGAGAATCTAAGCATTGAACAATTTTTTGATCATTTGTATCATGTTGAGTATAATTCCACAATCTGACGTCTTATGTAGTTTAAGGTATAGATAGTAGAAGAAAGCTAAAATAATTCATTATCATTTCCATAATTTTTTCATTTGTCTACATAACAACTAAATATACCTACAGCCTATTTTTGCATCAAGTCTCTTATAAATTCACCATTATGTCTAGCATCATGTTGAAAAAATAAAAATTGACAACACTTACATAGAGTATTTCTCTGTTTATCGTGCAGAATAGAGAAAGTTGGACTCAAACATAACTCTAGACTTAATAGATGTCCACCTTCCCAGCACAAATATGGAAGATCTTTATCGAGCATGTTGTGTAACAAAGGCACCTTCTATTGACGAAGGATGTGCTTGAAATCGGGAGGTGGATGAATCCCATTAGTGAAAGTGGTTATGACAGCTTGTCCAATCTATTATTCCTTTCTAAGCTAAACCATTTATACTGTCACTCATGCTCAAAGCATTCTGAAACTAGGTTGAAACTAAGCTGGATTAGCAAGCCCAAAATGTATCATCCTTTTGCTTTTAAGTTATGTAGTTTAACTCTAATTTACCATTTTACTCAGCCATGGAAAATGGAAAGCCACATAAAGTTCATTTGGATTTTAGCTCTGACATCAGTAAGCCACTCAAAGCCTCACAATCAATTAAGAATGGGTATTTCAAGCATAGAATCCAAAAATCAATTTGCTTCTATTAATGTGATAAATGACAAAATATACAACCAATAAATATATATATATATATTCATGGAATATTGATACACTTGATATTGATATTGCCTATATATGCAGCACATATTTTGAGAATGGATCCAGTGAATTATGAAATTGAAGTCGGTGGAAAGGAGCATTGACCTTTTGAAGAAAAAAAACAAGCTCTCATAATCAGATCTCACATCAAAAATTATGAATCAAATTACTGTTAATTAAGTTAGGGAGAAGCACTAGTCACAACCCTTTTATAGACATGAAAAAGAGGTCGTCCATGTGTCCTACTTCTTGGTTATTTATCAATATGTGACCAAAATCAAGAGTTGTGTGTTGAAGTAGGCATGGAAGGTATAGTTCTTTTGAAAAATAAGGGACAGTTGCTATTGTACTATGCATGTACACCTATCACATGAAATTGTGTAGGTACGTTTTAGCTTCTTCAATATCAATTATAGTGCTTAACCCTAGATTTGTTAGAAATAGTAATTACTTCAGTTAGCTTTACCTTTTACTTGAGTTACTATTTAGAAGTTCAGTTAATAAATGCAACAGTATGCATGCAAAAGCTAGGTTAGAGTTTTTAGGGTTTTCCATAAGTGTTTAAATACACATTACATTATTGTTTGTATTACATCAGTTGATATCCATTTATGAATAAAGATTGAAGAGCCGTAGCTCATTCCGCATTATCTTTGTTTATTTCTGCCTCCAACCTTCAGTTTGGTATCAGAGCATAGGAGAAGATCAAATTGGTAGCATCAATTTCCGAAGAAGCCAAAGCCGTAGCTTTGAAGAATTTGTAAGTTTTTTTTGAAGAATTTTCATAGAAGTTTTTTGGAGAAATTATTTAAAAAAAAAATAAAAATTTGGAGTACCATGCCCTCCCTATAGTCCACAGAGTGGTACTTTAGGAACTATTGCGCCCACAGTATAGTCTAAAGCGCGGTAGTTTGGGGAGATACAAGGTAAAAAATTGAGATTTCACCGTGGCCTCTCCCTAGGACAAAGAGCGGTAATTAGAACAAGGCGGCATTTTTGGACAAGTGCAAAAAGGTTTTTACTTTATGTGATTGTTTTTTGACTTTCACGCAGTTATTGAGTAAGAATTTTTTCTTTTTACAAGAGAAGAAGATATTTGAAGATATTTTTCAAATCTTGTTTAAAAGGGAGAATTATTATTTGTTTTAAAAAAAAAAAGAGGAAGGGAGATTATTTTGAATAGAGATAGTGAAAGACACCGCAGCGTCTATGGCTTCTAGCAGCAATCAATCTCAGATTTCTCCTCTTATAGGGAAAAATGACTATGATGTCTAGGCCACGAGGATGGTGGTTTATCTCAGGTTAGAAGATGCATGGGAATATGTCGTGTATGTCTATTCCGAACCTGCAGATGATGCAGCTTTTCAAGCCCTTTCAAACGCAGAGAAGGATGTCCTGCGAGCACACAGGAAGAGGGATGCAAAGGCACTGCATCTCATAATGAACACTTTGGATAACAGTGTATTTCCAAAGATATCAACATCTTTACATGCCAAAGCAACATGGGATACCTTGGTGACTAGTTATCAAGGTGCTGGTAAGGTTCAAACAGCAACACTCCAAAACCTAAGAAGAGACTTTGAAGATCTGAAGATGAAAGAATCAGACTCTGTAGACTCTTTCATGACCAAAGTCATGGGGATTGTTAATCAGCTGAATATCTATGGTGAAAAGATTGGAGATCAAAGGGTGGTTGAAAGGGTTCTGAGATCCCTACCCCACAAATTTGAGTCGAAAGTTTCAGCGATTGAAGAAGAAAAAGATCTGAGTACTCTCTCTATAGACAAGTTGACCGGATCTTTACTTTCATTCGAATCTAGACTCAATAGGAATGAAGAATCCTCTCAAGAGAATGCTTTCAAAGCACATGTCTCATTCTGAAGAGGCGGAGGAGGATCAAGAGGATGAGGCAGAAGTGGCCGAAGTAATGGCAATGGAGATCAAGATCACCATCATAACCATGAAGGTGGAAACTGTGACAAAAAAAGGTTAGATAAATCTAATATTCAGTGTTATTATTGCAATAAATTTGGGCATTATGCTCATGAATGCAAAAAGAAAAAGGTTGATGAAGCAAATCATAATGCTAATGTGACTAATACCTCTGAGGATAAAGATGATATGTTATTTCTTACATGTCATGCTGCACACGAAAGCCCAAAGGGACTTTGGATTTTAGATAGTGGCTGCAGTAACCATATGACAGGTGACAGAGGTCTAATTGTAGACCTAGATGAATCAGTGAGGACAGAGGTCAAAGTTGGCACGGATGAGGTGGTTCCAGTTCTTGGAAAAGGAGTGGTCAACATTCTGACCAAACAAGGCCAACAAAAGACAATCTCAGATGTCAATTATGCTCTAGGATTGAAGCATAATCTGCTTAGCATTGGGCAACTCACTGAAAAGAAGTACAAACTTGTCTTTGATGGATCAGATTGTGAAATTTATGACCCAAATCGACATTTGATCATCAAAATACAAGTGACTAGGAACAGGATGTATCCACTAGTGATGAATTACAGCAGCAAGGTAACCTCTTTTGCTCAAAAAGCCACTTTCATGGATGATTATTGGTTATGGCATTTTAGATATGGACATCTTCACTTTGGTGGTCTCAAGTTTTTGCAGCAGAAAGAGATGGTAAAGGGATTGCCCCCTATGAAGGAGCCAAAAAGCAGTTGTGAGTGTAGCATCATTGCAAAGTAGCACAATGATAACTTTCCTAAAGGTATGTCTCGAAGGGCACTTGCACCTTTAGAACTTATTCATACTGATCTAGTTGGACCAATGCAAACTCAATCGATTGGTGGAAGCTATTATTTCCTTACATTTATTGATGATTTCAGTAGAAAAACATGGGTGTATTTCCTTCGTCAGAAGGATGAAACTTTTGGCAAGTTCAAGGAATGTAGGGCTTTGGTTGAAAAATAGAGTGGTTATCAACTCAAAGTATTGAGATCTGATGGAGGGGGAGAGTATGAATTAAAGAAATTTCATGATTACTGCAAGCATCATGGAATCAAGAGGCAATTCACTACAAGATATACTCCTCAGCAGAATGGTATTATGGAACACAAGAACAGAACCATCATGAATATGGTAAGGAGCATGTTGAAAGGAAGAAATGTGTCCCATGAATTTTGGGGAGACGTAGTAGCTTGTGTTGTTCATGTGATGAACATATCTCCCACCAAAATTATGAAGAACAGAGTACCAAAGAAACCATGGTCAGGTATGACTTGTAATGTTTCTCATTTCAGAGTATTTGGTTGTGTTGCTTATGCTCATGTTCCTAAACAGCTAAGAAAAAAGCTAGAGGACAGGAGTGAGAAATGTATATTTCTTGGATACGGTGAACAAAATAAAGCCTACAAGCTATATAACCCTATTACCAAAAAGGTTATTCTCAGCAGAGATGTTTTGTTCAAGGAGGAAGAGTCATGGAATGGAACCATAGACAAGGGTATGGGAGCTGCAATACCCCAACCAGAAGATGGAGAAGATGAGGAGTTGATTGGACAACAAGATCCAGTAGCATCTTCACCAGTAGCAAATACTCCAGAAAGAACACCTAGAAACTCATTTCGAGGTGAAGCATCAAGTCCGCAGTCAGGTAATGAATCTAATCACAGTAATAAAAAGACTAGAAGATTGATAGATATTTATGATGAATTGGATGCAATACCAATTATGTTTTTATTGCTAGTGAACATGTGTTTTATGAAGAGGCTGTAAAACAAGAGCATTGGGTAAATGCTATGGACGAAGAGATAGATTCCATTGAGAGAAATGATACATGGGATCTAGTTGACCTGCCAAAGAATAAGAAACCGATTGGTGTGAATTGGGTTTATAAAACCAAACTCAATCAAAAAGGTGAGATTGATAGGTACAAGGAAAGGTTAGTAGCAAAGGGTTTCTCGCAACAACCAGGAATTGATTTTGGAGAAACTTTTGCACCAGTGGCAAGATTGGACACAGTAAGAGCAGTCCTTGCAATTGCAGCACAGAATAAATGGAAAGTGTATCAGATGGATGTCAAGTCAGCATTCTTGAATGGAATTCTTGAAGAAGAAATTTATGTGGAGTAGCCACATGGGTATGAAATAAAAGAACATGAAGACAAAGTTTATAAGTTGAAGAAAGCTCTATATGGGCTCAAGCAAGCTCCAAGAGCTTGGTATAGCAGAATTGATTCTTATCTGATCAAAAATGGTTTTAGCAGAAGCAACAGCGAACCAACACTTTACACAAAGGTAAATCAACAAGCAAAAATTTTAATAGTTTGTTTGTATGTTGATGATATGATTTTTACAGGTGACCTCTCAGTAGATGAGTTCAAGGCAGCTATGAAGAAAGAGTTTGAGATGACAGACCTTGGATTAATGAGGTTCTTTCTTGGCCTAGAAGTAGAACAGTCAGAAAAGGGTATATTTATCTCTCAAAATAAATATGCTAATGAATTTCTTAAGCGATTCAGAATGCTTAATTGCAAAACAACACCTACACCAGTGGCAATAGGTACTAAGTTGAGCAAAGAAGATTGCAGTCCCAATGTACATCCAACATTGTATAAGAGACTTGTAGGAAGTCTCATGTACCTCACAGCTACGAGACCTGATATTATGTTTGCTGTCAGCTTGATTTCAAGGTTCATGGAGTCTCCCAAAGACTCGCATTGGAAAGTTGGCAAAAGGATCTTACAATATGTTGCAGGGAATTCAAGCTATGGAATTTTATACTCAATCACGGAGTATGATGTTTTGACAAGTTTCACTGACAGTGATTTTGGAGGAAGTTTGGATGATAGGAAGAGAACTTCCGGTCATGTTTTTCATCTTGGATCAGGGGTGATTTCATGGGCATCCAAGAAGTAACCCATTGCGACACTTTCATAGGAAGAAGTAGAGTATGTAGCAGCGACATCAACAGCATGTCAAGCAGTCTAGTTATGCAGAGTTTTAGAAGGTCTTCAACAGAAACAAGAAGGACCAACCACAGTTTATTGTGACAACAACTCAGCAATCGCTCTATCCAAGAACCATGTTTTTCACCAGAAAAGCAAGCACATTGATACTAGATATCACTTCATAAGAGAGCTTGTGAACAATGGTGAAGTTCGTGTTGAGCATTGTAAATCGATTGACCAATTGGATGACATATTCACAAAGCCATTGGCAAAAGATATTTTTGAAATTCATAGAAATAATTTAGGCATTGTAAAAGCTACAGCAGTCAGCAGTAGTAATTAAGAGGGAGTGTTAGAAATAGTAATTACTTCAGTTAGCTTTAGCTTTTACTTGAGTTACTATTTAGAAGTTCAGTTAATAAATGCAACAGCATGTTTTGCATGCATGCAAAAGCTAGGTTAGAGTTTTTAGGGTTTTCCATAAGTGTTTAAATACACATTACATTATCGTTTGTATTACATCAGTTGATCTCCATTTATAAATAAATATTGAAGAGCCGTAGCTCATTCCGCATTATCTTTGTTTATTTCTGCCTCCAACCTTCAAGATTTATGAAATATTGAAAGTGAAATTATTAGCATTAACAGTATGGTATCGTATGGTATGAATTTGCATTGCAAGAATTCCTTGTAAATGTGCATGTGTTAGAAAAGTACGCTCAAGTTGTATATCAACCTGGATGCTCTGATGTGGCATGTCACAATTTAGGCTTGATACTCTTGGCAATGAAGGAAAACAAACAGGCTAATGCAACTTTTCTGGTTGAGGGGTTAGATCTAAAGAATGAAGCCGAAGGGCATGACATGAAGTTGGTCATCACATAAAGTTGTATAATGCATGTTTACAAAAGCATCATAGTACTAGAATAGACACAGATCGTACACAAAATGAAACATATTTGAAAATTTACACAATTAAACTGCCAATATTCATAAAAACAAGTACTCGACATTCCTAGAATTGCAAAAAATCATAATTGCTTTTTGAAACCCAAATTACTGAATATTATTTTAAAATTGATAATGGAGTCAATGTAACTAACAATCATATAACGTCCAAATCTACCAAGCCAAAATATATTTTAAAAAAGTAGAGTATACACAAACTAGAAAGAATAGCCAGATAATGGACTTTGCTTACCTAATCAAATTATGGTTAAGGTTTACCATGGAGAAAATTTGAGAGAATCCATGTAGCTATTCTTATCATTGAAATTCGTGCAGTCTACTCCATACTTGCTCCACACGCCTTTCTTTTTGTTATCCCCATTTTCCAAACAAAATTAGCAACCAACAAACCTACGAGCAAAATCAAATAGAAACACAAGCAAATTAACTAACCAAATTAGGAATAAGTAAAAAAAAATATTCCTACAACAATCACCCACAATATTCATTTCAAATTACTTAAGTCACTATGATGAAACAACATAAATACAATACCAATATAGAAAATTCTGAGTATAAATAAGTATGCATGTGATTGTCTTATGTTTTTTGTGTTTTATCATCCACGCGTGCTACAAAGAAGGTGACCATGATATCAAAGGAAAAAAATATATCTATCAGTGTGTCCACAATGAATAATGCTCCAGGTTTTGGCTCATACATGAATCCCAGCTAAAATGGATTTATCCATGGAAGTATACAACCAAAATTATCAAAAATGTATTCCAACACTTGAATCCACAAAAGCATACATTTCATTCCATTACCTTTATGTGTAAATAATACCATATGGAGAAATGATATATTTCCTCAAGTGGTTTAATACTACTTAGTCTAATGAAATTGGCGATTCCTGGGTCGTGGCACAATCAACGATTTTAAGGGAAAATCATCGATTTTTTCAAAAAATCCAAGGTTCGATTTAAAAAAAAAAAATCGCATTTTTCGGCTGAAAAATTGGCATGAAAAAATTGCATTTTTTCAGGAAATCGTCGATGTTTTAAACTATTTAAACCTCGATTAGGGCTTGGGCACACTACAAATAGCATATGCAATAGAAAAACCCATCTTCCTGCGGGATTAAGAACAAATAGATAACTTGCAAATTTAGATACTGTGTTAAACATGGTAACAAGTTTGCTTGTAGGGAAAGTAAGTTGTTGATACAAACATAAGTAAGCACACGTACACTAACACAATCAATATGTACATGTGGGATACAAAATGCTGTAGTTAGGTCACAATTCCAATGCAAAGGAACCATGGAAAACAAACATAAACAAAGATTTGAGCATTATAATGGAATTATATTACATATCCAGTATAAAAGACTAAAATATTATACACTCAACATCCTTCCATATTTTAAGATGGATCAGCTGTAGCTATCTTCTTTGAGATGAAAATTTTCTAGGGAGAGACCAATGTCAACACGACCTTTACAGAAAATACAGAAGTACTTAAACAAAGTTTACCCCAATTCATTTCTAACTTCCTTGATTTGCTGAACAAGTACCCTCAACACTAAAATGTTACCCTCTTGCTCAAGCTGTACCCTTGGATGACTAAAATATAAATACAATCTCCATGTGATCTGCAGGACTCTACATATATTTTCATATTTGATTTACTAAATGGTGAATTAATCAATATCAAGGCCCAAGGGTGGATAATAGAAATTGAGAATAATACTCAAGCCAAACATAATTGACAATGTACACACACTACAACTATCCCTAATCGGCGTTATCAGATTGCAATACAAATTTGTGACATTGTACGAAAATGTTCCATTGCAAAACATGGTAAGTCATCCAAGTTACACTGGCTCAGGAAGGTTTTCATCCATTAAAATATTGAAGATAAAACAAACAACAATATTAATGGATATCTTAGAAGAAGTGAATTCATCAATGAAGTAAAATGTCAATTGATAAAATGATTAATGAATCATTTCATGTATAGCCTTGCCTCTTCTAACCTTCAACATATACCGGTCATGCCATGCCATAACTAAGCCTTAATAGCCAGAGTGAATAAAACAACATTAATATGATTACATCATTACACGTGGATTTAGTAAGAATATAGTATACAAGTATGTTGAATTTAAGGATCAGTAAGATAGCAAATCCTATAGAGTTGTAAAAACATTGTCACAACCTCTTGGAAAACACGTTAAATCTATTTGGAAACCATTGGACATCTAAGATGACAAGACTCTGCCACTATATATCTGAAAGGGCATGCAGTGTAGTCAGAGATTCTCAGATTTACTCCTTTTTAACACATAGCTGAGGAAGGTCGAGATCATACAGCATGTCCAAAAGCACACAACATATATGGAAGTACAACATTGTTATGTAGCTCGAATGCATCAAATTTGGTCATGCTATTATGAGGCAGTGTTCTAAGCTAATAGAAGAACATTTGTGAAGAGAAATTATTTACAAGCCAATGTCAGTCAATGTGAATCTGAGCATTTGGTCTCTCGAGGCATGATATTTGGTTAGAGTTTCTAGAATATCACACAAGCAAGAATACTGACAAAATTTGTAGAAAACTAGTGACCTGAACAAGAAGTATTTCATATAAGATGAATTGTTTAGGCCTTCATGGTTCTTTTGAACTTTTGTGCCCTTAACCAAGCCATTCTGCAGACAACATTATTAGGCTCAACATTGGTGCTTTCATAGTGGTTGATAGGACAGAAGGCTCTAGCCTTCTTCTAGTGTAACCAAACCCCTTTGATACAGGACTGCTTGCTGATTTTTCCTTCCCCCCTCGCATTTATGGTACAATGACATGCTCTAGACTGTATGCATGATCTTCAATTATACTTGCCTATGATGAAATGCCATTATATAAGGAGATTGAATTGTTCAAGTATTTGTTTATGACCTTTATTTACCCTCTATTCCTTTTCCCTATGAAGTTGAACTACAATACTATCCATCAGTTCCTTTCAACCTTCTTCAACACTTGCTTACATTTCTGATTTGACCTTATTATTATTTAGGGATTTGTTGTTGCTACAACACCCCCCCAGGAATTTTTTGAATATTGGGGCCTCTCCTTTGTTTCCCAAGAGAAAGTTTACTTAGAAATTGAAGGCCATCAAAGTCTTTCCTTACTTAGTTTTCTTTAGAGATAGGTCCTTTGCTCGCTCCCTTCGAATTTATTTTTCTATTTTTGACCAAGTAAAACTTAAGTTCTTGAGCCGCAACGGCGGAGATTTTAAGATAAAGTTTTCGAAACAACGAAGTTTTTGGACCAACCTTTTCAAAATGATAGAAGAAAAGATCGAGTCAAGCAACAACGGAACTTTTACAATAACTTCCCCGTAACGGCAGAAGATCTGGGCCAACCTTGCCACAAAGTTGGGAAAAGAACCGAGCCAAGTATCGACGGAATGAACTCACGAGATTCTTCCAAAACAGTGGAATGAACTCAAGTAACTCTTCCACAATGGCGGATAAAAAATGACATTTTTCCGGTGGACACTTTGCTTAAGTTCTTAAAACTTTCTCGTAAAAGGTGGAAGCGCTCACATAACCTTTCTGCAATGGCGGAGAAACTCGATTAAGTTTTCCGATTCGCAACTTCGCGCAGTTTTTCTGTGGATGAACTCCGATAGTCCTCCCGCAATGGTGGGTAAACTCATTTTTTATTTCCGCAACAGTCGGAAAGGTTAAGCAAGTCCTTCCAGTTTTCGCGGTCACTCTTAATGCCAAATGTGCCGATTTGACCCATCCGTACACCTCATTAACCTCGTTTTATTTTTGCATCTACCCTATTAATGGCTCACATGCGTCAAAATCCTTTATAGGACATCAACCCTGTTGATATTTTTCCCATTGTTTCATTGGTCGGTGAACTCTTGCCCATTTCCGTTTGAAGCTACAAGGCACTTGCTTCAGGCTCGTCCGTTCCGTAGCAAACGTCAACATCCACATAACGTTCATCTCCTCATAGGTTAGTACTCTTTCAGACCTCACAAGCTCAATTACAGTGGTTCTTTCCTATCGAAGTAAGAGCTATTTTCATGGTTCCATTAAGTTTTAATCTTAGTCGTGGCTAGATTTGCGGACTGAGCATGGCCATGACTGATCCTTGCTCATACCGAACTAAGCGCCCGAAAGCCCTTTTTTTTATGAGCATGAAAGCCTCTAGAACTCCAAAGCACCCACTACGTAAATGTTAGGAAAACCCACGGTATACCTCTTCTGTCAGTCTTGGAAACTACCGGCGTGGTAATTTTGAGACCGACCTTGTCCACCCTTACGCAATTTTTTCTTTTTCTTTTTCAGCGCTACTATGGAGTTTTGCGTGTTATTATCATGTCAAAACCTTATGCCGTAAAATGTAGTATACTCAAAATTACATGTTACTATGGGAATACATAACTGTCATATATTATAAATTGCAGTATAGCTCAAAGCACCACTTAGTCGTTGCCTGAATTTTCTGTCTAAGCATTTGCAAGGTGATTATTTTGGTTAGTTTCGGGTCAGAGAAGAATCAAATGAGTACCCATCAGAAGACTTGTCAAAGTATTCTTAAGATTTATTGTTGTGTGCACAATGCAATTCTAAGCTGCTTATATTATGTTATAATGTCTACCTATGCATGAATTTGATTGTACACGTCTTTTCAGCCAAAATGCCTAAAGGTGGCAAGAGAAAGTCAAAGGAAACTGACGACAACACAAGAATGGAAATGTGAAGAACCTGTAATAATTAATTAATGCAAATACACGAGATATTAAAAATAATAGAACTCATAATCACTTTTATATTGATCACGGGCCACTTCAAGGGGGCAACCTCCTTTGAGCAAGCTCAATACAATTAACTTCACGGTGCCTTCAATGACCTCAACACACACTTATATACTAAGTCTATGCCCAATACTATGAGTCAAAACCATGGGACATATAATAATACGGGACGACTTATAAAGCATATGCGTCCAATACTATGGGTCAATACTATAGGCTAATATAAACTATGGATCAACAAATACTATGGAACGACTTACAAAGCATATGCGTCCAACAACAATATACTAACATAGTAAAGAGAAGGGTTGGCATGGGTTCCTAACTTCCCCTCTCCCTTAGAAAAAGCTTTGTCCTCAAAGCTTTGGTTGGAGAAATTGCTGCAGAATTTGAAGAAGTGGTTCCCCGGTAGCATCCTCGGGTTGCATTTCGGGCAACTAATGCCTTTGGAGTGTCAGAGAGGATTGCTTGTAAGGCTGTAGACGAAGAAGAACCCCATCAGCTGCATGGAAAATGCAATCAGAATGGTGTTGATTGGCTTGTTGTTTCAGGCGAATTCTGGCCATGTGAATATTGTCCTACAGAATGAGAAGAATCTGATCGCAGTTTCGAAGAACCGAGTCAATTTCCTAAACTAGGGAGATGGTAAGGGTGTATGGAAGAAGAACTGGCGGTGTCTGTCCATATACTGCTTCATATGGTGTCCTTTGAGATGTGGTATTGTACTACCAAAGCTCTGCTAGGAGATCCATAGAAATAGTTGGCCAAAGCTGTGTAGGGATGGGCAAGGGTTTGAGCAATCCCGAAAGGAGTGTCATTTCACCCTTGTTGACCTGGAAAGTATCACAGTCAGCCACCATATGTTGAATTATCATTTTTAGTCCCTACCAAAAGAAGTTACATTGTTCCCGGTCATACATTTTGAAGAACCCAGATTGCCCTGCTGATGAAGAAGCATGGAGTTCATAGAAGAAATAGCCCTGTTGAACATATTGCAACCAATTTGGAACAAGCAGAGAAAGAGATGTAAGAGAAACTGGGTCATCAATTGTGCGAGAAGGAGCATCTGCCACCATATTTTCCTTACCCTTCTTGTAAGTGATCGCATAGGGATAAACCATGAGTTGGATAACCCATTTCAGGTGTGTTGGGGAGGAGACCCATTGTTCCAGAAAATTTTCCAGACTCTGGAGATCAGTCTTGATGTAGAAATAATTCCCTAATAGGTATGGCTGCCACTTCTGTACTGCATGCAAAATAGCCATTAGTTCCTACTAAGAGGTAGATGCAACTAAATTCTTACCGGAAAGGTCTCTTGAAGGCGGAAAGCTCATTGGTTCAGCAAAGACACCTGCATATCTATCCAAGGAAGTAGTGGAGACCGTTGATGGGTGCATCTGAAGGGAATGGAGTTGAGCGATGATACCATGTGAATTCTTCTTAAGGATTTTTTCCAGGCAATGTGAACTGATGATGTAGAGAGACCCTGGCTATAAGCCCATTAATTTGTGTTGTGCCCCATTTATTGAAAATTGCATCCAAAGTTCTGAAAAATCCCATAAGATGGGGCCAAGTGTTCATAACCATTGAACGCCCAAAACCACATCACATCCGCCTAAGGACAAGGAAAACATGTCAGAGCGTAGGTTATAATATTCCATAGAGATATGCACATTGTGACACTTCCCCTTGCAAGGTAAGGTGCCCCCATTGGCAACCATGACTTCAAATTTGGAGCAAGAATGGACAAAACAATCAGCCTGTTTGGCAATCCAAGGGTCAATGAAGTTATGAGTGCTACTAGAATCAATGAGTATGGTAAGAGGGAGCTTCTTGAAGTATCCCCTGACTCGAATTGTTTGTGGGGTGGTGAAGCTGGTTACAGCATGGAGAGAGAGCTCGGGTGGGTCATCTTGAGATGGGGTGTCAACAGGTGGGTGTTGAATGTCGACTTGATCATCTACTGTATCTAGAGCTTCTTCATCAAGTTCTGAGGCAGGCAGAGAATCCACATCCAATAGATAGAGATTTTGTTGAACACATATATGTCCCTGAGTGAATTTCTCAGCACAATTATAACAAATCCCTTTTTCTCGGGGTGCCTGCATCTCTGTTTCAGACAAATGCTTGATAGGAGTTGGTTGCGGGGCAGGCGTGATGGGAGGTCGTTGGGAACCCATATTTCTGAAGGGAACAAAGGTGGGTTTGGAGCGTTGTTGAGCTGCAATCTTGTCCTCTGCCAACTTAGCCAACCCTAGGACTTCCATCATTGTGTTGGGATAGAACATTTTGACCTCTGAGCAGATTTCATCCTTGAGACCACTGATAAAACAACTCTTGTAGAATTCATCAGACAATCCTTCTGTGTGATTGGCTAGTTTCTCAAATTCTGTCTGATACTCTCTCACTGTGCCAGTTTGGTGCAGTTTAGTGAGTGCTCCTGTGAAGTCGTCAAAAGTAGTAGAACCAAATCGTGGCAAAATGAGTTGGAAAAAATCTATCCAGTTTGGCTCGGAATGAGCTTTGATGTACCAACGGTACCATTGAAGGGCTTCCTGTTCCAAATGAAAGGATGCAAGTGGAACTTTCTGGACATCAAAAGTATTATGTAGACTAAAATATTGTTCTGCTCGGTATATCCATCCAGTCAGATCAGTACCATTGAAGCGAGGAAAATCAAGCTTCGGCCCACGAAAATTGTTGGAAGAAGAGAACCCAGTGGCTGCAAAAGATTCTGGCTGTTGGTTATTGTTCATGGCTGAGTGCTAAAGATGGAGGCTGAGAAATTTTTCACCCAGATCTTGGAGTTTGGTTTGGATGGCTGCAAGTGCTTCCTCCATGGTTTTTTTTCTTCTTGGAAATGGATAGAAAAACACAAACAAAATCTTATTTAGTAAAGGAAGATTTGGATTTGGGAAAAACTCGGATGGGTAATTGGGGTTTGACTAGGTTTTGGACACTTTCTGATGGACACGGAAGCAAAAAATGGGGATTTCAGAAGCGGGGTGAAAGAATGAGAAAATTTGGTAGAGAGGGACAAAGAAGCAGAATTAGGAAAGGAATAGGGTGGCAAAATTTGACGACGTTTGGGTGAAAATTGAAGGAGTTATGGCAAACCCTAAAAATAGACAAATGTGAGATTTCTGGTCTTGGGAAGTGGAATTTGGGATAGGGTCTTCAGGAATGAAATATGCAGAATGGGATTGCAGGGATGTCAGTGAAGTTCCAGGGAAAACAGAGTTGAAACAAGGGCGATATGGCTGAAAAACAGAATTTGAATTTGGGATAGGGTCTTCAGGAATGAAATATGCAGAATGGGATTTTAGGGATGTCAGTAAAGTTTCAGGGAAAACAGAGTTGAAACAAGGGAGATATGGCCTAAAAACAGAATTTTATACTCTCTCTCTCTCTTTTTTTTTCTTTTCTTTCCAGAAATGGATCAGCAACAGCGGCGCGGAAGGGATCCGCAATAGATGGATCTACAACAATGTGGAAATGATCGAAAATGGCTGGATCTGAAATGGCAACTGGATCTGGAACGACTTTCAGAATAGATCTGAAATGGCTGGATCTAGAGCGGAAGTGATTGGCAAGAGTTCAGCTGAAAATAGATATGGACCCCAGGTATGTGTGGCCTCCTATCGGTTCAGGGGATTCACTCGGCCACCAATGCTATCTGACGGCTTGCGTATTGGGGCAGTACCCCTCACTCCATGGCTCAGGTAAAACTGATAACCGCTTTGCCACAAACGATAGCTCTTGTTTTACCTCACGGGTGTGAACTAGTCAATCAGGTACGGGTCGTTGCCCTTTTCACTGGAAGGTCCTCTCAATGGGCCAGGTACTTTGGGGTTCCTGTGGTACTCCTCACAATGAGTTTTAGGGCTTATGCCCAAGTACTTCCCACAGTTAAGCGGATAGGGGTTATCCCCAGATCTGAACTTGCAATAGATGCGAAAAAAAATTTGGTAGAAATTCCACCCAACGAGCCCAAGAAAGTGCTCTGATACCAGATGTGAAGAGCCTGCAATAATTAATTAATGCAAATACACGAGATATCAGAAATAATAGAATTCATAATCACTTTTATACTGATCACGGGCCACTTCGAGGGGGCAACCTCCTTTGAGAAAGCTCAATACAATTAACTTCACGGTGCCTTCAATGACCTCAACACACACTTATATACTAAGTCTATGCCCAATACTATGAGTCAAAACCATGGGACATATAATACTACGGGACGACTTACAAAGCATATGCGTCCAATACTATGGGTCAGTACTATAGGCTAATATAAACTATGGATCAACAAATACTACGGGACGACTTACAAAGCATATGCGTCCAACAACAATATACTAACATAGTAAAGAGAAGGGTTGACACGGGTTCCTAACAGGAAACTACATTCCAAGATATGAAGTGCACCACAGGCGTGCCTCCAGAAATAAAATGGGGAGATGTGTACCGGATGGTAAGAGATCAAGACTTCCCTGAGGCCCTTCTTAAAGAAAAATGCCTATACCGAAACATCAAGAAATCCTGCATATCCAAAGCAGCCACACGTCGAGAGCTCTTCCCATGCTCAGAAGTGATTAGATGGATTTTGTGGCACACAAATACCGAGACACGAGTCCTTTCAGACAACACAGGAAAAGATTTTTGCATCATTTCACCCATCTTATATCGCAACGGCTTATAGGTTTCCCAAGGCCCAGCAGCGGCTTGATGATGAATGGCTGGGTAAGGTCAATATGGAGAACCTGGAGATGGCTAGGAAGCTGCTAATCTCGGGAAACCAGATCAGAAAAAAAGATAGTGAGGAGTACGAGGTTCAAAACCTGAGACCCCCTTTCAGACTGATCACTCTCATGCTAAGCAGAATCTTTGGGACGCCCAATGGAACGATGTTTATGCTCCAATGGATCCCTATCATTCACTATGTAGCGTTCAAAGGGACAATTTTTAACTGGGCTGATATTCTCTTAGATAGTTTGTCATCGGCTATAAATGTTGCACAAGAAGGGTTAGTGGAGAAAAGTGCAGAATGTTATATGGCATCTTACTTGATAGATTGTATTGTGGCGAAGTGTCCCTTTCCAAAGCTAGGATGCATCTGGAACCTGGTTGACACCCCAATATTCACCACGTACAAGATCTTTTGGGCTTAGAATTACAGGTGGCATTACAAATTTATTTGTGAAGAGTTTATCATACCTTTATATGAGTTGATGTTCAATGAAGAACCTAGTTGTTTATCTGAGAATGTTATGGAAGTCCTAGAAAAATACGGTGATTTCCACTTTTCACAAGAAGGCGCGTACATAAGAATGTACGAAGGTTCCAAAGCCTTTACCCTTTTTTATTGGGTCTTGCAAGTTTTCAAAAATCGCGACGGAAGAAGATTTTGTCGCTGAGCTAAAAGGTTTTCATTTTGGGGAGAAGATTTTTCATAGGAACAATCGACGAGGTAAAGCTGCACATCACTGCAAAGAGATTTCTACTTCCTTTGAATACGCTCACTATTATGATGCAGATCAGGAATTATACAGGGGGGTTAGCAATATGACTAAGCTAAGGATTTTCCAACTTGGCAAAGGACGAGCCAGTCTGAGCTCGAGGGTCGAGCAACAACAAGTGAAAGAACCCGCAGGAACTACTGAAGCCCTTTCTGCAGAGGAACAAAACCTGAAAGAAGAAACCGAGAAAATTCTAAAGGAAATAAAAGAAAAAGACAATAAAGCACAGGAAGATAAACTCTGAGAAGAAGAGACCCAAAGGGTCCAAGTAGCTGAAGATAAAGCTCAAAGAGTCCAGGAAGAGGAAAGAATTAGATTGGAAGAAATTTCCAAACAAGAAGTAGATGAGAAACTTAGAAGGGAACAAGAAGAAGAAGCGCAAAGAAAAGCGATGGAGGAGAGGAAAGCCAGAGAAGATGTTGATCCAAAGAGTCCCAACATACAAGACTTAGATATAGAATTCTTTATAAGAGACCTCCCGCTCATCCCTTTCACTCCATCAAAGAATAGTACAATATCCAAGTGGGAAAAGTTCACTTATAGAAAAAAGAGAAAATCCATTATAAAGGAGACAGTGACTCGAGTGAAGAGACCTTTCCGACCAGATATCATCACTAAGCATGAAACCACAATCATGCAAAGTACCGAGGATGCCCCTGATCTCATGGCATCCATCTCTATAGCCTCGGTTAAAGCAACCGCAAACAATGTACATATGTTAGGGAGCAAGTTAGAACAGGAAAATAAGAGAGCATGCCAGTTGCAAGAGGCTCTAGTCAAAGAGCAGAATTATGCAAATTTGATAATTGAGAAATGTGACACCCTTGTGTCAGAAAAGGAAGAACTCAATAAGAGATGACAACATCTAGAAGCTGAAAAAAGGGCTTTAGTGATACAAATGAGAACTCTAGAGATAGAAAGAGAGATCTTGAACGCCGTAACCTACAGTTAGAATCTAAGATGTTTGATGCTGCTCAACAAATCGATGACTTAAAGGAGAAGGTTGAGAAGCTGGAAGAAAAGGAAGAATTGCTAGAGCAACAACTTGAACTCGCAAGTAGAAAATCTGGTGACCTAAGTCCCTTTCTTGATCATGCTGGTGAAACTATGAAGAAAACATATGAGATTCAAGAACTTATAACGGAGGAAGTTTGCAAGTTAAAGAAAGTGGTGGCCATAATCAAAGAAGTGAATGCTAAAGCCACTAGACTCAAGAAGAAATATGCATGCATTAGTGAGGAAATTAAGAGGCAAATGGAATGGAGAGAAGGAAGGTTGGGATTCCCAGAAACACTACCTCTTAAGCCCATCTCTGGTTTCAAAGCAGATATCTGCCTTTTATGATTTTGCCAGAATTATGGAGCAAAGTTGAATGAAGTGGCCATGCTTACACTTAAACACTGTGGAGATTTGTACTCGAATATACGAGCCACCCAATAAGGAGTCCAAATGAAAATGCCTCCAATTATAGAAGAGTTTCCTGACAAAGCCCAATGTTTGTTTGATCTAAGGGATGGGTTAAATGCTGAAATGGATTATGTGAAGAAGATAGATGTTTTGACCACTGAAGACCTACACGAATGGATCGGCCAAGCTGCAATTCACACACTTCTCCTAAATGGAAGTCTCCAAGCTGCAACAGTAGAGGTTTCTAACCTTGAAGAGGAACTGGCCAAGCACGAAGTTTCACTGAAGACCATGCTTCCCCTTGATGCGAATAATATCATAAAGGAAACTAGTCTCTGGGTGAAACATATAGCAGAAGCAGACAAAGCAGTGACAACAGAAGCTCCTCAACTATCAGTAAGAGAGACACAAGGGTTGACTTCATTAGGATTTCAAAAAACACCAGTAGCGCAATCCCCAATAGGAGTACCAGTTTTGACAAAGGTGCACGAATCAATAGATGTTAATTTTTGAGCATTAATTCAATATACTCTAGGATCTTTATTGAGAGAATAACATGTACAGTATATCAATGCATATCAATCATAGCAAGCATGTCAATCATCACAAGAAGAAAAACATAAGAGACAATAGACACACAGAGTTTCCGTGGGGAAAACCCTAAGGTGAAAAACCCCACAACTTCCTCAAAGATAGATAGAGCAATAGTACAACCAAAGTACAACCCAAGTACAGAGATAGTCTTCTCCTCCTCAACTAGTGCACCACTTTCTGAGTGATGTAGAGATGAGTAATGAAGTGATCAAATAGAGATCTCCCAATCTCTATTTATACTTGTCCTGACCTGCCTAATAAACCAGTGAGGCCGAATTGTTTAACTCGGTCTAATAACCCATTGTTAATCTAATCAGGGTCGACACCCACACAGGGTCGTCTAATAACCCATCGGCAGGTTAACACACTTGCAACACTTGTCAATACAAATGACGACACTTCCGTATAGAGGGATAAAACATCTCTTATAGGAATATAATAAATACATAGATGAAATACATTTTGAAGTTACATATACATCAACAACAGAGGGTGTTAGCTAATAAACAGCATGGATTTTTATTTCTAATTTTCGGCCATCATATACTCTAATTATTGAAGTGACATTTGGACCCACCACGGTCATTTCATTTTTGTAATATTTCTAGGTTTTTAGTTGTAAATTTGGACACTACAAGACAAATTTAAGGAATCTGGACAGTTATGGTGTAGGTGGCAGCTCCTAGCACATTTTGTAAAGCTATATATAGCTGATTAGAAGAAGATAGACAAGACTTTTGGCAAGTGAAAGAATTCCCTTTTTTTGTCTATGAGAACTACTTCAGCTACATGAATGGGGAAACGATTTGGACCTATGAAAGCTGGTGCATTGTTTTGTTTTGAGTTGTAATGGGTGACTGCCAAACTATTTCAATAGTTTCTATATACATTCAATGAGATCTTTCCTAGCTTATGTGAATTATTTTTCTACTGTGAATGATTTTACTTCTTAGCAAAATTTATGTACCTTGTGAGTGATGGAATTTTTTTTTCATATAATCAGAGTTGTCTTTGATATCATTTATATTCTGTTGGAAATGCATTTATGGGATAAAATGCCTAGCTTTTTCAATCTTTAAAGGTTACTTCTAGTTATCACTCATAACTTAAAGTTCTTCTCCTTGCAAGGATAGGTTAATTTAGATTTAAATAGCTTAGAACATATTTGTTTAACGCATGCATTTAACTTAGGGCATATGCATATCATCTTAAATATAAAATATATAAACCGTGTTTCGAGCCGCAACCGATAAAATAAACAAATCATTGAAAAATCAGCAGTAGCCAGACCGTTAACCGGACGGATTCACTAAACCAAACGGTGGGTGATTTGATTGGGATCACTTACTGGGGAGAATTCCTAACCGATTGATGCTACGATTTCAGAGGCATCAACAAGATTATTCAACTTTCTTGAATATTTTTCTTCTTCAACTTTCCTATTTTTTCTCTTCATCTATGATCTTTGTTTCTACCTCAAATAGGCAACCTTTTGCATTCTTCACATCACTAATAAGGTCTTCATTGTGCTTACACAACCCTTTATTTCTTCATCTTTGTTTTCCAATATTTCCTTTGGACAATCCTTTTCCATCATCAATTTGATTGCCTTTCCTTCTTTTCAGTTCTTAACCTCCTTAACAAATGATTGATTAAGACCCTGCAAATTGGAAAACTGATAATCTTTCTTTGCAAGTTCCTTTTTAGCTTTATACAATTCATCTTTGATTTTCTGTAATTTGGATGCTTCCATGTTTTCCTTCTCAATTTACTTCATATTCAATTGTTCTCTTCTAATTCCTCTCAAAGATCCTTCAATATTATGGTATCTTGATTTTCATCTTTAAGCCAGCTGTCTAGGAATAACTTTTTAAATCTCATAAAGAAGTTCTAGCATCTCTTGTCTGACAAAATATTTCCAACATGTCTGAGCATCTACAAATAACAGTTGAAAGTCCACATTTTCCTATCCAACAATAAAATGAAGGATTGGGTTTAAACTATTCCTAATTAATACCATTTGTCTCTATTTCAGGAAGTGTGCAATTCAATTTCTGAAGCATGGTATATTATTAGAGTTCCTTATCAAATATTTGAACATAATGAACCATATTCATTTCCTTTATCAATTTGTTTCCACCACCTCTTTAAAACTATTATACTAAATATTCCATCTTGGACCTCTTCAATATTCCCTTATTCACCCACTCGTGCTCTATTTTATTGGAGTTTCTCCCAACCGTTTCAACATGAAAACTCAATGTTAGTAATCTCAAGTTGAGGTTTGGATGAACATGCTTTGCATGACCCCAATAAAGAATATAGATGAATACTATACATTTGGGCCACTCATATACATATGAAATACTTATCAAGAATGAGATCTAGGAGCCCAAAAAGAAAAGCTACTATAGATCACTTTTTTGCACCTCTACGAGAAACAGAACAGTTACGTTGTAAAGATGTTAAAATTTATTAAGAAAAAAGAGTTGAATTATGTTGTATAGTTATATATATATATTCCATTATAAATATTTTAAATATAATTTGAGATGACATGTTATTTTTTATAATATTTTATTATTTTTTATAAAGGACACGTGTTAGCTATATGATGAGCATGGAAGGAGTTACACCTCTTCCCCTACTGGGCTATAGAATGTGCCTCTTCGATGCAATGAAAACATGGAGTAAAGCAATCCAAACGAGATACCCACTCAATCAATTCTCAAAACATTAACACCCTCAGTAGAAAACCAATAAGAAAAAAGGATATTACACTTTCTGTAAATACATATATGCATAGTAAGAAAGTAAACAGGTATAGCAGAGAGCTGTTGGTCACCCTATCTACCAATTAATTACAACTAACACACATGATGTTCAATATGAATTGTCAACCCAAGGAAATCTTTTATTTCAATGGAAATAAGCACAATCTATGCATAAACATTTCAAGTAGATGATTAAATAAATGGAGATGAATGATCCTACCTATTTGCTCAGCCAAACTCATCTCATAGCTAAAACTAATCTAACTTATCCATCTAGGAATTCAAAATACAATTATCTCCCTACAAATATCAATCTAGCTATTACTGATCTAGGAATGAAATGAACTAGACTTAGTTTTGCAAGAAGTTAAATCCTATAATTATCAAACTATAGTATTCAATCTCTGTTGATTTAATTAATCTAGCAGCTACTATAATTCAATCATAATCTGTCTAATCTAATGAATTCAAGAAAGATAAAATAGCAACCAGAAACTAGAAGTAAGCTTGAACTCTAATTTGATTAATATTGGAAATCGTAGAAAGAATAAATGAATGAAAGGAATTCGAGCTGAGCTTGGCTGTAACAGTTGATCTAACACACCACACATCAAATAAACTAACCTACACAGTCAACTATCACACCACACAGTTGCAGCTATTCAGGATGTAATCATAAACTACCAAAGAAGAATACAATTATCGTTTCATTGTTGCAGCTCGCAGTAACACATCTAATGCAATTCCACACCACATAATAGGAAAGAAATTAAACTACCTACTTAACTCGACTATCTTTGTGAGAAGGAGGGCCTTGGCCTTCTAACAGAGATGTCATAGACTAACACAAATGAAACACCAAGATATAAGAAACTCTGCTCCTTGTATTAGAAATAATGAATCACAGTCACCGCTCTTTGTTTCAGCTTATAAAATTATAAATTCTCCAACCCCAGGCTCAGAATGCCTCTTTACATTTATACCCTCATGACAGGAATTCATTTTACAAAAATATCCGGCAGCTATGGAGATCTACGATCTTCAGGCTATCGATTTGCAATGGAACAGTTACAACCATAAGTGGACTTGAATGAAACCATTACGTTCAGGCCTAAGCTATTACATGTTGTCACTGCCCAGAATAGATTCGAACTGATTGGATTGGATGGTACCCAGATGCTCTATTGTGACTCAGTCGCAGCTGGACATCTAGAGGAATACTCAAACTATTGCAGCAATAGGTGGACCCGAACTCAAGAAGGGACAACTGGCACCACATATGCCTCTTCTCTAAAGGTTAGCAAGATGCTACACCTGCGGTCTTGTAAAGGCTTCTGGGCTATCTTTATCGAATCAGTCAATATTAGCACAACCTTAAAAGATAGAGTACAAAACCATAAAAAAATTAGGCATTAATTGAATAAAAAATAATAGATTATACCTGTTGCAATCCATGCTTTGCTTGGGAAAATATCTGCTTGGATCAAGGACTAGTAAGGCAAAACAGGGAAAAAGGTGTAGGAAAAAAAGGGGCTATTTTGGGGGCCAACATCTCCCCCTAGCTATCCAATTGCATGTCCTCATGCAACATCCAACTAATCCGAGTCTAACTCTAGTCCCAGTTCATGCCGGAGGAAAAATTGAAGGAAATGTCAAGTTCCTTGCCTGCTTCCAGAAACCCATTGCAAGCAATCCAATATTCCCAGCACTGCTTTTCTTCTGCCTTGGTCAATGTACAATTGTCCCTGTACTGCCCTCCTAGCCACCATATGAGTGGAAATATGAACTTGAGTCCCGTCCAGTGTATCCCACACATTCTCATGCAATTAACATACCCTGCTACTCTGGGAAGAGCGTGTTTAAAATTCTTAAGGTAGTAAGGATCCCTTTTTTTAAAGCTGGAGAAGAAGTCTGCCACCTGTGCTTCCAACCCTCTAAAGCAATATGTTGTTGTTTGGAGATCAGTTCAACACAGGTAGAGATGACCTTCTCTTGCATCTTCTTCAGATGCTGAGTCTTTGGAGTAGATAAGAAACATCTTCCATGGTTTATAAGGAGAACACGAGGAGATTGGGGTTCACTGCTAATCCATAGATTGACACTGGCCTCATTCATAGAGATTTTCTGGAAAGCATCTTCTCACTGCACATGATTATTAACAAAATAGGAAAAGGCTCTCAACTGGACATCCCCTACAGAGGGAATAGGACTAGAGCAAGATTCACCAAGACATGCCATATCGTGCAAATATAATTCACACAACAGGTGTTTCTCAAGGAAATTGTTTGTCAAAAAGGTCTCTATGAACTGGGAAGGGACCAACAATTGATAAGGTCTACCCTCCTATAAATATTTTAATTTGAGCAGGGTCATTTGTTCATACAGGAATACCGGGTAGGAAAGAGACAGGTCTCTTGAACTCAACAACTCCCGAGAGAGAGCATACATTTGATCTTTTTGTTTTTGCATGGATTTGAATTCCTTCAAATCCTCTAATTATTTTTGCAGCTCTTCCATTTGAGATCTCTGAAGAGTTGATTCCTCTGCCCACTTCTCCCTCAATCCTTTGATAGTATTTCTATGTTCAGAGAGAGGGACCATCCCTTCTCGGCAGTGATTAATATACTTCTTCCATTTGGCTAACTCCAGTTGTAACAAAGAAATCTTTTTCTCCAAAAGTTGAATCCTTCTATCCTCCACATCTTTTTCATCATCGGAGTCTAAATTAATGATGTCCTGAGATAGTTGCATTCTTACCTTGTCATCAAATGTTCTAGCTTCATCATTTTGGATTGGCAGTGTAACAGCTTCCTCTTCCATTGGTGTTGCAATGGCCTCTTCTTCTGTTGCAATCTCAGCAGTTAATTTTGGGGATGCTGGTTCTTTTGTAACAAGATCTTCTCCCTGTATTCCAACCTCAACAGCTTCAATTTGTGTTGCTGAATCAACCATTAATTTTGTGAATAGTCATTCTTTTATGACAGCATTCCCTTCCTGCATACCAAACTCAGTAGCTTCTACTTAAGTTGCAGTCTCAACCAATACTTTTAGGAATGCTCGTTCTTGTGTGACAACATCCTATCTCTTCAATTCCACCTCAGCAACATCAGTTTGAGTTGCAGTCTCAACAAATATTTTTAGGAATGTTGGTTCTTGTGTGACAACATCCTTTCTCTCCAATTCAATCTCAGCAACTTCAGTCTGAGTTGCAATTTCAGCAAACATTTTTAAAGACATTGGTTCTTGTGTAACGACGTCTTCCTCTTGTTCCTCGATATCAACAATTGTTGTATGGGTTGCAACTTCACTAAATATTTTCAAGGATTTTGGTTCTTGTGTAACAACATCCAGTTTTTCAATTTCTTCAGACTGCTGGTTGTCCTTGAATTACTTCGATGTCTTCTAAAAGATGAGACTGGTCCTGGAATGGTTCATTATTTCCTGATGGCTGGAATTTCATTTCTTCATTCTCTCCTAGTTCCAGTTCAGGGATCAAGTCTAATTCTGTCTCCTTCTCCTTCATCAGCTCCACTGCAGGTACACTTTCTCCTTCTTGCTTTACTTGTATAGGCTCTTGTGCTACCAAACCCAGCACTATGACTCCGTGCCCTACAGATTTAAATATATGTCCACATTCTGGGCATACCATTTCTTCTTGTTCTTCATTTCCCAAAATAGGAGATGAATTTTCTAACAGATCTGTAGCCTCCACTAAGGTATTCAAACCCTTCTCTGTCTGATTTCTGGTTGCTTCCTTCCATTTCTCCAATTCCTTCGGAAGCAATTGCACCTCCTCCTTTAACAACTCATTTTAAAAAAGAAGGATTTCAATTTGGGGTTCTTACACGATAGGTTCTTGTGTAACAGCCGGTGATTTGGGGTTTAAAATAGGAGTTTATATGCCTACCTGAGTTGCACATGCTACTTCTGCTGTGGGAATTTCAATATTTGCCCCAATTGTACATGCTCTTTCTGTCGTTGTAACAACTTGAGTCCTTCTCTTCTTCCTAACTCCCAATGGCTGGCCTTCACTGCATGCTACTACTGCTGCTGTAACAGCTCTAGTTCTTCTCTTATTCGCTGAGGTAGATGTATGACCCTTATTCCCTGACCTTTTTCTTCTTTTCTATGACGTAGGGGTTTCTAAATTTTCAGAAAGAGGCATGAATTCCTCCTCTTCAACGATAGTTTCCCTTATTTTAGGGGAGGATGCGACATCCAACACCCCCATATTTCCTCCTTCTGCTGCCTCTGCCTAGTATTCTTCCTCTTCCATTGCAACTTCCGCAGCTGCAGCTTCCACTGTCGCAGCTTCAACAACTGCTCTGGTTTCAACTTCCTCTGCTGCAGCTACTAATGATTCCATCTCCACTAATTCAGCTGCCACCCTAACTGCAATTTCTATTCGGTATGTTTCTTCCTCTATAGGGTTTGTTGTTGTTGCAGCCTCCAATATCACTGCCTCATTTGCCACCAGTTCCATCATATCTCCTTCTGCAATAGGGTTCGCTTTTGTCGTAGCTTCCCCCATATTTACCTCTTCTAGATAGTCTTCCAATGCTCCATCCCCCCCCCAAGTTGAATTGGAGGAACTCCAGTCCTCATTTACCATCTCAACACCTCCTATAGCCATGGCAGGTGCTCGGGATACCCTTGGACGAGCAACAAATTCTTCCCATGTCAAATTTTGGCGCACAAGGGCCCTTAAGACTAAGAGTTTAATCAACCCATGGTTTGAGAGGGAAGATAAAGGATGTCGAACACCCTTGACATACCCAACCATAGTTTGCAGAGATTGTAAAAGATAAAACGACATATTTAACAATCTGTGATGGCATAAATGTGAAAGGAGGAAGAATTCATGTATGTAAGCCACTATGTACCTATTTTAACAGGAAATGTATTTCTTGATGATGGTCACCACCTGGTTCCAAGGATTTGGAAAGGATTCCAATGCTATGCCTCGGGCATGCGGCCGAACAACCTCTCCGGCTGCTAAAAATGCTTCTGTTGTAGTTGGACTATGGCACTTCCGACCAAACCATTGCATCCCGGTTCTGGGAAATCTTGTTACCTCTGCCATGATTGCTTCTGAAAAATCTATTCTCATACCTCAAACTTCTGAATGAGTGCTAGTTAGATTTTGAGCAAACAAAAGTGTAGTTTCTACATGAAAATCAGCCAACCGCTAGAAATATTCAATCCAGCCAGCTTCCTGGAAGATGGTAAAAACTTCTCTGTTTGCACTCAGAGGCTCTATGCTAACAGGCTCATGTCTTACCGGGATGCCCATATTGTAAAGCTTCCTGTAAATTCTACTGCTAGAGGAATGAGTGACAGTCTCAGATGTCGAGCAACTGCATGCTAAATGAGCAATGAATAGCCAAAGTTTGATTTGGGTATTTTGGGAAAGGTGGCACAGTTATTTTTTGGAATTGGCACAACCATTTTTGGTATAAAAGTGGTGACAGGTTGTCGCATGGGGCAGGTCGAATGGCAGTCAAAAAATGAAAGCGAAGGACGAATCAGACGCATTTTCCATCTCAGTGGATTGGATAAGGATAACTGACATGGACTAATGACAAAATATATTCATTATTGATTACTACATTTAGTCATGCCTAATTATGTTTATGATTAAGACTTCATACCTTTAAATGTAATGCCAAACCGACGTGTTGCAAGGTGGCGCCTTTCCACGGTCACAGCGTTGATAGGATCATCAATTCGCACATGCACCCATGAGCTGGTCATTTTCGAGTGGCAAATAAAGTACATCCAGGTTGGTGTAGATCATAAGAACATGTGGCAACTAGGTAAGCTGTTAATGTTCATTGTGGAGGATGGAGAGCACTAATACCGATGAGCAAAGATATAATAAGGATTCAATGCGGAATTAGCGGAGTTGTAGTTTCCAAAAGTAGGAAAAATGGACAACTTTAGCAGTGCCACAGCTACTAAAATAAGAAAAATGGTCAAATTTAGGTGTTGCAGCTGCTCGAAATAGGAAAAATAGGCACTTTTGGAGGTGTCGCAGCTGCTCGAAATAGGAAAAATAGGCAACTTGGTGGTGTCGCAGTTGCTAAAAATAGGAAAAATGGGCGATTTGAGCGGTGTTGCAGTTGTGTAAAAGAGGAAGAATAGGCAACTTTGGCAGAGTCACAGCTGCTAAAAATAGGGGAAATAGACAACTCAGTGGTGTTGCAGCTGCAATAAAGAGAGATAAGCCAATGTTGCAGCCACGCCAAATGGGAAAGATAGGAAATTTTGGCAGAGTTGCAGCTGCGCAGGAAAAGAGACCTTGGTGGGATTTAGTAGTGTTGCAGCTGTAGGAAAAAGAGATAGTCCATATGGAGTGGTGTTGTAGCTGCAAAAACAGATACTTGGGTGGGAATGTAGCAGTGTTGCAGTTGCGTGAAAAAGAGAAATGAGCCATATTTTGCTGAGTAACTATTGTTGCAACATTCTTTTCTTCCAAGGAGTTATTCACAGAGAGGAGGATCAAACAGAATGACACAATTGCTTGGCTCGAGTTACGACTACCTCCATTCGAGTGATCTTCCATACATAAACCTATTAAGAGTTCTTAAAACAAAAACCCATCAAAACTAAAAAATAAAATCAAAGAAAAGAAAAGAAAATGATTTATTTATATACAGAAAAATTTATGCAGAATTGCAACGACCTTTTAAAAATTGTCAGCGATAGGGAAAGGTCCTTGCTCCTGAATCAGCTAGTAATCTAGATCAGCTGCTACATGTGAAAGAAATGTATCCCTTGAAACTGGTTTATGATACAGTTGCAACTGATGACCATTGGCAAATAATGGTGTTCGATTTTCATCGATGGTGATCAAAAGAACTATTCCATTGTTAAACACTATGTCTATCAGGTAGGGTCCCAACCATCTTGTACGTAGTTTTCCTTTGAAATCCCTTTTAAAATGTGAATCATACAACAGAGCCCAGTCTCCTTCACATAAGACTTTCTTCTTTATAAATTTATCATTCCACTTGGAGCGTTGCTGTTGGATCAAAGCTGTATGATGAACTGTAGCTGTGCGCTTCTCATCCAACTTGTTAAGCTGATTCAAATGGTTCCTCTGAGCTTCTGTTAAATCAAGGTTTTCTTCTATGGCTGTCTTGAAAGTTCTGATTTCAAATTCAATCGGGAAGACAACATTTTTTCCATACACCAATTCATATGGGGAAAACCAATAGTGTTGTGCCATGTGGTGCGATAAGCCCATAGTGCCTCTGGGAGTCTGGCAGCCCAATATTGTCGATGGATTTTCACTATTTTTGTTAAAATAGCCTCAATGACCTTATTTGTGCTTTCAACTTGGCCATTGGCCTGTGGATGATATGGTGAGGTTATTTTGTGCTGAATTTGAAACTTCTGTAATAGGGCTTCCAATTTGTGAGACACTGTTAACACCCAAAAAGTGCTCACTACCTCATCTACCCCATTACATGACTCATTTGTCCATATTTCCTACCAAAAAAGTCTCCAAAAGGCCAAAAAAACCATTAAAAAGGCCTCCAAAGGCCAAAAAACCCCTTTTTCCCCAACAAATACTCCAAAATTCCTCCAAAATAGCAAAAACCCTCTAAAAAGGGAATAAAAAAAATATAAAAAAGAGTAAAAAGAGGGGAAAAGGAAGCAAAAACCCTATACAGCTGACCTAAACCATATGGTGCCCAGAACCATGGGCCAACACTCCACCACTGAAAAACCTATAAATAGGTGATGGAGGCCCCTCATTTCATATCCACAGTCAACCGCACCCTTACTCTGCTAAAATAACTCTTGAAACCCTAGATCACCCTTGAGCTACTTTCACATTTGAGTACCCCTTTGGCCCATTTCCAAATCCCTTTGGAGAAAGAGAAAGGAGCAAAGCTGGAAGATTGGAAGCAACCCTCTTGGACTACTGCAAAGGCTTCACCAACCTTGACATTGGAGGTATAATCAATACAAAAAACCCTTTTTATTATCTTGTCTTTTCTGTTTTATGCACATGCTTAGAGTAGTTATTATATTACTGTACTGTCTTTCATTTACTGTTTTTTTGAACTACTACTAAGGAGTCCCTTCTCCTTAGTAGGTGCTCATTTACATAAGCTAGGGTGAAAACCCTAGCTACAGTTTTGGCGACTCCGCTTGTGTTCCTTTTAATTTCTTTTTATAGTTTTAAAGTTTTAAACGTTTTCAATTTTCTGCAATTTTTTTTTCTATTTTTTCCTTTCGGCTGTCATCAACCGCGTCTTTTTCCCCCCGCAGTTGCGTTCCGACCATGTCTTTCAGGAATTTACCTACAATCCGACCGTGTCTCTCAGACTGTTTTCGGCGATCTACTGGCAGTTTCCAGTCTGTTACTTGTGATCTGACCGCGCCTATTAGCTTGTTTCATGCGGTCCGACCGCGGCTGTTAACCCTTTTTTCCGCAGGCTGCTTGCGGCTTTTGGCCATTTTTCTGCAACCTGCCTGTGTCTTTCAGCCTTTTTCCCACGTCCCGCTTGCGGCTTTCAGCCATTTTCCTGCAACCTACCTGCGTCTTTCGGCCAAAATCCTGAAACCCGTCCGCGACTGTTGAGCTGTTTCCCGCGGTCCGACCGCACAGATTTGCCACAGACCTGCGGTCTTTTTTCTGCACTTTTTTCACTGTTTTGAACCCAGCACTTTGCTGCAATATTTTCTGCACCTGCACAGCCATCTGTCCAATTTGTAGCCATACTTCCCTATAGCCCTTTTTCTGCAGTATTATTTCTGTTCCATTTACAGAAATGTTTTTAAAAATTTCAGCATTTTAATTGAAAAGAGAAAATTTTTCATTTCAAAGTTTAAATTCTGTATTGTTAGTTAGAAAGTTGCCCACCCCATGGCACTTTTACTTGGGTTCATCATCTCACACGCACACACTCTGTCACCTAATTCAAGTGAGCCCTAAAAATACTACTTAACACAACCAACATTCTAACCCCACTTGGGGAACACATAATAATTTTTGTAGGTAGGTAGGATCGGGGGGATAGGCATCCAAATAACACCCCTCGGTTGCTTACACTTGAGACATAGTTGTTGTCCATTAGGGAACCAAAATCCCCTAGTATTTTTTGACATGATTTAAAACCAATTTATCGGGAAGGCCTCTCCCCTAGGAGGGTTGAAGTCGCCAGACTGGTTCCAGAAGCTTGAGTGGAATACCACAATCCATTCAGTAACCGAAGGATACCTTTCGCAGTTCTCGGTGTATCACCCGTATGGGGATACAGTGGCGATAGAACCAAACGGTAGATTCACCCATCCGAACGTGCCATGAACAGGGTATCTTAGTTGCTTTTCTTATAGGATTGACTACCCGGTGTCCCTCGTGGTAGGGGGATATCTTTAGCCACTTGGCTCTACTATCGATATTGTCTGACTTGGATTTCATCACCTTGCAGAGGATATGTCTAGTTGAGTCATAACACTATTTAGCTAGGTGTTTGCATGCTCCCTTACCTCCTTTTGGTCTAGCGAGTCCACTATTTTTATTTTTTAGGAAACCTGCTGCTTGTTGGTAATCTGACCATTTCTGTTGATACTCCACTTATTGTAGCACAGCTGTTACAGTAAGTGTTTTGAGTTGGTTGTTGGCCTGAGTGCCATATTTTTTGAGCTCTCCTTCTGCACACTCGGTTGCATTAGGGTTTTTGAGTTGTTTTTCACTCAACACAACCCCAAGATACTTGACACCATCTATCACCATTGAGTCCCCGAGACATTCTCGGCACCTCAGGGGCGAGCCCCCATAGCACGGTTCACTTGACATCACCCGTCATAGACATAGATCTTCATCACTTGATACCACTCATCATAGATCTTGAACTTTGTCACTTGACTCCACTCGTCAACGGCATAGAACTCCGTCACCCGATCTTGACGCCCCTTATTTTACCTCTGATTCTGAGGTAGAGTCTGAGAACCCCACTTACACTGCACCAACTAGCCCCATGGCTAGCGTGACTTCCACCTCTTTCTTTGTAGGGACCATTGGTGGAGCATCCACCACCACACTTGCTTTGGGTATGCCCACTATGGGGCCCACATCTACCATTCTGATCACTATACCCATTCCAGTAGCTGGCATACCTATCCCTACTCCATCAGTGACTCACACTACCCTTGGCAGTGCAGGACCGTCCCATACCACTTTCGTTCCTCCACTTGGGGGCAACATCCCAAACCCAGCCCCTTCACTTGGGGGCATTGGCCCCAACATAGTCACAACCGCTAGTATGTCACATCCTTCTACTAGTTTTCCATTCATGACTAGTCTTAACCTTCCTGACCTAGCTAGACTAACTAACGATCCCATCAGACACGACCCTACGTGGCCTCACATGCCCACCAAGCTGCCCTCTGACATCCCTAAGTTTGAGGGAAAGGTAGGTGAAGACCCCCATAACCATATTATGTCCTTCCATCTATGGTGTTCCTCCAACTCCATAGTGGATGATTCTGTCCGTCTCCATCTGTTACAACACACCCTCACTGGCTCTGCAGCTAAGTGGTACATTGAGCAGCCCCATGGGACCCATGCCACCTTTACTTCCCTTGCCTCCACTTTCCTACAGTTCTTTTAGTTACCTGTCCGCTATGACGTGGGAGTTGAGATCCTACTGTCTTGCAGACAGAACACGGCTACCCACATCACTAACCACATTCATGAGTGGCGTCGATGCCGCAGCCTCTGCAAAATCAAGTTAGATGACCGTATCTTCTTAGATTGGTTTCTAAAATCCCTCCTTCCTGTCATTGCCAAGGATGTGCAATCCGAACGACCCCAGTCCGAACAAGAGGCCATCCTCAAAGCCCATCAATTTGACCTTATTTATGCCCAGTCGGGTTATTTGTATTCCATCATACCTGATGCCCCTCGCGGGGATTCCTCCTGACACGATGCGCCAGGGGCATCCGATGCCGTAGATGGCATCATTGGCTATATTCCCTCGCATCCTCAACCCTTTTCCATAGCACGTCCTAGCCATGGCCCCGACCTTTCGCGAGCTACATCTCAATCCGGAGCAACCAATTCGTATGCTCCCATGGCACATCACCACCATTCCCATGGACCCTCATGTCCACCTCAGTGCTTTGGTCATGCATCCCTCGTTTACGCCCCCCCTGATCGCCCCTTAGCCATAATACCACCCACAGGCTGCACCAGCTCCTGTGTCCTCTCAAGCCCAACCTACTTATTACCCACCACAGGCAGCCCCTGTGGCAAACCCACAACCTGTTTCACAGACATATCAACAACCCCCACAAGGTTCAACACCTGCACAGTGTCCACCTACTTATTATCCACCACAACCTGCTCCCGCACCTGCACAACCGCAAAACTCACCAGCTGCCCAAGGGAAAGTGTACGCCCAACAGAATCCAGAGCAGAACCAAAATAACCAGTTCCAACAGCGCCAGCAAAACTGTGGCAAAGGCCGTAACAATGGGAATAACCCCCCACTAGACCAAGGCGGTCAACCTCCCAATCCCCCAAACAACAATAACGCAGCACCTGCCAACCAAAACCCTGATCAACTGCCCAAGCAGGCCAAAAATCTTAATTTGCAAGCAAACCATCCTTGTTCTATTTGTGGGGTCTATGGCCACTACACACATGCTTTCCCACATTTGGAGCGAGCTTAGCAACTCTGGAATGATGATGTCCATTGCCAAGGGCACGTGGCTCCTCAGGCACCACCCAACCCCCCACCACCTCAGCATCAACCTTTGGTGCTGCAAAACGCCTTACCAACCCAAGGCGTAGTGAAGACTCAGCCGTTGGCTCCCCCTCAAGGCAATGTGCCACCACAACAACAGATCACTTATGTCGCTCCTGATCAACCCATCTTAGACTCAGGTACCCACCACTTGTTAATGATGTCATCCATCGATGTCAACCTCCAAACCTGTCGGAACCAATATGGCTCCACCCCTAAAGCCTCTCCCGCTGACAAAAACACTAATTCTCATCCCACTGATCAGACGTTACGTATACCTCCGGCTCCACTAGATGGCGCCTCCATGGCGCCTCAAATCTCGTTCCTGATACCTAAAACATAACGCGTTTATGATATTTACCACCTGCCATGGTAAGACCCGAGCCTAACATGTCATTGGACATGTAGGCTACGTAACAATAACGCGTACGCGTTATGTAGTTAAAAAACGCGTACGCGTTATGTATTTACAAATCGCGTACGTGATATGTAAAACTAAAAATGAATTTAAAAACACAGTCGGCCGATTGCCGACCACCCGCGACACTCACGCATCAGAAACGCGAATAGAGGCGAAATTGACCCTGGACGAGGACGCTTTGTGGCCCACTCAACTATCCGTGTTGCTCGATTTAGCTGGAGAGGAGACAAATTCACTGGTGCATTCTCATCTAGTCAGGTAATTTATTCACCCAAATCATTTTTTTGTGATTTTTTAATCCAAATTACTATTTTTTTATTGTTTAACCTAGTTTTGTAATATTGATCAAATTGGGAATAACCCAACTTGTAATTAAATTCACACCTCAAAATGAAACCCTTTTCAAAAAACTCAAAACTTCATAATCAAACCAAAAATTGAAAAAATTAAAACTCCCCCCTTTCTACAATGTATTCATCTAAGTCACCCGACACGAGGACACGGGACACGAGTGTCCCCACCAGGCTTCAAATTTGAAGCCTTCAGGCCACTTCAAATTTTACCCACACGTCATAGAAGGCCACTTCAAATTTTACCATGCAAAAAAAAATTAATTTCATGGTAAGCCCTTCAATAATTAAATTAACCACTACTGTTTAAAATTGCAACAGAAGGGTAGCTTCAAATTTCACCCATCAATAATTTTTAGTGGGAAATTGGGAATGCGGCTACTAGCTAGGTGACTTGGGAGTGGGACTCGCTTACTCTCCAATATCCATGTGTTCGATCATCCATGGATCATGGACCATTGGGCCTCTAATAATATCATTGAGCAACTTACGTGGACGAGCTTACACTGAGTAGCCCATGGCTTGAACGCTTCGAAGTTCTCGTGTTTGTAGCGAGCGCTTACGTGTTTAACACATTTAATGGCATCAACAAAATTATTAAACCTGGAAGGTGGCTCATACGTGTTGTTGCTAGCGGGATTACCAAGTTACAAGTTATCACATACCAATTCGTGAATGTTGACTCCGTGAGTTAATTGAGTATTCAATGTATAATATATTATGTTAATATGCCCACGCGAATTTGGCATTTCAGACAAAATCCACAATCCATAAACTTCTTGTAATGTTGCAGGTTGTTGCTCCTGCCCGTGGCCCCTACCTATAGACCTGTGTTTTCTTTGTTGTATCAAGTTAATCCTACCATCTACGGCTCCCAGCCTCACACCCTGTGTTTTCTTTGTTGTATCAAGTCAATCCTGCAGCTCCCAAGTTCCACCTTTTGTTTTCTTTGTTGTATCAAGTCAATGCTGGAATTCCATGCTTCCATGGCTCCGACCATATTGCATGAATAGAAACAAGCTTTTTCTTATACCCCTATTCCACTGTGGTTGAGCTACTTCCAAGTTCCACCTACCCTATCTCCTCCAGTCCTCCAGGATAGTTTGCGAAGCGAAGCTGGCAATGCCAGCCTGCCATAAACATATTTAAAGAAATTCGTTTTCTTTGAGGAGCTCAACTTCAAGGCTGACTAGATTTTTGACATCCTATGAATTTACAGGTCTGCTATATCCACTGAAAAATAAAGCCTCTCAACTTTACTACGTTAGTAAACATTGAAATTTTGATGTACTATTACATTTTCAAATGAAAAGAATAACTTATTATTAATAAAAAAATCAAATCACATTAATATATTAATGAATTTGAATTTAGCTTCCCAATTATATTAAAATAAATTATACATTTTAAATGATCCACAACCAAATATTATACTGAGAAGGAAATGGAAAAAAAGGAATTTCCTCAACACAACATGCTATTTCCTTATGATGATGCTTTTACGTTTATGATTACCAACCTTGGAATCAGGTTTGGTTATCCGAAGGTGTAATATCTTCTAAGCTAAGTCAATAGGTAGGGATGTTGGTATTGATATAATTATGACAAAGTTTTATAAAGGATTAGGAACAATTCCGTTGGCTTGTAGATGACATATTTATGGATAAAAAGCTTGTTGTTATGAGATAATGACATCATGCCTCAAAAACATGTCCCATACAATCTAATGTTAATGGGCGCTCTACATAGAAATTGGAATGTCAACATTTGTGAGTACAATAAATATGTGGATGATTTTGGCCTACTACAACTTTAATATATTGAGTGGATTGATAACCTTCACAATTATATAAGAGATTGTAGCTATGACTAGGAGGAGAGTTAACAATGCAACAAAATCAAGTAATCGAATTTTGTGCATAAAATGAACATAAGACTCCCACCAAATTTCACTGAATCTACGTCTTAACAAAAGAACTCATCGTTTCACGGGATTCCACCCCATCAATCCTTTTAACAGTAATGGCCATAACAGTTGCTACAACCCTAGCGCGAGAAAAATCAATCGAGCTACGCATGACAATACTTGAAACCAGACTTTTTGAACTCCCTATTACGTCATAGGAATCAATACTACTTTCTCCACAACATGTGGCACCCTCAATATCTTCCATCACCGCAATTTACATTTGATAAAAAACTTGTTCCCAAATAGTAATTACCCCATTCTTTGCTCTAAAAAGGCCTCGGTTAACCTAGAATCCAATCCATACAACATGAACACATCCGTATATACACATAGAATAAATATTAATAAATTTCTCATAGCCCTTCAATAGTGTTCAATATCTCATAGCCCTTCATAGTGAAATGGGACCCCACCCTTCAAATTTGATCCCTGGTCCCCACTAGACACGGTGACCCCCAGAATTATGACACGTAGGACACGGTGACCCCCGGAATTAATATATTTTTAAAATATATTAAAATTTAAAAATATAGACATATAGATCATCCAATAAAATTTAACATTTACAATTACAAATATTCAATAGAAATTACATTTACAATTACAAATATGAAATATTCAATAGAAATTAGATCATTCACAAATCACAACACATTTGTCATTCACAATCACAAAACACAATGAGACATTGAGACACATAGATGCAAACTCATCACTGCCTTGATCCTCCTCCTCCATGCCTGAATCAACAAACTCATCACTGACTTGATCCTCCTCCTCCTCCTCTCTGCCAATCTGACTAACTTACTTTTTAATTGTCAAATGTTTAATTTTAAGTTTTAAATGTATGTAAGTAAATGCCATTAAATTGCTTATGTGAGTTTGATTTAATACATGTTCAATTTTGAAGAGACGTCATTATATACCATGTATATGTTTCTAATGATTTCGTATTAATGTCTTTATTGCAGTTGCGGCTATGGATGCCAATGCCGAAATATTGATTGAGCTTGCCCAATTGAGGGGCATAAGTGAAGCTTTTAGTGGTGGCGACAGGATTCGCCGTTCACTTGCATCAACCTTGGATGCAATTGTGGACACAATTTCACAATCTACGAATGTCCTGTATGATATTGCATCTTACAGAGAAAGAAAAAGACAACAATATGCTGATGGACTAGATTACAATGCAGTAAAAAAGCTAAAAATATCCAAAGAGGTTATATTTGCATTGTTTAGGGACCCTCGGACGGGGGAAATCCCTAATGCAAGCAAGCCGCATATCTCCATTGAGTGGTGCACGTTTCAACCATTTGTTGATAACTGGATGGACAGATGGTACATGGTTTTTGATATGCCACCACACAACAACAGGGAAATTCCCTTATATTTCCTTCGAAAGATGTATGCAGAGTTCGTGTTGCATAAACACGTTAACTATTTTGACATATTACAGTTCCAGGGGATCGGTGGGGGGATGCCCCAAAACCGACCCAATGTTAGGCTTCGAGACCAGGATCTCCCTATCCCTGCACCTCGCAGGCAGTTGCCTGGGCCAGATGTCCCACCAGCACATCGCATTATTCCGCAGACACGGGATGCATTTTTGAGTTTGGCACGGACGGTTGTTCGCCATGGCAGGATGGTTCAACATATGGGTGAGGAAGGGACATCTGTCCCTGGTGTGGTACATACACCAGCTCGTCACCATGCAGGACCATCAGCTAGTGCAGGACCATCAGGACCATCCACTACTGGAGGACCATCAGGACCATCCACTAGTGGAGGACCATCAGCTATTCCCCATCCTAGTACTGATCCTCACGAGTGCACGTCATGTGGTCGTCCCTGCTATGGTATTGCATCAGATGTTGCCTTCAGTGGCTTTTTGAGAGAGGTATCTTGATGGTTAATTGTAATAAATTCTTCATTTATTTTCGTCTTTGTACACATATATATAGTTTGAGCTAATATATTAATTTTGTGAACTTGCAGTTGATGATGATTACCGGCAGTGACGCCCCAGAGCCGGATGTTCCAGACTCGACAGGGGGGCATGATGCTACCCATTCGGCAGGCCCATCTTATATACCACCTATTGCCGTATCTCACACCGAGGTAAACATTTTAAAATTTCAGTTTTTTAATACTTGTTAATTTGTTAATTTCCACATACTTTACATTTTAGTTCATTAATGCTATATACGGTCTAATATTTACAATTATTAAACTTGCAGATGGCAGATCCTTCACAGGGGCAAGGTAATGTGGAGGTAGTGCCCATGGTCATACCGTCCCCTGAAACGTCTGGGCTCCAGGTAAACAATTAAAAATGACATTTTTTAAATACATGTTTGTTTGTTGAATCATGCATGTCTAACTACATGAACACTTGCTGACTGTAGGCACCATCCGACACATCTGGCCCATTGCCTGTATTTGCATCTCCCTCTAGGCCATTCGTGAACAAGGGTCGTGTGTATGTGAGGCGTTCTACTCCGAGAAAGACTCCAGCTGCCCACGACCATGGGCTTACTCACACCACGGTAATGTATATCCTTCGATGATATTTGTTGTTTAACTTGAAATCCAGTGCATAAATCGTTTTTGTTAATGTTTGAATTGCATGTTTACTGCAACAGGAACCCGAGTTGTCTGTTGAGAACCTTGCATCGATGGTTGATGCAGCAGTTAGTGCCGCATCTGCAGTGGCGACTGATCACACACAGGTATGTAACTATTTCAACATTATCTTTACATAGTTTATTATTGTTGGACCTATTGTTTATTCATGCATTTCTAACTATTTCAACATTTTTTCATTGTAGCCACCACCAGCAGGAGCAGTGCCTAGCCCCCCTGGTTCAACCATCCTGGATGTTCAACCGACGGCTCCATCTGCTACACAAGCAACACAATCTCCTTTGTCAGTTGAGGTGAGATGTCCTTCAGTGACCAAGTGTTTCATGCACTTTCCATGCACCAGTTGATAATTGTTGAGATAATGTATTAGTGTACATAGTTAGTTGAATTTAACAATTGATATTTAATTTGCAGGATCCAGGGATGCACATTGATCCTAGGGATGTGCCTAGAGGATCAACGTTGGGAAAGAACAAGAGAAAGCTTGAGTTTTGATAGTTTTGGATAGTTTTGGACACATGTGCTTTTGGATACTTTTGTATATATATGTACTTTTCGATACATTCAGTTTTGGAGACATGTACATTGACTTTATTGTGCATGTAGTTTTGGAGACTTTTGGATATACATGTACTTTTGGAGACATGCACTTTTGGATATATATGTACTTTTGGATACATGTACTTGTGTCATTCTAATGTGTTGATTTGTGTGGATTATCTATTACTCATGAATGCACTATGTCAAAAGAACAAACTATTATATTCAAAGGTTTCAACGAATTCACTACATGCATGCACTAATTGGTATCTAATTAAAATTTGTGATACAATGTTTTCAATGTTTTCACTACATGCATGCACTAAATGCAATACAATGTTTTCAAGGTTTCAACGAACTCACTCATGCACACCCATTGCCATCAACTACCAATGAAAGTCTAACATTATGAGGTTCTTCTTAAAAAATGGGTAATATTTCCTTGATGATCGTAAATTGAGAACCATTTGTAGCCACTCATATAATACCATCTTCACTTATCTTTGTACATGATAATCCATATAATGTGCTATGTTTTTTAACCTAAACAATCATCAAAAACCTAGAATTATAGGGATATGACAAAGAACCTTATGGGGCACCTTATATATTAACCTTGTGTATACATTAGGATCTTTGTCATACCATTGTTTGAAATGTCATTCAATACCTTCAATTTTATCAACATCAAATTAGTAGACAAAGTGACCCATCTTTGATCTCTTGTATAGGCCTTTGTGTGCCTTATCAATAAGATGTACATCATGAATATTATCATAGGTCTCATACATAGGTGCATCCTCATCCATGCAAACAAAGGTGTCATGGATCAACCTATTATCCCTTTATTCTCAATAATATTAGTATCATTATCTTCCATAGGATCAAATTCAACTCCATCACCCCCCATTATTACTACTCTAAATTACAGCCTTAGGAGTTTTGATCATGTGTTTTTGTCTCTTTAGGAGTTTTGAAATATTATACTCTTTCAAAAATAATATGGAAGTTCAAATATTTAAAAGTGGCTTAAATTATAAAATGGGCGGAAATTCACCAAGTGTCCCTGAACGGCATTTTCATGCGACTTGCAACTCGACATAACTCGGAAACTGGATGTCGGACCGACGAACCGTCGACTCCGTTGGTCTCCTGGCGTGCGATTACCTCTAGGGGGCCCTCTCCCTCGTCTCCCCATGGCCCAGTGGCTTCATTGTGCATTCATTTCGTAAACTAGGGTTTTGCTCAGTTTAATTGCATGCAATCTCGCATTGGTGGGTCAACTCTGCAAAAACCTCCCCCGAGCCAGTGTTGGTAGTGTTCCCACGTCGGCATTGCCCACACACACTTGCGGGAGCCAACGGCACGCAATCTTCTTGCTCCGTTTGCTTTTTGGCTCCCGGATGGAAATTCACCAAGTGTCCCTGAACGACATTTTCATGCGACTTGCAACTCGACATAACTCGGAAACCGGACGTCGGACCAACGAACCGTCGACTCCGTTGGTCTCCTGGCATGCGATTACCTCTAGGGGGCCCTCTCCCTCGTCTCCCCATGGCCCAGTGGCTTCATTGTGCATTCATTTCGTAAACTAGGGTTTTGCTCAGTGTAATTGCATGCAATCTCGCATTGGTGGGTCAACTCTGCAAAAACCTCCCCCAAGCCAGTGTTGGCAGTGTTCCCACGTCGGCATTTCCCACACACACTTGCGGGAGCCAACGGCACGCAATCTTCTTGCTCTGTTTTCTTTTTGGCTCCCGGACGGAAATTCACCAAGTGTCCCTGAACGGCATTTTCATGCGACTTGCAACTCGACATAACTCGGAAACCGGACGTCGGACCGACGAACCGTCGACTCCGTTGGTCTCCTGGCGTGCGATTACCTCTAGGGGGCCCTCTCCCTCGTCTCCCAATGGCCCAGTGGCTTCATTGTGCATTCATTTCGTAAACTAGGGTTTTGCTCAGTGTAATTGCATGCAATCTCGCATTGGTAGGTCAACTCTGCAAAAACCTCCCCCAAGCCAGTGTTGGCAGTGTTCCCACGTCGGCATTGCCCACACACACTTGCGGGAGCCAACGGCACGCAATCTTCCTGCTCCGTTTGCTTTTTGGCTCCCGGACGGAAATTCACCAAGTGTCCCTGAACGGCATTTTCATGCGACTTGCAACTCGACATAACTCGGAAACCGGATGTCGGACCGACGAACCGTCGACTCCGTTGGTCTCCTGGCATGCGATTACCTCTAGGGGGCCCTCTCCCTCGTCTCCCCATGGCCCAGTGGCTTCATTGTGCATTCATTTCGTAAACTAGGGTTTTGCTCAGTGTAATTGCATGCAATCTCGCATTGGTGGGTCAACTCTGCAAAAACCTCCCCCGAGATAGTGTTGACAGTGTTCCCACGTCGGCATTGCCCACACACACTTGCGGGAGCCAACGGCACGCAATCTTCTTGCTCCGTTTGCTTTTTGGCTCCCGGATGGAAATTCACCAAGTGTCCCTGAACGGCATTTTCATGCGACTTGCAACTCGACATAACTCGGAAACCGGACGTCGGACCGACGAACCGTCGACTCCGTTGGTCTCCTGGCGTGCGATTACCTCTAGGGGGCCCTCTCCCTCGTCTCCCCATGGCCCAGTGGCTTCATTGTGCATTCATTTCGTAAACTAGGGTTTTGCTCAGTGTAATATCTCCATTTATAATTCCATAGATTTATACAGTTGTCTTAATCCTAACTGTATACATTGCATGAGAATAAACACCATCAATCTCATTTTTGAGACTTGGTTGTCATGTTAATGCAAATGTAAATGTAAAGGTTGCCTTTACAGCACTTTTGAAACTGAGTGTGGGAAAGGGGATCATGATCGAGATGTTGTGTAGGTAAACATTATATTCTGCAGGTAAAAATGGAAGTTTACGAGAAATTCTCTCATTAGTTACACAAAATCTATTGTTGAATGGTGTTCTTCAATAATTGTAGATGGAACAAGAAGACGAGATATTTTTGGGAGGTGGTTGATGTAGATCAATCACATAGAATAATGCATGGAATTTGTGGATTTCATTTAGTTTGAAACTCAAACAATGTTATAGTAGAAATATGAACAAGAAAATTCTATCACTCGCCATTATTCTAGGTATAAATATTGAATTATCCTAGTTGGATGAGGACTAATCAACCATTTCACCACATTATGATCATGTCTCAAATCTTGTACAACCAAGTTTTCTGAATATGAGATTAAATCTTATCAACTAGCATGAATACATTACATTTTGTCTATTTAGTGGACTCACACGTTGGAACTGATGTTTTTTAAAATGAACATATATGCAATGGTTTCCCTGAAAGATAATTAATGGGGCACTCACTATTTGTTGGCATGTTCCTTAAAGGCGAACCAAACCCTCATGTCTCACTAATAGATGACAATGGTGATCAACTTGTAATCAGTTTGATGGTTATTAAAGGATAATATCTAACACTGGATGACCAAACATGGAAGAAGGTTGGTTATGTATTTCAAGATTAGACTAGGTGAATCTATATACCACTTTACAAACTTAGTTTTCGATACAAACCTCAAACTACAAACAATGCCAAGGAAGCACCCATCAAAGGTATGATACTTCAAGCCTCATTGTGAACATGAAAAGTTAATGGAGATCATTAGTAATAGACATGATCCAAATGGTCTACTTAGATGACCATAGGTAAGTAGATAAGTAAGATTGCCTAACATGGTCACTCTTGTGTTATATTCCAAGGTATATGGGTTGTTTGTTATTTTTGTTAATTTTTCAATTCATTTATGTAGATTACTCATATTAAATTGTTTATAATGAATTAGTCTAATAATGGTGTCCTTGTATGTGTCCAGATTATCCAAAGAATCATAAGCACATGAAATCCCATCAATAAGAACAATGGTCTTTTTCAACACCACCAAAGAAAAAATCAGAAAAATGAAATGACCTACTTCAAAAATTATTTTATTACTTATTGTGCATGGTCCATCAAACAAAAGGTAAACAAACACAATTATATGGCCTACAATGTAGGTCTTTTGATGCTCTATTTCACAAGGTTTTAACAAACACACTTGTTGTGATCATCATTAAAGTCTACAATTTCTTTCAATGAATGTGCCAAATTGACCTAACAACATAGGAAATTGAAAACCACATCCATTGAAAGGAATAATTCAGTTTTTTTTGTCATGAATTAATTTACTATCATGGATTTATGGCTCCCGGCAATGTTCCCACGTCGGCATTTCCCACACACACTTGCGGGAGCCAACGGCACGCAATTTTCCTGCTCCGTTTGCTTTTTGGCTCCCGGACGGAAATTCACCAAGTGTCCCTGAACGACATTTTCATGCGACTTGCAACTCGACATAACTCGGAAACCGGACGTCGGACCGATGAACCGTCGACTCCATTGGTCTCCTGGCGTGCGATTACCTCTAGGGGGGCCTCTCCCTCGTCTCCCCATGGCCCAGTGGCTTCATTGTGCATTCATTTCGTAAACTAGGGTTTTGCTCAGTGTGGGAGTGTGCAATTTTTGCACACAGGGGTCAACTTTGGAAAATCATCCACCGGGCAAGTATGGCTAGTGTTCCTAGCCCAAACCTATCTAGACACACCTGCAGGACTCCCCGGAACCCGGTTTTGTTGCATGGTTGGAGTTCTATGCCCCCGGTAGGTATCCAGCAGGTGTCCCTGAAGGCCTTCTGGTAGTGAGACGGGACGAGCCATAGAATGAAGACTGTGGCTCGGATCGACGAACCGTCGACTCTGTTGGATTCAGCACACCGGGATAGTGCCAGGGATGCCCCTCCCCTCTTACCCGGTGGCCCATGTGTCACCTTGCAGGTCCATCTTGGAAACTAGGGTTTTGCTCAGTGTGGGAGTGTGCAATTTTTGCACACGGGGGTCAACTTTGGAAAATCATCCACCGGGCAAGTATGGCTAGTGTTCCTAGCCCGAACCTGTCTAGACACACCGGCAGGTCTCCCCGGAACCCGGTTTTGTTGCATGGTTGGAGTTCTATGCCCCCGGTAGGTATCCAGCAGGTGTCCCTGAAGGCCTTCTGGTAGTGAGACGGGACGAGCCATAGAATGAAGACCGTGGCTCGGATCGACGAACCGTCGACTCCGTTGGATTCAGCACACCGAGATAGTGCCAGGGGTGCCCCTCCCCTCCTACCCGGTGCCCCATGTGTCACCTTGCAGGTCCATCTTTGAAACTAGGGTTTTGCTCAGTGTGGGAGTGTGCAATTTTTGCACACGGGGGTCAACTTTGGAAAATCATCCACCGGGCGGGTATGGCCCGAACCTGCCTAGACACTTTGGAAACTAGGGTTTTGTAGGTCCATGATGATGATGAAGATGTTGATGATGATGGCTTGGTCTAAGGTGGTGCTCTCAACTAGCTAATTCATTATGAAATATTTAACAAGACATGAATTAAATTTAATATAAGTGTATTGTTTAATATAGTGAGCATGAATTGAATTAATTTTGTTGGGTGAAGCCAATAACCAACATGATGAACATAATATAATTTTAGGGTTTACTGATCATATGTAAAAAATGGATTAAAAAACACAATTATTATAATTTTAGTTTAATGTTTATCCACTTTAATCCATATATTTTTTAGTTTTGACTATGAATACACAATAATTATTATATATATATGTGTGTGTTTTTGTGTGGATAACTTAGAGATGTATAATAAAAATGGGTAAAAGGTGGTTGTCACTAGATACTTTCATAGTTGTATAGTGAAAATGTAATAGCTATTAAAATTTGGATTAGAAAATTATTAAAGAAAATAAATTCTATAGAAATGGGTAAAAGGTGGTTGTCGCTAGATTAAGAGAGACTTTCATAGTTGTATAGTGTACAATTGTCTAGTGGTTATGGCAGTGATGTGTAAAATCTTATGATCACATGAAAGAGATCACAAATAGGTTCATAAAACTAAGAACAACAATACTTTGAGCAATTTTTCAAAGGAAACTAGAATAGAGCCAGTAAAGAGAAAAAAATACTAAAAACTTGATTTCATACTAAAATGAATGAAAAATGGTTTTACATAAAGAAATTTGAATTACTCAAGGAACCAATTCGATTGTCTAGTGATTCATAAGGATTTAGTTGGGCTTAACATAGAGCTTAAATGCCCTTAAAGTTAGCTAAGCAACCTCTCAAACATGATTAATATATGGTTTACTGATCATATGAACATAATATAATTTTAATCCATCTCTTGTAAATTTGGCATATATCAAGAACACAAAATTGACATATTCATATGAAACATACATGTGAAAATTGAGCATATATCAATATTCAATTACAAATAGTGAAAATAGTATAGTATTAAAAGTATGTAACGTACCTCATCATGTTAGATCCCACCTATTATCATACAACCAAGCCCTCCGGATCATCTCTTATACTGATGGTCTCCATTAGTCTCTCGTGCTCTGTATCCGGTAAGAAGTAGCATACCTTCGATGTATTTCGACTAGGCATTGTTCGTACCTGAAGGTTTGTGCCAATGATTAAGTTGGTAAAGTGATATACACTTGCACCTGGTTTGTAATCCCTGTAAACATATCCACCCTTCTTTCTTCCATTGTTGTCCCGTGTCAAGTATTCACCTTTAACAACCATAGAACCAGTTGGAAAGTGGTTGTTTTCATCGTCAGTCATGGACACAATGAGGGTTTGCTTTCCATCTATACAGCGTGCCAACCAGTATTCATCACCCCATTCAGTATCTTTTGAGGCAACCACTGCGTATATGTGCCCTGCATTATATGATTGTAGGTATATGATCAAAATATTTTTCGTGCGATACAAGGCCATTAATGTGCATTTGAAGACTACGTAAACAAACAAAAAATGTTAAGGAAATGCATCATACCGGGTTGTACAAGGTCTGAGACATGATCAAAATCTGCAGAAATAGATGATTGGTCTTCTTCCAACGGAGTTAACTCAACAATTGCACGCTGATCAAGTGGAAGTGATATGCGATCCCATCCATCAACCCAATCCAATGATTCACACCCATCCCAGTCACCATCACAACAAGGCGGGCAAAAACAAGCAAGTTTTCTGGTCCAAATTTCAAATACTGGGTTATCAGAGCTTCGAACCGAATGAAAGCCACGAGTCCCAGGCACAGTCTTGCATTCCCATGCATGTGAACGATCTATGTCTACCACCTCCCAAAAAAATCTCTCCACATGTCTCTTTCTTGTGGATTCTACTCGCATAGTTGATTCCTCTCCCATTACTGACGTGCACCACCTGACTATAGATTGAGCATTTAGAATAGTAGATTCTGTAGATACTTTCAATTCCTCTCTTCGTAGGGCTGTTTTGACACATGCTCCGGCTCCATCATGCTCTCCTTTACCATGCCCAGTCTCAAAATAGTTCCACATATGTGGCACTTTGTAGTTTTTATGCAATGAACACAACCACTGAAATATGCGTGCATTTTTGAACTGACCAGCACACCCATCAGACCAAATCCAGTGTCGGTCCATCTGTATGTTCCTTCCCTTCAAGTGATCATAGAACATGATGAAGCAATGACGTACATAGTGGAAGTCGTGGCACCTATCATCACTTATGTAGAAGTGATATTCCTTCAGAATTTCTCTTTGCTCTTCAGTGCTATTTGGGCCATGCCTGTATGTGATATGGACCATCAAGGAAACCTGCTCAGAGTGATAATACTAACTTTGGATCTCATTTTGAGGTTGCAGAGTGTAGTTCTCGGCAAAATCAACAACTGAAAGTATAGTACCAAGGGGAAATGTATCTCTGCATATTCTAAACTTCTCATCCTGCCATCGTGCCACGTGGACATGCTGAACATATTGATGTGTCTTTTCAATAAATTCCTTGATGAAGTCACTAACTTGTCCCTGGTGACACAAAATGATCTCAATGTTAGTTTTTTGTTGTAAGTAAGGATTGAAATGTAACCGTTACAACATAATTTTATAGATATAAATGCATACCTGAGATGTCACCAATTGTATTTTTTTGCTTTCTTTCCCTGGGACTATTTCATAGTTGATATATTTGAAACTTTTCATGTCTGTAACCATTTTCCCAAATTCACTGTCTCCATTCTCGTGCATACATTGGCTCAATAATGCCATTCCAGCACAGTTGGAGCATGTTCCATCCAAACAAGATTTTGCATAGTATGTTTGCCCCTCGGGCCTATTGCACATGATGCTATGAATGAATTCTCTTGATGAAGTCGGTGGTATTGTCATGGAGCAATCCTGCACAATGTTAGTATGCAACACACGACGAATGTACAAAAATGTTTCATAGTAATATTCATATTCTACATGGTATCTACAACAACAAGTGTTACGAAGAGTATTTATTCTAACATACCATGGCTTACATTTCTCAAAAGATCTTTGCCCCAAGTTCAATTGTCTATGCTCAATCTTAAATTTTTCGTAAAGCTCTGTCTGTGTTATATGAAGAAGATGCTTAGTATGTGGCTCACGATCCTTTGAACCCCTTCTTAGTTTTAGTACATCCTTTCGGTTTGAAGAAGGCCTTGTGTGATCATGCCAAAAACTATGCACTAGTCCCTTTACTGCATCAACTAGCTTCATGTCACGACGTGGCAACCGACCAACAAAGGCCCAAATATCTGTCTGATCGGTTGTGTCAAGATGTTCTCTTCTAATAGAATACCTACGGAGGGTTTTTACATTCAAATTAACTAGTTTCGATGTAGGCCTGAGAATACGAAGGGCCCTGGTGTTCTTATCTGCAATTGATTGTGACAACACACGACGAGCAGCATTGCGGTCCTTTGAACGTGTGTTCTTACCAATTTTACCAAATGCATCTACTAGGCTTTTAACTATATGAGAACTTGGTTCAGAATTCTTTATCATCTTTATCCCTAACTTTTTCCTAACAACATTCATGCTCCTAGATTTTAACAATGATAAAAATAATCTACATTTATCTCCATCACATTTAGAAACAAAATATTTATCAAGTATCTGTTGAGTTTGATAAGCAATACTACGTTTAGATAGCATACCTTCAATGGAATTCATAAGTCTTTCATCAACTTGTATACGCTTCGGAGTTCTTCGACGTGTGCTTGCTAATGGAGGTAAGGGGGTTGGAATTGTACCATGTAGCGCATCACCAAGACGCTCTGGCGTTTCAGTAGTAGCTTGGTGTCCTTCATTCTCTTCCTGGTAGTTGGATGGTGGAAGTCCAACATCCTCATCCATGGTCTGTGGAAGTCCAACATCCCCTTGTGGAAGTCCAACATCCTCATCGATGGTGTGGATAACATTCTCTTCTTCAACAGTAGGCAAAATGTCCAACGCCTCTCTGACTTCATCGCTTGTATAACCACATCCGGATAGCAAATTGAGTGTTTCTTCGTGAGCTTCATCTTGAGATGGTAACTTATCACTTTGACTTGAAGTGGGAATTGAAACATCCCCTAATGAGCACCTACGTTTTGCTTCTTGATTACTTCCATGGGGTGCTTGTTCAACAACTATTGTGGAAATTGAAGGTCCCTCTTGTCGTGGATTAATAGGATGAACCATGGTATCCTCTACAAGTGGATTTGGATTAGTTTCCAAAGAAAGCCTCCGATTCATCATGTATATTCTTTTCTTTTCTTTCTCTTCTTCAATGACTTCTTGAGGTCTCTTCTTCCTTGTTGATTTGTTTACTCGGTTACGTGCATTCCCCATCACCACAATGATCAATTCAATATAGTTTGTTTTTGTTGCTCCTCAATTACAAGCTCTTCAATAATAAGCAAATGGAAGTTCTTCCTTGTTGGTCTTGAAGCTTGATATCTTACCTTGTGTGCTCCTCAAATATAGGCAAAATGAATCTTTCAAAGGCCTTATCTTTGGTGTTCTTCAATTGGAGATTCTTCAAGCTTGCTAATTATTTTCTTCAAATATGGCCATATAACCCAACACCACAGTGAGCAACCATGAAAGATGTCCTCAATGCTGCACCTGCATAAAAAAAAATGATGGAGTTGGTGTAGAATGTGAAAATTTTCAGACGCGGGCTCGTGCTGTTCAAAAAATCGCGGGATTGTTGCTTTCGTTCGGACAGAGTGAAGTTGCTCTCGGACAGCAACAGTCCATTATTTCTGGAGTTCCAAAACGCGTACGCGTTATATAAATCTAAAATGCGTGCGCGATATGTAATGAAAAAACGCGAACGCGATATAGTCAAGCACAATAAATAGGTTAGGTGCACGGCTAGGGCAACGAACAAAATCAAAGAAAACTAATAATTTATATGATTGCATACAAAACAAATGTTTTGTATGGTTTAATACCCCCTAGCTCTCTCCCAATAATCCCTAGATACCCCCTATCTCTTTCTAAATATCTGTCCCTCATTCTCCCTACATGTTTCTTTCATGTTTCTTTCTCTCCCTTCAGCCATGTCTCTACCACCCCACTCTCCATCTCTCCACCTTCTCTTTATCTTCGTCATTATCCCTCCCTATAGCACTCTCTCCCTTCTTCTCCCTTAATCACTAACCCTCTACGCCTTTATCCCTCCTGCCTGCCCTCTCTGTCTTACCTTGTTCCTAGAGCCCCTCCCCCATAAAGGCCTTTAGACCCTCTTCTAAATATTAATCCCTAAGTGCATAAGTGCACAAGATGATGAGGAGGAGGAGGGTGATGAGAATGAAGATGATCATGATGTAGATGAAGATGATAAAGATGATGAGGAGGAGGAGGGTGATGACAATGAAGATGATCATGATGCAGATGAAGATGATAAAGATGATAATGTTGATGAAGATGATGGTGATGATGATGAAGATGTTGATGATGATGGTGATGAAGATGTTGATGATGATGGTGATGATGATGGTGATGAAGATGATGGTGACATGATGGAGATGTTGATCTGATGAGGAAGATGATGATGATGATGGTGATGATGGTGATGATGATGAAGATGTTGATGAGGACGATGATGGAGATGAAGATGATGATGATGAAGAAGATGATGATGATGGAGATGTTGTGTTGATGGGGAACCTAGAGATGACAATGATGATGAAGATGGTGATGGTGATGGTGATGGTGATGGTGATGGTGATGACGATGAAGATTTTGATGATGATGCTGATGGCGATGATGATGAAGATGTTGACGATGATGGTGATGGTGATGTTGAGATGATGATCATGATGATGTTTAGAAGATCATGATGGTGATGATGGTGATGATGATGGAGAAAATGACAATGATGGATATGTTGATGAGGAACCTGCAGATGCCAATGATGATGATGATGGAGATGTTGATGAGGAACCTACAGATGCCAATGATGATGGTGATGACGGTGAAGATGTTGATGATGATGGTGCTGGTAATGATGATGATGATGATGATGACGAAGATGATGGTGACATGATGGAGATGTTGATCTGATGAGGAAGATGATGATGATGATGATGGTGATGATGATGAAGATGTTGATGACGATGATGATGGTGATGAAGATGTTGACGATGATGGTGATGGTGATGTTTAGATGATGATCATGATGTTGTTCAGAAGATCATGATGGTGATGATGGTGATGATGATGGAGAAAATGACGATGATGGATATGCTGATGAGGAACCTGCAGATGCCAATGATGACGATGATGGAGATGTTGATGAGGAACCTACAGATGCCAATGATGATGGTGATGACGATGAAGATGTTGATGATGATGGTGTTGGTAATGATGATGATGATGATGATGATGATGATGAAGATGAAGATGATGGTGACATGATGGAGATGTTGATCTGATGAGGAAGATGATGATGATGATGGTGGTGATGATGATGAAGACGTTGATGACGATGATGATGGTGATGAAGATGATGATGATGAAGAAGATGACGATGATGATGGTGATGAAGATGATGATGATGAAGAAGATGACGATGATGGAGATGTGTTGATGGGGAACCTAGAGATGACAATGATGATGAAGATGGTGATGGTGATGACGATGAAGATTTTGATGATGATGCTGATGCTGATGATGATGCTGATGATGATGATGATGATGATGAAGATGTTGACGATGATGGTGATGGTGATGTTCAGATGGTGATGATGATGATGATGATGATGATGATGGAGATGTTGATGAGGAAGGGGGAGATGACAATGATGATGAAGATGTTTATGGTCATGAAGATGATGATGATGGTGATGGTGATGATGATGGAGATGGTGGAGATGATGGAGATGGCGATGAAGATGATGATGATGATGATGATGGTGAAGATGATGAAGAAGATGATGATGATGGAGATGTTGACCTGATGACGATGAAGATGATGATTATGGTGATGATGATGAAGATGTTGATGCTGATGATGATGGTGATGAAGATGATGATGATGGAGAAGATGATAATGATGGAGATGTTGATGAGGAACCTACAAATGCCAATGATGATGATGATGATGATGGTGATGACAATGAAGATGTTGATGATGATGGTGATGGTAATGATGATGAAGATGATGATGATGATGGTGATGGTGATGGTGATGTTTAGATGATGATGTTCAGAAGATGATGGTGACATGATGGATATGTTGATCTGATTCAAGGAAGATAATGATGATGATGATGATGGTGATGATGATGAAGATGTTGATGATGATGATGATGGTGATGAAGATGATGATGATGAAGAATATGATGATGATGGAGATGTTGATGTTGATGGGGAACCTAGAGATGACAATGATGATGAATATGGTGATGGTGATGGTGATGGTGATGACGATGAAGATTTTGATGATGATGGTGATGGTGATGATGATGAAGATGTTGATGATGATGGTGATGGTGATGTTTAGATGATGATCATGATGATGATAATGATGATGGAGATTTTGATTTGATGAGGAATATGATGATGATGATGATGATGGTGATGATGATGAAGATGTTGATGATGACGATGATGGTCATGAAGATGATGATGATGAAGAATATGATGCTGATGGAGAATATGATGCTCACAACTCCCTCTAGTCTCTCTCTCCCCAACCATCAATCTCTCTCTCTCTCTCTCTATGTCTCTCTCTCTCTCTCAAACACACACACATACACACACATTATGTCACTTTCCATTCTCAAACCCATACCCCCTCCATCCATATCTATCTCCAACTTTCTCCCTCCATCCCTCAACCTACCTTCTCTCCCTCCCTCTCTCATCGCCTGTCTCTCACCTTCTATCCCTCCCTCATCTTTCCCTCAACCTATCCCAATCTCTCCATCACTCCCTCTCTCTCCATCGCCACCACTCTCTGCATGTCTCCCACCAACACTTTCTGTCCCTCCCTTCCTATCTCTTATTTCGTTCTATCCCCATCTATCTCTCACTCCCTCCAAATCCATTCCTCCCCATTGTCCCTCTCCCTCCCTCGCTCTATGTCTCTCCCCCCCTTGTATTCTTTATTTCTCTCTCACATCCCCCTTGCCTCCATCCATTCCCCCTTGTCACTCAAGTCTCACTTTCAACTTCTAACCCTATACCTCTTCAGAACCTATTCTACTCCTAATAGTGCTCTCAAGCTCCACTTCCCTTCACCCCCTGTAGCCCATCATGTTCTCATTCCCTTCATCTCTCCCCACTCAAGCTTCCAACATCCTTCTAAGCCCTTGACCCTTTCCCACCCCTATTAAATATTAACCATAGATTCCCTTGACCCTTCCCCACCCCTTCTCAAATATTAAACAAAATTTCCCTTGACTTCTACACCCCTTCTTTCTCAAGTATTAAACATGTATTTTATGATTTGAATAACGCGAGCGCGTTTTGTAACTATATAACGCGTGCGTGTTATGTAGTTATATAACGTGTACGCGTTAATTATTGATATAACGTGCACGCGTTATTTAGTTATATAACACGTACGCGTTATTTAAATCTAAAAGCGCGGCAATATTTTTGAATTTAAACAGGCCGAGTCACATGCTCACATGTCAACAATAATCCTATGTGTATGCTTTGGAGTTTGCTTCGGTAATTCCAAACCTGTGCTATGTTAATGAAAAACCAAAGCTAATTGGCTATTTCTTCCAGTTTCTGGAGAAGCCTGTGCTTAGACACTCGTTACAATATGCGACACAGAGTCATTTTTGACGAAATCTTAGACACAAATAGCATTTTTTCTGCAGATTCCAAATATGTAACTTTTATTTTGAAATATTAATTTTTCCTATTTTCTTTCAATTTCTTTTCTGTCCTACCTCCTTAACTCGTGAAACACATTGTTAGTGTTTCTTCCATAACTTTTTCAATTCTCAATCATTTCAAAAAAAAATTGTATGGTGCACAAGAGGACACTAACCTCCACGTTCTATGAAAAACCCATTTCAAGAATTTTGCATTAAGACCTTCAAAGGCTCTACCCACAAAAGATGTACTATTTTTGAGGTTTGATCACTTAGACAATTATAAAAAAATTATAAAATTACTAATTTAATTTTCGAAAAATAATGGCGCACAAGTGCTATGTGTTCTCTACATGCATGCCGATTTTTGTAGCTTGATTCCATCATTTAGGCCCTCAAAGGCTCTACCCACAAAAACATATACCTTATCATTTGCCTGAAAAATAAAAAGTGTCTGTTAGGAAAACTGAAACTTGACATAGCTATGCAAATTTTCAATACATAAAAGTTATATATTCAGAAACGTGATTCAATTTCCTACATTTCATCTTTTCTACTCAATGCAAGATATTTTCCGTAAGTAAATCAAAAAATCCAAGTAAGTTGAGGGATGCCTGCTTTTTCAGTTTTCTATTGCATCTAACATGCCAAAAGTGACCCTCATTAGCTTGCACTGACCCTTAGGGCATATGCATATCATCTTAAATATAAAATATATAAACCGTGTTTCGAGCCGCAACCGATAAAATAAACAAATCATTGAAAAATCAGCAGTAGCCAGACCGTTAACCGGACGGATTCACTAAACCAAACGGTGGGTGATTTGATTGGGATCACTTACTGGGGAGAATTCCTAACCGATTGATGCTACGATTTCAGAGGCATCAACAAGATTATTCAACTTTCTTGAATATTTTTCTTCTTCAACTTTCCTATTTTTTCTCTTCATCTATGATCTTTGTTTCTACCTCAAATAGGCAACCTTTTGCATTCTTCACATCACTAATAAGGTCTTCATTGTGCTTACACAACCCTTTATTTCTTCATCTTTGTTTTCCAATATTTCCTTTGGACAATCCTTTTCCATCATCAATTTGATTGCCTTTCCTTCTTTTCAGTTCTTAACCTCCTTAACAAATGATTGATTAAGACCCTGCAAATTGGAAAACTGATAATCTTTCTTTGCAAGTTCCTTTTTAGCTTTATACAATTCATCTTTGATTTTCTGTAATTTGGATGCTTCCATGTTTTCCTTCTCAATTTACTTCATATTCAATTGTTCTCTTCTAATTCCTCTCAAAGATCCTTCAATATTATGGTATCTTGATTTTCATCTTTAAGCCAGCTGTCTAGGAATAACTTTTTAAATCTCATAAAGAAGTTCTAGCATCTCTTGTCTGACAAAATATTTCCAACATGTCTGAGCATCTACAAATAACAGTTGAAAGTCCACATTTTCCTATCCAACAATAAAATGAAGGATTGGGTTTAAACTATTCCTAATTAATACCATTTGTCTCTATTTCAGGAAGTGTGCAATTCAATTTCTGAAGCATGGTATATTATTAGAGTTCCTTATCAAATATTTGAACATAATGAACCATATTCATTTCCTTTATCAATTTGTTTCCACCACCTCTTTAAAACTATTATACTAAATATTCCATCTTGGACCTCTTCAATATTCCCATATTCACCCACTCGTGCTCTATTTTATTGGAGTTTCTCCCAACCGTTTCAACATGAAAACTCAATGTTAGTAATCTCAAGTTGAGGTTTGGATGAACATGCTTTGCATGACCCCAATAAAGAAGATAGATGAATACTATACATTTGGGCCACTCATATACATATGAAATACTTATCAAGAATGAGATCTAGGAGCCCAAAAAGAAAAGCTACTATAGATCACTTTTTTGCACCTCTACGAGAAACAGAACAGTTACGTTGTAAAGATGTTAAAATTTATTAAGAAAAAAGAGTTGAATTATGTTGTATAGTTATATATATATATTCCATTATAAATATTTTAAATATAATTTGAGATGACATGTTATTTTTTATAATATTTTATTATTTTTTATAAAGGACACGTGTTAGCTATATGATGAGCATGGAAGGAGTTACACCTCTTCCCCTACTAGGCTATAGAATGCGCCTCTTCGATGCAATGAAAACATGGAGTAAAGCAATCCAAAGGAGATACCCACTCAATCAATTCTCAAAACATTAACACCCTCAGTAGAAAACCAATAAGAAAAAAGGATATTACACTTTCTGTAAATACATATATGCATAGTAAGAAAGTAAACAGGTATAGCAGAGAGCTGTTGGTCACCCTATCTACCAATTAATTACAACTAACACACATGATGTTCAATATGAATTGTCAACCCAAGGAAATCTTTTATTTCAATGGAAATAAGCACAATCTATGCATAAACATTTCAAGTAGATGATTAAATAAATGGAGATGAATGATCCTACCTATTTGCTCAGCCAAACTCATCTCATAGCTAAAACTAATCTAACTTATCCATCTAGGAATTCAAAATACAATTATCTCCCTACAAATATCAATCTAGCTATTACTGATCTAGGAATGAAATGAACTAGACTTACTTTTGCAAGAAGTTAAATCCTATAATTATCAAACTATAGTATTCAATCTCTGTTGATTTAATTAATCTAGCAGCTACTATAATTCAATCATAATCTGTCTAATCTAATGAATTCAAGAAAGATAAAATAGCAACCAGAAACTAGAAGTAAGCTTGAACTCTAATTTGATTAATATTGGAAATCGTAGAAAGAATAAATGAATGAAAGGAATTCGAGCTGAGCTTGGCTGTAACAGTTGATATAACACACCACACATCAAATAAACTAACCTACACAGTCAACTATCACACCACACAGTTGCAGCTATTCAGGATGTAATCATAAACTACCAAAGAAGAATACAATTATCATTTCATTGTTGCAGCTCGCAGTAACACATCTAATGCAATTCCACACCACATAACAGGAAAGAAATTAAACTACCTACTTAACTCGACTATCTTTGTGAGAAGGAGGGCCTTGGCCTTCTAACAGAGATGTCATAGACTAACACAAATGAAACACCAAGATATAAGAAACTCTGCTCCTTGTATTAGAAATAATGAATCACAGTCACTGCTCTTTGTTTCAGCTTATAAAATTATAAATTCTCCAACCCCAGGCTCAGAATGCCTCTTTACATTTATACCCTCATGACAGGAATTCATTTTACAAAAATATCCGGCAGCTATGGAGATCTACGATCTTCAGGCTACCGATTTGCAATGGAACAGTTACAACCATAAGTGGACTTGAATGAAACCATTACGTTCAGGCCTAAGCTATTACATGTTGTCACTGCCCAGAATAGATTCGAACTGATTGGATTGGATGGTACCCAGATGCTCTATTGTGACTCAGTCGCAGCTGGACATCTAGAGGAATACTCAAACTATTGCAGCAATAGGTGGACCCGAACTCAAGAAGGGACAACTGGCACCACATATGCCTCTTCTCTAAAGGTTAGCAAGATGCTACACCTGCGGTCTTGTAAAGGCTTCTAGGCTATCTTTATCGAATCAGTCAATATTAGCACAACCTTAAAAGATAGAGTACAAAACCATAAAAAAATTAGGCATTAATTGAATAAAAAATAATAGATTATACATGTTGCAATCCATGCTTTGCTTGGGAAAATATCTGCTTGGATCAAGGACTAGTAAGGCAAAACAGGGAAAAAGGTGTAGATAGGTGTAGGAAAAAAAGGGGCTATTTTGGGGGCCAACATCTCCCCCTAGCTATCCAATTGCATGTCCTCATGCAACATCCAACTAATCCGAGTCTAACTCTAGTCCCAGTTCATGCCGGAGGAAAAATTGAAGGAAATGTCAAGTTCCTTGCCTGCTTCCAGAAACCCATTGCAAGCAATCCAATATTCCCAGCACTGCTTTTCTTCTGCCTTGGTCAATGTACAATTGTCCCTGTACTGCCCTCCTAGCCACCATATGAGTGGAAATATGAACTTGAGTCCCGTCCAGTGTATCCCACACATTCTCATGCAATTAACATACCCTGCTACTCTGGGAAGAGTGTGTTTAAAATTCTTAAGGTAGTAAGGATCCCTTTTTTTAAAGTTGGAGAAGAAGTCTGCCACCTGTGCTTCCAACCCTCTAAAGCAATATGTTGTTGTTTGGAGATCAGTTCAACATAGGTAGAGATGACCTTCTCTTGCATCTTCTTCAGATGCTGAGTCTTTGGAGTAGATAAGAAACATCTTCCATGGTTTATAAGGAGAACACGAGGAGATTGGGGTTCACTGCTAATCCATAGATTGACACTGGCCTCATTCATAGAGATTTTCTGGAAAGCATCTTCTCACTGCACATGATTATTAACAAAATAGGAAAAGGCTCTCAACTGGACATCCCCTACAGAGGGAATAGGACTAGAGCAAGATTCACCAAGACATGCCATATCGTGCAAATATAATTCACACAACAGGTGTTTCTCAAGGAAATTGTTTGTCAAAAAGGTCTCTATGAACTGGGAAGGGACCAACAATTGATAAGGTCTACCCTCCTATAAATATTTTAATTTGAGCAGGGTCATTTGTTCATACAGGAATACCGGGTAGGAAAGAGACAGGTCTCTTGAACTCAACAACTCTCGAGAGAGAGCATACATTTGATCTTTTTGTTTTTGCATGGATTTGAATTCCTTCGAATCCTCTAATTATTTTTGCAGCTCTTCCATTTGAGATCTCTGAAGAGTTGATTCCTCTGCCCACTTCTCCCTCAATCCTTTGATAGTATTTCTATGTTCAGAGAGAGGGACCATCCCTTCTCGGCGGTGATTAATATACTTCTTCCATTTGGCTAACTCCAGTTGTAACAAAGAAATCTTTTTCTCCAAAAGTTGAATCCTTCTATCCTCCACATCTTTTTCATCATCGGAGTCTAAATTAATGATGTCCTGAGATAGTTGCATTCTTACCTTGTCATCAAATGTTCTAGCTTCGTCATTTTGGATTGGCAGTGTAACAGCTTCCTCTTCCATTGGTGTTGCAATGGCCTCTTCTTCTGTTGCAATCTCAGCAGTTAATTTTGGGGATGCTGGTTCTTTTGTAACAAGATCTTCTCCCTGTATTCCAACCTCAACAGCTTCAATTTGTGTTGCTGAATCAACCATTAATTTTGTGAATAGTCATTCTTTTATGACAGCATTCCCTTCCTGCATACCAAACTCAGTAGCTTCTACTTAAGTTGCAGTCTCAACCAATACTTTTAGGAATGCTCGTTCTTGTGTGACAACATCCTATCTCTTCAATTCCACCTCAGCAACATCAGTTTGATTTGCAGTCTCAACAAATATTTTTAGGAATGTTGGTTCTTGTGTGACAACATCCTTTCTCTCCAATTCAATCTCAGCAACTTCAGTCTGAGTTGCAATTTCAGCAAACATTTTTAAAGACATTGGTTCTTGTGTAACAACGTCTTCCTCTTGTTCCTCGATATCAACAATTGTTGTATGGGTTGCAACTTCACTAAATATTTTCAAGGATTTTGGTTCTTGTGTAACAACATCCAGTTTTTCAATTTCTTCAGATTGCTGGTTGTCCTTGAATTACCTCGATGTCTTCTAAAAGATGAGACTGGTCCTGGAATGGTTCAATATTTCCTGATGGCTGGAATTTCATTTCTTCATTCTCTCCTAGTTCCAGTTCAGGGATCAAGTCTAATTCTGTCTCCTTCTCCTTCATCAGCTCCACTGCAGGTACACTTTCTCCTTCTTGCTTTACTTGTATAGGCTCTTGTGCTACCAAACCCAGCACTATGACTCCGTGCCCTACAGATTTAAATATATGTCCACATTCTGGGCATACCATTTCTTCTTGTTCTTCATTTCCCAAAATAGGAGATGAATTTTCTAATAGATCTGTATCCTCCACTAAGGTATTCAAACCCTTCTCTGTCTGATTTCTGGTTGCTTCCTTCCATTTCTCCAATTCCTTCGGAAGCAATTGCACCTCCTCCTTTAACAACTCATTTTAAAAAAGAAGGATTTCAATTTGGGGTTCTTACACGATAGGTTCTTGTGTAACAACCGGTGATTTGGGGTTTAAAATAGGATTTTATATGCCTACCTGAGTTGCACATGCTACTTCTGCTGTGGGAATTTCAATATTTGCCCCAATTGTACATGCTCTTTCTGTCATTGTAACAACTTGAGTCCTTCTCTTCTTCCTAACTCCCAATGGCTGGCCTTCACTGCATGCTACTACTGCTGCTGTAACAGCTCTAGTTCTTCTCTTATTCGCTGAGGTAGATGTCTGACCCTTATTCCCTGACCTTTTTCTTCTTTTCTATGACGTAGGGGTTTCTAAATTTTCAGAAAGAGGCATGAATTCCTCCTCTTCAACGATAGTTTCCCTTATTTTAGGGGAGGATGCGACATCCAACACCCCCATATTTCCTCCTTCTGCTGCCTCTGCCTAGTATTCTTCCTCTTCCATTGCAACTTCCGCAGCTGCAGCTTCCACTGTCGCAGCTTCAACAACTGCTCTGGTTTCAGCTTCCTCTGCTGCAGCTACTAATGATTCCATCTCCACTAATTCAGCTGCCACCCTAACTGCAATTTCTATTCGGTATGTTTCTTCCTCTATAGGGTTTGTTGTTGTTGCAGCCTCCAATATCACTGCCTCATTTGCCACCAGTTCCATCATATCTCCTTCTGCAATAGGGTTCGCTTTTGTCGCAGCTTCCCCCATATTTACCTCTTCTAGCTAGTCTTCCAATGCTCCATCCCCCCCCCAAGTTGAATTGGAGGAACTCCAGTCCTCATTTACCATCTCAACACCTCCTATAGCCATGGCAGGTGCTCGGGATACCCTTGGACGAGCAACAAATTCTTCCCATGTCAAATTTTGGCGCACAAGGGCCCTTAAGACTAAGAGTTTAATCAACCCATGGTTTGAGAGGGAAGATAAAGGATGTCGAACACCCTTGACATACCCAACCATAGTTTGCAGAGATTGTAAAAGATAAAACGACATATTTAACAATCTGTGATGGCATAAATGTGAAAGGAGGAAGAATTCATGTATGTAAGCCACTATGTACCTATTTTAACAGGAAATGTATTTCTTGATGATGGTCACCACCTGGTTCCAAGGATTTGGAAAGGATTCCAATGCTATGCCTCGGGCATGCGGCCGAACAACCTCTCCGGCTGCTAAAAATGCTTCTGTTGTAGTTGGACTATGGCACTTCCGACCAAACCATTGCATCCCGGTTCTGGGAAATCTTGTTACCTCTGCCATGATTGCTTCTGAAAAATCTATTCTCATACCTCAAACTTCTGAATGAGTGCTAGTTAGATTTTGAGCAAACAAAAGTGTAGTTTCTACATGAAAATCAGCCAACCGCTAGAAATATTCAATCCAGCCAGCTTCCTGGAAGATGGTAAAAACTTCTCTGTTTGCACTCAGAGGCTCTATGCTAACAGGCTCATGTCTTACCGGGATGCCCATATTGTAAAGCTTCCTGTAAATTCTACTGCTAGAGGAATGAGTGACAGTCTCAGATGTCGAGCAACTGCATGCTAAATGAGCAATGAATAGCCAAAGTTTGATTTGGGTATTTTGGGAAAGGTGGCACAGTTATTTTTGGGAATTGGCACAACCATTTTTGGTATAAAAGTGGTGACAGGTTGTCGCATGGGGCAGGTCGAATGGCAGTCAAAAAATGAAAGCGAAGGACGAATCAGACGCATTTTCCATCTCAGTGGATTGGATAAGGATAACTGACATGGACTAATGACAAAATATATTCATTATTGATTACTACATTTAGTCATGCCTAATTATGTTTATGATTAAGACTTCATACCTTTAAATGTAATGCCAAACCGACGTGTTGCAAGGTGGCGCCTTTCCACGGTCACAGCGTTGATAGGATCATCAATTCGCACATGCACCCATGAGCTGGTCATTTTCGAGTGGCAAATAAAGTACATCCAGGTTGGTGTAGATCATAAGAACATGTGGCAACTAGGTAAGTTGTTAATGTTCATTGTGGAGGATGGAGAGCACTAATACCGATGAGCAAAGATATAATAAGGATTCAATGCGGAATTAGCGGAGTTGTAGTTGCCAAAAGTAGGAAAAATGGACAACTTTAGCAGTGCCACAGCTACTAAAATAAGAAAAATGGTCAAATTTAGGTGTTGCAGCTGCTCGAAATAGGAAAAATAGGCACTTTTGGAGGTGTCGCAGCTGCTCGAAATAGGAAAAATAGGCAACTTGGTGGTGTCGCAGTTGCTAAAAATAGGAAAAATGGGCGATTTGAGCGGTGTTGCAGTTGTGTAAAAGAGGAAGAATAGGCAACTTTGGCAGAGTCACAGCTGCTAAAAATAGGGGAAATAGACAACTCAGTGGTGTTGCAGCTGCAATAAAGAGAGATAAGCCAATGTTGCAGCCGCGCCAAATGGGAAAGATAGGAAATTTTGGCAGAGTTGCAGCTGCTCAGGAAAAGAGACCTTGGTGGGATTTAGTAGTGTTGCAGCTATAGGAAAAAGAGATAGTCCATATGGAGTGGTGTTGTAGCTGCAAAAACAGATACTTGGGTGGGAATGTAGGAGTGTTGCAGTTGCGTGAAAAAGAGAAATGAGCCATATTTTGCTGAGTAACTATTGTTGCAACATTCTTTTCTTCCAAGGAGTTATTCACAGAGAGGAGGATCAAACAGAATGACACAATTGCTTGGCTCGAGTTACGACTACCTCCATTCGAGTGATCTTCCATACATAAACCTATTAAGAGTTCTTAAAACAAAAACCCATCAAAACTAAAAAATAAAATCAAAGAAAAGAAAAGAAAATGATTTATTTATATACAGAAAAATTTATGCAGAATTGCAACGACCTTTTAAAAATTGTCAGCGATAGGGAAAGGTCCTTGCTCCTGAATCAGCTAGTAATCTAGATCAGCTGCTACATGTGAAAGAAATGTATCGCTTGAAACTGGTTTATGATACAGTTGCAACCGATGACCATTGGCAAATAATGGTGTTCGATTTTCATCGATGGTGATCAAAAGAACTATTCCATTGTTAAACACTATGTCTATCAGGTAGGGTCCCAACCATCTTGTACGTAGTTTTCCTTTGAAATCCCTTTTAAAATGTGAATCATACAACAGAGCCCAGTCTCCTTCACATAAGACTTTCTTCTTTATAAATTTATCATTCCACTTGGAGCGTTGCTGTTGGATCAAAGCTGTATGATGAACTGTAGCTGTGCGCTTCTCATCCAGCTTGTTAAGCTGATTCAAATGGTTCCTCTGAGCTTCTGTTAAATCAAGGTTTTCTTCTATGGCTGTCTTGAAAGTTCTGATTTCAAATTCAATCGGGAAGACAACATTTTTTCCATACACCAATTCATATGGGGAAAACCAATAGTGTTGTGCCATGTGGTGCGATAAGCCCATAGTGCCTCTGGGAGTCTGGCAGCCCAATATTGTCGATGGCTTTTCACTATTTTTGTTAAAATAGCCTCAATGACCTTATTTGTGCTTTCAACTTGGCCATTGGCCTGTGGATGATATGGTGAGGTTATTTTGTGCTGAATTTGAAACTTCTGTAATAGGGCTTCCAATTTGTGAGACACTGTTAACACCCAAAAAGTGCTCACTACCTCATCTACCCCATTACATGACTCATTTGTCCATATTTCCTACCAAAAAAGTCTCCAAAAGGCCAAAAAACCATTAAAAAAGCCTCCAAAGGCCAAAAAACCCCTTTTTCCCCAACAAATACTCCAAAATTCCTCCAAAATAGCAAAAACCCTCTAAAAAGGGAATAAAAAAATATAAAAAAGAGTAAAAAGAGGGGAAAAGGAAGCAAAAACCCTATACAGCTGACCTAAACCATATGGTGCCCAGAACCATGGGCCAACACTCCACCACTGAAAAACCTATAAATAGGTGATGGAGGCCCCTCATTTCATATCCACAGTCAACCGCACCCTTACTCTGCTAAAATAACTCTTGAAACCCTAGATCACCCTTGAGCTACTTTCACATTTGAGTACCCCTTTGGCCCATTTCCAAATCCCTTTGGAGAAAGAGAAAGGAGCAAAGCTGGAAGATTGGAAGCAACCCTCTTGGACTACTGCAAAGGCTTCACCAACCTTGACATTGGAGGTATAATCAATACAAAAAACCCTTTTTATTATCTTGTCTTTTCTGTTTTATGCACATGCTTAGAGTAGTTATTATTTTACTGTACTGTCTTTCATTTACTGTTTTTTTGAACTACTACTAAGGAGTCCCTTCTCCTTAGTAGGTGCTCATTTACATAAGCTAGGGTGAAAACCCTAGCTACAGTTTTGGCGACTCCGCTTGTGTTCCTTTTAATTTCTTTTTATAGTTTTAAAGTTTTAAACGTTTTCAATTTTCTGCAATTTTTTTTTCTATTTTTTCCTTTCGGCTGTCATCAACCGCGTCTTTTTCCCCCCGCAGTTGCGTTCCGACCATGTCTTTCAGGCATTTACCTACAATCCGACCGTGTCTCTCAGACTGTTTTCGGCGATCTACTGGCAGTTTCTAGTCTGTTACTTGTGATCTGACCGCGCCTATTAGCTTGTTTCATGCGGTCCGACCGCGGCTGTTAACCCTTTTTTCCGCAGGCTGCTTGCGGCTTTTGGCCATTTTTCTGCAACCTGCCTATGTCTTTCAGCCTTTTTCCCACGTCCCGCTTGCGGCTTTCAGCCATTTTCCTGCAACCTACCTGCGTCTTTCGGCCAAAATCCTGAAACCCGTCCACGACTGTTGAGCTGTTTCCCGCGGTCCGACCGCACAGATTTGCCATAGACCTGCGGTCTTTTTTCTGCACTTTTTTCACTGTTTTGAACCCAGCACTTTGCTGCAATATTTTCTGCACCTGCACAGCCATCTGTCCAATTTGTAGCCATACTTCCCTATAGCCCTTTTTCTGCAGTATTATTTCTGTTCCATTTACAGAAATGTTTTTAAAAATTTCAGCATTTTAATTGAAAAGAGAAAATTTTTCATTTCAAAGTTTAAATTCTGTATTGTTAGTTAGAAAGTTGCCCACCCCATGGCACTTTTACTTGGGTTCATCATCTCACACACACACACTCTGTCACCTAATTCAAGTGAGCCCTAAAAATACTACTTAACACAACCAACATTCTAACCCCACTTGGGGAACACATAATAATTTTTGTAGGTAGGTAGGATCGGGGGGATAGGCATCCAAATAACACCCCTCGGTTGCTTACACTTGAGACATAGTTGTTGTCCATTAGGGAACCAAAATCCCCTAGTATTTTTTGACATGATTTAAAACCAATTTATCGGGAAGGCCTCTCCCCTAGGAGGGTTGAAGTCGCCAGACTGGTTCCAGAAGCTTGAGTGGAATACCACAATCCATTCAGTAACCGAAGGATACCTTTCGCAGTTCTCGGTGTATCACCCGTATGGGGATACAGTGGCGATAGAACCAAACGGTAGATTCACCCATCCGAACGTGCCATGAACAGGGTATCTTAGTTGCTTTTCTTATAGGATTGACTACCCGGTGTCCCTCGTGGTAGGGGGATATCTTTAGCCACTTGGCTCTACTATCCATATTGTCTGACTTGGATTTCATCACCTTGCAGAGGATATGTCTAGTTGAGTCATAACACTATTTAGCTAGGTGTTTGCATGCTCCCTTACCTCCTTTTGGTCTAGCGAGTCCAGTATTTTTATTTTTTAGGAAACCTGCTGCTTGTTGGTATTCTGACCATTTCTGTTGATACTCCACTTATTGTAGCACAGCTGTTACAGTAAGTGTTTTGAGTTGGTTGTTGGCCTGAGTGCCATATTTTTTGAGCTCTCCTTCTGCACACTCGGTTGCATTAGGGTTTTTGAGTTGTTTTTCACTCAACACAACCCCAAGATACTTGACACCATCTATCACCATTGAGTCCCCGAGACATTCTCAGCACCTCAGGGGCGAGCCCCCATAGCACGGTTCACTTGACATCACCCGTCATAGACATAGATCTTCATCACTTGATACCACTCATCATAGATCTTGAACTTTGTCACTTGACTCCACTCGTCAACGGCATAGAACTCCGTCACTCGATCTTGACGCCCCTTATTTTACCTCTGATTCTGAGGCAGAGTCTGAGAACCCCACTTACACTGCACCAACTAGCCCCATGGCTAGCGTGACTTCCACCTCTTTCTTTGTAGGGACCATTGGTGGAGCATCCACCACCACACTTGCTTTGGGTATGCCCACTATGGGGCCCACATCTACCATTCTGATCACTATACCCATTCCAGTAGCTGGCATACCTATCCCTACTCCATCAGTGACTCACACTACCCTTGGCAGTGCAGGACCGTCCCATACCACTTTCGTTCCTCCACTTGGGGGCAACATCCCAAACCCAGCCCCTTCACTTGGGGGCATTGGCCCCAACATGGTCACAACCGCTAGTATGTCACATCCTTCTACTAGTTTGCCATTCATGACTAGTCTTAACCTTCCTGACCTAGCTAGACTAACTAACGATCCCATCAGACACGACCCTACGTGGCCTCACATGCCCAACAAGCTGCCCTCTGACATCCCTAAGTTTGAGGGAAAGGTAGGTGAAGACCCCCATAACCATATTATGTCCTTCCATCTATGGTGTTCCTCCAACTCCATAGTGGATGATTCTGTCCGTCTCCATCTGTTACAACACACCCTCACTGGCTCTGCAGCTAAGTGGTACATTGAGCAGCCCCATGGGACCCATGCCACCTTTACTTCCCTTGCCTCCACTTTCCTACAGTTCTTTTAGTTACCTGTCCGCTATGACGTGGGAGTTGAGATCCTACTGTCTTGCAGACAGAACACGGCTACCCACATCACTAACCACATTCATGAGTGGCGTCGATGCCGCAGCCTCTGCAAAATCAAGTTAGATGACCGTATCTTCTTAGATTGGTTTCTAAAATCCCTCCTTCCTGTCATTGCCAAGGATGTGCAATCCGAACGACCCCAGTCCGAACAAGAGGCCATCCTCAAAGCCCAACAATTTGACCTTATTTATGCCCAGTCGGGTTATTTGTATTCCATCATACCTGATGCCCCTCGCGGCGATTCCTCCTGACACGATGCGCCAGGGGCATCCGATGCCGTAGATGGCATCATTGGCTATATTCCCTCGCATCCTCAACCCTTTTCCATAGCACGTCCTAGCCATGGCCCCGACCTTTCGCGAGCTACATCTCAATCCGGAGCAACCAATTCGTATGCTCCCATGGCACATCACCACCATTCCCATGGACCCTCATGTCCACCTCAGTGCTTTGGTCATGCATCCCTCGTTTACGCCCCCCCTGATCGCCCCTTAGCCATAATACCACCCACAGGCTGCACCAGCTCCTATGTCCTCTCAAGCCCAACCTACTTATTACCCACCACAGGCAGCCCCTGTGGCAAACCCACAACCTGTTTCACAGACATATCAACAACCCCCATAAGGTTCAACACCTGCACAGTGTCCACCTACTTATTATCCACCACAACCTGCTCCCGCACCTGCACAACCGCAAAACTCACCAGCTGCCCAAGGGAAAGTGTACGCCCAACAGAATCCAGAGCAGAACCAAAATAACCAGTTCCAACAGCGCCAGCAAAACTGTGGCAAAGGCCGTAACCATGGGAATAACCCCCCACTAGACCAAGGCGGTCAACCTCCCAATCCCCCAAACAACAATAACGCAACACCTGCCAACCAAAACCCTGATCGACTGCCCAAGCAGGCCAAAAATCCTAATTTGCAAGCAAACCATCCTTGTTCTATTTGTGGGGTCTATGGCCACTACACACATGCTTTCCCACATTTGGAGCGAGCTTAGCAACTCTGGAATGATGATGTCCATTGCCAAGGGCACGTGGCTCCTCAGGCACCACCCAACCCCCCACCACCTCAGCATCAACCTTTGGTGCTGCAAAACGCCTTACCAACCCAAGGCGTAGTGAAGACTCAGCCGTTGGCTCCCCCTCAAGGTAATGTGCCACCACAACAACAGATCACTTATGTCGCTCCTGATCAACCCATGTTAGACTCAGGTACCCACCACTTGTTAATGATGTCATCCATCGATGTCAACCTCCAAACCTGTCGGAACCAATATGGCTCCACCCCTAAAGCCTCTCCCGCCGACAAAAACACTAATTCTCATCCCACTGATCAGACGTTCCGTATACCTCCGGCTCCACTAGATGGCGCCTCCAAAGCACCTCACTTCCCACTTCATTGCATCAACAATAATCCCAATGCTCGCGCTGCGTCAAATTACAACATTGCAGATGACTTAGCCCAGTCTCCCGCAGCCATGTCTACGTTAGATGTCTTAAAAAATTGTCCTTCATAGCGCAAGACTTTGCTCTCCGCAATTGGTGCTATTGACCCAAATGATTCATGACTGATGGCCTTCGATTTGGACCAGTCCGAACCACGCATTCCTTCAACTTTAGCGTTCCAAGTTTCTGTTTCCGTTTGGAATCTTGTCATCCATCGGTGCATTATCGATGAAGGTGCCTCTACATGCGTTATGTCCACATTCGTTTCGTAGAAGTTGGGATCCCCTACTCTCCAGCATTCCACCACTGCATTGCAAGCCTACGACGGCCGTTCGGCTCAACCCCAAGGTCTCTTAGCTAATGTCCCCATCCAATTGGCTGGAAAAACCGTGCTCATTGACATAAAGGTTTTCAATGCCCAACTTGATTATAACCTCTTACTTGGCTGCAGCTACATGTATGCCATGCGGGCAGTTGCCTCATCCGTTTTTCATACCATGATGTTCCCCCATGACTGACGCATGGTCAAGGTCGATCAACTCACCTATTATGCTCCCAATGCCCCCACTGCACCCAAAAATGTTCTCCCCATGGTTGAACAACATGTTTGTGGTGCAACTACCTCGTTTGTTTCCTCCGTGGGACCCGGAGTTTACTCAGATATACCGATGACCTCAACATTCCAATCCATTCCACCCCCGTCACCCACGACCGAAGTATCTGACCTATGTACCCTTTCCCACAATACACAAACACCCAACAATCAACCGCCCTTGTTACCCAAACCACCATTGGTACCTAGTCACATTGGTGTTACACCCATCCACACAATCCCCTTCCTATTCCCTCCCTCGGGAGTAGTAAGCACCCCAGTTATGGCTACTCTTAGCCTCCCCGGGTTAACCTTAGGATTACCTATGTGGTATATTTCCCCTCCCATTCCCCCGTCGATAGCAAATGTCGTCCTACAACCAGTGCAACCCATTGCCACTACTAGTCAACCACCTCTCGGTGTCACTACCCCTTCGTCATCTACGAATCCCCCCCTCTTATCAAGCACACTGGGAGCAGAGGCCCACAACCATACACTGCTGTACCCCCGCCCAAAACAGTTAAAAACCCCCCTGTGTTTCGTTCTCCTCCGAAATGTTCGTTGTGTGATGAGTTAGGCCATCCAACTCATCAATGTCCACAATTACCTGCATTACAGGAACACATGCAAATGCTTGACGATGACCCCAACATCCCGGTTGTCGAACTCGATCCAACCCCTAAGCCTCGTGATAAATCATTGCATACCAACTACCCTTGTTCAATATGCGGTGTTTACAGCCATTACTCACATCACTATCCTGATCTCCCAGATTATAAAGCATCTCTCTACGAGATGAATAATTTGGACCTTGAGACAGCTCCCCCCAGTATCACCCTCCTCCGGAGAGATTAACACCATTTATATAGTCTCTTCAGCTACCACTCCCTCGTCAGCCGATTTGACAACTCAAACTTTCCACAATGATGAGGAGATTCTAGAGGCTCTCACTGCCCCGGATTATCCTTGGGAAGACATGCACCATCATTCCTATTTCCTCCCCGAAGAGTCATCCTCCACCACAGCCACCCAATTTGTGGTTGAGTCCAAAGATTTCCTTCCCACCATAGTCGACTGGTTTAAGGACCCCATTCCCGCTCCTGATTCCTTTGAGGAGGGTAACATGGCCAACATCTCACCTGTCATCCACATCGATATATCTGACCCACTTGGTGCTCTTGAAATCATTACATTAGGAGCCTCCTGTAGTGAGTATGAGATTAGAGAGTACAAAAAACTTTTCCAAGAGTTTTGTGATGTCTTTTCCTTGTCTTATACCGAAATGCCTAGTCTCGACCCCACTATTATAGAGCACCACATTTGACACATGGCTAGACGTACCCCCCGTTCGCTAGAAACAATGCCCCATTCATCCCTCAAAGCTCCCCGCTGTTAAAGTAGAGATTGAGAAACTTCGCAAGGCAGGATTCATTTATCCTATTGCATATACCACTTGGGTTTCAAACCCCGTCCCTATTAACAAGAAACAAGGCACCATCAGAGTATGTACTGACTTTCGTGATTTAAATAGAGCCTGTCCCAAGGACAACTTCCTCACGCCATTTATTGAACAACTCATCGATGCGTGTGCGGGCGTGAAGTCCTATTTTTCATGGACAGTTTTTCCAGATACAACCAGATTCAGATCCGTAAGGAGGATCAGTACAAGACTTCCTTTACCACCCCATGGGGCACCTTTTCCTATCGCATCATGCCTTTCAGCCTCAAAAATGCTGGTGCCACCTTTCAGTGGGCCATGACCTATTGTTGTCACGACTTGGTCCATATCCTGCTAGTCTATCTTGACGATCTTACAGCTCGTTCCCGGAAACGATCAGACCACCTTAACGACCTCTGGAAAGTCTTTTTGCGTTGTCGCAAATATCAAATCCGCTTGAACCCACACAAGTGTGTCTTTTGCATTTCGGTAGGTCGATTGTTGGGTTTCATTGTTTCCCAGAAAGGAATTGCCGTTGATCCCCTGAAAGTCCAAGCCATCATAGACCTTCCCTCTCCTCACACGCTTCGGCAACTCCAGAGTCTGCAGGGGTGATCTAATTTCCTCCGTCGCTTCATTCCTAATTATGCCACCACCATTCATAGTTTCTTACACCTGCTTCGTACCCACATACCCTTTGTTTGGGATGAGAAAGCAGAAGCTGCATTCGAATCCCTCAAGAAATCTCTCACACAAGCCCCTTTGATCTCCCCTTCGGATTTCTTTCAGGACTTCATCCTTTACATCTCGGCATCTGATTATGCCGTGTCCAGAGTCCTTGCTCAAGAAGACGCTGCTCGCAAGGAGCATGTCATTTATTATGTCAGCCAGACCTTGTCTGGACCACCCCTATGTTACCCATATGAGGAAAGACTAGCCCTTGCTGTCGTATTTTCTATCCAAAAATTGCGACACTACATTTTACTCAGTCATACCACAGTTGTCACCGACTCCAACCCCATGGTCTATCTCATAAACCGGCGCCTCCTGCAAGGTCGCGTTGCTAAATGGGTAATTGTCCTCCAAGAATATGACCTCACTTTCAGAACCCCTAAGAGCACTAAATCCCTTGCGCTTTCCCAACTCATCACCGATCTCCCCTCCCTTTTGCCGTCCCCACAAATCTCCGATGAGTTACCTGACAATCACTTGTTCATCATCTCATCTGATGACCCATGGTACGGTGATATTTTGTTATACCTTCGCACGTAGAAGTTCCGACCCAACATCAATCGTGATGGATGGCGTCGTATCCGTCACCAGGCCTCTCGATATCTCCTCTTAAGCGATGTCCTTTACCAGTGAGGGGTTGACACAATTCTCCATCGTTGTCTTACACACGAGGAAGCCGAACACATCCTCAATGACTGTCATAGCGGTACCTGCAGTGGACATTTCTCTGGAATGGCCACCTCCCAAAAGGTCATCCATGCTAGATACTTCTGGCCCACACTCTTTACCGACTGCATCACAACGGTCAAAAATTTCCATAATTGCCAACGTTTTTCCCCCAAGGCCCAGACACCACCCGCTCTGTTACCCCCAGTCGTCACCATTGGCCCCTTTTGTAAGTGGGCCATCGACTTCATGGAATGTAAACCCTTATCCGCCAACGGCCATAAGTACATCATTGTCGCCATCGACTACTTCACCAAATGGGCTAAAGCCATGCCCACCTTCAACTATAAAGCTGACACCGCTGCCCGTTTCTTTTTTAACCATGTTATCACTTGATTTAAGGTCCCCAAACAGTTGGTCTCAGACCATGGTTCACACTTCGAATATTCCCTTTGGCATGAGTTATCCACCCTACTGAAGTTCGAACATCAGTATTCCTCTGCTTACTACCCCCAAGGGAACAGCCAAGTAGAGGCCATTAACAAAATTTTAAAAACCATCCTCCAATGCACTGTTGACCGGCATAAGTCCAATTGGCACCACATGCTGTTCCCTGCCTTATGGGCTTACCGTACATCCACCAAAACCACCACCGGTTTTACCCCGTTTCATTTAGTTCACGGTGTAGAGTCTGTCCTCCCCATCGAGTGTCAGATACCTGCCTTACACATTGCCGTCGAGCTTCTCCGAGACACCTCCCCACTCGAGCAATGTCTGCTATCACTAGAACAAGCTAATGGAGATCATCGTGCCACTCTCCAGACCATTGAAGTCGCCAAGCACCGCTCCAAAGCTTGTTACGACAAACATGTCCACCTTCGAACTTTCCATGAAGGGGACCTCATCCTCGCCTATGACCAAGCCCATGACAAGACTTGTAAAGGAAAGTTTGAATCCATGTGGCAAGGCCCTTACATCGTGCAGACCTGCCTCGGAAATGGGGCATACATTTTAACTGATTCAGAAGGCCACCCTTTGCACAACCCCCGTAATGGGTTGTATCTTAAATGCTTTTATCCGTAAATAAGCCCACGGTCCCCATTGGTCCGTATTGTACAGTTTGCTCTCTTTTTGTTTTTCACCTTTTTTACTGCAATCTTACATTCATCATTTTTGCATGATCATAGATGGACCATCTTCCACATCATTACATTGGCTTCGCTGATGGAGCAAGCCACTGGTCTCCAAACCTGGCTTCTGCAGCATGGGTCTTATATTCCCCTTCACATGAATTGATTCATCTTGACGGAATATGTATAGGCGCTGCTACCAATAACTAGGCAGAGTATGATGCTGTGACTAGCCTCCTAACTGCGGCCCTCCAGATGGGCATATGTCACCTTCATGTGTTCCTTGACTCCCAGCTACTTGTCTCCCAGCTCAGCAATTGCTACCAGGTGCGTGATCCATGCCTCTTTAGAAAATTCTTGCGTGCAAAACAACTCAGTCGACAATTTGAATCCATCACATTCACCCATGTCCCAAGAGCTCAGAATAGTGTCGTAGATCAAATGGCTAACAACATCCTAGATTGGCACATCAATCACACCATGTAAAACCTCCATCATGCATCATCATCCCATAACATCTCATAAAAAATATATAAAAATCCAAAAAAGATTGCCAGGGGCATCCACGTGCCTATCACCACATAAACATTTGCATCCATGTGCAATAACAATAAAAACACATTACGATACAGGGGCATCCACGTGCCTAATCCTACATACATAATGTTGCACAACATAAAATGCACAAGGGGCATCCATGTGCCCATCATTCTACACCATTTGCATCCACGTGCAATACAAACCTCTAACAAACCATAAGCGCATCTACATGCGTACACTAAATCATCATCGCAAAAAGGTGCATCCATGTGCATATATATATATATATAAAATAAACGTCAATATGCTACACATGTCCTGAGTACCCCCATACTCAACTATGTCCTGAGTACCCCCATACTCAACTATACAAAAAATATCTATACATCAATACGCCTCATAGAATACATGCTGTAGCTACAAAATCAGGGGGGAGTCCCCTACACTCCCTACTGAGAGTCATATGCTCCGTCACTACATGCATCAGTTGTCCCCGACCACGGTTCCACCCCACAAACCCGTGGTACACTACACGTGGACCGTACAAAAACTCCCCTAGGACCCACTAACCCCCCCCCCCCGCCCCAATGAAAATGCAGGTATGAGTTTATCGGAATACCTGTAACTCCCGAATCTGAAAATGGCCAGTCGGATCGTCCAGAAACACCAACTCAACTATGGTCCACTCTGATCACTAGTCAAAGTCAACAAGTCCAAATGACACTTGTCATGTTGGACCCACTTACTATTTATAGTCCGTTGACTTTTTCTTGTTTTGGCCATTCTGAACCCATACGGAGTCCATTTTTCGAACCGTTTCCACCACTGTAATCAGCACGACGAGACTGTCATGATGGTTAACTTGTTTTATTTTTTTCCACATCATTTTTTAGCATTTTTTGACACCACTAGTCGCCTCGATTTGCGTGCCACTTCGACTGCTCTCCAATTTTGATATATTTTATATCATCAGATTCATTTTTCCGAGCCTGTGATGATGGTTGAGATCACTTCTCGCTCTCACCCCCATATTGTTCATGTATTTTTTCCAAAATGCCCCCCGTCGCTTTGGTTTGCATGCCACATCGGTCGTTCTCCATTTTTGACACTTTTTATATCGTCGGATTCATTTTTCTGAGCTTGTGATGATGCTTGAGATCATTTCTCACTCTCACCAGGTACAATTTCAACATTTTGTCCCGACACCTGACTGCCTCGATTTGCGCACCACATCGGCTGCCATCGGATTGTTCCACCTTTCTACATGAGCCCTTCACTCCTTTCATACTGCTATTATGATTTCATTATTTTTCCACCATTCATTATCCCGCAAGGAGGACCACCAGTGTTCCCCCCCTCCCTCATTCTTGGTCATCGTCAATGTTCCTCGATTGAGCACTTCCTCCTTGCCTGGTCATTCCCTTTGTTTGGTATAATTTTATCCCTTTTTCGGGCCGGACAAGTCCTTTATGAAAAAGGCACTTAGGGAGTTTCTATTAAGCTCTTTTCTGACTCCTAAAACAATGAAAAGATTGCCAAGCAATCTTGCTTCCTTTCATGCTCGTTAAAGTACCTGAAAGGGAATTTATCTAGTATAAGTTTAACCCTTTTCCGGACCTGGTAGACTACTTACGAAAAAGGAATACTCTAGTCACAACTACTAGAACAGTTCTTCATTGCATCCTTTTATGCTTCTTTGGGCCTTGGAGACTAACACATGAAAAAGCAACCCCCTGGAGTCTTCTTATCGCTTTCAAACTCTCTAAAATTTAAAGCAACCACGAGCATGCACCGTCTCAGGCTCATACAAATCCACACAATGGTACCATTCCTTTATTTCCTAGTCTTCTTATGGCTTTCAGACTCCTTAAAATTGAAAGCAATCACGAGCATGAACTGTCATGGGCTCGTATAAATCCACACGACAGTACCATTTTAAACAAACTTATTCTAGTTCCTTAACCCATGAAGAAGTCCCCCCGTGCCTCTTGGAACTATGATCGATCATCTCGACAGCACCCCCAATCAGGTCGCCTTTGTTCAGAGTATTCTGCAGTCTCCTGCCATTTTACACCAACTTGAGTATCACTCACCCCAGTCACTATCCTTGATTCATTATAGCTATGATCCCTTTCCCACCAGTCAATTTCATATGCTACCCGATCATCCCCGCCATCATACTCTGAACAAAGGAATTTTGAGTCCACCCACTGTACTTGCCCAGTTGTGCCCCCCAATATGCCATTCCTAGCATCAATACTCTCACACTTCGGTTCTCCACCTCACACTCCTATCAAGGAAACACCATTGCCTTGCTAGTTGCAGGTCTCCCTCTGTTGATGACAGCCCCTCTATTCCAGAGGATAGACCCAGAGGTCCCTGCGCCTTGAACCCATCACCATCTCTGGTGAGTGCCTATGGACCATTTTTAGAGGAGTCATCATTGCCTCTCTGAGTGGTTGTTTTTCACATGCTTGACTTCAACACCTTGATCGCATCGTTGAGAATCGTGTAGGGTTTATATCCATTCAGTTATTGGTCGAAGACCCCAGATTTCCCCCGACTCTAGCACATTGGTGAGTCACTTCGGAACACCCAGTTATATGTTCCCGTGTATGTCCGGTTTGCGTTGGAAATTGTATTCGGAAGCCATCCAGTTATATGCTTCCTTGAGTACCTAGTTCAGTTCCAGTTCAGTGTACCATTGAGGATATGACTCCCCATCACTATGCTCCAGCAGCTCATCAGTTCCTTTGGTACCCCACTCAGCAGCACTGTAGTCATTCCAGTGTACCAGTTCTTTAGCTCAGACATGGTCATCCCAACAGTATGTCCCAAATTTGTGTCCCCTCTAGACCCTTATGATGTACACAGTGGTTCTCTATGTATCCTACAGGTCCTCCTTTTCGGGCCTCACAGTTATTTTTTATGTATCTTGATACGAGCATGGGTATGCCCGCCTCGTCCATATATTTAGATTCTTCCTCATTCATTATTTGAGGCCATGTATATTTCAGGTCCCCATATTTTGGACCCCATTGTTATTGTTGTTCTATATCTTGATACGAGCACGGGAATGCCTGCCTTGTCCATATGTTCAGATTATTCCTCATTCATTATTGAGGTCATGTACTTTCAGTTTTTGCAGTTTGTTCGAGACCGTTGTTCCAGGATCTAGTTCGTTTCTTCTCTTCTCCACACCCCAGGAAAACCATAAAAGACTTATGATGTCTATCGGCCATATGATGAGCTCCTGCCCTCACACATCAGGGGGTAATCTGTCAACACCCAAAAAGTGCTCACTACCTCATCTACCCCATTACATGACTCATTTGTCCATATTTCCTACCAAAAAAGCCTCCAAAAGGCCAAAAATCCATTAAAAAGGCTTCCAAAGGCCAAAAAAACCCCTTTTTCCCCCAAAAATACTCCAAAATTCCTCCAAAATAGCAAAAACCCTCTAAAAAGGGAATAAAAAAAATACAAAAAAGAGCAAAAAGAGGGAAAAAGGAAGCAAAAACCCTATACAGCTGACCTAAACCATATGGTGCCCAAAACTATGGGCCAGCACTCCACCACTAAAAAACCTATAAATAGGAGATGGAGGCCCCTCATTTCATATCCACAGTCAACCGCACCGTTACTCTGCCAAAATCACTCTTGAAACCCTAGATCACCCTTGAGCTACTTTCACATTTGAGTGCCCCTTTGGCCCATTTCCAAATCCCTTTGAAGAAAGAGAAAGGAGAAAAACTGGAAGCTTGGAAGCAACCCTCTTGGACTGTTGCAAAGGCTTCACCAACCTTCACATTGGAGGTATAATCAATACAAAAAACCCTTTTTATTATCTTGTCTTTTCTGTTTTATGCACATGCTTAGAGTAGTTATTATTTTACTGTACTGTCTTTCATTTACTATTTTTATGAAATGCTACTAAGGAGTCCCTTCTCCTTAGTAGGTGCTCATTTGCACAAGCTAGGGTGAAAACCCTAGCTACAGACACGAACTGTAGTCCACCATCTGTAATGATTTCCTTGGGTACTCCAAACCGAGTAAAAATTTCTTCATACACGAAATCAATTGTAGCCTGACCATTGGCTCTGACCAAGGCTATAGCTTCCACCCATTTGGTCATGTAATTTGTGCAAACCAAGATGTGAACTTTCTGCTTCAAAGGAGGGTTGATAGGCCCTACGAAATACGTAGCCCATCTATCAAAAGGTTCAACCACAAGGTGTGGTTGAAGAGGCATTTCATCTAGTCTATTCGACTAGCCCATCCTATGGTAGCTGTCACAAGCCTGAACATAATTTTTTGCATCCCTGAACAATGTCGGCCAATAATATCCCATCCTTAAAACCTTATGACTTGCCCTCTTATGAACAAAATGTCCCCCACAGGGCTCATCATGGCAACCTTCTGGGATACTGAAAATTTCATCTTCTCTTACACATCTTCTTATTTCCAAGTCAAGACCTGTGTAGAAAGCATGTCCATCAATCCAGCAGTACCGAGCACTCTGCTATATGATATTTCTTTTTCTCTCTTCGACAGATGTGCTGGAAGCTTACCTGTAGCCAAGAAGTTAGCAATATTTGCGTACCATGGGGAATGAGATGATACTGCAAATAAATGTTCATCAGGGAAGGAATCCTCGACTGGTAAACTCTCATCATTATTAGTAAGTTGAGATAAAAAGTCATGAACAACGTTTTCCTTTCCTGGTTTGTCAATAATTTTAATGTCAAATTCCTGTAATAGTAACGTCCATCTAGTTACTCTAGCATTCGTGATAGGTTTATTCATTAAGTATTTGATGGCTGAATGGTCAGTGTGCACAAAAGTGGAATATCCAGTAATGTAGTGTCTAAATTTGTTGATGGCATATACAATGGCAAGGAACTCTTTCTCTGTAACAATATAATTCAGTTCAATAGGGGCCAGGTTCTTACTAATGTAATAAATTGCATATGGAGCATGACCTTCCTGCTGTACCAAGACTGCTCCAATGGTAGTATCTGAAGCATCTGAGGAGATATGAAAAGGCAGAGCCCAATTGGTCCCTCGTAAGATAGGTGTTGTAGACAACCTTTTCTTAAGTTCAGTAAACGTTGTTTGGCATGCATCATTCCAATCAAACTCTGAATCCTTCATCAACTGGGTGAATAAAGGAGAAGCTAGTTTGGAAAAATTTTCTATAAACCTTTTGTAATAACTAGCGTGCCATAAGAAGATACATACATCTTTTTGTGTTCCAGAAGTTGGTATATTTTCAATTACCTTAATTTTGGATGGGTCTACCTGGATACCATCAGCAGAGATGAAGTGCCCCAGAACTATGCCCACGGTCATCATCATACGGCACTTTTCAGTGCTTAAAGATAGCTGGCTTTGTTCACAACGTTCCAAAACCTTTTCTAAATTTTTCAATGCTTCTTCGAAACTACTACCGTATGGAGTGAAGTCATCCATAAAAATTTCCATGCAATCATTTACCATATCTAAAAAATACCAATCACAACTCTCTGAAATGTGGTCGGTACATTGCACAACCCGAAAGGAAGTACCCTGTAAGCAAAAGTGCCCCAGGGACAGGTGAAGGTAGTTTTGTCTTGGTCTTCTGGAGCAGTATGGACTTGGTTGTAACCACTAAACCCATCTAGAAAGGAAAAATACTTCTTCCCAGACAAGGTATCAATGACCTGACCAATAAAAGGTAAGGGAAAATGGTCTTCAATTCTCTGTAGTCTATGCAGACCCTCCATTTCCCATTTTTTTTGCTACAATCACGAGTGGAGAAACCCACTCGCTATCTAAAATTGGGTATATAAATCCCACTTCCAAAAGTTCTTGGATTTCTTCCTTCACTATGTCCCTTAAGTTCGGGTTCATCCTCTGTTGTGGTTGGCACACTGGTCTGGAGTCACTTTTGATGTAAATGTGATGGGTACACAGATTAGAAGGAATACCCTTCATATCTGTGTATTCCCATGCAAAATCTCCCCTATGTTTTTTGAGCAAAGTGATCATCTGTTCCAGCTCATTGGGCGCAAGATTTGGGTTAATGTTCAATGTTTTCCCTGGCTCAATTTCTACTGGGACACTTTTCAAATTTTGAAGCACTGGAATTATATTGGCATCACTGACTAGAGTCTCTTCTGTTAGATTTTCTTGTTCTGTTTCATCTAATGTATTGTTCAAAATTTGATAAACATGTTTATTGATAGACGTGGGCTCACTGATGAAACTGTTAATAGTGTCATCCTCTGTTTCATCTTTAAAAGTTAAGTCTCTCCCTATCATTGATAATGGTTGAACGCCTTCTTCTTCATTCAGATCCACCCAAAGTGGAGTTTCAGCTTCTAAGCTTGGTCGGGCTGGAGGGTATAAAGTTAGGCTTTTAATATCATTCCTGTTTGAGATAGTCATGGACCCTGACCGGTAGCTGATATAGGCATCTGCTGTGGCTAACCAAGGTCTTCCCAGGATTAGCGGGTGTCCCCCCAGCTGCAACTTCGGTTGTAAAACCAGGAAGTCCTTAGCGTATTCCCACGAATCGATGGAAATGACCAGGTCATCTAGGATTCCCTCAGGCTTGATTGTTGATCTATTAGGAAGTTCTAAAATGGTAGGGGTCGACCGAACATTAGTGAGTCCCAGTTTTTTCATAGTTTCACTATGGTCATAACATTTATGGCTGTGCCTAAATATGCCAAGACATTCGGTATCTGAGTGTGTCCTATGTGTACTGTAACAGTCGAGTTTCGAGGATCATTATATTTTGCCACGGGAGTCTTACCCATTATTAACTCAGAAACTTTTCCCAATACATGGACAGTGGGAGGATCCCTAGGATTTCATCTTGGTTTTTTTACACATAAGTCTCTAACGATCTTGGAATAGATGGGCATGTCATGGAGGGCTTATAACAGTGGAATTTTGACATATAAGTTCTTCAATTCCCCTAAGAGATTGAATCTAGGTTGTTCCACTTTTTTCTATAAGGCCAATCGTTCAGGATATGGTGGTTCTCTTATAAGTTGTGTAGGCTATGTTTCATTGTGTGTTGCTTCCTATGTTTCAGCTATTGTTTCAGTAGGAATTTCAGCATCCTCAATAATGGGGACTGCTGAGTTGACTATATTCTCAAATTGCTGATGCACTCTAGCTTCAGTCACTAAGGATGGAACATCCTCATTGATAATGGGTTCCACTACCCTCCCTGATCATAATTGTATGTCATTACAGGGAATTTGGGAAATGGAATAAGCAGGCATGTTGGCAGTCTCAAATTCATGAACTGTTTTATTATTCATGTTGGGGTTAGGTTATGCAGGTAGCCTTGGTCGTAGTGGTGCATTCATAGGTGCGACATTGTTTGGGAGTTGCAGTTGTGGCTGCTGGTACTGTTGGTGAGGGTACAGTTGAGGAGGATATTGTTGGTAAGGAGTCTGGTTGTGAGGAAAATTGTTTCCTGGGTACGAATTTCTCCAGTTGGGAGCCTAGGGATCTTGTTGATTTGACTGTTGCCCCCATGGCATCCAAGAATTAGGATTTTGTATTGAAGTTTGAGATGGATGCCATTGGTTGTTAGAATAATGTGAAGGGAAATGTGTATTCATGTTATTCATATTATTCATACCATTCATATTATTCCAAAAAGGTGATGGATCTGAATTCATACCTTGATTTCGAGGCTGCCAAGGCTTCTTCTGAGCAATAAAATAAGCTTGTTCCACATCTAAAGTAGATGCCTACAAGACTGATTTAACTTTGGGTAATGAAGGAAATTCCTTGGTATCATGATCCAGTTCGCATATCCAACATACCTCTACCTTGTCAAGCGGACATTCTTTCAGTGGGTGCTTCTTTCTGCATTTGGGAGAAAATGCCCCTAGTGTTAGGTATTCTACTACTTGACTCTGTTTAGCACTCAAGACATCCAATTCTAAGGAAATGGAACTCATCATATATGTTTTAAAATTCTCCAGTAAGTTTCCTATTTCTGCTCGAGTGGTTCCTCCACTAGCTGACTTCTGTGTCCTAGTGAAGACATCCTGATATCAATCTTTGTCCTATTTGTTGGTTCTAGAGGATCCCCTTGAATACCTTGAACATAATTCAATGATATTCTCAAAGGGTTCCTTTGAGATATCCCCTTTCCCCAACAAATTCAACATATCAAGGAAATCTTCTGTAATTCCCCGCAGTAAGATGACCTTGAGTACATATTTTCCAATCTTAATATGATCAGACCTCTATAAATTATACAACAACCTTTGAACAAAATATTCCAAGCTCTCTTCTTCCTTCTAAACCATCTTAAAAAATTCCTCCTTCCTATCTCTGGTTCTACAATATTCCTGATATTTGGATAGGAAGGTTCGTTTCATCTGGTCCCAGGTGGTAATGGTCTCATGACTCAAACTCATAAACCAGCGCAGAGCGTTTCCTTTCAGGGTGGCTGGAAATAGTTTCAGCTTCAATGCACTGGAGGTGTTATCATAGCTGCGACAAAGGATGTCAAACTCAAAAAGGAATTCATCTGGGCTTTCAAAGGACTTACCATGAAAATTCGGGAGAACCAAGGGTGAAATATTTTTCATAGGAGCTGCCCCTGGTGTCTGGAGCATAGGGAATTCAAGGGTGGAAACAGTGTCACCATGCTGATTATCTTCCACCTCCTCCTCATTTTTATTATGGAACTCATTTTCTCCCTCATGTTCTCCATTATTGTGCTCCAAAACTTCAATGCTTCCTTCACTCTTTCTTCCTCTGCCCTTGCTTCTTCTTCTCAACTCCTTTCTTCTTCTCCCCTTCTTTCTTCTTCTTGTTCCTAGCGATGATCCAACCACTCCTCTTTAGTTACTCTATGCCCATTAATATGATAGATCTCCTCTCTATCTGGTCCACCCACAACACTTCCCTTGTCTTCAAGAGGTTTCTTCTCTGGAATAGGAGTTGAAGGTCCCATTGTGTTCTCCATTGTTGATTGAGAAGTGTTAAGATTACAGAGAACAAAATTTCCGCTTCCTAGATATGCTCACGGTAGTCTAGTGGAAGAATCATCTCTAGCAATTATTTCATCAATGTATGCATGTCTTCCTTGACCTTGATTTTGACCACGACCTCATCCACCTTCAATGCTAGTATTTTGAGGGGGTTCCAAATTTGTTCTTCTTGTATTCATGCATGCTTCAAATAATCAAAACTAAAATGAAATCAATAAATCAACTACTATCTATGCCTATAAATAACCATCCCCGGAATCGACGCCAAAATGTTGGTCACCCTATATGCCAATTAATTACAACTAACACACAGGATACTCAATATGAATTTTCAACCTAGGGAAGTCTTTTATTTCAATGGAAATAAGCACAATCTATGCATAAACATTTCAAGTATGTGATTAAATAAATGGAGATGAATGATCCTACCTATCTTCTCAGCCAAACTTATCTCATAACTAAAACTAATCTAACTTATCCATCTACGAATTCAAAATACAATTATCTCCCTACAAATATCAATCCAGTTGTTACTGATCTAGGAATGAAATGAACTAGACTTACTTTTGGAAGAAGTTAAATCCTATAATTACCAAACTACAGTATTCAATCTCTATTGATTTAATTCATCTAGCAGCTACTGTAACTCAATCATAATATGGCTAATCTAATGAATTCAAGAAAGATAACAACAACTAGAAACTAGAAGTAAGCTTGAACTCTAATTTGATTAATATTGGAAATCCTGGAAAGAATAAATAACTGAAAGGAATCAGAGCTGAGCTTGGCTATAATAGCTGATTTAACACACCATGCATCAAATAAACTAACCTACATAGTCGACCGTCACACCACACAGTTGGAGCTATTCAGGATGTAATCATAAACTACCAAAAAAGAATGCAATTATCATTTCACTATTGCAGCTCGTAGTAACACATCTAATGCAATTCCATACCACACAACAAGAAAGAAATTAAACTACGTACTTAACTCGGCTATCTTTGTGAGAAGGCAGGCCCTGGCCTTCTAATAGAGATGTAGCCTAACACAAATGAAATGCCAAGATATAAGAAACTTTGCTCCTTGTATTAGAAATAATGAATCAGTCACCACTCTCTGTTTCAGCTTATAAAATTATAAATTCTCCAAACCCAAGATCAGAACACCTCCTTACATTTATACCCTCATGACATGAATTCATTTAACAAAAATATCGGGCATCCATGGAGATCCACAATCTTTAGGCTGCCGATTTGCATTGGAACAGTTATAGGCATAAGTGGACTTGAATGAAACCATTGCATTCAGGCCTGAGCTATTACATGTTGTTGCAGCCCATAATAGATTCGAATTGATTGGACTAGCTAGTACCCGGATGCTCTGTTGTGACTGATTCGCAACTGTCCATGTGGAGGAATGCTCAAACTGTTGAAGTGATATGTCGACCCAAACTCAAGAAGGGATAGTTGGCGCCACGTATACCTCTTCTCCAAAGGTTAGCAAGTTGCTACACTTGCGGCCTTGTAAAGGCTTCTGGGCTACCTTTATTGAATCAATCAATATTAGTACAACCTTAAAAGATAGAGTACAAAACCATAAACAAATCAAGCATTAATTGAATAAAACAATAATAGATTATACCTATTGCAATCCATGCTTTGCTTGGGAAAATATATGCTTGGATCAAGGACTAGTAAGGCAAAACAGGGGAAAAGGTGTAGATAGGTGTAGGCGAAATGGGCTATTTTGGGGCCCAACAAGAGCAGTTGTCTTTCTCCCTCCTAAAAAGACTCTAAATATTATACAATAAATATTGAATGATGGTTAGAATTGGTCCTTTCATGAGACTGTACTCCAAATTATCTAAAAATGGTAATGTGTACAGGAAGTTAAAGGTTCAGTTCTCGACGTGAGATCATTCCCTTACTTTAATATGAAGATAAGGTAAATTATCACAACAAGAGTGGATCTCCTCAGAGAGAGGCCACTTCTCTCAATTCAACACACATAAGAAAAAGAAGCATCTAATTTTGAAAAAAGGAGGAATTTTCTCTCTAATCTTGAGAGTGTTCTTTTCCACAATACATACGAATTTGAAGCAAAAGGGAAACTTCTGATAAAAAATTTAAAACTATGATACGAGTTCAATGCCATTCATTCGTAGATATTAGTGGTATCAGTCCTGACATTGTCTTGTTCCATTCCATAGTTCAATTTATGAAAATGACAGGTAGTATGATTCCCAACCCCATATCTCTATCCAATAGGGACAGAGAAGGTCTACTATCGAGCAAAAGATATCCATAGTGAGCAGTGGGAAATAGATTCTCCATCAACTATGCAACACACAAAGCACCAACAGGCACCCGAGAAGGATAGAAGCAGCCAAGTACCAGTCATTGGCATCGGTAGAGTCATCAAATGCAGACCAGAGATTGGGTGTAAACGTGGAAATGAATGTTATGAATAACAACAAACGACCGAATTGTCACTAGAAGATCGAGAAACAATGTGATAGTCGACAAGGAGGGCCATTAGAGAAGAAACAAACACATTACATAGGCCATCATTGCAGTAAACACATGGGACATGGAGGTATGTCGAGACAGAACATGGTCATTGGAGATTACCAACAGCCACAATGGATATGTAGTGGCATCCCCAATCCATAGGAATGCAGGTTCAAAATGTGCAGAGGTAACACCACCCAAAAAAAACACAGGAAACAACCTAGGCATCAAAATTCTCACTTTTGTTGACACGCAAAAAGTGCTCACTGGCCCATTTCCCTATTCACATGACCCATTCTTCCACTTTTCCCACCATCTGAGCCTCTAAAACCTTCAAAAGGTCACCAAAAAGACCATAATACACCCTTTTCCCCTCAAAAAACACAAAACAAAACCCTAAAAAAGGGTCCAAAATTCCCCAAAATATTAAAAGGGAATAAAAGTATTAAAAATATTCAAGAAAGAGGAAAAAGAGACCTAAACCATTTTAGCAATACCAATGGTTTCCTCAAACCGTGGTTCTATTTCCCATCACCAAAAACTATAAAAAGGTGATAGGGGCTCCTCACTATTCATCCTCATTCATCCTATCCTTATGCTGCCAATTTCTTCCTTGAGATCTCAAGCCTCCATTTGAGCTTAGATCCATCCTTGGAAACCTCTTTTGGCCCATATTTCCACTTGCATTTGGAGAAGAGAAAGATCATTGGAGCATTGGAGCGCCTCACGTTGCAGCTACTCAACCTCCAAGATCCTCACCTTTGAGGTAATACAAAACACTCAAGTTTTTATTTATTTATCTCATAAATCTCATTTTTTATCGTTGTTGAATTTAGAATGCACACGCTAGATTAAGTTTGTTCTTTACTATTATAGATTTACTGTTTACATTTGCTTATTTACTTTTCTTTACATTGAAACTTCTATTACAAGTTAATAGGTGCTCTTTAGCACATGCTTGGGAGAAATCCCAAGCAACAGTTTTTGGCCACTTCGCCAGTTTTTCGAACTTTTGAATCTTAAATTTTTGCTTTAGATCTTTGTTTTTAGTTGTTTTTTCCCATTTAAAGTTGCAGATCTGCCATACTAGACAGCCTCTTCATTGTTTCCCTAGCCATTGGTCCTTTCTATAGCCCAAACATCCCGAAATTTCAATTTTTGGGTTCGTTTTCAGCGACTGTTTTTTTGTCTACACATCGCGCTTTTCAACCCGATAGTCGCGCTGCACATTGAGGCCTCGCACCTTTTTTCCGTGCTGCGCATCGTGGTTTTTTATCCATTTCCCGTGCTACATATCGCGGCTTTTCGCTTGCATTGTGCGCTGAACATCTTGGCTGCGGCCCATATTGCCACGTTGCACATCGCGGCTTCAATCCATATCGCCACGTTGCACATCATGGCTTTGGCCCATATCTCCGCATTGCACATTGCGGATTTTCTCCATACAGCAGCGATATCGCCTATTTTTGGCCAGCCCATTTTTCCAAATTTTTGCTATGTTTTTGCCCATTCAGACCATTTTTTCTAGCATCATTTTCTGCAATTTTTTGACAGCATAGTGTTTTATTATTGAAGCATTGTTAATTTATATTCTATTACATTTTTTTATTACATCTTTTTAAAAAATTTCAGTTAGGTGAAAGAAATATTATTTAGCATTTTTTCAGATTATCGATTTCATATTTTGCAAGGTTAGAATCATCATTCTGAATTGCTCAATATTTTTCACAAGCAAAGCATTAGAAATCCATTTATTTCTCTTACTTTTATGTTATTTTCTTTACCTTGAAAATTTCAAAGAATCCATGCTTTTTGAAACACTTTTTAAAGCATTTACATTTAAAAACACCTTTTGATTTTTGCAAATTGAAATCATATTTTGATTTGTGATTAATCGCCCAAGCGAGGAAAATTATTTTGGTACACAACCACACCAACACACAATCTGTCACAATTTAATTAAGTGAGCCTTAAATCCTGTGTAACTGAACCAACATTCTAACCCCACTTGGGGAACACTAAAAGAATATTGTAGCTAGGTAGGATTGAGAGGATAGGTTTTCCAATAACACCCCTCACTCATTTACAACTGAGACATAGTGTTTTGACATTAGGGTACAAATCCCCTAGAATTTATTGACATGTTTTAAAACCAATTTGATGGAAAGGCCTCTCCTGTAGGAGGGTTGAAGTAGCAAGACTGGTTCTGGAGGCCCGGGTGGAAAACCGCAATCCATTCAGTCACCGAAGGACACCTACTCGTTGTTCTCGTTGTACCACCCTTGTGGGAGAACAACGATGATAGAACATGAAGCTGGGGGTTCACCTTTGCAGACGTGTCTTGAATGGGGTATCTTAGTGACCTATCTTTTAGGACTGTCTACCTGGTGTCCCTCCCGATAGGGGGATATCTAGCCTTTTGTTCTACAACTCATATCGTCTGACTTGGATTTCATCACCTTGCAGAGGATACGTTTTGTTTAATCATAATACCATGTTAGTTAGGTGTTTGCCTACTCTGCTAACGCCCTGGTCTAGTGAGTACACCACTTTTTATAGGAGTCGCTTGCTTGTTGGTATTTTGAGCACATTTCTTGATTACTCCACTTACTATAGCACAACTATTATAGTAAGTGTTTTTGAGGTCAGTTGTTGCCATGAGAGCCATTGTTTTTTGACACTCCCCTCCTGCACACATAGTAGCATTAGGATTTTGAGTTTTTTATCTCACCACCATCCATTAGCCTTACTAGACAACTCTCACCATTGAGTACCCGAGCTAATCTCGACATTTTTGGGGTGAACCCACTAAGTACGGTTCACTTGAGTCTACTCATCACAGACGTAGAGCAATGTCCCTTGACTCCACACGTCAGCGGCATAGAGCCCCGTCATCCGATTCTGACGCACCTCATTTCACATCTAACTTTGAGACTGAAGCCGAACATCCTACACAGACATCACGAACTAGCCCCATGGATGGATCACATTTTCACTCCTTTTTCATAGGGACTGTTGGTGCCACATAAACAACCCCTGCCACCACAATGGCCACCACGATAGCCACAACTACCACAACCCCCTTAGGTATGCCTAATATGGGACCCACACCTACTTTAGGCATGCCCAATACAAGACCAACACCTACCACAGGTATGCCCAATACAAGACCCATACCTACAATAGGTATGTCGAATATGGGGCCCACACCCACTCTCACTGCCACTACTCAGATCGTAGTAATTACTGGAACCATTCCAAATCCATCTGTAACTCATGTTGCACTTGGGGGTGCAGGCCCCTCCCACACAACGTTGGCTGGGGGGCACATCCCTTTCTCAACTAGCATACCCTTGGGGGGCAGTGGCCCAATCCATAATGCTACCATTAGCACCTATGCCCCAGTGACCATGTCACACCCATCTGCCAATCTGCCATTTATGGCTAGTCTAAAATTTCCAGACCTGGCAAGGTTAACCAATGACCCAATTAGGCATGACCCTATGTGGCCCCCCATTCCCACAAAACTCCCGTCAGACATCCCCAAGTTTGAAGGGAAGGTTGGGGAAGACCCACAAAATCATATTATGTCTTTTCACCTATTGTGTTCTTCAAACTCAATAATCGATGATTCTATTCGACTCCAACTTTTACAAAGAACTTTCATTGGCTCAACAACCAAATGGTATATTGAGCAGCCACATGGGACACACCCTATGTTCACATCCCTCGCCTCAAATTTCCTGCAGTTCTTTCAACTACCCATATGCTATGATGGAGGAGTACAAATATTACTATCTTGTAGACAAAATGTGGCCACCCACATCACAGACCACATCCATGAGTGGCGAAAACATCGGAGTCTATGTAAGATCAAGCTAGACGATCGTATTTTCTTTGATTGGTTTCTTAAATCACTTCTTTCCCTCATTGCTAAGGATGTGGCTTCTGAATGGCCCGAGTCGGAAGAAGAAGCCATTTTAAAAGCCCAACAATTCGACTTAATCTACGCCTAGTGTGGCTACTTATATACCGTTTTACCTGACGCTCCCCACGGCGATTCCTCTGGGACTGATGCGCCGGGGGCATCCTACGCCGTCGACGACATCATTGGACAAGTTGCATCATAAAACTAACCCTTTTCAATTATGCCTAATAATACTGGCCTCGACCTTTCACGAGCCACATCTCACTCCGGAGCTACAACTTCATATGCTCCCATGGCCCACCCCCACCACACTCATGGACGCTCATGTCCACCATAGTGTTATGGTCACACACCTTCAGCCTATCCACCTCCAGTTGCACCCCCTACGTATTACCATCAGTAGGCCACACATGCTCCTATTCACTCACAAGCCCCAATGGCTTATTACCCACCATAGGCAGTGCTTGCTGCACCACAACCTCCAGTTGCTCAAACTTATCCTCCAAACAACAACAACACTACCCTCACCAACCAAAACCCTGATCAATCACCAAAACAGGGTAACAACCCCAATTTACGAACAAACCACCCATGTTCCATATTCGGGGTATACGGCCATTACACACACACTTGCCCCCATTTGGAATGAGTCTGCCAACTGTGGACTGATGATGCCCAATGCTAAGGGCATGCGGCACAACCAGTGCCACCTCCTCAACCACAACCCATGGTGCCACAAAATCCTTTTCCCACACAAGGAGTGGTGAACACTCATCTGTTGGATCCTCCTTAAGGAACCACAACACGACAAAAACAAATCACATATGCTGCACACACAAACCAACAGATGGATTCAGGTACTCATCATCTCCTTATGATTTCATCGACCGACATGAATCTCTAAACGCGTCGAAACCAATTATCCCCCGTTGGACTTGAAAATGTTCTCCCTATGATTGAACAACCAGTCCAGAGCGCACCCACATCATTCGGCTCCATAGTCGGACCTGGAACATACATGTCTACTCCAATGGCTTCCACGTTCCAATCTATCCCACCCCCTTTGTGGATAACTGAAATATCTGACTTGTGCACCCTTCCGCACAACACACAACCACCTACTCAACAGCCCCCATTACTACCACAACCACCCATAGAGCCTAGTCATATCGGAGCAACACCAATTCACACTATCCCATTTTTATTTCCCCCTTCAGGAGCCATTAGCTCACTAGTAATGGCCACTCCCAATCTCGCAGGGTTAACTTTAGGATTACCTATGTGGTACCTTCTTGCCCCAACTCCTCCCCCAACAACGAATGTCATTTTACAACCAGTGCAACCCATCAATACCTCCAAACGTCCACCCCCTAGTATCGCGAACTGCCAAAACCGACCACCCCCAACAATGGCCACCGCATCAACATCCATTTATACTCCCCCACCACTCTACAACACTGGGTGTAGAGGCCCACAAACCTATACCATTGCACCCACAACCCGCACCCCCCCAGTGACAACAAAACTGGTGAAGAATCCCCCAACCACTCATGCTCCCCCAAGTTCTCTTTGTGCAACGACATAGGCCATGCCACCCATCAATGTCCACAATTACAAGGACTTCAAGAACACATGAATATGTTGAATGATGATGCTAACATCCCAGTGGTGAAACTTGAACTGGCTCCTCAGCCTTGCGATAAATCGTTGCGTATCAATCACCTTGTGCAATATTGTAATATCCCAAATTTTGGACTGACTTTCTTTTATGATGTTATATTGGGCCACGGCCCCAACACATGTGATTTATTCTGATTATTGGGCATAAGCCCCAGTACATATGATTTATCCTTTTGTAGACTGACATATTGGGCATGGAACCTGACTGGATTTTATCATTTGATTATATACTAGGAAAGGAAGCCCCAATGTTTCTAATTATGTTTTGATGCGGGCAGAGAGACCTAATATACTGAAATGAACCTTTTTCTTACATACTGTGCAGCGATGTGAATGACATATGGACCCTGACTGGATTTTATCATTTGATTATATACTAGGCAAGGAAGCCCCAATGTTTCTGATTATGTTTTGATGTGGGCACAGAGCCCTAATATACTGAAATGACCCTTTTTCTTACATACTATGCAGTGATGTGAATGACATAATTGAGTTATATAGTGTGTTGAGCATGGACTCAGAAACACATAGATTACCTATGTATTCGACAAAATTCCCGATGTGCTGGGAGTAAGCCCTAATGTACATTGAGTGTTGGGCATAAACCCTGGAGCACTCCAAGCTTGATAAAACGAATACCGGATCCGAGGCAACTTAAATATTCTAAATGTGCCTCACAACCACATTCTACCACTAGTGTTGAGCAGGGACTCTGGAATTGCACTAAAGTAACACCCATGTGAGAGTGTTGAGTTAAATGGATCTGAAGAGCACTCGGGGTTACGGAGTTTCAAAGTTTTGAGTCGGAAAGACTCTGAAGAGCACTTTCATCACATTTATTTAAATAATTAAATGATTAATCTTTTACTAGCCATCACCTAATTCGGGAGTTACCATGTTAAACGAGGGAATCCGACATACAAGAGAGAGACTAGAAGTGCCTAACCAAGCCACCAAAAGACCATCCAAAGAAGTGGACCGTACCCCTAAGTTGTTTAACAAGTATCTTGGGAAGAAAGAAGATTTAATATTTTATTAAGGAATTTAAACAAATAATAAAAAGACTCCTTACAAGCACTTAGTTAGGCATTTTGGGATGCCACACTAATTTTAATTAATAATGAAGTATTAATATTTAATGAGCAGCCACCTTGTAAAATAATATTAATAGTACTTTAATACTACTATGGAAATTATGTTTATTAGTATTATTATTTATTGTTAATAAGGTATTGACAATTAAATAGAAGTATAATTATTATGGTTGTATTGGAAAATTTAAAGTTAACCACTCATAACTAAAACAAAGGAAGAGTCCTAGTTCAAAAGAACTAGTAATTAAATAATTCAATTTCTTTTTTTAATAATTATCAATTATTAAATTTAAAGAAGCCGTTGTTCCAATAGTAAAATTTAAAAAGACTCCCCTACTTAAGAGGGCAGATTCCAAGTTTTGGGGGATCTTCTTTTTCTTCTTCAATTATCATTCTCTTATGGTAATGGGAGTAAAATAATTCTGCTCCAAGAAACTGAAGCAACCTTACTTCAAAAAATTCCAGATCTGAACCAGAAGTGGACCTAGGACTTCTCTCTCTCTCTCATTGCATGTTGGGACCAAGCTCGGGGGAATCCAGATAGAACTGAGAACGGTTCATGGGTCAAGGTTGGGAGGAACGTGGTATCCCCAAAGTGATCCAGCTGCAGACAATTGTCCTAATAAGTTAACTAGACACAACAGGTTTGGTATTAATCGTTGTTGCTTGTGCAGGTCACCACAACAACGATTTAAGTGCCAAGCAGCTAGGATTCTACAAGAAAAGACCAAGTACTCAAGAGGCCAGGTATGTTGCATTTAACGTTTTAAATCTTCAGTATAACCACATTGATTTATTCTACCATTTGTTATTACAGCATCATCGTCATTACTCATGAGATCAAACTCAAGATTCTGCCCGGAATCAGTGGAAAAGTCTAGCAGGGCTAGCAAAGCTAGCCTTTGCTAGACAACATATATATGTCGAAAACGCTTTCCCTTAGTATTGTTAAAATGTTTAATTCTTATCTCATTATCTGTAGGGTAGATTCAGTTTTATTTAATGGATCTCTTTTACTCTGTAATTAGTGCAAACATTATTCCAGATATTTCATTTCATTCTTTTAATCCTTCAAACAACATTCCACTCAACAAACTAGGAGAGTGCTTTAGGTGCTTACAGAAAGATAGGATTACAAAACTTCAAACTCAGACATTGCATTTCTTTTTACAACTGACTGTTAGTCTGTAGATACCCCAATGTAGTTTTTCAAGAAACGAGACCACACATTCAAATGCAACGGTTTAGTTATCAATGAATTATTATAGCCTTCAAACACATCGAATTTTCCAGCCAAGAGATACAAAAAAAAAAATCCATAGAATACTTTTGGAGTGTTCAGTTATTCACCACACGACCCACAGTACAGCCTCTTCCAAAACAAGAAACATGAACGATATTACTTTCTCTACACTTCACTAAACATTACGATTTTCTGGAAGTAGCAATAAAATGATTATTTTGTTCATCTCAGAGTACCAAGACAGGTCACAGGGTTGAATCCCTCTTTAAACTTTTAAGCAAACCCTTTCTACTTCTTTTACAAACACCAGAAGACGTATCCAAACTAGTCAAGAAACCAAATATTTGCATTTACACAGACTTCTATTTATTTCAGGGTCACAATTTATCATGCTAAGCAATCACAGTGTTATCACTCAGATTTTATCCTCGGTTGTAAAAGAATAACACCTAAGGTAACTTATTTCAAACCAACCTTTAGGCAAAAAACTTAGCCATTTTTTCTACCAGAGAGGTCTCTCTCACAAAATATATGTAAAGGCTAAATATAACTGGAAACAAACTCAAATTTCTCAAAATATTTGCTTGGTTGAAAAGGAAACAAGAGACACTGGGCATGGAGTCAATATTTCAGACATTTAATATACCATTAGGTGATTTATACCAAAAATATTTCCACAGAGGCAAGATAGCTATCACATCACAGTCATTTTTAATTTGGCAGGTGACATAGAAAGAAACAGATGACAGTCCATCAACAATAGGCATCTATCTAGGATGAATCCATTGTCAACTTTAGAGAAATGAATGGATACTTAAACACGATAAATTGAGGCATAACCAGTATGAATCCCAATCTATTTTAGACGTTCATTTAAGCATAGAAGAATAAAAAAATGGAAGATATAACAAAGGAAGTAAACATGCACATGTAGGAAAGGGAAAAGGCAGACTGTGAATATGAACAACACATCAATCTTTGGTCTCAAAAAATAGGTATTATCACTGTATGCTTCTTTATTCACTTCATCAAAAACTTGATCTTAACACTCATATGCCTCTCAAGAGGTTTCCAACCCCTTCAAAAATGATTCTCATTGTCTTTTATACAAAATTTAGAAGAAGCTTGGCATAACCGCTTCTTTTAACAAGTAACTGGAAATGTCTTTAACTTAACAAATAAAAGTCTTCAAATAATATTACAAATTTTTAAAATAAAAACATCATTTTTGCCACTTGGAAAGAGTTCTGAATGCATCTTCATGAATGAACAGAGTATCTCATCTTTCCATATTTATCTACGTAGTTCCATTGGTAGGCCGTGGGTAGATCATAACCCGCCATCTCCTTTAGTAAGACTCGCATCTCAATGTGATCTGCATAAGAAACAGGGGGAAGACTTTCATGAATTGAGACTATCATATTTAACATTTCAAAGTCTCTTGCAATTTTTTCCATCAAGATTTCTCCTGTAAGCAAGTGCTCCAAATGCTGAAACTTTTCATGGTTCATTCGTATATCAAACAACAGCTTCTTGTACTCATTTGGGGAAATCAATTTGTTGTTTGCATCCTAGAAAGTAGGGAATTTGTTGATCGTTAGCTTCTCGAATTGCTTTTTGAAACGTATTACCTTCTCCCTCATGTCTCGAGCTTTAGCTTCAATATTCTCAACATGTGAGTATTTCCCAAGAATCCTTTTGGCCCATGTGATGACTAAAATTCTGTTTTTAATGTTCATCACTGTCAAATCTGCCTCAGTCAAGCTGTTTAAAAATGTAATAGCATTTTGTGCTGTTTCTTTTGGTTTTTTGTGCAAATTTTCCCTGACATCTGTGCAACTCTCGAAAGCGTCTTTTTCTACTTTTTCTTTACTCCTCATGTACTCAAGGTATGGCCTCAATTTCTCAATTTCTTTTATTATCAGGTCCCATATCAAGTGTTTGCACCCTTGCAGGGCAGCTTGTCCTGTCACATGAGCTATCAATCTTTGCTTATTATCAGATAATTCTTGGTTTTTTCCTTGCAAAGTTTCAACCTCTCTACTTTTGGTCTCATTTACCTCTTTCAGTCTTTGCATTTCGTCCTTTAGCTCCCTAATCTCAACATCCTTTAAACTTACTTGTGACATGGCCTGCAGGAGGCTGTCTGCTCCACTTTCCTTTCCACTTGATACTGCATGTACTGGCTGCTGGCTTAAACCTAACAACTTTTTCCTTACCTCTTCCAATTGTTCCTCTAAACAGCTCCCTTTTTCCAACTGACCTTTCTCCTCGACGAGTTTCAGCATCTTGGCAGTAACATTTTTCACTTCGTCGGACAATTCTTCTTTTTCTTTTTCTAATAAGGTCAATTCTGCTCCTTGAATGAGCTAAGTTTCTAGAATTTTGAGTTTCTTCTTTAATGTCAGAATCATGTTGTCCTTTTCTTTGAGCAAGTTTGCTCCTGCACTCCCCTCATTATTTATCAAATCTGTTTGCAAATTTCTTCATTTGTTGCTGTCGAGACTTATTTTCACTTTTCTCCTGTCTCAACTAGTTATTTAATTTATCCACAATATTTTTCAACTTGTCACTTCTCAAGACTGCTCCTAAATAATCTGCATAAATGACCTCTCCAGTCTGCCTGTGTAGTAAGATTTTATCTGGGGCATTGATTTTTGACAAGTCAACTTTCATTTCTGAGATTTTATCTTTAGTGACAACTGATAATTTCAAAGAATTTTCCTTAATATTCCTGCTCGTGAACAAACTAACTTCTGTGCTAGAGATATTCCTGACTTTTGGAAACAACTGGCTGGTTTGCTGAGATGATTCCTGTTTATTTTGGCTGTGCTCATTAAAAAAATACATTATGTTATGTGGCCTATTTACATCTTCTTTTACCTAGCCTTCCTGAATATTATATTCATTTATCATGACCTTTGGTATTTTGACTTCAGTTTTTTCTTCATCTTCTGAAAATGCTGCTAGATCTTGTTGCTCATTCCATTTTAACTTTTTTCTTTCTTCTGTTCCTTCACTTTCATTGTTAACTATGTCTTGTATGGGCCTTTTAGACCCCACCATTGCAGTGTTTATCATGTTTTATGTCTCTACCGTCATATCTGTCAATGTCATTTCCTTACCTTGAGAATCAGAAATGATTTCTTTATTTTCCTTATAATATAACCAATTTTCTCTATCGGCCATCCCCTCGATCACTTGATGGTCCAGCGCTCTGATGCAATGATCCATTCTTTGCTTTGATATTATGTTTAGTGGATCATATTCAAGTGCCACGTTTGTCTTAAATTCCATATCTTTCAATAATTTTTCTATATAGATAGCAACGTTTTTGTTTTTCACTGTGAATGGACCAAGTGTAAATGGATACTTAATATCTGATGCTTGTTTGAAAAACAAGAAATTATTATCTTCAACAATTAGTTTCTACCTAAGAAACTCCAAAGCGAAAACCCTTACGATGAGAAATACTGGCAAAACATAAGGTTTATGTTTGAAACCATACAATCTGATCACTATGCTGTCTTTTGATTGGAACCAATCCCCTACAGTGAACTCTGCACTTAATTGCATGTATGTCTACATCTCTGGCAGTACTCTAGGCAACCTTTCTTCAAAACGCATTCTATAAATCTCTAAAAGCATATAATTTATGTAATCAAACATATTATTCTCCAATGAACTTGTGAAAATTATCTCAGGAAATTGTAATTCTTCGTGACTGGCCATCATGACCATTTTCATCAAAACTGACTAGAATCTGAAGTGTCTAAGAGCAGGGAAATTGACTAACTTGTAATGAATCTTTTCAGCCAAGAATTCTTCAAAGTTAAGTCGAGGGATTTGGATTTCGTCAATCCCTAGTGGAACTGTACTCATTCTGTACAAAAGACTTAACTGAAACTCATTTACGTACATGTCTGTGTCGAACCCTAGGACTAAAGCCAGCAGTGTCGGGACCAACTGGGTATTTTCCTTGAATAAAGTGACATCCATAGGGTAAGGGATATCTGAAATGTTTGTCTATGATTTAAGACATGTAGATAAGAACTTTTCTCTACTATTTGGCAAGACTTGACGATAAGACTCAATGACAGAAATTTCAAAAAAACTTTCGGACTCTAGGATTTGGGAAAAATTGATTTCTAGGGCTTCGGTTATGATGGAAGGCTCAATTTTACAGACGACTCTGGTCTTTTGACTGTCTAAGATATTCCTTTCTTATTTTGAGTAATTATCGACACACCATGATACGAATTCAGGGAAAGACGAGGTTTGATCTGGGCAGAAGGCTAACAAGGATGACTGGTGAACTATGTGTATGTCTATACCTTCTTCTAATAAACTAGACAGTTTAAACTTAATATCAGCGACCGGTAACCTAATTAGGGTATCGTAAATATCCTCATCTCTATCTTCTAGGGCTTCTTTGGCTTTGAAAACGTCCATATCATGCACAATCTCGATTTAAATTGTTTTAAAAACAAATTTCCATTTAAAATATGTGAGTCAGGTCACCAGATCCTACCTATGCAAACACGTCTTTTATCCTTCTGACGCAACTGCCAATCTCCACCGGTCTTCAGAAGCTCCCAATGTCAGCGACACATAAGAATTTGCCGTTTGAAAGACTTTTTATTTTATATATAGGCATTTTTCTTATCTTGCTTGCAGCTTTCCCACCGTACTTAGTCTTTCGACCGTTGATCGCACGTGCTTGTGAGTCGGGCAATCAGATCTTGTGCCTTTATCTTTCCTTAGCGGTATCTGCAACCTCCAACAGTTGTTTTCCTTATCGGTTACACATCCATGCGGATCAACCAACGTATGACACCTGTCACCATGGTTTTGCATTTGCAATCGCTTCCCAATTCATCAAACATGCACTTTCCATGATGCAGAAAGATCTCGTCCGTTGATCTCCTGGATTATACCTTGACCATCGGATTTCCATCAACCAGGGAGCTCGTCCCATACACCTCCGCATCTGCCATGTGCCATGGCCCACATATCCCTTATGATATTTTTCGGCGGTTCCGCATGGTGCTTTAGTGGTTTGTGATACCACCATCGCGTCGATGCGGAGGAATGAAAATGTGCCACGTACTCTGGTGGTATTTTGTCTGCAACCACTTATAATATATTGCAGCCGTGCCTTTTGGCGATGTGGGATCTCATGACAACCGTCGATCCTTGTGCTCAACATCTCCGCCGTCAGATCTAGCTGAAGTTTAGCCCTTTTAATATTTGTCATTAGACTATAGCGCTTATGGTTTTTGTTTGTCGATTTGATTATAATTCTCATATACTTAGCAATTTTCTTCTAAGTCCCTTTTCTCTTGGGTAAATTTTTTTTTTGGGGGGCATTTCCTTTGAGATTCTTTTCAAATTTTGAAACATAGTGTCAACACACAGTAAACTAGCCAGGTTCTTAAAACTCAGACCTTATTCATCCATTGTTTTTATACACTTCCATTGTAAATACGTAAACATCAAACCCAGAAAACCACTGGATGGAGCCATAGTGAAAGCAAAAATTATAGAAATGCATACAGTCCCAATGTAGGATCAAATACAAATCCCAATAGCAAAACACAGGTATTTCTAGGATGGTTCAAAACCAGAACCATACATACAACAGCTAACATCTGCTTATACATTTAGAATCTTCCATAAGGTTCAAATAGCAGAGACAAAGTACCGTATTTTCTCCACAAAAACAAAACAGTATTTACATATGAACTCCAGGTCCAGCCAAATGGCGACCTCCAGGCCTCATTCAAACTAACGAGCCAAAGGCTCCATGAAGCCTCCAAAATAAAAATTCAAACAGTACCCCTATCACGACTACGAGAGGAAGGAGCATGTTGGCTAGGATTGGACTTACCATTAAATCGAATGGCCTGGCCATCTTTAGCAAGACATGCAAGAGTGCATGCCATTCCTCACCTATCAAGCAAAAAAAATCAACTCGCATTAACCCTGAGATTTTCCAATAACCAGACTTTCAATTGAAACAGAAAAGAGGAAGGACGAAACTATCACCTGAGATTTGTAACAGGGGGTTATATTCTTTCATCATTTTTGCAGCTTCTTGGTGCTAGGACCATGAGCATAGCTAAGGTCCGGCACGAATCCCTCCTCTGGGAAGAAATGAAAATGTAGAGAAAAAAACCATGACTTATTACTCTTGTGGTGGAGCTTGAACAAGGAATATATCTCCTTTAGCCACACTTGTACCAAGGATAATTTTAGGGGCGAAATTTAGCCCATGGGCTATTTTTCCATGTTTTTTTCCAAAAAAAGATTCGTCAATTTGCATTTTTTGAAGCCCCATTTCACCCAATTTTGATGGGGTAAACTTATTTCACTCTAAAAATCGCCAAATTATCATATAAATGATATAAAATCCTGAGAAATTGAAATAATTTAAGAAAAATATCGCCAAATATTTTATAGTTGACATTTTAAGAATTGCTAATATTCGCCAAGGTTTATACACTTTTAAATAAGTATGGGTCCTTAAAATTATCCCTCTTGTACAAAGAAAACATAGAATAGATACATTAGCAAAAATGCTAAGTAAGACCATAACCTTCCAAGGCCACCCTTACCTCTCGGTAGTCCTGTCAGGGTTTACTTCTTTTCCCTTTTCTGTTACAACCATCAATTCCCCATCATGGGCCTTATGTTCATCAACGTGAGTCCAATTTCACCTGAGGTAACATTGAGACATTTATTTTTATGCAGGTGAAACTACAAATCAGTGAGCAGGAAGTTCCCTTAAGATAATACTGTAGTTTGACGTAAAGACCATAGAATTACCATAATCATTGTTTATCACTTCCACAAAACCAACAAGACTCAAAACCAAGTAAGATTATGATTTCAGAGAAACTTAAGCCTAGCAAGGATACCGTAAACAATTACCAATGCATATCATCTATAGTGTTGAAGTTAATTTTATGATTATTTGTCGTGTTAGGCAGGTTAGTAAGTAGAATTTTTTTTTTGATTTTTTTTTACTATTTATGGGATCATACGATGTACTTATAGGCATGGATTGGCTAGAAAAACACCATGTCCTACTAGACTGCGCAAACAAGACCCTACTCTACAGGGATGACCAAGGGAATCAGGAGACAATTCAGGGTATTCCTAGGAAAGTGTCCGTAAGATAGATATCTGCCTTACAAGCAAAGAAGTGCATCAAGAAGGGTTGTAAGCTCTTCGTGGTTAACATCCGAAACCTAGAAAATCAAAGTGAACAAAGAATAGAAGACTTCCCAGTCCTCGTAGAGTTCAAAGATGTATTTCCCGGAGAAATACCGGGATTACCACCCAAGTGGGACTTAGAATTCTCCATCGAGCTAACACTCGGGTCAGTACCAGCCTCCAAAGCCCCGTACCGCATGAGCATGCAAGAATTGGTGGAGCTCAAGATCCAGTTACAAGAGTTAATAGATAAAGGATACATTTGACCAAGTGTGTCCCCTTGGGGTGGACCGATACTCTTTGTCAAGAAGAAAGACAAAACGATGCAAATGTGCATTGACTACCGCCAACTCAACAAGATGACCATTAAAAACTGCTATCCACTCCCTAGAATCAATGATTTGTTTGACCAAGTAGGAGGAGCAAAGATCTTCTCGAAGATCGATTTATGATTCGGATATCACCAGGTGAGGATCTGTGATGAGGATATCAACAAGACCGCGTTTCGAACCCATTACGACCACTATGAGTTCGAAGTGATGCCCTTCGGGTTGACAAATGCACCGGCCAACTTTATGTGCATGATGAACAGTATCTTTAGTAACTACCTCAATAAGTTCGTTTTAGTATTTATCGACGACATTTTGATCTACTCCAAGAATGAAGTAGAACACGAGGAACACCTCCGTATTGTGTTACGTATATTACGGGAACACCAACTTTATGCCAAGTTTAGTAAGTGCGATTTCTACAAACCCTAGATCCAATACTTAGGACACATCATTTCTAAGAAGGGAATAGCCGTTGACCCCGAAAAGATCAAAGCTAGCGAGGAATGGCCCACATCTATGTGTGTTTTTGACATAAGATCATTCTTAGTTCTGGCTGGTTACGATCTAAAGTTCATTGAGAACTTCTCACGTATTGCATGTCCCATGAACACCTTACAAAGGAAGGCAAACAAGTTTATTTGGATGTCTAAGTGCGAAGAAGGCTTTCAGAAGTTGAAGCAACTACTGATTAGTGCATCGACTCTGCGTATCGCGGATCCCAATGGGGATTTCATCGTTTGCATGGATGCAAGCAAGGAAGGACTCGGGGGAGTCCTTATGTAAGGTAATTTTTCCATATGTTATGAATCGAGGAAACTAAAAGAGCATGAGCAGAACTATCCTACTCATGACCTCGAACTAGCTGCCATCAACCATGCTCTAAAAATGTGGCGACATTATCTCATGGGAAAGAAATTCTTATTGATGACTGATAACATGAGCTTAAAGTACCTTTTTGATCAACCCGACCTAAATGCCAGGAAGGCTAGGTGGTTGGCCTTCCTTAGTGAATACCATTTCGAACTAAAGCATATAAAAGGAAAGGAAAACAAAATTTTGGATGCCTTAAGCCGTCGAGCACATATGCTTTACAAGGTCACGGTGAGCCAAACCGACTCGGACTTACACCACAGAATTCGAATGGCATGCAAGAGTGACCGTTATTATACGCAAATCCTCGCAAAGATTCAGGAGGACAGAATTTTTCAACAACAAAAAGAGTATAAGATAGACGAGTCAGGACTACTATGTTCGAAAGAGAGACTTTACATCACCGAAAGTGGAGACTTTAGATTAAACATCCTCACCGAATTCCACCAGAAACCCTATTCAGGGCACCCCGGATATCAAAAGATGATATCGGTAGTAAATAAACATTACTTTTGGCCTAAGTTGAAAGCTGACATCGCCATGTTCATCGCAAAATGTCAAGAATGCCAATTGGTCAAAGCAGAACATCAACACCCCTCCAGATTACTTCAACCTTTACCCATTCCAGAATGGAAATGGGAGGTAATAAGTATGGAATTCATTACGGGCTTACCCAAGAGTAAGAAATTGAATGACTCCATCTTTGTAGTGGTAGACAAGATGTCTAAAGCAACCCACTTCATACCGGTAAAATCCACTTACAAAGCAGTTCACATAGCGGAAATATTCTTAAAAGAGATATTTCAATTGCATGGGATACCTACCCTAAGCAATCATTTCCGACCGAGACACAATGTTCACTAGCAACTTCTGGAGAGCATTATTCTTCAATCTGGAAACCCAGTTACAATTCAGTACCGCGTACCACCCCTAGACCGACGGACAAACAGAACAAGTAAACCAGATCCTGGAGGACATGTTGAGGATGTATGTCATGAATAACCCCACCAAGTGGAAGGATTATTTGCACCTAGCAGAGTTCACATACAACAACGGTTATCAAACCTCGACCAAAATGAGCCCTTTCGAAGTACTTTACGGCAGGAAGTGCCGTACCCCCGTGACTTGGGACAGTCCGGTGGATAGACTTATGCTAGGGCCAAATTTACTAAAAGACTTGGAACAACTAGTCTCCAAAGTGCAACTGAACTTGAAAGAAGCACAAGACCGCCAAAAGAGTTATGTGGACAAGAAAAGAAAGGACAAAGACTACCAAGTCGGTGAACATGTGTTTCTAAAAATAAAGGCGAAACGAAGCTCGTTGAGCTTGGGACATTGCAGCAAACTAACCCAAATTTTTTGTGGGCCTTTTGAAATACTGGCCAAGAAGGGCCCAATAGCTTATGAGTTATCCTTACCAGCACATATAAAAGTTCATAATGTTTTTCATGCTTCATTATTAAAGAAATATGTATACGATACTAAACATGTTATTGATTGGTCCTTATTACAGGTGGAGCCCAAAGGGGAGTTCACACCAGAACCACTCCACATTCTGGACAAGAGAGAGGTCCAGCTTAGGAGGAGGACCATTACTTAGTTGAAAGTGCAATGGAGGCACTTTGGATCATATGAGGCTACTTGGGATGATGAGGCCACCATAAAAGAGGCATACCTCGCCTTGTTTCATGAACTCATTCCTAGTCCCTAGAAACACCGGGATGGTGTTGTTCTAAGTGGGGAGGGATGTAATATCCCAAATTTTGGACTGACTTTCTTTTATGATGTTATATTGGGCCACGACCCCAGCACATGTGATTTATTTTGATTATTGGGAATAAGACCTAGTACATATGATTTATCCTTTTGTAGACTGACATATTGGGCATGGACCCTGACTAAATTTCATCATTTGATCATATATTGGGCAAGGAAGCCCCAATGTTTCTGATTATGTTTTGATGCAGGCACAGAGCCCTAATATACTGAAATGACCCTTTTTCTTACATACTGTGCAGTGATGTGAATGACATAATTGATTTATATAGTGTGTTGAGCATGGGCTTAGAAACACACAGATTACCTACATACTGAGAAAAATCCTCGATGTACCTAGAGGAAATATGATGTACTGGGAGTAAGCCCTGATGTAGATTGAGTGTTGGGCATAAACCCTGGAGCACTCCAAGCTTGATAAAACAAATACCGGATCTGAGGCAACTTAAATATTCTAGATGTGCCTCAGAACCACATTCTAGCACTAGTGTTGAGCAGGGACTCTGGAATTGCACTAGAGTAACACGCATGTGAGAGTGTTGAGTTAAATAGCTCTGAAGAGCACTCGAGGTTACGGAGTTTCAAAGTGTTGAGTCAGAAAGACTCTGAAGAGCACTTTCATCACATTTATTTAAATAATTAAATGATTGATCTTTTACCAACCATCACCTTCTGCGGGAGCTACCATGTTAAATGAGGGAATCCGACATGCAAGAGAGAGACTAGAGGTGCCTAACCAAACCACCGAAAGACCGTCCAAAGAAGTGGACCGTACCCCTAAGTTGTTTAACAAGTATCTTTGGAAGAAAGAAGATTTAATATTTTATTAAAGAATTTAAACAATAATAAAAAGACTCCTTACAAGCACTTAGTCAGGCATTTTGGGATGCCACACTAATTTTAATTAATAATGAAGTATTAATATTTAATGAGAAACCACCTTGGCAAATAATATTAATAGTACTTTAATACTTAGATGGAAATACTACTATGGAAATTATGTTTATTAGTATTATTATTTATTGTTAAAAAGTATTGTCAATTAAATAGAACAATAATTATTATGGTTGTATTGGAAAATTTAAAGTTAACCACTCATAACTAAAACAAAGGAAGAGTCCTAGTTCAAAAGAACTAGTAATTAAATAATTCAATTTCTTTTTTTAATAATTATCAATTATTAAATTTAAAGAAGCTGTTGTTCCAATACTCAAATTTAAAAAGACTCCCCTACTTAACAGGGCAGATCCCAAGTTTTGGGGGATCTTCTTTTTCTTCTTCAATTATCATTCTCTTATGGTAATGGGAGTAAAATAATTCTGCTCCAAGAAACTGAAGCAGCCTTACTTCAAAAAATTCCAGATCTTGTTGAGATATTGTAACTTCAAAGAATATTATATTTGTACTTTATTATTCCGGAGATGTTTCATTCCTCCGTGAAGATCTTATTGTATATCCGGAGATGTTTATTCCTTCGTCGGAATGTGGTAACTCAGGTTATTAGACTTCCCTAGTGGGGGTCAGCCCTGTATGTGTCATGTGGGTCAAAGGGTTATTAGACCACCCTAGAGGTGTCGGCCCAGTCGGTTGTAGTGGGGTATTTAACCCATTGGTTAAATACGAGCCTACGTGTACTTGTGTAAAATATATGTCAGAGTAGTGTATAAATAGAGGAGGTGTGTTCCTCATTTGACACACACACTCACTTGAGAGAAAGGCGCACTTGTGGAGAAGAGGTCTGCTATTGTGGAGGAGGAGATCATGTATCAGGGTTTCATCTTTGTATATTGCTGGTCATCTATATTGAGGAAGCTTAGCTGGGTTTTCTACCCCATGAGGGTTTCCCAGGATAAATCTCTGTCTCTTGTGTTTATGCTATGCTTGTTGTTTCTTCAGTGATCATGTATATGCTATTATTGTGAAATGGAATGTAATGCTGCTATTTTCTGTCTTAGCATATTAAATCTTAACATGGTATCAGAGCTAACCAGTGACACGTGGAATGCCGTACAATTTCGCTCTCCTGTTTTATCCCATAAATAGGTCACGTTGCGACACTTGGCATAACTCTCTCTCAGAGAGTCCAATTGAAGTTTGACCTATCAGGATAGAAATATAATAGGGCAAGATATCTCAAGAAACGTTTTCAGAGGCCGAAGTTCAAACAGTGACACGTGGCATGCCGTACAAGTTCGCTCTCCTATTTTATCCCATAAACAGGTCACGTTGCGACACTTGGCATAACTCTCTCTTAGAAAATCCAATTGAGGTCAGACCTGTCAGGATGGAAAGATGACAGGTCAGGCTACTGCAGAAAACGTTTTCAGACCCTGTGGAGCAAAAATTTCAGAGTTATAGCAGAAACAATCAGGTGCATCTTTTTGTCAAAACAGAATTATTTTTGGAGCACCTTTATTCATGGCTTCCGGAATTTAGGGTTTCAGAGAAAGTTAGAATTTTTGGAATCGGAGTCCACGGCTGAATGCTACTCAGGAAAATCGAAATTTAGAGACCAAGATCAAATTTTTTGGTTGGGTAGAAGACCGGGCTTGATCAAACCCTAGTTCGGGATTTTGATCAGAAAGATGGAAAATTAGGGCTTCAGCAAAAGTTGGAATTTTTGAAGTCTGTAACCACAGCTGGAAGCTCCTCAGAAAAATAAGAGTTTAGAGCCTTGGATCGAACCTTTTGATTGGACAGAAGGGTGGGCTTCATCAAACCCTAGTTCGGGTTCCTGTCCAGAAGATCCAGAAGTTTCGAAGGCAATTTTGAGGGGTCAAATTTTGGAGATTTCAAAAGTGAAGTATGCTAGACACATCCTTCCATCCATTCAGAAGCATGAAAGTCAAAGATTGAATTTTTAGGGTTTCTCTAGCAAGCCCTAATCAAGCTCCAAATCAAGTTTCAGGGGGAGTTGAGGCTAAGGCCTTACATAAGAAGACTACAAGAAGTCTCGACAGGTATGACTTAAGGAGGTTCAGGTATGTCTTGAAATATGATTCTTGATTAAGTTCATAATGTGTTTGTCTTCATATTATTTATTAGTACAATCTTGATTATTGTTAGAATTGTCTTGTCACCCTAGTAACAGTATGAATGCATGTGAATGATTGAAGACATTCATTGATTAGGGCTATATGATTGTACTAATGCATTATGGTGTTGTGTGAGGTTGATGTTGTCTGCTAACAAGAGACAGGTACATCACAAAAGACAAATCAAGTTCCATGACCATGACAAGATGAAGACAAAGACTCATCCATAATATTTGTTCTACTTACGAGGTATGTATGGCTTTGTTATATTATGCTTAACCTATGAGACATGCAGGTTCTAGATCAGGATCTCTAAATCATTGAAGAGATTGTTTAGATATGTTGTACATAACTAATCCAGATATGTTTTCTTATGTCAAGTTAGAATCTTACCTTGTGTTAGGATCCCTTATATAAGTATACTTGGTATGATTGGTTATGCTTATTCATAAAGTTAGTAATCAAGGGTTTATGCATATTATGTCTCTTGTCTTGATGATTTAATTAACCAGAAGAGTACTATGATCAAACAAGAATATGCATGAGTAAAAGAAGACTTCCTTGAAACCCTGAATACTAATGATCATGACTATACATATTCAAGATTATTTAGAATTAGAATGTTTGGAGAATATACTAATGAACGTATGTTTGTGTATGAGATCATGAGGATGACACTAGTGCACACTTGAGCATGCACAGTGGTACAGAATGAATACAAGTTCAAAAAACATATAGAAGATCAAGCGGGAGGCAACCACACAAACATAAAAGATAAGTATTTGAGTTGTTATTTGAAATAGTAAATGATATTGCTTGTATGCATATTTGTATTCCTAGAATATATCATGTTGAGTGTAAACATTCATAGAGCATTGAACAGTATACTACTAATATGCATATGATTGGTAAGTTGGACAAACATTCCGTTGTTGCTTGTCTAGAATGAAACCTCTTTGCTGACATGCTGAGAGATGTGCACACTCTCGATAGTATGTTCTGGTAGAGAGGGAAGGCATCTAGATAGCCACTGTATGCATACAGGATATGGGAAAGTGTTGTGCCAAACTATTGGTCAAAATAGTTGCATAACTATGTAAATGATATCTGTATGCATAATAGGTTATCATGTCAATATGATTTGATGATTATGAAGTATTACTAATCATGTACTTAATTTTGATTTGTAGGAAAGATCATGATGAATGATGAACACTGAACAAGCGATGGATGTTAAACAAAACAAAAAAAAGATTTTCAAATCAAACGTACTATAGAAGGCTTGTGGCTAGAAGATTCTCTTAGAAAGAAGAAGAGAATCATGATGAGATGTTTGCTCCAAGTGGCTAGATAAGACCATTCTCTTAATGGTGTAATTAAAGAAAAAGTGTGAATCAGGTTTTGTATGGGTTCCCAGGATCGATAGTAATTGATGAGAATACATGTGAGGATTGCATCATCCTTGAACACAAGTTCTAAAGTGAGCCATAGACAAGTGTCTCCGAGAAAGAAGAGGGATTGTATCATCCTTGAACACTTGTTCTAAATAGAGCCGTAGATGTATGTCTTCGAAAATGAAGTCCTTGGTGGACATGAGAGGATTGGATCATCCCTGGACTTCAGTCCGAAAGAAGAGTCGTAGACATATGTCTTCGAGAATGAAGTTCTTGGTGAACATGTGAGGGGATTGGATCATCCCTGGACTTCAGTTCAAAAGAAGAGCCGTAGACATATGTCTTCGAGAATGAAGTTCTTGGTGAACATGTGAGGGGATTGGATCATCCCTGGACTTCAGTCCGAAAGAAGAACCGTAGACGTATGTCTTCGAGAATGAAGTCCTTGGTGAACGGTTGAGGATTAAGTCATCCTTGGACGTAGTCCTAAATGTTCGGTTGAGGATTAAGTCATCCTTGGATGTGGTCCTAAATGTACGGTGGAGGATTAAGTCATCCTTGGGCGTGGTCCTAAATGTACGGTTGAGGATTAAGTCATCCTTGGACGTAGTCCTAAATGTACGGTGGAGGATTAAGTCATCCTTGGACGTAGTCCTAAATGTACGGTGGAGGATTAAGTCATCCTTGGACGTGGTCCTAAATGTACGGTTGAGGATTAAGTCATCCTTGGACGTGGTCCTAAATGTACGGTGGAGGATTAAGTCATCCTTGGACGTGGTCCTAAATGTACGGTGGAGGATTAAGTCATCCTTGGACGTGGTCCTAAATGTATGGTTGAGGATTGAGTCATCCTTGGACGTGGTCCTAAATGTACGGTTGAGGATTGAGTCATCCTTGGACGTGGTCCTAAATGTACGGTTGAGGATTGAGTCATCCTTGGACGTGGTCCTAAATGTACGGTTGTGGATTAAATCATCCTTGGACAGTAAATCCAGTAATTCCGAAAAGAAGGATAGTCCTAGATGATTTGAGTGGATTAAATCATCCTTGGACAGTAAATCCAGTAATTCCGAAAAGAAGGATAGTCCTAAATGAATTGAGTGGATTAAATCATCCTTGGACAGTAAATCCAGTAATTCCGAAAGGAAGGATAGTCCTAAATGAATTGAATGGATTAAATCATCCTTGGACAGTAAATCCAGTAATTCGAAAGGAAGGATAGTCCTAAATGAGATTGAGTGGACTAATCATCCTGTAAATAGATTGGGATTGCCTCGTCCCTAGACATGGTGAGATGTCTTAAAGTGATAAGGACTAATCATCCTGTAAATAGATTGGGATTGCCTTGTCCCTAGACATGGTGAGATGTCTTAAAGTGATAAGGACTAATCATCCTGTAAATAGATTGGGATTGCCTTGTCCCTAGACATGGTGAGATGTCTTAAAGTGATAAGGACTAATCATCCTGTAAATAGATTGGGATTGCCTCGTCCCTAGACATGGTGAGATGTCTTAAAGTGATAAGGACTAATCATCCTATAAATAGATTGGGATTGCCTCGTCCCTAGACATGGTGAGATGTCTTAAAGTGATAAGGACTAATCATCCTGTAAATAGATTGGGATTTCCTCGTCCCTAGACATGGTGAGATGTCTTAAGTGATAAGGACTAATCATGCTGTAAATCGATTGGGATTGCCTCGTCCCTAGACATGGTGAGATGTCTTAAAGTGATAAGGACTAATCATCCTGTAAATAGATTGGGATTGCCTCGTCCCTAGACATGGTGAGGTGTCTTAAAGTGATAAGGATTGATCATCCTGTAAGTTGATATGGATTGCATCATCCATAGACATGAGATTTGGCTTAAACCGGGAGGGACTGATCATCCCGTAAGCTGATCAGGATTGTATCATCCTTGGACCTATGTCCTAAAGTGAGAGGGATTGATCATCCCGTAATTGGATCTTATGTGTTGCAGGGTATACTGCTATTGTGTATACTTGTATTGATGAGGATACTTGAATTGATGATGTGTATACTTGTATTGATGAGGATACTTGTATTGATGATTTGCATACTTGTATTGATGATGTTGTTGATCGTGATGATCTAGATGACGATTTTGTTGATCGTGATGATCTAGATGACGATGTTGTTGATCGTGATGATCTAGATGACGATGCTGTTGATCGTGATGATCTAGATGATGATGCTGCTGATCGTGATGATCTAGATGACGATGCTGCTTATTGTGATGATATAGATGACGATGTTGTTGATCGTGTGATGACGATGTTGATGATCATGTGATGACGATGCTGATGATCGTGTGATGACGCTGCCGATGATCGTGTGATGACGATGCTGATGATCGTGTGATGACGATGTTGATGATCGTGTGATGACGATGCTGATGATCGTGTGATGACGATGCTGATGATGATGCTGATGATCGTGTGATGACGATGCTGATGATCGTGAGATGATGATGCTGATGATCGTGAGGATCCAGATGTTGATGTTGCTGTAGTTGTTCGAGTGCTGCAGAAGATAAAGACTCAGTACTGAAGATGTTGATGTTCCAGTATTGAAGATGTTCCAGTAACTGCTTGAGTTACTGATGATGTTGAGAAAGCTTCCAATGATTTATAGATGTATCATGTATGGTGTTGATGACTTCTTGCTCATGCAGATGCTGTTATAATATCCTTCTCGTTAAGGGGGAGTGTTGAGATATTGTAACTTCAAAGAATATTATATTTGTACTTTATTATTCCGGAGATGTTTCATTCCTCCGTGAAGATCTTATTGTATATCCGGAGATGTTTATTCCTCCGTCGGAATGTGGTAACTCAGGTTATTAGACTTCCCTAGTGGGGGTCGGCCCTGTATGTGTCATGTGGGTCAAAGGGTTATTAGACCACCCTAGAGGGGTCGGCCCAGTCAGTTGTAGTGGGGTGTTTAACCCATTGGTTAAATACGAGCCTATGTGTACTTGTGTAAAAGATATGTCAGAGTAGTGTATAAATAGAGGAGGTGTGTTCCTCATTTGACACACACACTCACTTGAGAGAAAGGCGCACTTGTGGAGAAGAGGTCTGCTATTGTGGAGGAGGAGATCATGTCTCAGGGTTTCATCTTTGTATATTGTTGGTCATCTATATTGAGGAAGCTTTGCTGGGTTTTCTACCCCATGAGGGTTTCCCAAGTTAAATCTCTGTCTCTTGTGTTTATGCTATGCTTTTTGTTTCTTCAGTGATCCTGTATATGCTATTATTGTGAAATGGAATGTAATGCTGCTATTTTCTGTCTTAGCATATTAAATCTTAACAGATCTGAACCAGAAGTGGACCTAGGACTTCTCTCTCTCTCATTGCATGTCGAGACCAAGCTTGGGGGGATCCAGATAGAACCAGGAATGGTTCAGGGGTCAAGGTTGGGAGGAACGTGGTAGCCCCAAAGTGATCCAGCTACAGACATCGTCCTAATAAGTTAACTAGACACAACAGGTTTGGTATTAATCGTTGTTTCCTGTGTGGGTCACTACAGTAGGGATTTAAGCACTAAGCAGATAGGATTCTACAGGAAAAGACCAAGTACTCAAGAGGCCAGGTATGTTTCATTTAACATTTTAAATCTTCAGTATAACCACATTGATTTATTCTACCATTTGTTATTACGGCATGATCATCATTACTTACGAGATCAAACTCAAGATTCTGCCTGGAATTAGTGGAAAAGTCTAGCAGGGCTAGCAAAGCTAGCCTTTGCTAGACAACATATATATGTCGAAAATGCTTTCCCTTAGTATTGTTAAAATGTTTAATTCTTATCCCATTATCTGTAGGGTAGATTCAATTTTATTTAATGGATCTCTTTTACTCTGTAATTACTGCAAACATTATTCTAGATGTTTCATTTCATTCCTTTAATCCTTCAAAAAACATTCCACTCAACAAACTAGGAGAGCGCTTCAGGTGCTTACAGAAAGATAGGATTACAAAACTTCAAACTCAGGCATTGCATTTCTTTTCACAACTGACTGTTACTCGGTAGAAACCCCAACGTATTTTTTCAAGAAACGAGACCACATATTCAAATGCAACGGTTCAGTTATCAATGAATTGTTGCAGTCTTCAAACACATCGAATTTTCCAGCCAAGAGATACAAAAAAAAACAAAATCCATAGAATACTTTTGGAGTGTTCTGTTATTCACCACAAGACCCACAGTATAGCCTCTTCCAAAAAAAGAAACATGAACGATATTACTTTCTCTACACTTTAGTAAACATTATGATTTTCTGGAAGTAGCAATAAAACGACTTTTTTGTTCATCTCAAAGTACCAAGACAGGTCAGAGGGTCGAATCCCTCTTTAAACTTTTAAGCAAACCCTTTCTACTTCTTTTACAAACACCAGAAGATGTATCCAAACCAGTCAAGAAACCAAATCTTTTCATTTACACAGACTTCTATTTATTTCAGGGTCACGATTTATCACGCTAATGCAATCACAGTAAACGAGCTAGGGTCTTAAAACTCATACTTTATTTATCCATTGTATTTATACACTTCCATTGCAAATACGTAAACATCAAACCCAAAAAGCCACTGGATGGAGCCACAGTGAAAGCAAAAATTATAGAAATGCATACAATCCCAACATAGGGTCAAATACAAATCCCAATAGCAAAACGTAGGTATTTCTAGGATGGTTCAAACCCTGAATCATACATGCAATAGCTAACATCTGCTTATACATTTAGAATATTCCATAAGGTTCAAATAGTAGAGACAGAGTACCATATTTTCTCCACAAAATCAAAACAATATTTACATATGAACTCCAACTCCATCCAAATGGCAACATCCAGGCCTCATTCAAACTAACAAGCCAAAGGCTCCATGAAGCCTCCAAAATAACAATTCAAACAGTACCCCTGTCACGACTACAAGAGGAAGGAGCATGTTGTCTAGGACTGGACTTACCATTAAGTCGAATGGCCTGGCCATCTTTAGCAAGCCATGCAAGAGTGCACGCCATTCCTCACCTGTCAAGAAAAAAAAAAAACCAACTCAGATTAACCCCTGAGATATACCAATAACCAGACTTTCAATTGAAATAGAAAAGAGGAAGGACGAAACTATCATCTGAGATTTGTTACAGGGGGTTACATTCTTTCATCATTTTCGCATCTCCTTGGTGCCAGGACCATGATCATAGCTCAGGTCCGCCACAAAACCCTCCTATAGGAAGAAACAAAAACGTAGAGAAAAACCAAGGGGAATGAAAACGCAGAGTGACCATACCAGTCCTAAACCCCAAAGACCTCAAAAAGTGTCCAAGCCAGCTAGGATGACCATATGTATGAACCAAGGGACAGTTAATGTCCACCAAATCGACATTAATGAACCTTGAAAAACCCCCAAGCACCATAGTGTAAGTCGTGGGGTTGTATGTAACCGAAACTCCATAGTTTGGCACAACGAATTATAAATATGATCACCATAACCCTTGTAACCATAGTTTTGGGTGTTAGGTCCTCCACTTTTTGATGTCACTACACTTTGAGAAAAAAACCATGACTTATTACTCTTTTGGTGGAGCTTGAACAAGGAATAGATCTCCTTTAGCCACACCTGTACAAATAAACCATACAATAGATACATTAGCAAAAATGCTAAGTAAGACCATAACCTTCCAAGGCCACCCTTACCTCTCGGTAGTCCTGTCGGGGTTTACTTCTTTTCCCTTTTCTGTTACAACCATCAATGCCCCATCATGGGCCTTATGTTCATCAACGTGAATCCGATTTCATTTGAGGTAACATTGAGACATTTATTTTTATGCAGGTGAAACTACAAATCAGTGAGCAGGAATTTCCCTTAAGATAATACTCTAGTTTGACGTAAAGACCATAGAATTACCGTAATCATTGTTTATGACTTCCACAAAACCAATAAGACTCAAACCAAGTAAGATTATGATTCCAGAGAAACTTAAGCCTAGCAAGGATACCGTAAACAATTACCAATGCATATCATCTACAGTGCTGAAGTTAATTTTATGATTATTTGTCGTGTTAGGAAGATTAGTAAGTAGAAAGATTTTTTTATTTTATTTTACTATTTATGGGACATTACAGATATGTGGCATTTACGTCCATTACTCACATCACTGCCCTGATCTCCTAGATTATAGAACAACTCTATACAAACTGAATAATGACGACTTAGAGACATCCCCTCCTCTTATTGAGGAAATTCATCCCCCACCATCTTCCTCCTCGAAAGATATCAACACAATTTACATGGTTTCCAAAGGAGACTCCTCTGTCCAATCCACCCCTTTCACTGATCCCTTTGACACACATGTTCAACATTTTCAAATCGATGAGGAAACCACATGTCCACAACGTGGGGGAAAGCCCAAAACCTTATCTACTCATCATCATTGTCATTCTCGTCTGAGATACTGGGGGCATCCACCCCGAAAGGGGAATCCCCCATCAGCATATCATCACTCTAATATGCCACCATGGCCCACAACCTCATGGTACACCCCCCCGCCAGTAGTTGCTCGATGCCCTCTTGATCTTTCTCTGAGACAACATATGCACCACATTGACACCTTTGAGTTAGGAGGCATAATAGATTACCTTGAACCTAGGATAGGGTGCATGATCAATCATTTTGAACCTTCCCCATCACATCCATCTCAGTATTTCAATGATCCCATTGTTCAAACCAACACATATGTGATCCATAATCACAAACCCCATGCACATAGGATGGGGGCAGGTCATTAACCTTGCTCACTTTTTCACATGCGTAACCTCAACCATTTTTGAGGTCACATGTCACTTGTATATCAGATTTGATTTGATACACCTAGTATTCTTCCCTTGCGGGTCATCATTTCTCCCCACCACTGCATCCTTGGCTTGGTGGGCTCACCTTTATTTGTAACCATTTTTTAACCTAGTTTTTTCCTTTAACCATTTCGAAGTCATTATGACCTCTATTTTTTGCACCATTTGCACCACTGGATTCATATTTCCGTGCCCATGATGATGCTTGAGATCATTTCTCGGTCTCACCACCAAATTTTTTAGGCATTTTTTCAAAAAGCCCCCATCGCCTCAGTTCACTTGCCACATCGATCATTGTTCGTTTTTGACGTTCTTTATATCACCGGATTCATTTTTCTGCACTCGTGATGATGCTTGAGATCATTTCTCTCCCTCACCAGCAGAACCTTTTTGACATTTTGCCCCAACACTTTTTTGCCTCGATTTACGTGCCACATCGGGCGCTGTCGTATTTTACAAAATTATTGCATGAGCCCTACACTCCATCCATACTGCAATTAAGGCATTGTTTTTCCATCATTCATCAACCCTCAAGGAGGCCCCATCAGTGTTCCCCCCCTACCACAATTCTTGGTTCCCATGCTTGTCCCTCGATCGAACACTTCCTCCTTGACTCAACACCAAGTTTGTTCAGTATAATTTTACCCCTTTTTCAGGCCGATCAATTCCTTTACGAAAAAGATACTTAGGGAGTTTCTGTTAAACTCTTTTCTGACTCCTAAAACAATGAAATATTGCTAAGCAATCTTGCTTCCTTTCATGCTCGTTAAAATTATTTGAAAGGGCGTCTACCTGGAATAAGTTTACCCATTTTCCGGACCTTGTAGACTAATAACGAAAAAGGTATACTCTAGTCACATCAGCTAGAAGAGTTCTTCATTGCATGGTTTTATACTTTTTCGGTCTTTGAAGACTAACACACGAAAAAGAACCCCCTTGGAGTGTACTTACTGCTTTCAGACTCTCTAATATTGAAAGAGACCACAAGCATGAATAGTTCTGGGCTCGTGAAAAATCCACAAGACAGTACCATTATGAGCATACTTTTATCCCTTCTTTGAGTTCCTTAAGCCATAAAGAAGGCCCCAACGGTGCCTCTCGGTGCCACAACAGATCATGTCTAGTCACATTATCATGGAAGCTTCCCCAATTTTGTCTCTTTTGTTCAGAGTATTCTGCGATATGCCACCTTGAGAGTGTCCAGATAACATACATTAGTTTTTCCTTTTCAACCTCTCGCATTGCATTTCATACCCCTGATCCCTTATAGCGATGATCCCCATACCTAAGAACAATTCCATATGCTTGTAGGTCATCCATGCCATCATATTCTGAACAAAGGAAGTTTCAGTCCACCTACTCTATGACCCCAATTACTCCCCATTCCCCCAGAGTTATTACCATTATCATTATTATCGCCTTTTGGTTGTACACCTCACACTCCTATTAAGGGAACATCATTTCCTTGATAGTTGAAAGATCTCCCTCTGTCGACACCAACCAATCTATTCCATAGGATAGACGTAGAGGTCCATGTGCCTTGGACTCATCACCATTAATGATGAGTGTCTATGTATCATTCTGAAAGGAACCCTTATTGCCTCTCCGAATGATTGTTTCTCACATGCTCGACGTCAGCACCTTGATCGCATCGTTGAGACTCGTACATGGTATTAGTCCTTTTAGTTATTTGACGAAGACCTCAGATGTCACCTGACTCTACCACATTTCCATAGTCCATCTAAGGAAACAAAAGTTAAATATTCTTGTAGAAATCCGGGCTGCGTCTGGCGACAATATTCAGAAGTACCCCGATTGTTGGATACCTTCATATCTAGCAGTTCATCAACCTTTTTGAAACCTCATTCAGAACGGTTGGTGCTCATTTCGAATGTATCATTTTTCAGATCAGTCATGGTATGACCATGAAGTATGTCCCACTATTGTGCCCCCCTGGAACATTATGATGTACACAACAGTTCTACATGTATTGATCAGGTCCCCTTTTTGGGGCCTCCTTTATATTTTTTGTATCTTGATACAAGCATGGGTATTCCCGCCTCGTCCATTATTAGAGATTGTTACTCATTCATTTTGCAATTTGCATGGGCCCGATGTTCCAATCTCCGATCGATCTCTTCTCTCCTCCAAACCCAAGGAAAAAGACAACGGAACTATAATGTCTATCGGCCATACGATGAGCTCCTTCCCTCACACATTAGGGGACAATCTGTTAACACCCAAAAAGTGCTCACTAGCCCATTTCCCTATTCACATGATCCATTTGTCCACTTGCCCCACCATGTGAGCCTATAAAACCTTCAAAAGGTCACCAAAAACACCATAATACACCTTTTCCCCCTCAAAATATGTATTTTTCCTTAAAAAACGCTAAAAAAACCCCTCAGAAATGGTCCAAAATTCCCAAAAATATTAAAAGGGAATAAAACTATTCAAAAAAGAGGGAAAAAGAGGGAAAAAGAGACCTAAACCATTTTAGCAATACCACTAGTTTCCTCAAACCATGGTTGTATTTCCCATCACCAAAAACTGTAAAAAGGTGATAGGGGCTCCTCATTATTCATCCTCATTCATCCTATCCTTATGCTGCCAATTTCTTCCCTGAGATCTCAAGCCTCTATTTGAGCTTAGATCCATCCTTGGAAACCCCTTTTGGCCCATATTCCCACTTGCATTTGGAGAAGAGAAAGATCATTAGAGCATTGGAGCGCAGCTGCTCAACCCCCAACATCCTCACCTTTGAGGTAATACAAAACACTCAAGTTTTTATTTATTTATCTCATAGATATTATTTTTTATCATTTTTGAATCTAGAATGCACATGCTAGATTAAGTTTGTTTTTTACTGTTATAGATTTATTGTTTACATTTATTATTTACTTTGCTTTACATTGAGACTACTATTACAAGTTAATAGGTGCTCTTTAGCATATGCTTGGGAGAAATCCCAAGCAACAACCATGATAGGGCCAATGATTCAAAGATAGGGGAATAACATAGACAGGAAAACACACATGGGCGTGCTCCAGTACTCCATATTGTCGTAGTTGATTCTCAGTCTATTATGTATATACTTGGAGGCATTTTTGAGATTTTCTGCAATTGCGCTTTCCAATGCCCAATATTATCTTCGCCATAAAGAAGCGCGTGCCTCGATGACTTTATCCATCGCAAGCATCCACAAAAATCACTTGGTAAAATCCTACAACGGGATGAGGCTAGTTGAAGGCATGCCAGTAGAGGAGCTCAGTGGAGTGTTGTAATAAATCTTCAATTCCCCATCTTATAAGCATGCCCTTATCCTGAGATAGCTATAATTAAGCTATTGGAACCAAGGGCATCTTGAGCTGGTGAAAGTAATGCATCAAATTGGTCTATATGATCCAAATCATCTAAAATGATAAGAGCCTGAGAAACGATGAGATGCTTTACAGTCGTTTTCTCGGACATCACATAAAAAGCAGGAATGACGGTAATTTGTTCGCTGGCAGTTGAAGAATTATTTTGGCAGGGTCGTTTTTCCAACCCCGCTAAGTCCCACTATTGCTACAACCCTATCCTTGCCACTTTCTTGCTCTGTCTACAATAACACTACTGTTTCAAAATATTTAACTTTGTCATCCAATCCAGTCGGATATTTGGAGACATAGAGGGGTGTTTTTGGAACTATATCCAGAAGTCATTCGATGGCATTGGCCAGCAACTTTCCTTTGTCACTGAATAATATTGATACAATTAACTTATTAGTAAGAAAAGCGTAGATGAAATATCATATACTTATGAATCAGACAAATGAATAAAGAAGAGCAATGAACAGGGAGGGTTAAGGTGCCTCCTCCTGCTCGAAACCACTGATTTCTGTAACATCATAGAGAGCCTTCTTCCATTTTCCAATAGTGATGGAATCGTATCGTGGTTGCAGAGAATACAGGGAGAATGGTGGACCAGTTCATCTAGACACCATTTTGAGTGGGCATAGTTGATAGAGAAAATAGCTATGTGTACAAAGGCTGTTTGAATAGCGCTTTTCATATGACAAGTTAATTTTTCTCCCTTCTTCATTTCTTTCATGTCCAAGAAGACTTGCAATCTATGTTTCTTGAGGTGATTGTAAAGATCGGTGGCAAAGGTTTTCTTAACATTGGGGTCTTTGTGATTTAGAAACACATCGAACTTGTAGCAGTTGTTGTTATGAGTCGTGGATGTGTAGGTGGAAGCTGAGGTCAATTTGGAGGAAAATGTCATTGTATGTATTATAATTACATTTTTGTTAAATTAAAGGAGGATAGGACAAGTTTACTATCTAAGTTGATTTTAGTTGATTTGATGAGCGTCATTTAAAATTCGAAATAAACAATTATGAGAAAAAAGAAATATAAAAGTAACTAGTAGCCCATGCATAAATAATAGGTAGCTATTATATGGATAACTAGTAGCTAGTAGCTATTATATGGATAACTAGTAGCCCATGCATAAATAATAGGTAGTGATATATAACTCATTTATATAACAAGGAGCTGAGACATAGACAATAGGTAATTACAACTAAGCACACAGAACAAGTAAGACATAACTTGTTTATTACACTTAACTTATGACTTATCCATATTCGCAACCCCAATTAAGTAGCTATGCTAATATAAAAGTAATTAAGTAGCTATGCTAATATAAAAGTAATGAGAGAGACTAGGACTACTTGCTAAAATCACCTCTCTTCTGGTTGTTGAGCTCCGCTGCTATCTGCAGCTGCTTCGTAGTTATCGCCAGGCCTTTGGCACGCTGCGTCTCTATCTCTTGATACTTGAGTATCGGGGTAAACAAAACTGCAACGCAAATATGATATCGGATTCATTTACAGTTGCTTATTTATAAAGCAAAACATAATAGCTTTAAATAAATTGAATTAAAATATGGTAAGAGCTTTAGTCGAGAATGAAATAGAAGGCAGAAGTGTGGCAATTTCTTCATGGGTACCTGCGTGTTAAGTCTCTTTCATCTGAAAGACGATTCCATTTCGTTTAAAAACAGAGGATTACTTTTACTTTGGTTTAATCTCGCCACCGATCACGCGTTACGGCTATTTATTTTTCTTCCTAAAAGACGATTCTTTTCGTTAAAATAATGATTTTTTTACTTTGGCTTTGACAATAATAAAATGCAGCTGGTATTGAAGGATGCAAAGGAATATTATATTTGCTTTAAAGTTATTCAACGACATAAAGAACTTTCAAAAGGATGCACTTAAAACCATAGTTAATATTTAAGAGTAAGTGGAAGGCCCATAGCAAATTAAATAATCCTTTTTGCCCATATAAATAAAGTGAGTGGAATAAGTAGAATGGTAATGCAGCCAACCTAGATCCAAATCTTAAGGCTCTATGAAGCATCGAGAGGGATCAAATCTCCCGAGGTGTAAACCTCTCCTCGAAAAGCTCCTTGAGTGCAATACCTAAGAAGAGGTTTGCACCTCGGGAGATTTGATCCCTTTAGGCATTTGATAGAGCCTTAGGATTTGGATCTAGGCTGGTTCCAGTCGTGGGCGGAGACACAAAACTGGAGTTTGATCAGCATGGTAAGGAACAAATTAAGTTGAAAACACAGATACATTTACGAGGATTATCATAATGTAAGTAATAAGTATTGAGTATTGAGTAAATTGTTTAACTCGAAAATAGAGACAATTCGCCTAACCTTTTTTTCGATTCTCTTTTTGTTGATCTACGCTTTGTTTTGTCATTTCGTCATTTCGTACATTTTGATTTATTTGTTGTTCTGCAAACTGATTTTCTTGTTCTTCCAATTGCTTCAATTCGCCTAATTTTTTTTTCGATTTTCTTTTTGTTGATCTATGTTTTGTTTTGTTTGTTCTTCTCCTTTTTCTGCCGTCATTTCGTACATTTTGATTTATTTGTTGTTCTGCAACTTGATTTTGTCAAACTAGAGTTTGATGAGCATTGTAAGGAACAGGTTAGGTTGAAACACAGATAGATTTATGAGGATTATCATAATTTTTGTTGATCTGCGATTCATTTTCTTCGATTTTCTTGTTCTTCTCATGTCATTTTGCCCAACTTTTTTTTTGAGATTCTTTTTTTTGTTCTGCTTTTCGCTTCAAGTCATCTTCTCGTTCTTTTGATGTCATTTATTTAGATGTTACGGATATATTATCGTCAATTTTGATCTCCTTATCTCAGACAATATTAGTAATTGGATCTACTTGAAATTGGACCATGTCATCAACACATCGATCTCTAACCATTACACGTTGACCATCTCCCACCGTTGGTTCTACTGGTATATGGGTTGGATATTCCCCTTATCGATCAACATTTTCGCCTTGTCGATTAACATTATCGCCTTGACGTTCTACATTTTCTCCTTGTCATTCTACATTTTGTTTTCTTTGTTCTTCCAATTGCTTCAACTTTCTCTCTCGATATGCTCTTTGTCATTCAATGTTTTGTCTTCTTTGTTCTTCTCGTTCTTCTACTATTAATCCGTCTAACTGTCTTTGTTGATATTTTTTGTTCATCTGTGTATCGTTTTCTTCTTTCTTCACCTTCTTCTAATGTCATCTCGTCAAAAATTTTATTTCAATATTCTCTTTTTTGTTCTGCCTTTCACTTCAAGTCGTCTTCTCGTTCTTTTGATGGAACGGATATATTATTGTCAATTTTGATCTCCTTATCTAGGACCATTTTAATAATTGGTATATTGGTTGAAGATTCGCCTTGTTGATCTACATTTTCCCCTTGTCAAAAATGTCAACGATTAACATTTACCCTGAAATTAATGCATATTTGTAATCTACAATGAAATCAATGCTTGACACTGAAATCTATGCAATATAAAAAAGTAATACACTGAAAGCTATGCAACTGTAAATTTCAATATAGTTTAAAAATTCAATATATCTTCCAGAAAAATAAGTGGTTTGGGAGGATCGAACCTTGGACCCCACACCCATTATCCCCACACCCTTACCATTATCCCCACATCCTTGACACTGAAATCTATGCAATTTTAAAGAATAATACACTGAAATCTATGCAAGTGTAAAATTCAATATAGTTTAAAAATTTAGTATATTTTCCAAAAAAAAATGTGGCTTGGGAGGATCGAACCTCACACCCATCACCCATTATCCCCACACCCTTACCACTATACCACAAGTAGTTCTTACCGCTTCAAGTCATCTTCTCGTTCTTCTGATGTCATTTCTTCTGATGGAACATATATATTATTGTCAATTTTGATCTCCTTATCTAGGACCATTTAAATAATTGGTATGTTGGTTGAAGATTCACCTTGTCGATCTACATTTTCGCCTTATAAAAAATGTCAACGATTAACATTTACCCTGAAAGTAATGCATATTTGTAATCCACAATGTAATCAATGCTTGACACTGAAATCTATGCAATATAAAAAAATAATACACTGAAATCTATGCAAGTGTAAATTTCAATATTGTTTAAAAATTCAATATATTTTCCAAAAAAATAAGTGGTTTGGGAGGATCGAACCTTGGACCTCACAGCGATTATCCCCACACCCTTACCATTATCCCCACACCCTTGACACTAAAATCTATGCAATTTTAAAAAATAATACACTGAAATCTATGAAAGTGTAAAATTCAATATAGTTTAAAAATTCAGTATATTTTCGAAAAAAATAAGTGGTTTGGGAGGATCAAACCTCACACCCATCACCCATTATCCCCACACCCTTACCACTATACCACAGGTAGTTCTTATTATAATTAGTATAAATCTAAAACTAATTATATATATTAAATCTAACTAAATTAAATATATATATTATCATTTGAAATTTAATGTATATTTGTTTTTTAATCTAAATCTAAAACTAAATTAATGTATATTTAAATCTAAAACGAAAAATAAATTAATTTAATGTATATTTAATATTTATATATATTAAATATAACTAAATTAAATTTATATATTGTAATTTCAAATTTTAAAAATTAAACACAAAACTATATTGAAACACAAAAAACTATATTGAATGGTGAATGGTGCAAGTGGCGGGAGGGGAGGAGGATGGCGACGGGAGGGGAGGAGAATGGTACAGGCATGAGGGGAGGAGGACAGCGGAGGCATGAGGGATGGAGGGAGCTGCGATGGTGTGAGGGAGGGAGGGGAGGAGGATGGCAGGAGGGGACATGAGCGGAGGGAGGGAGGGAGAGAAGGAGGCAACATGGAGGGGACGCAAGGAGATGGATGGGGAGCTGCGCAGCTAGGGTGGATGGCGGGAGGGAGGGAGGGAGCTACGATGGCGGGAGGGAGTATGGAGAGGGGATGGATGGAGGGAGCTGCGATGGTGGGAGGAGGATGGGTGAATGTTGTAGGGGCTGCGGGAGGATGGACGTGGGAGGAGGAGGATGTGACGATGGGCGAATGCTGTAGGGGTGCGGGAGGATGGGAGGAGGATGGACGCGGGAGGAGGAGGGGTAAATGTTGCAGGGGCTACAGGAGGATGGATGCGGGGATGCGCGAGGATGGGAGGAGGATGGACACAGGAGGAGGATGGGAAAATGTTGTAGGGGTTGCGGGAGGATGGACGTGACGAATAGGAGGAGGTGGTGATTGTTGTAGGCCACAACGAATGTTACAAGGGACATTAAAAATTCTAAATATATTACACATATAGAATTAGCATGAAGCATGGGACATGTAGAATTTTTTTATGTTGTTTTTTTTTATATAGGTTTTGATTTCAACCATCTTTTTCAATCGAAAATACATGTCCTTTTTTAATGGCCAACATAATATTAATTGGTTTTTACTTTTTATGTAACGGGACACATACATGTAATGGGACACATGTAACGGGACACATACATGTTACAAGATCTCCCTCATATTATCATTTTTTACTTTTTACGTTTTATTAGGTGTCCTAATAACATACATGTAATGGGACACATACATGTTACAAGATCTCCCTCATATTATCATTTTTTACTTTTTACGTTTTATTAGGTGTCCTGTTACATGTAACGGGACACATACATGTTACAAGATCTCCCTCATATTATCATTTTTTACTTTTTACATTTTAATAGGTGTCTCTTTACATGTAACGGGACACATACACGTTACAAGATCTCCCTCATACTGGGCTATAGAGCGCCTCTTAGCACAATTATTAATGAAAATATGAAAATATGAGTAAGTGTATTTGATGGATTGTTTTTGGAAAAAAAATCTCAATTAAATTAATTTTTTATGGAAAATTATGGGTTTCATTAAGTAGGTGATATTATAGTAATATTATAATACGTGAGTTTATATTGCACAATTTAGTACTCTAAAATATGGAAGCAATATATTGCCTAGTATATAAGGGTCAAGGGATATTTTTAATATATTAAAAGCATGTAGATATCAAGGGGGGTTATAATTATGTATGTAGGGGGTTGAATAAGGCACTGTGGGGGTTGAACATGTACTCTATGTCTAAGTTTGTGTAAGTTTGATTGTGTGTGAAGTTAGACTAGTGTTTGATTAAGTACGATATGTGTTAAGGTGGTGTGAATCCAATTTTGTTTGGAGTTAGAGTGGTGTTTGAGTAGGTATGATTTATGATTGAATATGATGTGAAGTAGATTGGAATGAATGTGAATGAAGTTGACATGTATTTAGGGGGTTGTTCCCCATCTTGAAATATTTGCTCTCACTAAGATTTCATATTTGGCCTTGCAAGGTTTCTAGGGGTTATAAGAGTTGTGTCATGTCACCATAATGAGGGTAAAAATAAAAATGGGTATTGGAAATGTCATGGAAAAAGTGGATACCTAGGATATCTAATTCGGAAAATAGGGGTTTTTTAATTGTAATGGTGTATTGGGAGGGAGGTTCAACAAAAAGATTTTTGGAGGAAATGTTTAATATGCAGTGAAATTAAGGATATTCTTTAATACCCTATGAATGCACATGTTGTGTCGAATGTTCATAAAGAGAACCTCCAAATGGAAAACCTACCTCAAAAATCTAGCTCATAATGCTAAAATTATTGATATAAATATGCTCATAAAAGAGCCTTTGAATGGAAAACCTACCTCAAAAATAGCACTCATAATGCTAAACTTGTTGATATAAATCTTAGATAACTCTTGAAATCATGGGCCTAAGCCAAACCAAAGCCTTACCAATTGCTTATCTTAACAACATCTTCTCGTGATGTTTATCACATTGGTGTATTTACTTGGTTACCATTGAAGTGGTCCTTCTAGTTGCATGAATCGTTAGAAGCATGTCCACCATGGAAGACAAAATTAATGAAGTCATGGACAAAATGAATGAACTAATTATAATAATGAAGTCCCCCACATAGGTGAAAGGGTAGGCCAGATGGTGGTGAATGTTTATAAGTGACGTGGCGGATTTGGATTATATTGAAAAATTGGGAATATGCACATTCAATTACCTCAATATTTACTTCCAAGTTACAGTGGGGATTTGGCACATTGTGTGTCCATATTTCTTAATACTCGTTAATCATGGTAAACAACAATATAATTCACTGATATCAAATTCATTTAGAGTTTCTATGAAACATTATGCTCTTTTTCTATTATTCTTTAATTACTTGATTAATTGAAATAGAAATGAGTTAAAGTTTTAATGGGTAATGAGCTGGAAGCCAACATAGTTTTAATGGCACCGAATTTCCATTGATTAGTTTAGCCAGTAATCACATGATATGTGAGAGACCCCACATCATTCATTTAATTTTTTTTTTTTCATTGAATAGAAAAAAACATACTATTGATATTCGATACTGAATCAAACAGTACATGGACTTTCAATTCATTAAGACTTTTGCACAATCATAACATATTGATTAAAAATACTGTCATGACAAGTTCCTGAAGCATGATTGACATCATCTAAAAAAACCAAAAACTCCACAACTGCCTATATAAAAATCAAAAGTAAAAAAATCCATAGATCCTTCATTGAATCTGTGATTTTTTTGAAATTATTCCCAATATAATACTCCTTCAGCTCCATCGAAAGCTTCCTTAGAAAGTGTATCATCACAAAAGTTATTTTGTCTATAGATACATGCTAAAAAGTAAAATTTTGGTACAAATTTATCTCCATCATGATTCTATTGCACTAATGCAGAAGAGATGTAACCTGTAGCTTATAATCACCTTTAGCCCATTTAATTGTGACGCTTGAGTCTCCAAATACTTTGAGTTCTCCAATTCCAAAAATATTTGTAACCTTCAGAATTGTCCACAACACCAGTAATTTTGCTTTCATATTAGTGCCCTTGCCACAATTTAGTTTTAGATTAAAGGAATGGTCCTCACTAAGGAAAATGACACCACTTGTGGCACATTTACCATCCTTCGTTGCACCATCAAATAAATCCATAGCTTCATCAATCTGGATAATGAAGAAATTCTTATTTTGTTTCAATTGAACCATTTCCTGCTTGCTGTAATCCTTGATTAAATTTTGGATCTGAATACAAATATGTTGTAGATTTGGGATTTTGTTTTCAAAAACTGCTCTGTTTTGGGCATACTAGATTGTCCACACAATCAGCGCAGGCAGAAAGGGAAAGGATTTGCATTTCCTATACCAATCGAGATAACATATATCAAAGTTACCACACTCCCATGTCTGATCGATCTGTAAATGAGTAATAATTTCACTCCATACCTTACGTGTGAACACACAGTCGACCATTAGATGTTTGGTGGATTCATCATTGCTTCTGCATAATAAACAGATGATTAGTCTGCACCATCCCTTCTTCAGCAAATTGTTCCAAGTTTCCAGACTGTCTAATAATGCATGCCACATAAAAATTTAATTTTTAGAGGAATTTTCCAGCGCCATAGAACCTTATACCACGAATTCTGGGGATAAATGCATCTACTTATTATAATAACATTGTATGCAGACTTTGCAGTGATGATACCCGATGCTGAATTTTCATTCTAGAGCAGAGAGTCCATGCTGGAGTTGAGTCTACTCCCCGCAGCATTTAGGTTGTTGATGTAGTGGTTCCACACCGAAGCTTCATGCCTAGTAAATCCCATATCCTTCACAGAGAACTAGTAGTCCTTTACCTCATCCTTACTTCTCAATTTTCTCAAGCAGTTAAGAGCGATCATACCGTAATGCCTCAGTTGACCAATAGTACCTTCAGGAAGCAGATAATTTTTATTTAAGCCAAGTATTGGTTCAATTCCAATGGATATTATAACACCGTTCCCAACCTGCCAAATCAAGTCTTTGGAATCGAGTTGTAGATTTTGATAAAACCCATCAATATCATAGAGGTTCCCCTATATTTCTTCTTAGGATTTCTTAGCCAATTGATGATGTCTTCTCTAATATATTTCAATTTCAGAACAGAGGACCAGAGAGATGTATCGAACAGGCCTCTCCAGAATCTTTTTAATCTCAGGGCCATATTAAAAATGGATAAATTTTTGATGCCCCAACCCCCACAGCTCTCTGGCAGCGCGATACGATCCCAACTGACCATAGTCAGATTGCTCTAAGCCTTCCCATTGGTCGATAGGAAGTTGAAAATGGATCTCCTAAGTGAGTTGATGATTGAACTAGGGATATAAAAGAGTATCATCCAATATATTGGAATGCCTATCAAGATGGCTTTTATTAAGGTGAGCCTTCCACCCACCGAAAGGATCTTGTATGACCAATGTTTAATTCCGCGCTCGACCTTCAACAATAGCCATTCCTAGTCTTTTCTTTTGTAACAATTAGGCTTTAAAATAAAACCTAAATACTTAAATCCTTTTTCCAACTATAAGAAATTGTAAGGAAGGATATCCTTAATATATTTGATCTTTGAATCTTCAGTTTTGTAATGATAAAAACTAGACTTATTGTACCTTCATCCCATAAGCATCACAAAAGACTTTGATAATACATTTATAGTTTAACCATTCTTCAACAGAATCCACACCAATAAGTTAAACATCATCAACAAAGAAAAGGTGAGAAAGGGTGATGTCCTTTGCCAATTTGTAACCCTTGATTTTACCTTCCACTTTGGCATCTTTTAATAATATGCTCAACCCTTCGATGATTAGAAGAAAAAGAAGTGGGGATAATGGGCATCCTTGGTAGATTCCCCTAAAACTTTAAAAAAAATTGGAAGGATCACCATTAATGAGAACAACAAAACTGGCAATAAAAATGCAGGCCATAATCTAGTTAAGAACCAAGGGAGGAGTGCCAATTTGGATGAGTACCAATCTCAAGAACACCCAATCAATCCTATCATAATATTTTTCAAGATCTATTTTCAACAATAAAGCCTTAGAATTTTGTTTCTTCATGGAATGTATAATTTCTTGAGATATGCCAATCGCATCTAGGATTTGGCGATCCTCAAGAAAACCGAACTGTTCAGGAGAAATCTGCTTAGATAGAAACAGCTCTAAGCGAGCAACAATGATCCTTGAAATGATTTTATAGGTGAGATTGCATCAAGCAATTGGCATGGAATCTCCAAAAAATTTTGGTTTGTTGCATTTCGGAATCAATGTGAGAAATGTAGAATTAAGAGCCCCAGAAATATGTCCAAAAGTCCTTGAGAATTCAACCATTTTCAGTATGTCCAAGCCCATAATGTCAAAGAAATGTAAGAAGAGTTCAACGGGCCAGCCATCGGGCCCATGGATCTTTTCTTTGGCAAAATTCTTCAAAGTTTCTTCAATTTCTTCTAATGTGACTTCATTTCCCAATTCTATGCTTCTTCTTCATTGAAAAATTTGGGAAAAAGTCTGATAGTGTTAAACTGAGCTGTCAAGTCATAACGACCTTCATCAGAAAAAATATTAGTGAAATAGCTCTTGGCTGAATTCTTAAGGTTTTCTTTCCCGTTGATCTTATTGCCCCCAACATCTGATAGCTCCCATATGGCATTCTAGCTTTTCCTACAAGAAGCAAATGTATGAAAGAAATGAGTATTTTTATCCCCCAATTCTGTCCACATGGCCCTTCTTTTGGGTCGCCATTCTATTTCTTCCTTTAGAAGGAGATCTTTTTTATTTGTTTCGAGTACCTTTAGGAGGGAGAAATTAGTTTCATCTCGAACCTGATTGATATTTCTTAACTAAATGTCCTATATTTGTCTCTCCAGCTCAATATACTCATTTTGATCCTCCAATTTCCGCTTCTTGATCCACTGCGATGCCAAGACTTTTAGTTTTTTTAATTTGAACACAAACATATCCATAGGGTTCATGTCACCATCTTCTTTAAAATTCAACTAGAAATCCCGAACAAGTGAACATAAATCTTCATTCAATAACCATGAACTATTAAATTTAAAGAGGTACTTCACGACATCACTATCATCCTTCAACTGGAAGACAATCGGCCAATGGTCTGAAAATTTCTCCTCACCCACCCATGATCTATAATGCTGAACTGTTTGAAGGAGAGATCTTTTGAATAAGAACTTATCAATTCTTTTGTGAATACCTTCAACACCTTTCCTCCCATTTGTCCAAGTAGGGGTAGATATCACAGGCTGAACATCCACCATATCAAAAGTACATAATAATTCAGAGAAAAAATCTGCCATGTTGTCCATTCTCGCGTCCTCACCCCAAATTTCAGAAGCTGCAATGGAAAAATTGAGGTCACCCGCGATAATGAGGTTTTCATTATTAAGTAAACCAGAGTATTTAAGAGAGTCTGAAAACAAATTCCTTTCCTTATAAGGCCCGTAGTAGTTCAAAATGGTCAACTTTCTATTATATCTACCACAAGTACCCTCAATAAGGATACCCCATTTGGTCTTGAAAGGACAAAAACTAAATAAACGAGGATTCCAACCAACAAGAAGACCCCCTGAAAGGCCTTCAGAAATGGTAGCATTAAATTCCCATCCCTTCAAGCAATGGGCCAGTTTATTTATAGCAACAAGATCCTCACACATAGTTTCTTGTAAAAGAATAATACCAAGGCTAGAGGAAAGGAAATTTTTGGACAAGGCGCTAACCCTAGTGACCTTACCCAAACCCCTTACATTAAGGGACACAATAGATATTAATCACTATTCAGAGAGGGAAGCTCTGCTCTAAGAGCCCTAGGGGAACAATTTGAAGGAGACTTAGAAAAATCCTTGTTAGATTCGTCGATTCTTGTGGAAACAGGTTTATAATTGTCAGTTGTCGAGGGTTTATCTCTATTTTTCTTTTTACTTTTACGAATGGTTACGTTTTGGAATCTTGGAAAGTTGATAGGTTCAATATCTGGATTAGCTGAGTTATTTTTAGAGTAAATATTCAACGGTGAAATAAAATCACCCCCAGTTGTGGCCCATAGCCACTATCGTCTAATAACTTACGCTCAGGCAAGGTAAATATCCGAGCTTCTCCACCCAAATTAGGAAGCCCATTATCATTCAATAATAACCTTTGGTCACTCTTACCCATAGAAGAATGGAAAGATCCTACAGTATGATCATCAGGACCAGACAACTCATTAACCGACTGAAGGTTTGCACGAAATGGGATTTCACAGGAATTTTTGTTAACGATAATTGATTACACGGATCCAAAGTGGAGGGGCATATACCCACATAAATACCATCAATTCCAGTCGACTTAGAGAAAGACGAAAGTTATGTTAAAGTAGGGGAGTTCTCGGGATTAAGAAAACTATGATAATTATCCCCCAAGTCAATAACTCTACCAGATTTGTTAGGGCCCTCCAAATTTAAAACAACTTCACCAATGGAAATTCATTTGTCCAATTGTCTTTCCGCATCAAGATAAAAGTCTAATTCATCTCTAGAGACATCTCTTTAAGGCGTAACAGAGGTTGGGGACAAGTTACCTGATTCCATTTTTGCTAAGGCGAAAGAGCACCAATCCCCAGATGGGACCGATGACATCTCGAACCATCTTCACTATCTTCATGAACATCATTCAAAACTGTAGGGCAAGAAGCCATAGTGTGCCCAGTCATTCTACACTGGAAACAACAAAAGGGTATTGTTGTCACCAGATCTTCCCATCAAAATATTTACTTTCCAGTAGTGCGCATCCAAAAAAGGTGAGCTACTACAACCAATTGTCAATTAAGGACACGCTAACGACTGTCAAAACAAGTGCTCATAAGAGGGTTTCGGCACTATCTCAGTACTGAATGCATCTCCAAAGAATAAAGTCCAAGCTCTTGAGCTTCCAGATGTCACGCTAAGCATCAAGGAGTAAACATTGAGTTTCAAGCATTAAACATCTATGGGCAGCGTCTATGGGTTGGAGGATGTACATCAACATATTCATTTTAAGCAGAAACGTCATGAATTCATTCCGATATCATGAAGATCATAAGCTTCAGAATCAACTTACATTGACACAGGAATTTTATTGTGTAAATTGCTAATATTAAGCTACGAGCAGCCAGAATTCAGCGTGATTATGGAGTTTTTGATTCTGGTTGGCAAGCTCAATATTTGAGTTCGTTTTGGCGAAGAAGGGTTCTCCATGACCCCAAAGTATTCCATTTCATGACCCCAAAGTATTCCATTTGGTACTGTAGAAGCTACACATACAACTCACGATTTGCATCTTGATTTCCAGAGAAGTTGGTATCCAATCAAGTAAAGTGGAGCTTGTCGAATTCATATTTATTTAGTTGTCCAAATTGTAACACATCTTAGTAGGTCACATGATATTTCCCTTGTTTCATTCTTCTCATCCTTGGTGGAAGAGTATTTTGCAAATGCAAATAGTTGTATGAATGCCTTACACATGGCAACAGAATTGTATGATGGAAATGTGCAGCGATTAATAAGTGTTCCAGGAATTCTAAATGCTACAGGAAATCCAAATGAAAATAGATCAAATGATGATATCAGAATCACAGAGCCAAGCATCGGAACACTTATTCATGTCCAGCTTCTTTATCATATGGATATTTTGCTAAGTATCCATGATTATTGTGATTATTTTTATCCAATGGAAGCAATGTTAATCAATGATATCATATTCGAGCCTTTCGATGACCAAGTCAGATATGAATCATTTTATAATCAAAGAGGATCGAACTCCTTCAATGCTTTAGGGATTACTAGCTCTAGATATTGCAAAGGAGAATCAGTAATTAGAATACCCAACAGTTACATATTTTGAGGGTAATTGGTGGTGAAATCAACGGTCAAGAACTTATTCCTGATTTGAAGCATCGATTCAGCATTCTCAACAATCTGTTCCATATTTTCAGGCAACCAAATCACAAATGGCAAGGGATTTTCAACATTCCAGATTTCTGGCAGTTAGTTCTAGATTGTTTTCTTTTTTTTAGATAGTTTTTGTTTCTTCGAATGAGTGGTAGTTCATTGATGTAATTTGATATAAAATAGATGGTTTGTAATGAAGGAGAGGGATTTCGAGAGGCTGAGAGTGTAATAGGAAGATTTAGAGATCAAACTGCTATTTTTCTTATATAGGCATGTATTACGTTTTCAGTTTGTTTCAAGAATGCATTGAAGTGATTGCTTTCGAGATAAACCTGTTTGTTTCATGCTCTTTGAGCTAAATGATTTACATGTTCATTTGATCTGGCAAACTTGACTTCTCTTTTTGCAAGTTCATACTCGTATTCTTTCATTCAAGTCTGTCATGTTTATGCATCCACTGTATTATTAAATGATACATATAACGTGGTCTCTATACTCTTATGCATTCAACATTTTATACACCTAAGCCTACATTAAACCGTTTTTATAGATTCACTAGGCATGCTCCTTCTGTAGTCAAGGAGCATATTTTAGTGATAACATATTCTGGCGCCATTGCCGAGGACGGTAGTGAAGATTATCTTCCCCGGGAAGAACCCCAGTGATCAGATCCATCTCTTGATGGTAGACAGGGGTAGGACATCAAAGGGGCTGCAATTTTCTACCTGGCGACTCCACTGTTAGAAGACCCAGAATGACATCAAATGATCGAATGGCTGCCATTGTGGCTGCAAGGTTTGCTCCACTAAAATTTTCAGCTATTCCAGGCTTTCCAAATGCAGTACCTATCATGGACGTTTGGGGAGATTGCCTTCCACGGTTCAAAGAAAGTAAAGAAGATAATCCTTTAGATCACCTCATCCAATTTCATCAATGTATGGCTCAGTTAAATATACATCATGAGGATGTGCTCACGAATTTAGAAAGGGATGCTCGCAAATGGCACCGATCCTTTCCTCCTTCTAGCATGTCTTCTTTAAAAGAATTTCATATAGTGTTCCATCATCGTTGTGAAAGGTAGTTTTCTTGGGAACTACTGCTTGAGCATTGTTGTGAAAAGTTCAAATCTTATATTCAACGGACAATAGTTTGTTCCTCGTATAATGATCTTTTTGAAGATCTTGATGAAAAAGAAATTAAGAATGGAAGTGAGTGTTTTAATAAAAATATGGATGAAACTCTTTCTCTTTCTAATTCCCGAGAAGAAGGTTTTCAAGATATGATTTATGACAGTACTGATGATTGCATAGCTGTAGATGCATTATATCTTGTCTCTGATGCACCTAATGTATCAGATTTAAAAGATGAAGATTTTTCTTCTTTTCTTCAAAAGGATCCCCATGATGTATTTTCACCTAAGATTGAAGAGAAAGGTCAAGAGGTTGCTTGTTTTTATTTGCAAGATAAAAGAATTTTGGTTTCGCCTATCTATGATGAGTATTTAGATGAAGAAGAGTATATCCCTACATCACCTTTTGTTGATTTGAGGAGCAGCCAATGGGTGTATGATATCTATGAATCAAATGTTGATGAGGAATAACATTGTGTGGAAATCAACCATCCTGAATCCTTAGAAGATATTGAGCAGCCATCTCTACAAATCAACAGGCCTGCATTCATCATGGCAACTATGTTCAGATTTGCAGGTACTTGAAAGTGGCAACTATTATGAGGAAGAGGATATGCAGAGATCTTCTGATCTTTAGCTGAAACAGCAGCAAGAGGTACTTCTTTATAGCTTCATTGATATGTTTGTTGATTATATGGAGTCTTTGAGCAGTTCAAATGTTAGATTGTTTTTGTCAAATGAAGGTTGGCTTCTCTGTTCTTTTGAAATTCATTTTGGTATTCCATGGGTTTCTTTATTCATCATTTTCAGATTAGAGGTTTCACCAGTTAGTCAGATACTTGTAGGGCTTTACTGGAAGTAAGATTTTACTTGACCAAGTTGCAGATCTGGTTAGAGGTAGGGTAGGTAGGTAAATAAGCCTGTTTCATGAGCAGCAAAATCTTGTCATTTCAGAAGTATGTGTTTATATTTGAATAAGTTGCAGAGATTAGAGAGAAGAACTCCATTTCCCAATGGATAAGGCATTATATAGTTCTTGATCTTCAGATTGCAGTGGTTGCAGATACCAAAAGGATAGAATGGGAATGCACATGGTCTTCTAGTTCTTGGTAGCTCGCAAGGAGCATGCCATCCCCAAACGGAGCCAGATGTTGTTACCAGATCTTCCCATCAAAATATTTACTTTCCAGTAGTGCACATGCAAAAAAGGTGAGCTACTACAACCAATTGTCAATTAAGGAAATGCTAACAATTGTCAAAACAAGTGCTCATAAGAGGGTGTTGTCACTATCTCAGTACTGAATGTATCTCCAAAGAATAAATTCCAAGCTCTTGAGCTTCCAAATGTCATGGTAAGCATCAAGGAGTAAACATTGAGTTTCAAGCATTAAACATCTATGGTCAACGTCTATGGGTTGGAGGATGTACATCACACGTGGATGAGTGCTTCAAATACCTCAACATATTCATTTTAAGTAGAAATGTCATCAATTCATGCTAGTATCATGAAGATCATAAGCTTCAGAATCAGCTTACATTGATATAGGAATTTTATTGTGGATATTGCTAATATTAATCTACGAGCAGCCATAATTCAACGTGATTATGGAGTTTTCGATTCTGGTTGGCAAGCTCAATATTTGAGTTCGTTTTGGTGAATAAGGGTTCTCCACGACCCCAAAGTATTCCATTTGGTACTATAGAAGCTACACATACAACTCACGATTTGCATCTTGATTTCTAGAGAAGTTGGTATCCTATCAAGTAAAGTGGAGCTTGTCAAATTCATATTTATTTAGTTGTCCAAATTGTAGCACATCTTAGTTGGTCACATGATATTTCCCTTGTTTCATTCTACTCATCCTTGGTGGCAAAATATTTTGCAAATGCAAATATTTGGATGAATGCCTTACACATGGCATCAGAATTGTATGATGGAAATGTGCAAGGAGTAATAAGTCTTCCAGGAATGATAAGTGCTACAGGAAATCCAAATGAAAATAGATCAAATGATGATAGCAGAATCACAGAGCCAAGCATTGGAACGCTTATTCATGTCCAACTTCTTTATCATATGGATATTTTGCTAAGTATCCATGATCATTGTGTTTATTTTTATCCAATGGAAGTAGTGTTAATCAATGACATCATATTCGATCCTTTGGTTGACCAAGTTAGAGATGAATCATTTTATAATCAAAGAGGATTAAACTCCTTCAATGCTTTAGGGATTACTAGCTGTATATATTGCAAAGGAGAATCAGTAATCAGAATACCCAGTAGTTACAGATTTTGAGGGTGATTTGTGGTGAAATCAACGGTCAAGAAATTATTCCTGATTTGAAGCATCGATTCAGCATTCTCAACAATCTATTCCATATTTTTAGGCAACCAAATCACAAATGGCAGGGGATTTTCAACATTCCATATTTATGGCAGTTAGTTCTAGATTGTTTTTTTCTATTTTTACATAGTTTTTGTTTCTTGGAATTAGTGGTAGTTCATTGATGTAATTTTATATAAAATAGATGGTTTGTAATGAAGGAGAGGGAGTTCCATCAGAGAGGCTGAGAGTGTAATAGGAAGATTTAGAGATCAAACTGCTATTTTTCTTATACAGGAATGTATTATATTTTCAGTTTGTTTCAAGAATGCTTTGAAGTGATTGCTTTCGAGATGAACTTGTTTGTTTCATGCTCTCTGAGCCCTTTTGTTTAATGATTTACATGTTCATTTGATCTGGCAAACTTGACTTCTCTTTTTGCAAGTTCATACTCATATTCTTTCATTCAAGTCTATCATGTTTATGCATCCACTGTCTTATTAAATGATACATATAAACTAGTCTCTATACTATTATGCGTTCAACAATTTATACACCTAAACCTACATTAAACAGTTTTGATAGATTCACTAGCCATGCTCCTTCTGTAGTCAAGGAGTAGAATATTTTAGTGATAACAGGTATTTTAAAATAATCCAAATTTTGTCTGAAGATAGGAGAGCCATGTCGAACTCCACTAAAACCCTATCTATCCTCATCTTCACACCAAAGAAAGCATTCTTGTCAACCCTCACAAATTTTCCCACCGTAGTTTCCAGCCCTATGAGGATATTTTCCATCCATAACTCAATCGAAAAGCCCAGAATAAGCAACCACATGTGTCTTCTCCCATGTTTTTCCTATAAAGGGTCAAAAGAAACATGCCAATGCTTCAATAAAATGGAACCCTCCTTAAACAACTGGGTACCTTCTATAATTTTTGGAATGTGGTCAAGATTCGGGAAGATGAAAATTAGCCAGCAATTTACCAAAAATTTAACCCTAGGAAAAAACCCCACCAGAGGAGCCCAATGCTTGTTAACCCAATCCAATATTTTGTTCCTAGTCCCCGCCATATACTCCAATATTCCAACAACTACTCTATTGGCCAACACCTCAACTCTTTCTAGGTTTGTATCAGCATTGATGTTATATGTGTCCAATCCTCCTCTCTCTTTCACGACCTTTTGTTTCCTCCTAAGTATAGCTTTCAACCTGCTGCAAGATCTCCCCCTCTCCTTGAAATCACTACCCCAGATCTGTCCATCCTGCACATCCTACACATATGGGCTACCAAAATGTCTTCCACCCTCCACAAACGTATAAGAAGTAAAGTTTTGTGGATCCATAACTAATTACCCAAAATAACATTTGAAGTACCGGTGACAACCGACACCTCTCCAAGGGGGCTCGACCACCAAGATATTTTAGGAAATATTAAATAATGATAACCCCAAAATGAACCATTTAATAGGGGTAAAGAAACTACTAAGCCCAAATTAACCGAAGCTAAAAACTAAGATCCAAAAAGTAAGAAATTATCTGCAGAAACCCTAACTAATTGACTAAAAGTAGTAGCAGGAGAAATTCCCACTTTTTTAATCCTTGGTTGGTACTGAACTGATAAAAAAGACCAGTTTGACTCCAATCCCCACTATATACCATCAATCAATCAGTCAAATTTTGCAGCTAATCCACCAAAACCCCAAAAAACCTGATCTGTCGGCAATCTCCATCCTGAAACTTTTCCTACAAAGAGAAGGCCTAGTTTTAGAAGATTGTTAAAAAAATCCATCATTCATTTAGTTTCCTTTACCTGAAAAGACGATTCCATTTCATTAAAAAAAAAATCCTTCGATTTTACTTATATTTCATTGAATACCTCTTACCACCCAACTATATATTATGTTACAATTGCTCTTTTTGATAATGCAAAACCGTTCGCATTGAATGACATAAAAGCATTGAAATAACTTAAATATGCATTAAAGTTGTTCCATGCAATGACTTTCAAAATGAGGATGAGTTCGTGAAACTATAATAAATATTTATAAGTTGAAAATTGGATTTTATTTCAAATTTTAAAAAAAAATTTATATTTCAAATTAAAAAAAAATATCTCTTTTAAAATTTTAATATATATAAATAGGTTTGATAAAATATTAATAAGCAATGTAAGTGGGATGATTATACAATATGAGTCAAAGCATTTCTTGATAGGTCTTGAATAAAATATGACAGAGGTAGACTACAGAGCAAAAAGGTTCGCTCACACAGATAGGAATGGTGCAAAACCGATTCAATTAATTACTGAAAACTAAGTACAATAAATAGTTGTTCCACTTTCAAACAAACCGAAGATTAGATCATACAAACCAAGATCTAAAACCACTCGCTTCCAAACTTAATGAATGCACATCAACCCAATCTCAACTATCAAGCCTAATATTTTGACATTATATCTAACATTCCCCCTTAATGGAGAAATAGTTTTTCTACAAAACCTAAGGGTGGGCACACAAATTTTCTCCCCAAAACCATTGCAATGGGGTCGTGCTAGAAGAGAAACAATGAAGACACACACACACCTAACTAAGACGTGCACGTTGTTAGCATGTATGCGCCCAAGGGTGTGCACACACTCATGTTAAACCAAATAAAAAAAGGGAGCAAAACACAGTCTATCTCATTTCCAATCGGCCACGCTTCATTCACTCGGCGCATACGCAGAGTAAGAGACCACCCCACTCATCCATTGCACTCAAGAATTCCATCAATCCATCTAGCGAGTGATCATCCATTGGATTGGATAGGTCAAATCATTTTTTTGTCATTTTATAGATTTTTTTATTGTTTATTAAATTTTTAATAATTCCCCAATTAGTAAAATAATAGAAAAAATTCCAATTGCAGATTCTAAACCTATACAATGAATGATCAAAATGTTAACATGGATTTCGGTGGAACACAAGAAAACACAAATATTGGAAGCAATGAAAACCCTCAACAAAATCGAAATGCCCAACAAAATCAAAACCCCCAACAAAATTTTGACCAAGATGACTTGAACCATTACCTAAATGAAATGAGAGTGTGCACTGGAGAATTAAGAAACACAGGAGAACCATCTCGAGTGTCCCTTTTGACCTCAAATGAGAGCTCAATTGACTCCCTCATCCATGCACATCGCAACTCTGAATATAGAGCTAGGATGCAGGAGTATTATTCTACAGGCATTTCCAAGGTGGAAATAAAAGCATTGAATATTACAAAGTCCCAATTAGATAGTATGTTCACTAATCCAAGAACACAACAACCACCAGACATTAGAAAGACACCTATCTACATGGATTGGTATCATTTCAAACCATGGAGGGACAACTGGATGCAGAGGTGGTTCATGCTTTACGATAAATATCCCTGCAATTGTCAATTAAGGAAACACTAACGACTGTCAAAACAAGTGCTCATTAGAGGGTGTCATCACTATCTCAATACTGAATGTATCTCCAAAGAATAAAGTCCAAGCTCTTGAGCTTCCGGATGTCATGCTAAGCATCAAGGAGTAAACATTGAGTTTCAAGCATTAAACATCTAAGGGCAACGTCTATGGGTTGGAGGATGTACATTACACGTGGATGAGTGCTTCAAACCCCTCAACAAATTCATTTTAAGCAGAAACGTCATCAATTCATGCCAGTATCATGAAGATCATAAGCTTCAGAATCAACTTACTTTGATATAGGAATTTTAATGTGGATATTGCTAATATTAAGCTACGAGCAGCCATAATTCAGCGTGATTATGGAGTTTTCGATTCTGCTTGGAAAGCTCAATATTTGAGTTTGTTTTGGTGAAGAAGGGTTCTCCACAACCCCAAATTATTCCATTTGGTACTGTAGAAGCTACACATACAACTCACAATTTGCATCTTGATTTCCAGAGAAGTTGGTATCCAATCAAGTAAAGTGGAGCTTGTTGAATTCATATTTCTTTAGTTGTCCAAATTGTAACACATCTTAGTAGGTCACATGATATTTCCCTTATTTCATTCTTCTCATCCTTGGTGGAAAAGTATTTTGCAAATGCAAATAGTTGGATGAATGACTTACACATGGCATCGTAATTGTATGATGGAAATGTCCAGGGAGTAATAAGTCTTCCAAGAATTCTAAATGCTACAGGAAAGACAGATGAAAATAGATCAAATGATGATAGCAGAATCATAGAGGCAAGCATTGGAACGCTTATTCATGTCCAGCTTCTTTATCATATGCATATTTTCCTAAGTATCCATGATTATTGTGATTATTTTTATCCAATGGAAGTAGTGTTAATCAATGGCATAATATTCGATCCTTTGGATGACCAAGTCAGATGTGAATCATTTTATAATCAAAGAGGATCGAACTCCTTCAATGCTTTAGGGATTAGTAGCTCTATATATTGCAAAGGAGAATCGGTAATCAGAATACCCAACAGTTACATATTTTGGGGGTGATTGGTGGTGAAATCAGGGGTCAAGAACTTATTCCTAATTTGAAGGATCGATTCAGCATTCTCAATAAGCTGTTCCATATTTTTAGGAAACCAAATCAGAAATGGTAGGGGATTTTCAACATTCCATACTTCTGGCAGTTAGTTCTAGATTGTATTTTTTTTTTAATTTTAGATAGTTTTTGTTTCTTCGAATTAGTGGTAGTTGATTGATGTAATTTTATATAAAATAGATGGTTTGTAATGAAGGAGAGGGAGTTCTAATCGAGAGGCTGAGAGTGCAATAGGAATATTTAGAGATCAAACTGCTATTTTTTTTTTGAGATATTGTAACTTCTAAGAAAATTGTACTTGAAGGGATGTACCTTATTATTCCAGATATGTTTCATTCCTTCGATGGGACTTTGTTGTATATCTAGAGATGTTTATTCCTCCATGGAGATTGTGGTAACTTGGGTCATTAGAATTTCATAGTGGGGGTCGGCCCTGTATGTGTCATGTGGGTTAAAGGGTCATTAGACCACCCTAGAGGGGTTGGCCCAGTCAGAATCATGTAAAGTGGTTAAGTTGGGGCCGACCTAGTTGTGTAAAAGACAAGTCGGAGTTGTGTATAAATAGAGGAGGTGTGTTCCTCATTTAACACACATTCTACTCACTTGTGAGTGGCGCATAGGTGAGAGAGAGATCTACTATGGAGAAGAAGGAGCTCATGTTTGGGATTACATCTTTTGTATTTGTTGGTCATCTATATTGAGGAAGCTTTGCTGGGTTTTCTACCCCATGAGGGTTTCCCAAGATAAATCTGTCTCTTGTGTTTATGTTGTGCTTGTTGTTCTTTTAGTGATCCTGTATATGCTATTGTTTTGAAATGGAATGTAATGCTGATATTTTCTGTATTAGCATATTAAATCTTAACATGGTTTCAGAGCTATCCTAAAGGAAGGCAATGTATGGCACTTACGACACTTGCTTCGCTTGCGACAATTTGAAGGTTAGGATTTTACATAGAAAAAACCAGTCATCGTGGAACTTTCTCTGTAAATCCATTTTGGTGAAGGTTTAGGATCATAGAAGTTTACAGGTTGTAGATAAAATCCCCATGTACCTTTTGTCAAAATTAGAACTTCTAATTCATTGTACTTTGTGAGATATGATCAGTACAAGTTAGGGTTTCTGCCTCTTCCAGATCTTAGTCATAAACAGGTGACCTAGGAAGAAAGGTCACACCTTGGGCTAGGAAGCTCCACATGAAATTTCATAAAATTTGACAGGTAGGGCACAGACTATAGTTTCTTAGGTAATTTTTTCAGAGGCCGAAGCTTAACCAGTGACATGTGGCACGTCATACTAGTTCACTCTCCTATTTTATCCCATAAACTGGTCACATTGTGACACTTCGCATAAATCTCTCTTAGAGAATCCAATTGAGGTCAAACCTATGGGGTTGGACAGACGACAAGTTAGGCTACCACAGGCCAAAGTTTCAGAACCTGTGGATTCGTAATCTTAGAGATGTACTAGAAACAATCAGGTGGATATTTCTGTCAAAACATAATTGATTTTTGAGCACCTTCATTCTTGGATCGTCACTGCTGTGGGAAATTAGGGTTTCAAAGAAAGTTGGAATTCTTGGAATATGAGTCCATGGCTGTATGCTACTCATCAAAATCGAAATTTAGAGACCAACATCATTTTTTTTGGAGTGGCAGAAGGCCGACCTTGATCAAACCCCAGTTCGAGATCCTGTCCAGAAGATCTAGAACTTTCAAAGTCAATTTTGAGGGGTCAAATTTTGCAGTTTTCAAAATTGAAGTATACCATCGTGATCAGCTCAGCAAGGAGCATCTTTCCATCCACTCAGAAGCTTGAAATTCAATGTTTGAATTTTTACGGTTTCTCTGAGAAACCCTAATCCAGCTCGAGATCCAGTTTCAGAAAATCAAAGTGGATTGGGTTAAAGGCAATCCTGACAAGTATGACTTGAGTAAATACAGGTATGTTCTGAAATCTGATTCTTGATTAAGTTCATAATATGTTTGTCTTCATGTTAGTACAATTATGATTGTTTGAAAATGAATGCTTGTGAGTGATAGAAGACATTCATTGATTATGGTTATATGATTGTATTAATGCACCATATGGTGTTGTATGAGGATGATGTTGTCTGCTAACAAGATACAAGTACATCAAAGGAAGACAAATCAAGTTCTATGACCATGATGACATGAAGACAAAGACTCATCCATGTTATTTGACCACATAGAATCTCTACTTACAAGGTATGTATGACTTTGTTATACTATGCTTAACTTATGAGATATGCAGGTTCTGGCACAACGTCTCTAAATCATTAAAGAAAACAAAGAAGATATTGTTTGGGTATGTTAGACATAACTAAGCATGTATACTAATCTAGGTATGTTTTCCTATGTCAAAGTTAGAATCCTAATTTGTGTTAGGATCTTAGATGAGTATACCTATGTACGAAATGATCATGACCATACATACTTAAGATTATTTAGAATCATAATGTTTTGAAAATATTAAGGCTATACTAATGAATGTATGATTATGTATGAGATCATGATGATGACACTAGTGCACACTTAAGCATGCATAGTGGTCCAGGATGGATAGAAGTTCAAAGACATATAATCATGAAGGAAAAATAGAGATCAAGCAGGAGGCAAACACAAAAGCATAAAAGATAAGTATTTAAGTTGTTATTTGAATCTATGAATAGTTAATGATATTGCTTATAATAGTTGTATGCATATTTGTATTCCTAGAATATATCATGCAGAGTGTAAGCATTCATATAGCATTGAACATTATACTACTAATATGCATATGATGGGTAAGTTGGACAAACATTCCATTGTTGTTTATCTAGAATGAAACCTCTTTGCTGACATGTTGAGAGTTGTGCACACTCTTGATAGTATGTTCCGGTAGAGATGGAAAGCATCTAGATAACCACTATATGCATACAGGATTTGGAAAAGTGTTGTGCCAAAATATTGGTCAAGATAGTTGCATAACCATGTGAATCATATTTGTATGCATAATAGGTTATCATGTGAAAATGATTTGATGATTATGAAGTATTACTAATCATGTAATTAACTTTGATTTGTAGGAAAGATCATGAAGAATGATGAACACCGAACAAGTGATGGATGTTCAACAAGAAGACTCACAAATCAAACATACTATAGAAGGCTCGTGGCTAAAAGATTCTCTTAGAAAGAGGAAGAGGATCGTGACGAGATGTTTGCTCCAAGTGGCTAGATAGAACCATTCTCTTAATGGTGTAATTGAAGAAGAAGTTTGAATCAGGCTCTGTACGGGTACCCAGGATCGATAGTCATTTGATGAGCTTAATGGGTGATGCGGATTTCAACCTTTGCTACAAGGTTGAAGATGGTCTCTATATATAGATGAAATTCTTCTCTTAGATAGATGGAAGAAGGAACTCACCACAGAGTTTGAATGATCTTCAGGCTCATATCAGTAGACCCATCTGACGAGAGATGGCACAGATAGATATGTAGAAGATCACTCAATGCAGAGTGTGAATGATGTTTAGTTACAGAGGGAGAATTGATAGATTCTTGACAAGATTGGGCTTTACCAAAAGTAAAGCTGATCCATTATGGATGATGAACCTGACATACTATTACTATATGTGGATGATCTATTTCTGACAGGGAATGAGAAACAGATCATGGAAAGCAAGAAGAATATGGCTACAGAATTGAAGATGAAAGATCTTAGATTGATGCATTACTTCCTAGGTCTGGAAGTATGGCAAGGCCCATAAGGAATATTTCTCAACCAGGGAAAGTATGCTGTGGAAATCTTGCAAAGATTTGATATGTTGGAATGTACAACCATGCCCACTCTCATGAGTTCCAACTTGATGGTGTTAGCGGATGACTTATCAGATTTAGTGGATGTAACTCTGTCCATGCAAATTATTGGGTCATTGATGTATCTGACGAATACCGAGCGAGATATATGCTTTGCTGTGAACGCCTTGAGTCATTATCTAGTAGAACCTAGATGTGTTCACCTAATAGATGCAAAGCATGTGAAGAGGTACCTAAAGGGTACGATAGAATTTGGTCTATGTTATCTTGGAGATCATGACTTCAGATTGTATGGCTACATAGATGCTGATTGGGTAGGAAGTGTATCAGACAGGAAGAGTACATCGGGTGGATGTTATTGTCTAGGATCTGCCATGATCTCGTGGTTTAGCAAGAAGCAGTCTAGTGTGGCTCTCAACACAGCTGAAGCGGAATATATAGCTGCTTGCTCTGCTAGTTGTGAAGCAATATGGCTTCGGAAGTTGTTATCAGGATTGTTTGACTTAGAAATGGACCCCACTGTGATCTTGTGTCACAACCAGAGTTGTATCAATATGACAGAGAATTTGGTGTTCCATGATAAGTCAAAGCATATAGAGATCTGATATTTCTATATACGGGATATGGTGTAGAAAGGAGCTATCAAGCTCGAATATGTGGGCACTGATGAACAAGTTGTTGATGTGTTGACCAAACCTCTGTCTTAAGTAAAGTTTGAGTATTTTCGAGACAAGCTTGGTGTCGTTCAGAAGGACCCTCCTCGAAAGGGTGAGTGATATGGTCAATGATGATATTTGGATACTGGTATCGATGTGTGTATTTGTATCGATGATGAGATTGCCTATATCGACGATAAGGTCGATGATGAGGATACATGTATTGATGAGGATATTGTATCGTTGATGTGGATACTGTATTGATGAGGATACTGTATCATTGATGTGGATACTATATTGATGAGGATACTGTATCGTTGACGAGGATACTTGTATCGATGATGAGGATACATGATGAGGTTACCTGTCTCGATGATGAGGTCGATGATATCAACGATAAGGTTGATAAGTGGTCCTTAGACTTCATCTAAGTGTATGATAGGACTGCATCGTTCCTAAACGTTTGGTTCAAAATATATGTGATGGGGATTTTATCATCCCGAAACCACTGGTTCAAAATATACATGATGGGGATTGCATCATCCCAAAACCACTAGTTCAAAATGTACGTGAAGGGACTGTATCATCCCCGGACTTCGGTCCCTGAATTGATTCGTAGACAATTGTCTTCGAGAATATGGTCCCTAGTGGATGAGAGGGGATTGTATCATCCCCAGACTTCGGTCCTTGAATTGATCTGCAGACTTATGTCTCTGTGGTCCCTAGTGGACGAGAGGGGATTGTATTGTCCCCGAATTTCGGTCCCTGAATTGATCCGTAGAATTATGTCTCCGTGGTCCCTAGTGGATGAGAGGGGATTGTATCGTCCCCCGACTTCGGTCCCTGAATTGATCCGTAGACTTATGTCTCCATGGTCCCTAGTGGACGAGAGGGGATTGTATCATCCTCGGACTTCACTCCCTGAATTGATCCGCAAACTTATGTCTCTGTGGTCCCTAGTGTACGAGAGGGGATTGTATCGTCCTTGTACTTCAGTCCCTGAATTGATCCATAGACTTATGTCTCAGTGGTCCCTAGTGGACGTGAGGGGATTGTGTCATTCCCAGACTTTTGTCCTTGAATTGATCCATAGACATATGTCTTCAAAAAGGAGGTCCTTAGACTCTGTCTAAGTTGGCGAGTGGATTGCATCATCCCTAGACATGCTATGATTTCTTAAATGGATCATGTGTATTACAGGGTATGCTGCTATTGTGCTATTGATCGAGAGGATCCAGTTGATGATGATGATGCTCATCGTGTGATGATGATGATTTTGATCATGTGATGACGATGCTATTGATCGTGATTATCTAGATGATGATGTTGTTGATCGTAATGGTCTAGATGACGATGATGTTGATCATGATGATCTAGATGATGATGTTGCTGATCGTGATGGTCTAGATGATGATGCTGCTGATCGTGATGGTCTAGATGATGATGCTGCTGATCGTGATGGTCTCGATGATGATGTTGATTGTGATGGTCTAGACGATGATGCTACTAATTTTGATGGTCTAGATGACGATGATGTTGATCGCAAGGATCCAATTGATGTTGTTACAATGTTGATTGAGATCCAGAGATCCAGATGATGTTGTTGATCGCGAGGATCCAATTGATGTTGTTACGATGTTGATCGAGATCGAGAGATCCAGATGATGTTGTTGATCTGAGGATCTGATGATGATGTTGTTGTAGCTGTTCAGGTGCTACAGAAGATGAAGACTAAGTACTGAAGATGTTGATGTTCTAGCATTGAATATGTTGAAGATGTTCCAGTAACTACTTGAGTTACTAATGATGTATAAAGAAAGCTTCCAATGATTTATAGTTGTATCATGTATGATGTAGTTGATGACTCCTTGCTCGTGCAGATGTTGTTATAATATCCTTCTCGTTAAGGGGGAGTGTTGAAATATTGTAACTTCTAAGAATATTATATTGTGTACCTTATTATTCTGAAGATGTTTCATTCCTCCAATGGGACTTTGTTGTATATCCAGAGATGTTTATTCCTCCATAGATATTGTGGTAACTTGGGTTATTAGACTTCCCTAGTGGGGGTCGGCCCTGTATGTGTCATGTGGGTTAAAGGGTTATTAGACCACCCTAGAGGGGTTGGCCCAGTCAGCATTAAGTAAAGTTGTTAAGTTGGGGGCAACCTAGTTGTGTAAAAGACAAGTCGGAGTTGTGTATAAATAGAGGAGGTGTGTTCCTCATTTAACACACATTCTACTCACTTGTGAGTGGTGCATAGGTGAGAGAGAGATCTACTATGGAGGAGAAGGAGCTCATGTTTGGGATTACATCTTTTGTGATTGATGGTCATATATATTGAGGAAGCTTTGCTGGGTTTTCTACCCCATGAGGGTTTCCTAGGATAAATCTATGTCTCTTTTGTTTATGTTGTGCTTGTTGTTCTTTCAGTGATCCTGTATATGTTATTGTTGTGAAATGGAATGTAATGCTGATATTTTCTGTCTTAGCATATTAAATCTAAACATTTTTCATATACAGGCATGTATTACATTTTCAGTTTGTTTCAAGAATTCTTTGAAGTGATTGCTTTCGAGATGAACCTGTTTGTTTCATGCTCTTTGAGCGTATTTGTTTAATGATTTACATGTTCATTTGATATGGAAAACATGACTTATGTTTCTGAAAGTTCATACTCGTATTCTTTCATTCAAGTCTGTCATGTTTATGCATACACTGTCTTATTAAATGATACATATAACTTGGTCTCTATACTATTATGCATTCAATAGTTTATACACCTAAACCTACATCAAATAGTTTTTATAGATTCACTAGCCATGCTCCTTCTGCAGTCAAGGAGCATCTTTTAGTGATAACATGTATTTTAAAATAATCCAAATTTTATCTGAAGATATGAGAGCCATGTCGAAGTCCACTAAAACCCTAGCTATCCTCATGTCCATACCAAAGAGGGCATTCTTGTCAACCCTCACAAATTTTCCCACTGTATTTTCCATCCCTATGAGGATATTTTCTGTCCATAACTCAATTGACAAGCCCAGAATAAGCAATCACAGGTGTCTTCTCCCCTGTTTTTCCCGTAAAGGGTCAAAATAAACATGCCAATGTTTCAATACAATGGAACCCTCTTTAAAAAACCGGGTACCTTCCATAATTTTTGGAATGTGTTCAAGATCAGGGAAGATGAAAATCAGCCAACGATTTACCAAAAATATATGACTAGGCACAAACCTCACCAAAGGAGGCCAATGCTTGTTAACCCAATCCAGTATTTCGTTCTTGGTCCCCACCGTTTACACCAATATTCCAACAACTACTCTTTTGGCCAACATCTCAACTCTTTCTAGGTTTGTATCAACATTGATGTTATATGTGTCCAATCCTCCCCTATCTTTCACGGCCTTATGTTTCCTCCTAAGTCTAGCTTTCAACCCGCTGCAAGATATCCCCCTCTCCTTGAAATCGCTACCCCGGATCTTTCCATCCTACACATATGGGCTACCAAAATGTCTTCCACCCTCCACAAATGCATAAGAACTAAAGTCTTGTGGATCCATAACTAATGACCCAAAATAACATTTGAAGTACCGATGACAACAGACACCTATCCAAGGGGGCTCGACCACCAAGAAATGTTAGGAAAAAATAAATAATGATAACACCAAAATGAACAATTTAATAGGGGTAAAGAAATTACTAAGCCCAAATTAATCGAAGCTAAAAGCTAAGAACCAAAAAGCGAGAAATTATCTGCAGAAACCCTAACTAATTGACTAAAAGTAGTAGCATGAGAAATTACCACTTTTTTAATTCTTGGTTGGTACTAGACTAATAAAAAAGACCAGTTTGACCCCAAGCTATGCTACATACCATCAATTAATCAACCGTATTTTGCAGCTACTCTGCCAAAACCCCAAAAAACCTAATCTGTCGGCAATCTCCATCCTAAAACTTTATGACAAAGAGAAGGCCTGGTTTTAGAAGATTGTTAAAAACATCCATCATTCATTTAGTTTCCTTTACCTTAAAAGACAATTCCATTTCATTAAAAAAAAATCCTTCAAGTTTACCTATATTTCATTGAATACCTCTTACCACCCAACTATATATTATATTACAATTGCTCTTTTTGATAATGCAAAACCGTTTGCATTGAATGACATAAAAACATTCAAATAACTTAAATAAGCATTAAAGTTGTTCCATGAAATGACTTTTGAAATGACAATGATTTCATGAAACTATAATAAATATTTATAAGTAGAAAGATTGGATTTGATTTCAAATTAAAAAAAAAAAAAAATATTTCAAATTAAAAAAAAATCTCTTTTAAAATTTTAATATATATGAATAGGTTTGATAAAATATTAATGAGTGATGTAAGTGAGATGATTATACAGTATGAGTCAAAGCATTTCTTGATAGGTCTTGAATAAAATATGATAGAGGTAGAATGTAGGGCAAAAAGGTTTGCTCACACAGACAGGAATGGCGCAAAACAGATTCAATTAATTAGTGAAAACTAAGTACAATAAATAGTTCTTCCAATTTCAAACAAACCTAAGATTAGATCATACAAACCAGGATCTAAAACCACTCACTTCCAAACTTAATGAATACACATCAACCCAATCTCAACTATCAAGCCGAATATTTTGACATTATATCTAACATTCCCTCTTAATGGAGAAATAGATTTCTACAAAACCTAAGGGTGGGCACACAAAGTTTCTTCACAAAACCATTGCAATGGGATCGCACTAGTAGAGAAAAAACAAAGACGCGCACACATCTAATGAAGCACGCACACTCCTTTAGGTTCGGTACTGAACCAAGGCATGTGCATGTTGTTAGCATGTACGTGCCCCAGGGCATGCACACGCTAATGTTAAACCAAATAAAAAAAGGGAGCAGAACGTAATCTATTTCATTTCCAATCAGCCAAGCTTCATTCACCCGGCGCATACGCAGAGTAAGAGACCACCCCACTCATCCATTGCACTCAAGAACTCTATCAATTTATCTAGCGAGTGATAATCCATTGTATTGGATAGGTATCATTTTTTTGTCATTTTATTGTTTTTTTTATTGTTTATTAAATTTTTAATAATTCCCAAATTAGTAAAATAATAGAAAAACTTTAGTTGCATAGTCTAAACCTATACAATGAATGATCAAAATGTTAACATGGATTTCGGTGGAACACAAGAAAACACAAATATTGGAAGCAATGAAAACCCTGAACAAAATCAAAATGCCCAACAAAATCGAAACCCCCAACAAAATTTCGACCAAGATGACTTGAACCATTACCTAAATGAAATGAGAGTGCACACGCGAGAATTAAGAAACACAAGGGAACCATCTCGAGTGTCCCTTGCCACCTCAATTGAGAGCTCAATTGACTCCCTCATCCATGCACATCGCCAATTGACTGACATGACCGAATATAGAGTTAGGATGCGAGATTGTTATTCTACAGGCATTTCCAAGGAGGAAATAAAAGCATTGAATATTACAAAGGCCCGATTAGATATTATGTTCATTGATCCAAGAACACAACAACCACCAGACATTAGAAAGCAACATGTCTACATGGATTGGTATTATTTCCAACCATGGATGGACAACTGGATGCAAAGTTGGTTCATGGTTTATGATAAATATCCATGCAATAATAGGGAGGTTCCACAATACTTCCTTCAACAACTGTGGATTTAGTTTGTGCTCAGTTTACATGTCAACTATTTTGACATAACCAATTTACATGGCTCCTCCCAAGATCGACCTGCTTCCTGGAGGAACCCATTGAGAGGGCCAGCAGATCCTAGGCGTGATCCCAACCCCCCTCCCCAGCCACGTCAGTTACCCCACAAACTTGATCAGATCAAGGGGGCAATGAGGAGTGTTGCATGTGGAATCCTTAGACACACCGTGTTTGTAGCAATGACTATAGTGGAGAGAGAGGTTGACCCTAATAGAGACTCAGTTGCGGGGCCTTCATGACAAATTCAAGATAGACCTGTAAGTGGTGGTAGCCATGCCAGGCCTTCTATCTCGACGGGGAAAATGCCACATATTTGTCCCCATTGCGGGCACACTTTCCATGGCCCGATCGAGGGCTGTTATATGGAGCAAGTTAGCAATTTTTTGAATGAGTTTTCAATCATCACTTGAAAATTTTTAAGTAATTTTAAAGTAGTTATGTATGACTTAAACTGTTATTTCAATGTATAGCTATTTACGGTGGAGACACTGACATGGGATAACATAGGATCTCCCAACCTGGATGCAACAATGGAAGCTGCAACTGAAATTGTAGCACCTCGCACGGAGGTATTTTCAGTACCTCACACAATATTATTATTACTTATGTCATTTCAATTATTTATTTATTTATATTTATGACATACACGATGATAGTTCCTACAATATTTTTGAATATTTTGATTTCCTAAATAATTACTTATTTAATATGTTCATAACGTGCATGCATTTTGGTGTCCACAGGAATGCACATACTATGATGACCGACCATCTCTACCAGGGATCGACAGGTCATCGTACACACATGTATAATGTGTAGTTAAAAGCACGCTTTTAATTTGAATTGTTATGACTTACTATGGTTTAATTTTATTTTTGTCTACTAAACTATGATATTAAAAATGTATATGTAGGTTCCCCCATCAACTGCAGGTGCCATTGTTCCACCTCCCCTCTCAAGTCCCACTTTCCCACCCTCTCCCAGGAGTCACACCCCCTGTTTTCATCCATATCCCTCCCTCTGTACACCCCATCCCTTCCATCTAGCCTCCCCTCTCCATCCATACTACTCCCTTCATCCATCCTCCCCCCTCTATTCATCCTCCCCCATTCATCCATGCCCCCAGTCTATCCATCCTCCACCATTCGTCCACCCCCCCTTCAATCTAGCTTCGCACCTTTGTCCGTAGGGCCCCTTGTATCCATCCTTCTCTCTCTATTCATTAATTCCCTCCCATCTACCATCCCTCAACATCCCCCCTAGCCATTTTAGGTCAATACCCCCTATCACACAGTCGGTAGGGGTTCATCGTCCACGACATCCTCCTCCACTCCATACCACCATGCCCTCTTCCATCCTATCTTCTTCAGTGCCTACAACTATTGTGGCAACTACTATTCCATCCATTGATACATCTACAGTGATTTCACCTGTAGTTGCTGCAAATACATCTTCCCCCCATTCCCCCCCATGACTGCATCAGAGCAGGTTGTCTAGCCAACTACTCCACCTGCTAGCCCTGAAGCCCAGTCATCTCCATTTCCAAAGGTGTTCACTGTGAGAATCAAGTTAATTTATGAAAATGTTGTGATGCATTAACAAAAATTAATTTAAGCAATTATTTTTTTTCAATGAAATGATTATCGTAAATGTTGTAGGGTGCCATTGCTGAGACGCTTAATAGATCGAGGACACCTACCTCACGTATGCCACTCCCATTAGATGTGAGTTATTTAAGATTTGAACTCTACATTCATTTTATAAATGTGGTAAATGTTACAAATGCTTGAAAATGATGGTATCTTATTTCATTTGTTTTAGAGCCCGGAGAGACGGTCTGCTCCTAGACAGAAGAAGGCCCAAGATTCCACTAGCTCCAAGAAGAAGAAGATTGATTTCGGAGATGTGGTTGAGAGTGCCCGGGGTGGGAATGATGCTTGACATAGCATGTTATGCACATTAGCCACGCTGTGGCATTTTTGGGCACCAGTTTCCATGTACTTGGTATCTAGGGCATGAGTTGCCATGTATTTTGGATACAGGGCACGAGTTTCCATCGTGTGTACCTTGGCAACCATGTTCCACTATTTGCCATAAAAATTTATATGTTTGGACAAGTTTTGTAGCTTTGATGTACATGGATTTTTTAGTTATGTGATTTATATCGATGTTGTCTACATTTGTTTCTTGTTGTCTCTTGTTGTGTATAGTTACCTAATAAACAACATCATGCTTTTAAAACAAATAGTTGATTTTGAATGGATTTTGAAATGATTTCCTTCTTTTATGATGAAATAGATAAATTTTGATATCTAGTGGCCTCATATAGTCATTGTTGGATGGTTGATTGAAAAAAATATTGTGTTTGAACTCTAACAAAACATACTCACTTCACCATGTTCATAGCATTTGGAACCAATGTCATAACTGTAAAAATAATTATTTCCACCGAGGTTTAATATTTGATGGTATACCAATCAATAAGGACTTGTCAATCGTACTTAGGTGTGCAAAGCCTATGCTATCATCATTGTGGTCAAAGATATGAAAAATGTATCCCCATCCCCTTCACTTGGAATGTTTCCTTATGAAGGAACCATCATCCCTCTACCACTGTGTTTTTCTTAGCATGGATGCTTTGTTAGGTTTAAGTGTGACTTTAGATTTAGAATAGACATAATGAATATTATTTCAATTGGTTTGTATTATGAAATGTATTTTGATCATAAAATGTCATTCTAATAAGATCGAACTAGTTTGTATACATCACAATGCAAGGATGAAAGTTTGATGGTAAAATTCAACACCTTGAGTAGTTATTGGAGAAATTTTATGGGGCCTTTAATATGATGACTAGGGAGATACTTGATTGTTTCCTATACCTTATTATTTTGACAAGTTTTTCTAAAGAGTTGTTAGTGTATATGAAATTGTTGTGTAAGTGATGAATCATAATGGTGATATTCCCAAATACCAAAAGGTTCCTTATGTTTGTTGAAAAGGTGATCTTGATCTCTTGACAGAGAGCATTTAAGTCTATACTTTATTGTTTGAAGCATTCCCTAGATCCCATCATATTTTGATTTATTGAGTTCTCTTTGGATCAATGAAGGAGCCCCCTTGTGTACTACCACCCCTAGAAACCCCCCTTGTGTACATACCACTCATAGAAACCCCCCTTGTGTACCTACCACTCTTAGTCATTTACACACAAATACACACAAGTTAGATGCACATAATTATATTTACACACATATTAAAGATGTATAGATACATATATATTTACACTACAAAAACCTACACACATAAAATATTTATACATAGACATACAAAAAATACATGCACATAGGCAAATATCTATGCACATATACAACAATATACATGTTAGGAAAAACACACATAGACAAATATTTACACACACACTTGCACAAATAAAACCATACAAATATTAGTATAAAATAACAAACATCATCTTTTCAAACACAATTACACACCTAAATATCACTTTCACATACTTTGAATTTTGAATTATGCATTAGGTTCTAAAGGAACCTTCTAGGGACCAAGGTTCATGAATGATGCTCTGAAGTATTACAAATGACCCATCAAATTGATCATTGGTCCTAAGCCATAAATACATATTTCTAGCCTTGAGATGTTGGTCTCGCTCCTCAAATCATGTTTATGGATTTGTGGTCCACCCATAAATCTCAAAACCTACTAAGGGTGTCCATATTGGTCTTCAAATATTTAATTTATACTATACAATTATTATGTGGTTGGTTAAGGCTTCACATTTTCCCTATCCTTGGAAACATCCTTTAGAACCTAAGGTGAAGGTTTCATCGTTTGATCATGTTTAGTGCCATAAAACTCATACCGAGTGCTAAAATACTCCTAGTTGCACCCATATAATTTATTGGAGGCTAAGCATATCCTTGTCATTTGAGACCTCTTTCATGGTTGTGAAGTTATGTAATTAATACACCTGTAAGGTCGAGCCTCAAGTTTCCCTTCCCTTTGAAGCTTTATTTTGATTAAGGTTTGCAGTCCTCCTCCCAACTATGTACAAGGCCCTAATGTCCATAAATGGTTCTCAAAATATCCTAATGAAGTATGTATCAACAATTGGAATCCAAAGAACCCTAAGACCTGTCCTATATGGTGGTTTGAAAGCTCCTTTCTTGCTCTTAATCGCTAAGTTTATGCATTTAGGGAATAAATCCTAGGTTTCCTACATTTACCATGTATCAATTCATGACTTGTACACGGGGCTAAAAAATTCCCAGTGGTTATCATATTCCTCTTGTATTACCACATAGAGAAAAAATTCACCTTGTATATGCCAAGTGTTATGGTCCAATACCTTGCCCATGGTCAGCAAGCCCTATAAGCTTCTCTTAGGACCTATGGGCTACGTTTCATCCTTTGACCACTTCCATATCCTAAGACCCAATTTTCGTGTTCAAAACCTACAAATAGTGTCAATATCCTCACCAATAAGCTAAATATTGGCATAGCCATATCTAGGCCCTCAAAACCAACACTTGGTGTTCATAACCTCGTAATCATATTTGAATATGCTCATATGGAGACCAAATATCCCTCGATCCTAGATGTGTTATGATTTGACATGTCATTCTTGGTCCTAAATGCATAGAAGCCTTGTTTAGGGAATAAGGCATATGTTTCCTCCATTGAACATGTTCATGGTCCCAAGTCCCATACCTAATGTTCACAACCTACTTATTGCATCTACGTCAACAATCAAAGGCAAAGGATACCCTTCATAGGTCAATTGTTATTCTTTAAGGCATTATCCATGGCTCGGGATGCTTAGAATTGATTCTTACAACCTAAGTCTCAAATGTTTCTACCTTAATCATATCCAAATAACTCACATCAAAACTTAGTGCTTAAAAAATCCTAATGGCTCACATTCCCCCCCTTGAAAATAATTATAACCTAGGAAGTTAATGTGGTTGCAAGGATTTTACCTACCATAAAAACTAATTAATGCCATATATGTTGTCATACGAATGTGTGCACCTTTGTAATGTATCTATCATGTTCATAATGCATACAAATTATTCTTGTTATAAAAAAGGGAAACCAACCTTATTTTATGCAAACCAAAACTTACTTATCTGTTATAGAATCATCTCTCAGAAACAGTATGGCTCCAATACAAATTTTCTAATGTTTTTTACAATTGTCTCTTCATGTTTTTATGAGTTCTTATTGCATTTGGTCCTTCTAAATATGGGTAATTGATGCAATAATGTAGAAAAATTTGACTGCGTCAATTTGTACATAAAAAACATGCACAAATACACATATCTACACACACATACACACATAAGACCATGCACATACACAATAAATAAACACTAGCTTGCAGAAGGCCATGCCAATTTTGCACAAGGGGGTCATTTTTTATCCGAAGGATCCAGAGTGAGCATGGCCATCGTGAACACATCCACAATGGCCATATGCGCGTGTGGGAGCCGAAAGAATCCAATTTTGCTCACCGGTTTGGGTTCTGCACCCCCGAAGAAAATCCTCAAAGTGTCGTTGAATGGCCACGAGGTGCCTGGAAAAAATTCCCATGGCACCAAAACCATGCCTCTAGTCACGAATCCATTGGTTCCAATGGAGTCGGGCTACCGGGTTTCAGCTAGGGGACCCCCCAACCATGCCTCAAATGACCAGAAATGGTGGTATTGTTCCATGATTGGAACTAGGGTTTTGCTCAGTTAAGGCCATAACAATTTTGTGCAAGGGGGACATTTATGATCCGAAGGATCCCAATGTCAAGTCCCCTCCCATCTATTAATGCAAGGAAGGGAACTTGATACCCAAAATATGGGATTTTATAAAACTTAGCCCATTTCACCATTCATATAAATACAGACAATTGGTATTACAATAAAATGCGTATGTGTGCAGATGCAACTCAAAGAAAACATGCACAATGGAATAAAACTATCCAGACACATTTCAAATGCATTCATCATATCAATAACAATCATTAGTTAATTAAAATAGTGTAGAAGAAAATACACATAAGAGAGTACACTTATCTCCCTGCAATGTTGTCCCAAGAAACTAGCTATGTCGCTGCAATGTTCCACCCAACCATAGGTCTCTGCCCAACCTATATTCTTTCAGCACTCAGAGACCACCCCCGAGTTGGGCATGATATATACAAGGAAAAGGGGACTCTCAAGCTCTACACAACCCAAAGCAATGGATACCCATCTCAATCCAACATTCATTTACACACAACAACTCAAAATTGGGCATGGATACACATTTCAACAATGGGATTCATAGAATAGGGTCTATGGGTTTTTCCCAAATCGTTTCACACCCAAAACAAATTGTGGGAAGAGGGAATCAACCCTAGGGAAGAAAACGGATTTATCCCACAGATGTATGAGAATTCAGTGGGCCAAAATGGCCTCAATAAAACCCCAAATCATTTTCCCTTCTTCCCCATTGTTATACAACATAAAAATGCCCTCCCAGGCTAGGAAAATGAAGGAAAACAAAGGAAATCGATGGAGGAAAATGCCCAGGTAGCTCCAAACTCGTGAGAGAGAAAAACAGACGGGTGAATAATGGCTTGGGGGCAATTTCGTGGCTCTTTTTTTCCCCAAGAAGCCAAACATGATTTTCTAGGAAGGGTGGCTTGTCCATACTCGAATTTGGAGAGCCATACCTCTCCATTCCCCAAGGCATTAACCACCTCAACCAACTCTTGGGAGAAATGAATGATTGGGTGCATAAGTTAAAATTGGTAGTTGATGGTTTATGGGTTCTCCCATTGACACTTGGCTTGACTTGAATTGCTCAAGGGTTTAAATATTTCCCTCCCAATTCCTTGTAAAAATCATACCCCCATCTCTTGTTGCATTGCATAGATAGTTTTGGGCATTTATATTAAAATGCATATTTACAATCCCCATGGTTCACTAGCACATGGGTAGCATAATATCCAATACTTACCTCTTCAAGGTCGAGCATTCAGTAGCGGGGCCTTGGCCTTGAGCTCCACGCTAGGAATCATACATAATATGCATACAATATTTACATTATAGCCCAAAATATTACAAGGGTCAAAATGGGGATATTACACCCAGGATAGAATGGCCATCGTGAACACATCCACAATATCCATATGCATGTGTGGGAGCTGAAAGAATCCGATTCCGCTCACCGGTTTGGGTTTCGTGCCCCCAGAGCAAATCCTAAAAGCATCCCTGAATGGCCACAGGGTTCTTGAAAAAAAATCCATAGCACCAAAATCGCGACTTAGGTGGAGAATATGTCAATTCCTATGGATTCGAGATGTCGGGTTTCAAATAGGGGACCCCCCCACCATGCCTCAAACACTCGGAAACAATGGTATTGTACCATCTCTGGAACTAGGGTTTTGCTTAGTGAAGGCCATACCAATTTTGCACAAGGGGGTCAATTCTAATCCGAAGGCTCCCGGGAATGCATGACCATCATGAACACATCCATAATGGCCATACACACATCTGGGAGTTGAAAGAATCCAAGTCTGCTTGCCGGTCTGGGTTTCGTGCTCCCATAGCAAATCCTTAAAGTGTCCCTAAATGGCCACGAGGTGCCTGGAAAAAATTCCCATAGCACCAAAACTGTCACTCCAATTGCGAATCCATCGATTTCGATGGATTCAATATGTCAGGTTTTAGCTAGGGTACCCCCCCCCCCACACATCATTTCTCAAATGCCTGGAAATGGTGGTATTGTGCCATCTAGAACTAGGGTTTTGCTCAGTGAAGGCCATGCCAGATTTGCGCAATGGGGTCATTTCTGATCTGAAGACTGCTAGTTGAGCATGGCCATCGTGAACACATCCACAATGGCCATATGCATGTGTGGGAGCTGAAAGAATCCAATTTCGTTCTCCGGTTTGGGTTCTGTGCCCCCAGAGCAAATCCTCAAAGTGTCCTTGAATGACCACAGGGTTGCAGGAAAAAAATACCATAGCACAAAAACCGTGACACTAGTCATGAATCCATCGATTCCGATGGATTCAGGACATGGATTTTAACTTTGGGATCCCCCCCCACCATGCCTCAAATTCCCAAAAACGGTGGTATTGTGCCATCTCCGAAACTAGGGTTTTGCTCAATGAAAGCCATGCCAATTTCGCGCAAGGGGGTCATTTCTGATCTGAATGATCCCTGGTGAGTGTGGCCATTTTGAACACCTCCACACTAGCCATATGCATGTGTGGGAGATGAAAGAATCCAAGTCCGCTCGTCGATTTGGGTTTCGTGCCCCCAGCGCAAATCCTCATAGTGTCCATAAATGACAATGGGGTTCCTCGAAAAATTTTCCACAACACGAAAAGCGTGACTCCAGTTATGAATCCGTTGATTCCGATGGATTTGAGGCATTGGGTTTTTGCTATGGGACCCCCCCCACCATGCCTCAAACACTCGAAAACGATGTTATTGCGCCATATTTGGAACTAGGGTCTTGCTTAGTGAAGGTCATGCCAATTTTGTGCAAGGGGGACATTTATAATCCGAAGGATCCTAGGAAAGCATGGTCCTCATGAACATATCCACAATGTCCATATGCATGTGTGGGAGTATAAAGAATCCAATTTCGCTCGTTGGTTTGGGTTGCATGCCCCCAGAGAAAATCCTCAAAGTGTACCTGAATAGCCACGAGGTGCTTGGAAAAATGCCCATAGCACCAAAACCATGAATCTGGTCACGAATCTGTCGCTTACAATGGATTCAGGACACCGGGTTCTAGCTATTTAACCCCCCCAACTGTGACTCAAACACCTATAAATGGTCTGAAACTAGGGTTTTGTTCAATGAAGGCCATCCCAATTTTTCCCAAGGGGGTCAATTCTAATCTGAAGGCTCCCAGGAGTTCGTGGCCATCGTGAACCCTCCACACTAGCCATATTCACCTGTGGGAGTTGACAAAACCCCATTCTACTCTCCGGTTCGAGTTTTGTGCCCCTAGAGAAAATCCTCAAAGAATCCTTGAATGGCCACGGGGTGCCTAGGAAAACTTCCCATAGCACCAAAACCGTGACTTTAATCATGAATCCATCGATTCTAATGGATTCAGGACGTTGGGTTCTAGTTGTGGGACCACCCCCATCGTGACTCAAATTTTGGGAATGATGCTATTGTGCCATCTCTAGAACAAGGGTTTTTCTCAGTGAAGGCCGTGCCAATTTTTCACAAGGGGTTCAATTCTAATCCAAAGGGTCCCAGGCATGTGTGGCCATCGTGAACACATCCAAAATGGCCATATGCACATGTGGGAGCCAAAAGAATCCAAGTTTGCTTGTCGGTTTGGGTTCCGTTTCCTCAGAGGAAATCCTCAAAGCATCCATGAGTCACCATGTGGTGACTAGAAAAAATGTCCATAGCACCAAAATTGTGACTCCAATCATGAAGCCATCGATTTTGATGGATTCATGATTCAAAGTTCTAGCTGTGGGATCCCCCCACCATGACTCAAATGCCCAGAAACAGTTCTATTCTGCCATCTCTTGAACTAGGGTTTTGCTCAGTGAAGGCCATGCCATTTTTGCATAATGGGGTTAATTCTAATCCAAAGGATCTTGGGCATGCATGGCCATCGTGAACACATCGATAATGGCCATACGCATGTATGGGAGCTGAAATAATACAAGTCCGCTCGTCGGTTTGGGTTCTGTGCCCCTGGAGAAAATCCTCAAAGCATTCTTGAATGGCCACGGGGTGCCTGGAAAAAATGCCCATAGAACCAAAACCGTGACATTGATTGCGAATCTGTCGATTTTGATGGATTCGGGATGTCGGGTTCTAGCCGTGGGAACCCCCCCACCGTTGCTCAAATTCCCGGAAATAGTGCTATTGTGCCATGTCCAGAACGAGGGTTTCCCTTAATGAATACCATACCAATTTTGCACAAGGGGGTCATTTATGATCCGAAGGATCTCGAGTGAGTGTGGACATCATGAACAAATCCACAATGGCCATATGCACATGTCAGAGCTTAAAGAATCTATGTCTGATTGTCGGTTCTATTTTGTGCCCCCAGAGCAAATCCTCAAAGCATCCCTAAATGGCCACGGGGTGCTTGGAAAAAATGCTCATAGAACCAAAAATGTGACTCCGTTCGTGAAGCTGTCAATTCCAATGGATTTAGGATGCCAGGTTTTAGCTGAGCGACCCCCCCACTGTGGCTCAAATGCCTACAAATGATGTTATTGTGCCATCTCCAAAACTAGGGTTTTGCTCATTGAAGGCCATGGCAATTTTTCACAAGGGGGTCATTTATGATCCCAAGGCTCTTGGGCGAGCGTGGCCATAGTGAACAAATCCACAATGGCCATATGCATGTGTTGAAGCTGAAAGAGTCCAAGTTCGCTCGCCGGTTTGGGTTTCGTACCCCTAGAGAAAATCCGCAAAGCGTCCCTAAATGGCCATAGGGTGCCTACAAAATTTTTCCATAGCACCAAAACTGTGACTCCGATCGTGAATCCATTATTTTCGATGGATTCAGGATGCTAGTTTATAGCTGTGGGACCCCTCCAACATTACTTAAATGCCCAAAAACGATGCTATTGTGCCATCTCCAAAACTAGTGTTTTGCAAGGTGAAGGACATGCCAATTTTGCACAACGTGGTCATTTCTGTTTCGAAGGAACCTGGGAGAGCATGGCCATTGTGAACACATCCAAAATGGCCATATGCATGTGTGGGAGCTGAAAGAATCCAAGTTCGCTCGTCAGTTTGGGTTCCGTTCTATTTGACATACAATCCACTCAAGCGAACGCGAGTCGGATCTCCCTAGCCCAATGTGAGTCTAGAACAAATAGTATAGACTACAAACGACTTTCCTAGATCTAGTTAAGGATCACGTACTAGATATATTACCTTAGACTTGTAGCCCTTTCTCCTGGATGTTATTCCATGCTCCAGGGTCGTCAGATCTTAGCTGGAAGACCTATAAAGATGCACATAACAATACAAGTAAGTAAAATATATCTATACAATAACTGATCTAAGTAAATAGTTAAGCAGGTAAACTACACAACATCATAAACAACAATGATATTGGTGGAAAGCATTTATATTACTGTAAATAGGGAAAGTACATAGAAGATAATAGATCACCACCGAGGCTTAACGTAGCAACCCTTCTCCATCCAAGCCAATGCCATAACCTCTTCAAGGAAGCAAGAGTCTCTCAATCAGTGAGTAGAGATCTCTCTAGGATGATTTCACCAGCATGTAGACACTATAGACTTCCTCCCTTTGGAATGGGAGTGAGCTTCATATATATACGACTAAGTGGATAGGGTATGGATAGGGTAGGTTGAGATATGGTAGGAGAGAGATAGGGGATCCTTCCAAGAGGGTAGGAATCAAGTGCCAACTCTCCCAAGAGGTAGGGATGAGGATCCAAGTCAGCATGCTTCGAGAATGAGCTCAAATCTAATCTATTTTTTCCCATTAACTGGCTTCATCACAACCTGCAAGAGGTCAAGGTGCGACGTTGCAGGTTACATGAGTGCAGCCTACGACGACCTCTCAAAACCTAGCATGAATGCAATGATATTTCTTTCAGGTTAATGACTTGGCCAAATAGACTTTAGGGATGTATACATTGAATCTCATGATGGTAGGATTTAGGTGTAACAGAATGCCCCCAAAAGCATGAAGATGTTTGAAAATTGGATAGGTGAAATGCTTTGATAGAAGGAAATGTCAATGGCTCGTCGGAAGAAGGATGCTACTGTAGTACAACTGAATCTGAGTACACAGTCTCATATGATGTACAACATGGCTGCCGACCAATACAATGCAGATCCATGGTAGTAATGATCGACTGAACACAATCATGGCTACTAGACGCAAGCGTAGATCCATGATGAGATGATAACAAAACCATGACCAATACAAAAGTGGATCCGTGTAATATGACTCAATACAAACTCCATCGCAACCTGGGTAAAACATGACTCCCCAAGGTCTTCAAGCTGAACCCGCAATGATACGAATCTATCCATGTGATTACACATGTCTTGACGTCGAACATGGTAGAAACCACTTGATTACCATTCATTGATGTATACCATTAACAAGTGCGAGGGAAATCATCATTGATGTCAATGATTCCCAAGGTATCACAGTACATATCATCAAGCATGAATCAATGAGTTGAAAGTTGAACGTGAGATGAAATCTTTCAATCAAGAGTCAATGATGTAAACACATGTTGAAAGTGAGGTAACCTACCATTCAGGCATGCAAGGCCTGTCTGGTGTGTGTGTACTACGCTGAGCAGGGGTTTGTGAAGACCCCGGGTTCTGCACAGTTCTCTTATACCAACAAAACCCCTTCGCACCGACCCTTTCGACAACATCCTACAAGCAGGCTGAGGTCTCAGCTGAGGTGTTACATAGGGGCACTGCGGACTCAGATGTCCATAGTGAGTGATGAGTTTCTAGTGTGATAATGGCCATAGCACAGGGCGGGATAGGCGCTGCGAGGTCGAGCTACGCGACGATGGACAGCACTGTGGCTCACACCATCACCTGTTTCCTTAATGTGGACCTCCTTCTGGGACTGCGAACACTACAGTCCGGCATTATACTTAACACTCTTCAATCCAATTAAGACGCGGCACTGAGTTTCACCAATCCACTCAGGCGTGTTCTTCAACAAACTTAACACAGTTATACATTCATTACTTAGAACTCAAGCAGTTTTTCACTACCGCGGGATTCTTCTTGACACTACAAACCACAGGGTTCATCCTTACTCTTAAGGGACTTATAAATACTTCAAGGTACTAAGTCAAGTTTCACTCATCCACTCGTCCAAGTCCTAACTCAGTTAACATTCATTTATATGCTTATATTATTATCATTTGATTGCATTCCTCCACTGCGAGCTGATTTATGCATAGTTACTGACTATGTTATGCCAATACTTAAGCGACTCTTTAGACTCAAGCATACAACCACAAACTATTCTAAAAAAAAATTCTCAACGCTAACCAACCATTCATACATGCAGATTTACTCATATCATCCCATACTCTCCCTGATGGTAATGCATATAGGAAATCTTCAACATAACAGAATGCAATGTAATATTAAGACATTCATCTACAGAACAATAGGCATAAAATGCAATCACACAAATACTCAGTCTCACAACACACGATATAACATGGTTCACTCCCCCGGATGGGAAGCTACGTCCACAAGAACTGTTGTGATATATTTCTTTAAGGGAAGGGTCAATAGTTCTTAGTTTGAGCCCTTGGCTTCAGACTCTTCCTCGCTCAAGTAGGTCTATGCGTCTCTGCTACAGAGCCTTTAGAATGATTTCTTTCTTCAAAAGATATTACAATAACATAGTAAGAGCATAACTCTAATAACATCACTAATGACCAACCCTTCCCATACAAAAATAGTCTTCTTAAATAGATCACGATCGAAGGTCGTATCTTTACAATAGTGAAGACTGAAACCCTAAGGGTTTTCGAGCCAGTACGGTCCCTCTGAACCATTCTGCAAGCTTCTAACAACTGATCTTCTGTCGTGGAAGTCCTCCACGTCCTTCTTCCATTGCTGTCAGCCTCCTTCCTCGTACTCGAGCCGCCCTTCCAGTAACGACTCAGGCGACTGTCTCAGCCGCCAGTCTCTTTCTTCAGCAAGCCATTCACCACCAATCGGCCACGTACAACTGGCTCAGCTTCCAGTTGTCCTTCTTCTGCATGTCGTCCTCTGCTCAATGGTCATGTACTATTCCGCACACCAACTGTCACTTTTCGACCCGTCCTCTACTCAATGGACTCATACAGCTGGCTACCTTCCTGATCTGCTTATTCCTGCAACTCAACATCTTCCTGCAGACCTTCCAAAAATAGGCCACCATAGGCCTTATCCAAAAATATCCATTCATTCGTCATCCAGTACATAATCCTACTGGTTCCACGTGGCATAGTAGCTTCGCAACACTGTACCTGTGTTGCGCTGATCTTCACGATATGCCTCAAAAACTTGGCACTGCACACATCTTCACGACACCCTTGCAAAATCCAGTGCCGCGCTCCGCAGCACTCTGCATACTTAGTTGATTGTAGTTTCTTTCCTTAAACTGCGGTTAGCTCAACTTCTTCTATCTCCAAAAATAGTTCTAAAAATGGCCCTGTTGAGCCAGGCCCAACATGCCTCTGACATGCACATGTGGCTCGTCCCCAAGCCACTTTTGACATCAACAAAAGGAGTTTGTTCTATGGTCTGATCAACTAGCTTTGATGCGAACTGATTGTAGGCATCAGTCAGGTCCTGCATAGTCTCCTTAACTTCCTTCTCTACCTGCTTGATGGTCTCAAGCACTTTGGGTGATATCTCTTCATCTATTTGTCCTTCAATTGTCTCCTGATTGTCATGCAACTCCTTCAATTTTTCTTCTAAGCGCTGTGACAATCCCGATGCTTCCTCATGGAGTGGTTGGGCTTGATTATCGAATGCGGTCTCCTTCTCTCTCCATACTTGGACTTCCTTCTTTAAGGCAGATATTTCTTTAAACTTCTAAAGTTTGTGTCTTGACGGCAGATTCGTCAGCTCTGCTTCCATTCTCTCCAGCGCGGTCTGTTTCTGCTTTACCGCGTTCTTCAACTGTTGGAGTCCCAGATTCTCTTGGAGTATGGTGAAGTTTTTTAGGGACTCGTCTAACAATTCTTGACACTTGGTAACCTCTGCTGCAATGGCCTCTGTCGCGGTTTTTTCTTCCGTTGCCATTTTCTCCCGATCCGTTAACTGATCCTACAACTTCAGTTTCTCTTTTAACATATTTATATCTGATTCATGGAGAATCTTCTCCATCTCGGATTTTAGGCTCCATACTTTATTTGCTATTTCATGGACTATGTCTTCTAGATTGTCTCGGATCTGCACATCCTCGATTTCTTCAGTGACAGACTTAATTACTACCTCTAATGCCTATCGGCACTCCTACTCCCGCTCCATGAGCAACATGGTGCGAGTGCTCGACTCCTCGAGCTACCTGTTTGTTATCTGTAGCCGGTTCTTAGCAAGCATTTCTTCTTTAGCTTTGTCTCTCAACTCGTCTCCCACATGCGCATGCAAATAATGTAGGCCATGTAGTGGAACTTTGGCCAAATACAGCTCTACTGCTTGAACATTTGCTGTGTCTAGAAACCTATCATCTGACATTGGTAATGCAATAGTGATGGGTTCGAGACGGACAAGTCTCATTCTTTCTGGAAGCGCGAAAGCTAGTGGTGATGGTGCCTACTGCGAAGCTCCTCCGGCTTCCGCGTCACATGGCAAGGGTAGATGCTTGTGAACATCATCTAGCTTTTGCATAAGCCCTTCCATCACACGCCAATTCCTTTGAAGGTCATCCTGGATGGCCTTATCGTGGTTGTCTTTTTCAGACATGAAATCTCCCAGGGTCTCAGTGACCTTGTCTGCAATCATATCATAGTAATCTTCTTTTAGAATTGTATCAGTTTGGCCTCTTATTGCTTTATACTTCTTCTTGGCCTTCAGCTGAGTTGGGCTCTCTAGCTCTTTCATCTTGCCTTTTTCCTTTGGGGTCTCTTCAATGATCGAGCAAGGTAATGGAATTGGCTTGTCCTCTTCTGAGTCAGTGGGGATGTCTAGGATTTCCATGCAATGGTCCGCAAGCCATTCCTTCATTATTAAATCAATATCTTCTTCAGTCATTTGATAATTACTAGCATACCATTGGGGCTTCTTCACTTTAGCCTTTGGTGCAATCATCATAGACTGCATATTGGCTGTAAAGTCTATGATGCGGATGTACTTTCTCATCACTTGCTTTGTAATTCTAGGTGTTCGCGTGATGACATCTTTTAGTTGCAGATAGTACTGGTAGAACACCTCCTGTGTTGTATGCTGGCGGTCTGGATTTAGATTAGCCCAGAGGTTCATCTACCTCACTCCTCTAGGTTGTGACTTATCAGAATTAACAGCAATGAGATCGTTGGGTTCCTTCCATCCTTAGAACGCGATGAGGACAATCAACCACATAAAGTGGAAGTTGCCACCATTTTGCTGAATGTCATTCATCTCTTCCATGAACTCATTTAATAGGTATTGACACCAGTTAAATTCTGTGCCTTCTGCTACCGCGGCGCCGAGTAGAATGGCGCCCGTGGGCACCTCTGCTGGTCAGGATGTCCTTAGGACTTTTGCTGCGAGTAGTTACGTGATAAACCTATTAGCTCGGTCCTCAATTGCTTCCATCAGAAACCCGCGTTTCCCTTTTACCATAGTACAGGCCTTCCTTAGCTTTGTTGCTGCTTCCTTGCCTTTGCTTTTGCTTTGGAAAAATAGTTTTGGGTCCTGGCCGCGCTTGCTCAATCTAGTGATGACATGGATCAAGTCAATATTGATGTCAAGGGCCCTATCCAGCCACAAGTAACCCTGTTGAATACGCACCATCAAGGTGCGAACCACAATATTTAGTTCCACAGATCTCTCAAAATGGGGTAGTCGGAGCAGGTTTAGCAGCCCTGTCTCCACTACCGGGGATAACCAACTTTGAGCAACCAAATTTGAATTTCCCTTTGCGTCCTTCTTCCAGCATAAACACTTATCTGGTTGGAATTGTGGGTACTTCGGCTCATGAGGTTCATCCTTTGTCATCCCCAGGAGGTCATAGTCCTCCCACTTGTAGTCTGGAATTTTGCCCAAGAGATTCGTCATGACGCTTACATGCTTGGATAGTGGTGAAAGTGGAATATCATACTTTGCAGTCTTGAGCAGCTTGTACACCGGGGCATCCAACGCCCTAGGTGAAATATAGTCTGGTGTCATTGTGAGTGGAATTTCTTCTATAAAAATCGGCTGCTTCTGAGTCGTCGAACTCAGCTTGGTATTCTTCGTTCGGGGTGCAGTCACGGTTTCCTTTCCTTTATCCTGCATTATTGGATTGAACCTTGGTGACTTGCGGGATCCTTCACCTTGCTCTACGGGTGTTTTCTTAACTGGGGTTTTCATTAACTGCTCTATCCCTCCGTGATGAAAGATTCTCAGAGTTTTTGCTAGACTAAGCTCTTCTTCTGAATACAAAGTCTCGGGCATTCACTTGGTGTAACAACAGCTAGGCTCAAGAGGATACAGGTAATCACTTGCTCAGAGGGTCAATTGTAAGAAACTTTTTAAGTGCTGGTAATGCCCGCGAGTCTCTACGCGGTGTTATTTATAGGCTCAGCAAACCCTCATTCACACCCTTCAAGGGCTAATTAAGCTTTAAATGTGATCCCCAACAGCGAAATCCATCGAATCTTTCAGTCTTTTCCTCCGTCAGGCCATCCAGAACGGCTATATTCTCTTTAAAAACTCGAGCGGTTCCTCCAACAGTCATCTAATGGCTATTTTCTCAAAATTCGGTGCAACGGTTGTTTTTTTCTGTGTGTTGCGCCGAGCTGCACGACATACCCTTTCCATTCCTGCGCAGTTGCTTTGTGGGACATATTTTGAACTGCGCAGTGCCCTAGTTGCTTTGTCTCTGCTTTGCTCCTGCGCAGCTTCAGGAGTGTTGCATGCTTCATAGATCTTTCCCTTATAGCACATGTACAGACTCATTACACTTCTAGTGTCCAATTTCAACTATACTTGACACTTAGAAGGATCCTCAGTGCTTAATTTTCAGTAAGTTGCGAACCAGGACTGTCACAATACAATTTTAGTCTACTTCTATTAATCATGGTTGGTAAAAGTTCTCCGGCTAAGGTGGCTAACTGAGCTGCACCAGTGTCAGTAATATGCATAACAATATATGGACCAAGCCAATGCATTCTAAACTTGCCAGGAAACTTCATGAATTTACTATCATACAGGAGGACTAAGTCACCTACCTAAAAGCATTTGTTCCTGATATGGTGATCATGTCATGCCTTCTCGTGATCTTTCTGAACATGCTGTTGGAAGGCCGCGATGAACCTATCTTCCTCCAGGGAAACTAGATGAAGCAGCCTTTCATCGAGTGCCTTGCGGTGTGCCATCCCAGTGAACGCAGCAATCCTTAAGGTTGGGAGAATGTACTCCATTGGCATTATGGCTTCCTGTCCATAAGCCAACCTGAAAGGTGTCTATCCTGTCAACATTTTACAAGTTGTCCTGTATGCCCAGTGCACAGATGAGATGCGTAGGTCCCAATCATCCCTGTTGACATTGCACACCTTCGTCAGTGCGTTCTCCAAAATCTTGTTGAAAACCTCAACAGTCCCATTCTCCTGCGGGTGATATGGCATACTGTGGTGATGGGGAATGTGGAACTCCTCTGTTAAGGATTCAATGGTCTTATTTAGAAAATGAGTGCCCTGATCACTCATCAAAATTTTTGGACAACTGAATCTTGTCAATATTTCTTCAATTATGAACTGCGCAGCAGTCACTGCACTGCAGTCCTTCACCAGCTTTGCTTCTGCCCATCTAGTTAGGTAATCGGTGGCAGTAATGATATACCTCGCACTGGTCCTCTTCCCTGGTGGGTTGATAGGACCCACAAAATCAATTGCCCATTTTTCAAATGCCTGCAAGGTTAGCTGCGGGTTCAAAGGCATCTCATCCCTTCGCGATGGCTTTCTTGTACTTTGACATATGTCGTAGTTCCTGCAGTATTCCTTAGAGTCTTTATGTATGGTAGGCCACCATAGTCCTGCGCGTTGTATCTTCTGCGCGGTAGCTCTTCCAGCATAATGTCCTCCCGCGATGCTTGAATGTGCATCTAGGAGTATGTATGGCTTCTTATGATCAAGTACGCATCTGCGTAGGACTTCATCCGGTCCCAGTTTATATAGCTGACCTGCAATGATGGTGAAGTCTGCAGTGCGCACTACTAGCTACTTGTTTTGTTGAACTGTGAATTCTTGTGGTGCCAGTCCCATAGTCAAGGATTCAATGATGTCTCGGTAATAATCATCAGCAATTTGAATAGCAAATAGCTGCGCGTCAGGCAGGTTGTCTTCAATATTTGTCGGCTCTTCTCCTGACTCAATCCTGGACAAATGGTCAGGTCCCAGATTCAACCTTCCTGGCTTACAATGATTTCAAAATCATATTCTTGAAATAGCAGCAACCATCTGCATATACACCCCCCTAACACTGGCTTGTTGACTACGTACTTCAACGCAGAATTGTCTGTGAACATCAAGAAATGTGCACCTAGTAATGTCTAAAATTTTGTAGGGAGTATACCATTGCGAGGCCTTCCCACTCAGTAGTGGTATAGTTCTTCTCGTCAATGGAAAGCTTTCTGCTCGAAAATGCAATGGGGTGGTCAATACCCCCTTCTCCTGGCTATGCTAACACAATGACCAAGGCAGTGCATGATGCATCCACATGGACATGAAACGGCTTCGTCCAATCTGGAAAGACTAGGATCGGTACGGTAACCATTTTCTCCTTAAGGGTGTCAAAACCCTTATCGCACTCCATGTTCCAAATGAACGGAAATCCTTCTTCGGTAGTTTCTCCATTGTTGTCGTTATCTGTGCATATCCTTTAATGAACTTTCGGTAATAGCTAGTATGGCCTAAAGTAGAGCGCGACGTCTTCACTGAGGTCGGTGTAGGCAGATTAACTATGATTGCGATCTTCGTAGGGTCCACCATCAAGCCCTGCTTGCAAACAATGTGTCCCAATAAGGTTCCATATGGTACACAGAAGATGCACTTCTTCAAATTCAATGATATTTGATGCTGTCTGCACTTCTCCAACATCATTCTCAAGTTCGCACAATGGTTCTTCAACAATCCAAAGACTGTCCAGTCATCGAAATAGGCTTCCAGGAACTTATGCATAAAGTCCTTGAACATGACGATGACAACTCTGAAAAATATAGTTGGCGTGTTCTTCAAGCCAAAAGGCATGACTGTAGACTGAAAGGATCCCCATTCTGTGGCAAAGGTTGTCTTGTACCTATCCGAGATCGATTCTGATCTGATGGTAACCAGAAAATCCATCGATGAAAGAATAAGCCTCATTCCCTCCCGCGTTATCAAGCACCTCATTTGTAAAAGGTGTAGGGAATGGGTCATGCATAGATGCATCATTTAACTTCCGGAGATTAACACATATCCTGATCTCACCTTTTGCTTTCTTATCTTGGACCACCATAGGACTGATCCATTCGGATTCCTCGACAGGTTCAATGATCCCTGCCTCTAACATTTTATCCAACTTAGTGAGGACTCGTTCCTTGTATCGCGGGTTCAATATATATGGTCGCTGCTTCACAGGCTTGGCACCTAGCTTCAAGGGAATCTTCATGACCCCTAGGTCTCCCAAAATTCCTTTTATCTCCGTGAATTTTGTGGGGAACAGATCTTGGTACTCATGCAGGATGTCTGCAATCTCTACAACTGTTTGGTCATCCCAATAATCTCCAATGGATGCAAACTTTGGCTCTTCGTTGGTCCCAATGTTTACATTCTATGTCTTCACAGGTCCGCTCATGTCAGGGATCTTCAAGGGAGGGCCTTCTACGTCATGCGCACCTTCTAATTCTCGTGTATTGATATTACACAGATCATCTTCATCATCTTCCTCCTTGGGATCATCGGGGTCTGCAGCTAGATTGTAACAGTCTATGAAGTGCTCTTCATGCTCTTTCTAATAGGACTATAGTCGATCAGGAACCTTTTATGTTCCAAAGAATTCTTCTAATGTCATGGGATCCTACGGCCATTCTTTAAAAGTGCAAGTCTCCTGCGAACATTCTTCGGAAATGTAGGCCTGCTGCGGGATTTCTTCTCTGAATATGCATTCCTTCAATAGTTGTAGCGCTGTATCAACGGGTCCTCATCTTCAAAGCGGAAATCTTTCTGGAAGCTCGCGGCTAACAGTTCCCTGTCTGTAGTCTCTCTGCGCAACTCCAAATCTAGGTACCATTTCATTGGGATATCCTCTACCAAAGTGTGTACAAATAGATGCACCCATTCTTCCTATGGCCTTTCCTTCCACACCTGCGACAAACTTGCAGATGTTGAGTAGGATCTGTCTTGTTAGGGTTAACCTTGACTCGGGATTGAGTCAAAGTTGGTTAGGTCTAGCACATGTTTTTGGGCACATGGTTTGTTGTAGCCCATGGTATTGGCCCAAGGTATTACATGGAATAAATCCTATAAAAGGCTTGAGGAGGCTCCATTGTAAAGTGGCCTAGAGGTGAGCGGGTGAGCTCACTTGACCCGAATGGCTGGTTTTGGCCATGTAATGAAGATCTTCATTAGGTGTTGTTTTTCCCCGCATTGGGGTTTCTAGGGTAAATTATGTGTCTCTATTATGTGATTGCTTGTTTCTGTTTATTTCTCTTGCAAGTTAAAATATGTATGCTCGTATAAACCTAACAACTGGTATCAGAGCCAAAGGTATATTTGGCAGTAAAATCCACAGGAAACTAGGGTTTCTAGTTCGAGTGGGAGCAATGGAAAAAGAAGGAAAGTTTATGGTCGAAAAGTTTAATGGCCAAAAATTTCAGTTATGGAAGATGCAAATGGAGGACTATCTATACCAAAAGGATATATTCCTACCAGTGGGAGGAAAATCAAAGTAGTCGTCGGCTATGAAGGACAAAGAATGGGAGGTTCTTGATAGAAAGGATCTGGGAACAATATGGTTGAGCTTGGCTTCGTCAGTGGCTTTCAATATCTGCTCAAAAATGCAATGGGGTGGTCAATACCCCCTTCTCCTGGCTGTGCTAACATAATGCCCAAGGCAGTGCATGATGCATCCACGTGGACATGAAATGGATTCATCCAATCTGGAAAGACTAGAATCGGCACGGTAACCATTTTCTGCTTAAGGGTGTCAAAACCCTTCTCACACTTTGCTTTCCAGATGAATGGGACATCCTTCTTCAGCAGTTTCTCCATTGCTGCGGTTATCTGCGTGTATCCTTTAATGAACTTCCAGTAATAGTCGTATTACAATGTCTTTATTTTATAAGGGAAATACAATGGGAAAATACCATAGGATACCCAAAAACATGGGCCCGAAAACAACTGGTGAAAATAGCCCCAAATTTTTTTTTCTCGGGGGCACTACCCCTGAACCCCTAAAAACTGCAGAATGGGTGTACAGTCCTCCGAGGTGTACAGCTGAGACAATATCATCTATGAGACTAGAAGATCTCACTCCACAACCAACAATCTCCCACTTGGAGGCTGATCACAACAACTCCACCGCTGCTGCACTTGCTGGACTTCGACTTGGCAAATTTCTCCTCTTCACCTTCATGCTAGAAGGCCAACTGAAACCGAGCAAGAATTCAGGTTGTCTCTTGTCACTACCTTTGTGAACATGTGTGCAGGATTCTGGCTAGTATGTATCTTTTCCAGATTCAACAGTTCATCTTCCAGAACAGAGCATATGAAATGGTGCTTGAGCTGTATATGTTTAGTCCTGCAATGAAATGCTAAGTTCTTTGCAAGATGAATGGCACTCTGGCTGTCACTATACAACCTACTATCCTTCTGCTTCTTACGGACTTCCTCCATAAACCTCTGCAACCAAATCATCTCTTTACTAGCCTCTGTAATAGCAACATACTCTGCTTCCGTTGTTGAAAGTGCAACAATCTTCTATAGTTTCTAAATCCAGCTTATTGCTGTTCCACCTACAGTAAACACATACCCTATGGTGCTTCTCCTACTATCCTTGTCACCTGCCATATCTGCATCAACATATCCCTGTAGAACAATGTCTGAACCTCCAAAACATAATGCCTCAGTGGTAGTACCTCTCAAATACTTGAGAATCCATTGTACTGCCTTCCAATGTTCTTTACCTGGATTGTTCATATATCTGCTCACGACTCCCACTGCATGTGCAATATTTGGTCTTGTGCACACCATGGCATACATCAAGCTGCCAACTGCTAATTGATAGGGAATCTTGGACATGTAATGCTGATGTATATGTAACTTCAGAATGTATTTCATCTATGTATTTCATATATATTTATTGTACCCTTATTAGAGATGTGTTATTCCTCTATAAGGAAGTGTCGTCATATGGATTGACAAGTGTCGCAAGTGTGTGTACTTGCCGATGGGTTATTAGACCACCATGTGGGGTTGGCCCTGAATTATATATATTATAATGTGGATGTATCTAGCTAGACAAGTCGGCCCCATAAGGTCACTGGGCAAACAGATTAGTATAAATAGAGATCAGGTGATCTCTATTTAGATCACTCGGAAAAGTATCTCACTCTCACTCAAAAAGTGGCGCACTAGTGAGGAGGAGGATCATCTACTACTAGGAGATTATCTCAGTGTATTTTGGTTGTACTTTGGTTGAGCCATTGCTCTCTCTATCTCTGAGGAAGTTGTGGCGTTTTTCACCTTAGGGTTTTCCCCACGGAAACTCTGTGTCTCTTGTCTCTCATGCTTTTGATTCTTGTGATGCTTGTCATTCTTATTGTGATTGTCATGCATTGATATACTATATATGTTATTATCTCAGCAAAGATCCTAGAGTATTGTGAATTAATGCTCAAAATTTAACATGGTATCAGAGCTAACCTGAGAAGAAGACATTTTGTCGTGACGAAAACTTGATTTTCTTGTTTATTGGGTTTCTCTCCACATATTTTGGAAAAACAGTATAGTAGATTGACTCTACTCATCAAGGCGCATCTATCTGTCTAATCAGAATTTAATTCTGAGCATTTTCAGATTTGGCCCTAAAAATTAGGGTTTCCCCCAAAATAGGAAGTTCTGGAATCTGAAGACACAGCTGGAAGCTCCTTGAAAAAATCAAAGTTTAGAGCTTTGGATCGAGATTTTTGACTGGGTAGATCTCTGGGAAACTCAAACCCTAATTCATGGCTCTCCCTAATGAACCCGGGAGGACAAAACGTCAAATCTGAAGGGTAAAACTTTGCTGATCTCAAATTTTGAATGCACCAGGCTGATCAGCTCATCAAAGCGCATATTTCTATCCTTTCAGAAATTTGAAATTCACATTTTGAATTTTTAGGGTTTTTTCGACAAACCTAATCCGGGACCAGATCTAGTTTTCAGCATTTCAAGTGGTAAGACCTAAATCTTTTTTATTTCCATTTGAAGTACTCTTTAAGATGTCTCTCCACACCAAGCTTCAGGATAAGCTTGAAGGGGCTGATAACTTTCGAGCCTGGAAGTATAGGATTGGGTTAATCCTGGAAGAGAATAAGTTGGACTCATATATAAAAGATGACATCCCTATCCCAGAGGATGAAGAGGCCAAGGTATTGCATAAGAAGAACTTGGTCAAGGCAAAGAGAATCATTGCTGATTCTATCAAAGACCATCTCATACCCCATGTGTCTTCTCTTAAGACACCCAAGGAGATGTTTGACTCTTTGACAAAGCTATTTGAAGGGAAGAACATAAATCGGACGATGACCCTGCGGAACCAATTGAAAGGAGTAAAGTTTCAGAACGGAGAAACCAATCAATCTTATTTTTCAAGGGTATCCCAAATCAAGGAACAACTAGAAGCAGTGGATGAAATGGTGGAGAATGGTGAAGTGGTGATGACCACTCTAAATGGCCTACCTAGGTCATGGGATTCCTTTATTCAAGGAATTTGTGCAAGGAAGAAGTTGATCTCCTTCAACAGATTGCGGGAAGAATGCTCTCAAGAAGAAGCTAGACTTATAGCTCGTGAGGAAAAGATGGGAGGTGAAGATCAAGATCTTGCAGCTCACACCAAAATAAGCAAGCCCAAGAAGGAGCACTCTCGCCACAAGAGATCCTATCAAAAGAATAAGAAGGATCTAAGATGCTTCACATGCAATGAGAAGGGTCACTTTGCTTCAGATTGTCCCAAGAACAAAAGGGATAATAACAACAACTCTAGCAAGAAGAAGAAGGGAAGCAAAAGAAAGTTTCATGCTCATGCTGCCGAGGATGATAAACGTCCAAAGAAGAAGGCTAGGGAAGAAAGTGATGATAGTGATGTTGACTCATCAAGTGAAGAAGAGTATGTTCTAATCTCTGCTCTCACAGGTACCATATCCCATGGTTTTAATGATTGGTTGATTGATAGTGGAGCTTCCAAACACATGATTGGGTTTAAGGAATCTTTTGTGAATCTATCTGAACATGAATCACCCCATAAGGTGAAACTTGGGGATGATTATCAATACCCAATCAAAGGAAGTGGTGAAGCCTCCTACAACCTAGATTCTGGAAAATCTTTGAAGATGAAAGAAGTCCTTTATGTGCTTGGGCTCAAGAAGAACTTACTCTCCATCTCTGCATTGGATGCAAAATGTATGAGGGTTTCATTTGTCGATGGCCAAGTCCTAATGTGGCCAAAGGGTAAAACAATCAATGATGCAGTAGTGATTGGAGAGCAAGAGGGAGGTTTGTATAAATTGAAGGGTCAACCTAAACATGCCATGATCCATGAATCCATGGAACCAAGTGAACTTTGGCATAGAAGACTTGCTCATATGCACTATAGAGCACTTCCAATTGCAAGCAAGGTTGTAGAGGGTCTTCTTGAAATCAAGACTAAACATGAAGGTGTCTGCAAAGGATGTGCAAAAGGTAAGAACATTAAGAAGGCTTTCCCAAGCAGTGAAAGCAAGGAAAAAGACATCCTGGAAATCATCCACTCATATGTATGTGGTCCTATGTCATCCAGTTCTCTAAGTGGCTATGTTTATTATGTCTCATTTATTGATGACTTCTCCAGGAAGACTTGGGTATACTTCTTGAATAACAAAGATGAGGTGTTTGATAAATTCAAGGAATTCAAAGCCTTGATGGAGAATCAAACTGATAAGAAGATCAAAACATTCAGATCCGACAATGGTGGAGAATTCACCTCAGGTGACTTCAAGAAGCTTTGTAGTGATTCAGGGATTAAAAGGGAGTTGACTGCTCCTTATAATCCTCAACAGAATGAGATTGCAGAAAGGAAGAAGAGAACTATCATGGAAGCAGCAAGGGAAATACTGCATGACCAAGATCTACCTATGCATCTATGGGCAGAAGCAGCTAGAATAGTTGTATATGTGCAGAACAGAACACCCCACAAGATATTGGACAACAAGACACCAAAAAAGGTCTTTTATGGTAAGAAACCTGAAGTCAGTCATCTCAGAATATTTGGTTGTCCAGTATACACTCATGTTCCAAAGGAAACGAGGACTAAACTAGATCCTTCAGGAAAGAAGGGTATCTTTGTGGGTTACAGTGAAAGCTCGAAGGCTTACAGAATATACTTTCCAGGGTTCAAGAAGATTGATGTCAACAGGGATGTAACATTTGATGAAAACTCAGCATTCATCAAATCAAGGAAGGCACCTATCAAAGTTTATGAAGAACCTAAGGAAACTAGATTTCAAGACACTACCATGACTGAAGCAATTCCAGAAGTTGTTCGTGAGTTTGAAGATCCGCAAGAACCTGTAGATCCACCCCATGAAGATAACTATCACAAGAGGAAACCTGCATGGGCTAGAGAGCTCATTCAAGATGCAGAAAGATTTGGCATTCCAGAAGAAGAACATAGAGCAAAGAAGAGAAGTAGATCACATACCAGCTATGTTGCTTTACTCTGTGACATTATGAACAAAGAGTCTTCCAGTTATGAAGAAGAAGCAGAAAAGAAAGAATGGAAGGATGCCATGGTTAAGGAATACCAATCAATAATGAAGAATGATTTGGGATGTTGTCCCGAGACCTAAAGAGAAGTCTGTTGTGACTTCCAAATGGATTTACAAAATCAAGCATGCAGATGGCAGTGTAGAGAAATACAAGGCAAGATTCGTAGCTCATGGCTTCTCTTAGAAAGAGGGAATAGATTATGAAGAAACTTTTGCACCTGTAGCCAAGTATATTTCCATCAGAACAGTACTTGCCCTAGCTGCAACTATGAAATGGAAAATACACCTGATGGATGTCAAGACTGCTTTCTTGAATGGTGTAGTTGAAGAGCAAGTATATGTGGAGCAGCCACTCGATTTTGAAATACATGACAGGGAGTCATATGTATGCAGATTGAAGAAAGCCTTGTATGGCTTGAAACAAGCTCCCAGAACTTGGTATGGTAGGATGGATAGTTTCCTATCTAGTTTGGGATTTACCAAGAGTAAAGCGGATTCCAACATTTACTACAAGGTTGAGGAATGGAATCTTGTGATTCCACTCCTGTATGTGGATGACTTATTTGTAACAGGAGATGAGAGACTGATTGTAGATACTAAGAGGAAGCTTGCTGCTGAATTCGATATGAAAGATTTGGGAATGATGCACTATTTCCTAGGTATGGAGGTGTGGCAGAGTGTAGGTGGGATCTTCCTTGGTCAAGGGAAGTACACAGTAGATATCCTGAAGAGATTTGGGATGATGGATTGCAAGGCCATGGCCACACCTATGGCATCGAATCTGAAGCTTCTATGTGATGCTTCATCTGAGCTGGTTGATGTCTCTATGTATCGTCAGATGATTGGGTCCTTGATGTACCTGACGAACACGAGACCAGACATTTGCTTTGCTATGAACACATTGAGTCAGTTCCTGACAGATCTGAGGAGTGTTCACCTGGTTGCTATAAAGCATGTTCTGAGGTACCTGAAGGGTATAGTGGATTATGGGCTCAAGTATGAAGCAAATCAAAAGTTTAACCTGCAGGGTTATGTTGATTCGGATTGGGCTGGTAGTGCTGCAAATAGGAAGAGCACATCTAGATTCTGCTTCAGTATGGGATCAGGTGTGATCTCTTGGTTTAGTAGGAAGCAGTCCTGCGTAGCACTGAGTACAGCTGAGGCAGAGTATGTTGCAGCCTGTTCAGCTAGTTGTGAGGAAGTATGGCTACAAAAGCTACTGTCTGAGTTATTTGATCTCCCATTGGATGCTACTGGTATCTTTTGTGATAACCAGAGTTGTGTGAAGTTGTCCGAGAACCCAGTGTTTCATGACATGTCGAAAGACATAGAGATCAAATATCACTATATCAGGGATATGGTGCAGAGAGGAGCTGTGAAGCTCCTGTATGTTGAGACAGATGAGCAGATTGCAGATGTGCTGACAAACCCACTAGCCAGGGTGAAGTTCGAGTACTTCCGGGAGAGGCTTGGTGTTCTTCAGATCGAGGACACTTCGAGGAATAAGTGATGGACACATTTGCTGAAGCCATTCCAAGCATGTTGGAAGGAGGATCCTTCACATGGCTGTGGATGTAAGCGCTGGATGATGAACATTAGGATGATGTTCTGGTTTCTGCTTTGTATGATCAGTTGGATCATTTATATGTATGTACGCATCATGTTGGATGTTGGATATGATTAGTAGGATCATTTATATGTATGTGTATGTATGCATCATGTTGGATGCTGGATATGATTAGTAGGATCATTTGTATGTATTTTGTATGCATCATGTTGGATGCTTGGACCATGTATCTGTATATGTAACAGGTGGATACATTGTATGATCAGGTGGATCATGTATGGTGATATGTATCATGTATTTGTATTTGTATCAGGTGGATACATTGTATGATCAGGTGGATCATGTATGATGATATGTATCAGGTAGATACTTGGTATTCATCAGGTAGATGCATTATATGACCAGGATGATTGTGGATGACGAGCTTTAGGATGTTGCTCCAGATGACATGTAGCAAGATGTTGCAGTGATGATGATCAGGATGATCATGTGTACATCAGGATGATGTATGGTGAGTATCGGGTTGATACTCTATGGCAGTGGATCAGGTTATGCATATGAGCATATAATTTGGCCCTGGGAGATTTGCATATAGTCTTTCGAGGTTTTGCCTATGGCATGTAATTCATGCCCTGGGATATCTGGCAAATGCTCTTTCGAGTTTTTGCTCTGGGAGGACATAAAATTTGGCCCTGGGAGATCTGCAGATAGTCTTTTGAGATTTTGCCTATGGGATGTAATTCGTGCCCTAGGATATCTGGCAGATGCTCTTTCGAGGTTTTGTCCTATGGCATATAATCTGTCCCTGGGAGATCTGATAGGTTGGGCTGTGTGCCCATAGTAAGTCCTGGGATGCTCTTGCGAGGTTTTTCCATGACCACATATAATCTATCCCTGGGAGATCCTATAGGTATAGCTGCGTGCTCATAACAGCCTGGGATGCTCTTGCGAGGTTTTGTGGTGACCACATATAATCTGTCCCTAGGAGATCCTATAGGTAGAGCTTTGTGCTCGTAACAGCCTGGGATGCTCTTGCGAGGTTTTGTGGTGAGGTCACATATAATATGGCCCTAGGAGATCCTATAGGTAGAGCCGTGTGCTCGTAAAAGCCTGGGATGCTCTTTTGAGGTTTTGTGATGCACGTAATAAGTCCTGAGGATTCCACAATATGGCCAGTGATGACGAAGACCTGCAGGTAGTGGGCCTACATCCAGAATGAAAAAGGTCTGGCTCTGTAGAACTTCCTATGACAAGTAGAGTCAAAGATTGGTTGAGATAGCAAAAACAGTGACGATGACGATGACAATGCATCGATGATGATGATCCCGAGAGGAAGACTTGTATAGCATATCTATGTCGAGAAATACCTTCCTAGTTAAGAGGGAGTGTTGATGTATATGTAACTTCGGAATGTATTTCGTCTATGTATTTCATATATATTTATTGTACCCTTATTAGAGATGTGTTATTCCTCTATAAGGAAGTGTCGTCATGTGGATTGACAAGTGTCGCAAGTGTGTGTACTTGTCGATGGGTTATTAGACCACCATGTGGGGTCGGCCCTGAATTATATATATTATAATGTGGATGTACCTAGCTAGACAAGTCGGCCCCATAAGGTCACTGGGAAAATAGATTAGTATAAATAGAGATCAGGTGATCTCTATTTAGATCACTCAGAAAAGTATCTCAGTCTCACTCAGAAAGTGGTGCACTAGTGAGGAGGAGGATCATCTACTACTAGGAGACTATCTCAGTGTATTTTGGTTGTACTTTGGTTGAGCCATTGCTCTCTCTATCTCTGAGGAAGTTGTGGGGTTTTTCACCTTAGGGTTTTCCCCACGGAAACTCTGTGTCTCTTGTCTCTCATGCTTTTGATTCTTGTGATGCTTTTCATGCTTATTGTGATTGTCATGCATTGATATATTGTATATGTTATTCTCTCAACAAAGATCCTAGAGTATTGTGAATTAATGCTCAAAATTTAACATGTAATCTATCTCTTCTTGTGTCTTGGGACACATTTCCTTACTTAGACTAAAATGGCTGGCCAAAGGTGTACTTACAGGTTTTGCATTCTACATTCTGAACCTCTCGAGCACCTTTTGTATGTATTCACTTTGAGACAATGTAAATTTGTGATTTTTTCTGTCTCTTGTAATTCTCATACCAAGGATTTGCTTTGCAGCACCCAAATCCTTCATTGCAGATGAATTAGCTAGCTTTCTTTTGAGTACATTTATATCCTACATGTCAGACCCTGCAACAAGCATGTCATCCACATACAATAACAAGATAATATATCTTAAATTGTCTAGCTTCTTGAAATACACACAATGGTCAGAATGACATCTACTATAACCTTGTTCTGTCATAAACCTGTCAAACTTTAGATACCACTGCCTTGGAGCTTGCTTTAAACCATACAAGCTCTTTTTCAACTTGCATACCAGATCCTCCTTACCTTTGACCTCATACCCTTGTGGCTGTTGCATGTATATTTCTTCCTCCAAATCCCCATGGAGAAAGGTTGTTTTTACATCTAACTGTTCAAGATGCAAATCTTCTACTACCACTAGACTTAAGATAGTCCTAATTGAAGACACCATAACAACAAGAGAAAATATTTCATCAAAATCTATACCTTTCTTCTGTGCAAACCCCTTTACAACAAGTCCGGCCTTATACCGTTTCTTACCTCCTTCTTCTTCCTTCAACTTGTAAATCCATTTGTTCTACAATGCTCTTTTACCAGTAGGCAAATGAACCAAATCCAAAGTATGGTTTCCTACCAATGAGTCCATCTCCTCATTCATGCCTTGCTCCCACTTCTTTCTAGTTTCCACCTGCATTGCTTCTTCATAACATTCTGGTTCACTAGAATTAGTCATCAATAAATAATACATTGAAGGAGAGTATCGTTCAGGGAGTTTACTTAACCTGGTAGATCTTCTTACACTTACAGGAGTTTTAGGTACTTGCTGCTGTTCTTGATTTTCTGGCACCTTCGGAATTTCATTTTCTTTAATTTCATCAAGTACTGCGTACTCTGTGTTTTCCTTTTCCTGTTTCTTTCCCTACAACTGATCTTTATACATGACCTTTTCATTGAATATTACATCTCTACTCCTGATGATTTTGTTATTTTCATAATCCCATAAACGATAACCAAATTCATCAACTCCATATCCAATAAAGGTATATTTCTTGGATTTAGCTTCAATCTTTGTTCTATTTTCTTTATCAATATGGACAAATGCTTCACAACCAAATGTTCTAAAAAATGAGTAGTTTACCTTTTTATCTGTCCATGCCTCCTCCGGAATACCACCATCCAAAGCACTTGAAGGTCCTCTGTTTATTAAATAAATAGCAGTATTTACAGCATCTGCCCAAAACTGTAAGGGCAACCTTGCATGCAGTCTCATACACCTTGCATGCTCCATGATGGTTCTGTTCATCCTTTCTGACACACCATTTTCCTGTGGTGTTCCTAGGATTGTCTTCTCTCTATGAATCCCATGGTATGAACAATAACTATCAAACTCCTTTCCACAGTACTCACCTCCATTATCAGATCTGAGACACTTCAATCTTTTTCCTGTCTCATTCTCAACCAAAGCTTTCCACTTCTTAAAAGTAGCAAACACATCAGATTTCTGTCTAATGCAATAAACCCAAGTTTTCCTAGTTGCATCATCAATAAATGTAACATAATAGTGAAAGCCACCAAGAGATTGTACTTGAACCGGTCCCCATACATTTGTATGCACAAGCTCTAATTTTTCATTCTTCTTATGTTTCCCAACCCTGAGAAATTTGACTCTCTTTTGTTTTCCATAAACACAGTTCTCATAGAATTCCAAACTTACCTGCTTCAAATCTGGCAGCAACTTCCTTGAGTGGAGAATCTGCATCCCCTTCTCACTCATGTGGCTAAGCCTATGATGCCACAATGCTGTATCTATTCCTGTGGAAGCTAAAGAGATAAAATGGTCAGTATTATGAGGACATAAATACAACGTACCTATTCTCTCTCCTTTTGCTATCACCATTGATCTTTTAGTGATCTTCCACCACTTTTCTCTGAACGTAGATAGACAACTGCCATCTCCCAACTACCCTGTTGAGATCAGATTTCTTTTCATAGTAGGAATATGCCTAACTTATTTCAACAACCAGTCAGTTCCATTCTTAACTTGTATCCATACCTTACCCATTCCAACAATTTTACATGGCTCATCATCACCCAATAAAATATGTCCAAAATCGCCAAGAACATACTCAGGAAAGTATTTCCTATGGGGTGTAGCATGACATGAAGCACCTAAATCTACTACCCAATAATCACTAGTATTATCTAATGCAAGAATCAAAGCATCTTGTAACACATCACCTGCTACATTTGTTTCCTGGGTAGTTTCCTTCTATGCATCTCCTTTCTTCTTTAGAGATTTGCAGTCTTTCTTTAGATGTCCTTTCTTTCCACAGTTCCAACACTCTATCTTTCCCAGTATGGACTTAGATTTGCCTGTTTTAGACTTTCCATGATTACCTTGGCTCTTTCCTCTCTCCCTTTGTCTTCCCCTGCTCTCCAGGGTCAATGCATTGCTTGATGTCTCACCTATGCTTTTTCTTCGCATTTCCTCGCTAAGAATAACACCAATAACATCATCAAATTTCAAGGTGTTTGAACCAGAGACAGAGTTACTTACAGCCATGACCAAGCTATTCCAGCTTTCTGGCAATGAACACAAGATTAGAATAGCCCTAACCTCATCATCAAAGTTCACACTTATAAAACTTAGCTGATTTGTAACTGTATTAAACTCGTTTAAATGATCAGTAACGGATACACCTTCAGACATCTTCAGATTAAATAAATGCTTCATTAGAAATACCTTGCTGGAGGTCGAGGGTTTTTCATACGGCTTACCCAATGCACTCATCAATCCCTCCGTTGTCGTTTCTTTTGAGATATTGAAATACACCAATGAAGCCAGGCTCAACCGTATTGTTCCTAGAGCCTTTCTGTCAAGAACCTCCCATTCTTCGTCCTTCATAACCGACGGCTGCTTTACTTTTCCTGCCAATGGTATGAATAGATCCTTCTGGTAGAGAAAGTCCTCCATTTGCATCTTCCATAGCTGTAAGTTTTAGCCGTTAAACTTTTCGACCTTAAACTTTCCTTCTTCTGCCATTGCTCCGACTCGAACCAGAAACCCTAGTTTCCTGCAGGTTTAACTACCAAATAGACCTTTGGCTCTAATACCAATTGTTAAGTTTATACGAGCATACATATTTTAACTTGCAAGAGAAATAAACACAAACAAGCAATCACATAATAGAGACACATAATTTACCCTGGAAACCCCAATGCAGGAAAAACTGACACCCAATGAAGATCTTCATTACATGGCCAAAACCGGCCATCCGGGGCAAGTGAGCTCATCCACTCACCTCTAGACCACTTTACAATGGAGCCTCCTCAAGCCTTTTATAGGATTTATTACATGCAATACCTTGGGCCAATACCATGGGCTACAACAAACCATGTGCCCGAAAACAGGTAGCAAAAACAGCCCCAAATTTTTTTTTCTTGGGGGCATTGCCCCCGAACCCCTAAAAACTACAGAATGAGTGTACGGATGAGACAATATCATCTATGAGACTAGAAGATCTTGCTCCACAACCAACATGTCTGTCCATTGTACTTCTCAAAAGGTAGAGTAACCTTTTCTGCAAATCAAATCTGCATGTTTACTTTGCATTGATCCCAGGTGATCAATGTTTTCTTGTGTGCACCCCACCATCTTGCGGGTGTGTTGTGCAGTGCCATATCTAGTGCTGGAAGCCTGTGCTCTTCTGGAACTGCTGAAATATAATCTTGAATAAACATATAAACATTAGCAGATCCATCAAAAGTCATGACCGCACTTACCTCTTTTCCGATTCAACGCAGTGATTTTGTGACCTGCGTGCATCTTCTGGATGAAACTTCATGCATACAACTCTGCCAGTTCTCCAGTCCAGCATCCGAGTCAGAAACGCAGGAACTGTCACATCTCCAGCTGAGTGTTCCATCCGCAATAGGATTAATGTAATCCTCCTGGTTTGCTGTCATCTGGTATAGCCTGTCCAAATCTTGAGCTTTCGATTCCTCCTGAATCAGCTCGCTATATCTGTCTCCATCTACAGGATCCAATGGTGCGATGACCTTGAGATGCTTTCCTTCAAATATCATTTTCTTAGTCTTCAGGTTGATAATGGCCATATTCTCAATAGCCCAGTCAATTCCTAACAGTGTAGGAAAATGCTGACTATCATCCACAATTTCAATAACTTCAAAGTCAGCATGACTTTGAACTCCATCTATATCCACTATGACATCAGCTAAGTGGCCGAATAGTATTACCTTCTCCTGATTAGCCATTATCAGCTATATAGGTGACCACAAAAGCTTCGACCGACCCATCTGCTGCCATGTATGCTTGGTCAGTACATTCAATTCTGATCCCAGATCAAGGATGACATCACTCATCTTGAAGTATCCTATCTGAGCAGCAAGCCTCATCTCGTGGCCTGATCTCTTATGTTTGTTTATCTGATGTACTATGCCATAAAAAAGTTCTTCTTCTGTCTGTGGATCATATTGATTAATGAGCTTCTTGAGCTCTGCAATTGCATTCTCACTCTTTAACAGCTTCATGCAGCTCCTTAGGAACTATGCAACAGAGGTGCTAACATCCGCGGCTGTGCTTGTCTTGTCATAGGCTGCAGGTATGTATTCCACCTGCGGTATTGCACTGCGCAACGGGATCCTTAGCGATTTTGGTGCTGGTTCTCTAAAGGTATCCCACGCGTCAACAAATGTTTCTTTATTCTTTTGCAGGTAAAGAGTAGGTGCTTTCCCTGGGGATTTCCTCACCCATGCTGTTTCAGTAGGGCCCTGCTTCATGTGAGCCTGCCCAGACGTGGAAGCCCCTGCTCCTATGTCATGGCTTATCTGTGCGCCACTGCACGTGACAACATTAATACATGGATCCGCAGGTCTTTTCTCAGCAGCGATCCACTGAACATTCGGGTTGGGTCCCTTTGTTCTTCTTCTCTTCTGCATTTCAATCTCCAACACCGGGCAGTCTTCAATGACGTGCTCAAAGGACTTACAATAATTACAAGTGGTACATGGGTTGACACAATATCACGATACGTGACCTGGATGGCTACAGTTGAAGCAAATAACCAGACAACGGCCTCTTCCTTGCGGTGGACCCATGTTTCTTCCTCTACCGCGGTATCCTCAACCACGGCCTCTATATCCTCCTTGATCATAGTGGGTGTTATCTTGCTTTGGCTGGTTGTCTTCTTGTACTCTATACAAGCCAGCTCCTCTCATAGCATCCATATCGCGCTTTCTTTCATCCATTAATTCATAGGCGCGGCAGTTGGACTCATCATGTCAAACTGATTTGTAGAATTTGGAGTACAAACTTGTAGGTGTCTTAACACATTTCTACAATAAGTAGCAGTCTTCTGGTCGATGGCCAGTGGTTCTGCAGATCTCACACCATGGTGCTTCGTTCTGGTTAATAGGATTAGGCGCACCACTACCAAGGTATGCGTGGTAAAACAGGAAATGCTCGTGGTCATGACCTTCTCCTTTACAGATCGTACACCAGATCTCGTGTCGAGGCTCGTATCTTTGCTCCTTCCCGTTCTTCATGCTCTAAATCTCAAGTGTCAAGGTAGTGAGCTGGTTCTGGATCTGTGTCATCCAAAAACTAGACTCACCAATCAGTGAAGCCTCCAGCTTTATGGCGATTTCCAAGGCCTCTTCCTGGGATGCAACCTTCTGCTGCATTAGTGGTTTTCTAATGTGCGGAAATAGCGCGGCAATAAACCACTCTTTATGCTATTCTAGAGCTATGACAAAGCTCACCTGGTCTAGCAATGTCTTGAAATTCTAGTCGAATTCCCAGACCGATTCAGTCAGTCTCTGCTTGATCTCCTTTAGCTCAGTAATGCACTGAGATTCCAACTTGGGCTTCTTAAATTCTACGATCAACGTAACTTTGATCTCAGCCAAGGTTCTAGGCTGCGTGGCAGAATACTTCATGAACCAGTGCAGCGCTCTTTCATGGAGTGTGGTAATCAGCTGAGCTTTGTTCTCATCATCATCGCGGATTTGTCTGACACTCCAGACAGCTTCGCAAAGGAACCAGTGTTGATCACGGTGTTCTAGGCCCGTTCCGTTGAATATAGGTAACTTCATGTCCGTATGGGCCATGGCTCTACGAGGTGGCGGCAGAGGTGGAGGGCTCGAGGGGGCACGTTGAGGTGTGCTCTGTCGTGGAAGCGTCTGCGCTGTAAAGACAAATGGGCAAATTGGGTTGGATGCACTAGGTTGTGCACTCTATGAGGTGGGATGTGCAATGGGTCGGCTCTGAAATGGAGATGGCGTGGTCTCTGCAACCGGTAGGTTCTGAGGTGTGAATGGCGGTGTGGCTCTGTTCTCAGTATCAGAGGGGATATTGGTATTTAAATGGAGTCCAGAGCATCCAAGATTCTTTTTAAACTTGTATCTCTTCCCACTTCTTAAGTTGTGAGTATCTTCGTCAGTCGCTATAAATGATATTTACCATGACAACTTAAAAAGATTACTGCATTCTTAGCACACCTTTCTCAGCTAATAACATCTTAATATATAAACTGAGATTATTGAGGAACTTACCTCGGAATCCTTCGAAGAAATATGCCTCCACCTGACTGTATGACTTCAACGTATCCACAACAAACTCTGTGACAAAACCTTCTAGCACATGATCGACCCAAAAATCCACTGCACGCGTCAAAGCATTGTCTATTGCTTTGATCTACTCAAGAAGCTCGGGATTCCATTCTGTAGGGACTCTGGGTTGGAAACAAGTTTTGTTTTCGGCGAGCCGCGAGATCCACTCGTGCAACTTGTTCAGAAATGATGCCCAAAAGATCTCATGGATGTCCTTCCAGAGGTATCTGTTCAACCATTCTTTGTCAAAAAAGTGAGATCTGTTCTCTTTCTTTCCGAAATCCCTTATAGTCTTGTCCCACCAAGCTTGGATGTCTCTTTTCTCAGAATACCAGTGCAATGCGCTTTCTGGAAGCTCAGATTCTTCGTCACTCATCACAATGGAACCATTCGTCGGCTCTAAGAGATATCACAACTACAACTCACCATGGTACTAGTGCGGCAACGGAACCATTTGTTGGGTGTGTGTGTACTAAGCTGAGTAGGGGTTTGTGAAGACCCCGAGTTCTGCGTAGTTCTCTTATACTAACAAAACCCCTTCACACCAGCCCTTTCGGAAACAACCTACAAGCAGGCTGAGGTTTCAGTCAAGGTGTTACAATGGGGGCACTGCGGACTCAAATGTCCACAGTGAGTGATGAGTTGCTAGCGTGATAACGGCTGCAGCACAGGGCGAGATAGGCGCTGCGAGGGTCGAGCTACGCGGCGATGGATAGCACTGTGGCCCGCACCACCACCTCTTTCCTTACTGTAGACCTCCTTCCGAGACTACGAACACTGCAGTCCAGCATTATACTTAACACTCTTCAATCCACTTAAGACGCAGCGTTGAGTTTCACCAATCCACTCAAGTGTGTTCTTCAACTGACTTAACACAGTTATACATTCATTACTTAGAACTCAAGTAGTTTTCCACTACCGTGGAATTCTTCCCGACATTGCGAAGTCCTTGATGACACTGCAAACCACAGGGTTCGTCCTTACTCTTAAGGGACTTATAAATACTTCAAGGTTCTAAGCCGAGTTTCACTCATCCACTTTTCCAAGTCCTAACTCAGTAAACATTCACTTATACGCTTATATTATTATCATTTAACTGCATTCCTCCACTGCGAGGTAATTTATGCACATTTACTGACTATGTTATGCCAATACTTAAGTGACTCTTCAGACTCAAGCATACAACCACAAACTCTTCTCAGAAACAATGCTCAATGCTAACCAATCATTCATACATGCATATTTACTCATATCATCCCATACTCTCCCTGATGGTAATGCATATAGGAAATCTTCAACATAACAGAATGCAATGTAATATTAAGACATTCATCTACAGAATAGTAGGCATAAAATGCAATCACACAAATACTGAGTCGCACAACACACGATATAACGTGGTTCACTCCCCCGGATGGGAAGCTACATCCACAAGAACTGTTGTGATATATTTCTTTAAGGGAAGGGTCAACAGTTCTTAGTCTGAGCCCTCGGCTTCAGACTCTTCCTCGCTCAAGTAGGTCTCTGCGCCTCTGCTACAGAGCCTTTACAATGATTTCTTTCTTCAAAAGATATTACAATAACATAGTAAGAGCATAACTCTAATAACATCACTAATGACCAACCCTTCCCATACAAAAATAGTCTTCGTAAATAGATCACACCCGAAGGTCGTGTCTTTACAACAGTGAAAACTGAAACCCTAAGGGTTTCCGAGCCACTATGGTCCCTCTGAACCGTTCTGCAAGCTTCTGACAACTGATCTTTTGTCATGGTAGTCCTCCACATCCTTCTTCTGTCGCTGCCAGCCTCCTTCCTCTTACTTGAGCCGCCCTTCCACTAATGACTCGGGCGACTGGCTCAGCCCCCAGTCGCTTTCTTCAGCAGGCTGTCCTCCATCGATCAGCCACATACAACTGGCTTAGCTTCCAATTGTCCTTCTTCTGCACGTCGTCCTCTGCTCAACGATCGTGTACTGTTCTACATGCAAACTGTCCCTTTCTGACCCATCCTCTGCTCAATGGACTCGTATAGTTGGCCTCCTTCTTGATCTGCTTATGCCTGCAACTCAGCATCTTCCTATAGACCTTCCAAAAATAGGCCACTGTAGGCCTTATCCAAAAATATCCATTCATTCGTCATCAAGTACATAATCCTACTGGTTCCACGTGGCATAGTAGTTTCGTAGCACTGTACCTGTGTTGCACTGATCTTCGCGGTATGCCTCAAAAACTTGGCGCTGCGCACATCTTCGTGGTGCCCTTCCAAAATCTAGTGCCATGCTTCGCAGCACTCTCCATACTTAGCTGATTCTGGTTTCTTTTCTTAAACTGCGGTCAGCTCAACTTCTTCTATCTCCAAAAATAGTTCCAAAAATGGCCCTGTTGAGCCAGGCCCAACAGGGCCAAGGTACTTGGTTGATTTCTAGTTTCAATCCCCAGATGATGTGGTGAAGTTGACAAGGATGAATCTGTCGAAGGAGGGCCATGATGTATCCCCCATCATTGACACAAAACATGACAAAGGATTTGTAGAGCAGATCAGATTGTACAGTAACATGCAAGAATGACTTAGAGTAGACCGACATGATGGAAGGTGTGTTGACTATAGAGAATGAAGAGTGAGAGTATTCTTGAACATGGGCATGGCATGCCTTGGCAGTATTGACTTGACGAGTTATGGTACCAACTCCTAATGCAATTGATGACGGAAGCATTCTTTGATTGACTCAAAGGAGTGACAAGACTCAGGAAGTGGACGGAACTCGAGGACAAACAGATGATCCAAGTGCAGTATGCAAATGCAAATGAGTGCCATGTTCAAGAATGACTAGGTACTGCCACTGATAAGGGTGTAACATAAAAGCTTTCCTTTTTTCCCATCATGAATGATGAGTGCCTCATGTGTTTTTTATGAGCTTGATGAGGGTAACCAGATGCTCGGTATAGTTCATCTCATAGATGAGTCCGCTCCCAAATATTTTTTGAACTTGGGATATGAGGGGTTCGTCCCATGGTAGGCCCTTCAATGTAAGTGTTTAACGAGTCCATAGAAGGTAAACTCGGTTGTCATTTCATGTTTAGAGAGTCTGAAAAGAACTAAAGAAGACTCCAATGGTCCTTTTTTGTAAAGTTAGCCTCATCGCCTGAAAAAGGGTAAAACAATGCAAGAGAGGAGTCTTCCAGTCATGATTGGCTGGAGTATACTTTTTTCGTAAGTAGTGCCCCCTAGTCCGAAAAAGAGGTAAACTATCACCAGGAAGATGATCATTCAAATACTTTAACAAGTGTGAAAGCGATAAGTTTGCTTGGCAATCTTTTCATATTTTAGGAGTCTAAAAAGAGCTTAAGGAGGACTCCATGAACAACTTTGTCATGGTTGATAACCAAGTACGACAAAGGAAAAAGTAAACTCGGCACAGTTCCTTTTCCATTAATAGTCTAGCAAGACTGGATAAAGTGATAAACCTATACTTGTTAGACACACCTTTTTTACTCAAATTTTTAACGAGCATGATAATGGTATCAAAAAGCACTCAGAATCTTTTCATATTTGAACTAGAGCACGAAAAAGTAAAAACTAAGCTCAAACCACTTTTCATGTTTCAACCAGAGCACAAAGTGAAAAGTGAGCTGAAAACCATCTAATTGTTTTTAATGAGCTCGAAGATAGGTTGGAAGAATGTTCATGATGTCTGTTTCATTTTTTAACAAGCTTGTAACAAAAAAATAAACTATGCTCAGTTTCTTCCCAACATGATGGCTAGAGGTTGGAAAGTTTTCCCCCAGCACAAGAAACTGACGGCTTACTTCTAGTATGATTTCTAGAGGTATTGTTTCATTTTTTAACGAGCTCGAAAACCAAAAGGGGAAGTATGCTAAAAAATATTCCCATTCGTGGAATCTTTCCCAACATGGTATCCAGAGGTTGGTACATGCCCCCAGCATGATTGTTAGAAGTAAGTGACTTAGCTCCAACACGGTGTGGAGAGGCAATCGAGTTGAATTCAACATAACTTTCAAAGGTTGAATACATGCCCCCCAAGCTTCATTTCATTCACCCAAGGCATAGACGGATGAAAAGAAGGTTGAGGTACTAAGTCTACGAGAAGACTCGACTCAAAGGGAAAGGATTTGTTTCATTTAATGAGCTTGACACAAGATTAGAACTCTGCTAGCGGGAACCTATTTCATTTTTTAACGAGCTTGACATAGAAAGGGAACTATGCTCATGGTTAAGGCCCATTGATGGGTTCCTTCCCAACATGATACCCATAGGTTGGTAAATGCCCCCAGCATGATTGCTAGAGGCTTAACATGGTAGTGTTCCCTCAACATGATTGCTGACGGTACAACATGTGGCATGCCCCCAAGCTTCATTTTGTTTGAAAATGCTGCTTGCTAATCCAACTACCAAACTGGCTACTAATATGAAAATTTTCACCAAGGGGAGAAAACAAGAATTAGATGAAATGAAGGTTCAAGTTCTAACTCTAGTGAGAGACTCGAATCGATGGGAGGAATATCTATTTCATTTTTACACAAGCTTGAAATAGACAATAACTATGCTTGAGGGGGCCCACTTGATTTTTTAACGAGCTTGAAATGGAATAAAACTATGCTCTGGTGGATGGTTTCATTTTTATGCAAGCTTGAAACCAAAGGTAAACTATGTTTAGAGGGGTCTATTTCATTTTTTAACAAGCTTGAAACATAACATAAACCGTGCTCGTACCCCCCATCCTTAAGGGGGAGAAACCACTAAAACATGCAGAACATTTAGGGAAGTCTGATTACTAGGAGTCATATGATGAGTGGGTGTCACGAAGCAAAGCTGATCAATGGTCACAACATTCCCATGATGGGGGAAATACATCACTCAAAAGAGTGAGTACACTACAGCCTTCATTGTGTAAACATAATCTCGTCGAAAGAGAAGATTAAAATCTAAAGGACCTTCGACCACCATAACATCAATACAAACAATTTTCCCTCCCAAAGTGATAGGTAACTGAGGAAGGAGCCCTAAAGGTCGAGTAGGCCTTCGATTAAAGGAAAAATTTTGTCAGTTACTGGCACAAGCTGAGGGGAACCTATACCTTGCCAAGTAGTTGAGGATAAAATACTAATAGTAGCTCCCTTATCAACTATCGTACGAAAGATTCATTTATCAGAAACTCCTACAGATATTTGAAAAGGAATACTCGAAGGAAGACGAGGTTCTGTTAGACCATTCCAATCGAAGGAAATGACCTCAGTACATGGGGGGGTTGTAATACCCCATTTTGACCCTTAGGATATATTAGCCTTTAATGTAAATAATGTATACATGTGATGTATGTTTTCCTAGCGTGGAGCTCAAGGCCAAGGCCCCGCTAGTGGAATCCCAAATTTTAATTAAACGAGAAAGTATTAGATATAATGTTACCCATGTGCTATTTAGCCATGGAACATGGTAAAAATGATGTAAATAAACATCATGCAATAAAATACCAAAACTGGCTATTGAGGCAATGAATGAGAAGGGGCCATGTGTATCCACTAGGGAGTGGTGAGGGGGCTGTAGGATTGAACCATAGGCTACCATATGTCACATTGAGAACCCATTTGACTTTCCTTGCTGACATTTAATTATATTATAAGGAAGTGGTTGAGACTTCAATCCATGGCTTCAATGGAGCATGGACAGCCCATAAATTTGTATGGCAGAGTATGGGCTTTGTTTTCGTGTGCCACAAGCCACTCTACCTCATGGGGGTTGCTTCTTCCTCATTCCCATTCCTGTGTGGAGGACCCAGCATCAGTTTGGATCCAAAAACGAATTCCCAGCAGTGAGAAAAACCAGAAATCGCAACTGTGAAAGAACCCGTGTTTTGAAGAGCTATAAATGCTAGAGTAGGTATTGGACAGTGAAATCCAGTGGGGGATCCATAGGTATGAACCTTGGGGTGAATTTGGGAGCATTAGCTACCCCGAAATCCATTGGAAAACCCAGTTTTGATACCTCAAAAAACCAATGATGGGATTGAGTTATTCATGGACAGAATGGTGAAAAATCCAAGTGCGGATGTTCGAACAGAGGATGGGATTGCTTGAATCTAGATTGAGATGTATGTAGCTCTGGGATTGAGCTCACTGGATTAGCATCCTCCTCCTTTTCCTATTGCATGCTTGATAAACCCAACTGTGTGTTGGCTTAGCATCACTGTTTGAGTGAAATCATGACTGTGAGTGATCCCATCTAGTTCCTCCTTAGTGGATACATAACCCAGCTTGGGGGTGATCTCTCAGCTGAAAGAATACAAGCTAGATAGAGATCTATGGTTGGGTGGAACGTTGCTCTCATGTAGCCAGTCGTTTGGATGTTTGCATTTCAAGATAAGTATTCTTTGTGAATTGATTTATATACATTCTGTGTTCTGCAATGTGTTAATTCTGAATGTTAATTGTTCGTGTTAATGAGATGAAATGAATATCTTGATATGGTTGATATGAAATCTATGAAAAGGCATGAGAATGGAACTGATTCTTTGCATATGGAATCACCTTCTGCTTGTGATAGATGTGTTGATTCATTATTGTTTGTGTGTGTGCAATTGTGTTTATTTCCGTTGTGTTTATATTGATTATGTATTTGCACACATAATTTTTTTAATTGTTATGAATTTATGAGTAAATCTATGGGGCTAAGTTTACCAATAAGCCTGGTATGTTGGTCATGTTTCCTTCCTTGCACAGGATTGATGGAAGGAGACGTGGCAGGGGTCTTCATGTAGGAATGGACAGGGTTACCCCTTTCCTAGGACATTCTAAACTCACTAGGAAAACATCAGCAGTTTCTAATTCACTCTCACTTGGAAGATAAGAATGATATGAAGATTGTGTCATGGTGACTGCTTCAATCTGGACTTTCTCCAATGAAAGAGTGGGATCAAGTGGAGATGACATCAACTCGATCACTTCAATCTCGGAAGGAAGAGTGGGATCAATTACAGATGAAACTGAATTGATCACTTGGTCAACTAGCGGGGGGTCGAGGTACAACTTACTATCACTTATTGGAAGCACTTGTTGAGGACTAGTAATATATTCCAACCACCACGAAGCTTCATCCATGCTTGGACAAAGGAAAGTACGGTGCATACCCTTGCATATCAAATAGGGATACAGGATTTTACCATAAACGCCAGAGTTGCTATTGGACAATGAAATCCAATGGGGGATCCATATGTATGAACCTTGGGGCGAATTTGGGAGCATTAGCTACCCCGAAATCCATTGGAAAATCCAGTTTTGATAGCTCAAAAAACCAGTGACAGGATTGAGTTATTCGTGGACAGAATGGTGAGAAATCCAAGTGTGGAAGTTCAAACAGAGGATGGGATTGCTTCAATCTAGCTTGAGATGTATGTAGCTCTGGGATTGAGCTCACTGGATTAGCATCCTTCTCCTTTTCCTATTGCATTCTTGATAAACCCAACTGTGTGTTGGATTAGCATGACTGTTTAAGTTAAATCATGACTGTGATTGATCCCATCTAGTTCCTCCTTAGTGGATACACAGCCCAGCTCGGAGGTGATCTCTCAACTGAAAGAATACAGGTTGGATAGAGATCTATGGTTGGGTGGAACGTTGCTCTCACGTAGCCAGTCGTTTGGATGTTTTCATTTCAAAATAAGTATTCTTTGTGAATATATTTATATACATTCTGTGTTCTGCAATGTGTTAATTACGAGTGTTAACTATTTGTGTTAATGAGATGAAATGAATATCTTAAAATTGTTGATATGAAATCTATGAATAGGCATGAGAATGGAACTGATTCTTTGCATATGGAATCAAGTTCTGCTTGTGATAGATGTCTTGATGCATTATTGTTTGTGTGTGTGCAATTGTGTTTATTTTTGTTGTGTTTATATTGATTATGTATTTGCACATAGAAGTTTTTTAATTGTTATGAGTTTATGAGTAAATCTATGGGGCTAAGTTTACCAATAAGCCCCGTATGTTGGCCATGTTTCCTTCCTTGCACCGGATTGATGGAAGGGGATGTGGAAGAGTGGTATTAGAGCCCAGCTTGCAACACTGGGGCTGCTTGGGCCAAACTCTGAGTTGCAGGCAAGTAATAGAATGGTTTTCGTAGTATTGGTGAAGTTGGGGTGGCATTTTTGATTGGAAACAATGATAGGGTTAGAATTCTCAGGTGTGGGAGAGGATTACACCATTGCATGGAGCTCTCCACCAGCTTTCCAATGGTACCAAACTCGTCCCCTTTGGCTAAGGGACGAGGGATTTATGAACCCCGAAAGTTACAAGAAACACAGGTGTTTTCGCAGTTTTGGGGTGTCAGGTTTAGGGTTTCGGGAATGCAAATTTTCAAAATTTGCATTTGGATTTCCAAAATCCCGAACCCACAATTTTTGGGTTTCAGGTTTCAGGTTGCGGGTTGCAGGATGGTCACATCCTGGGACCGCGACTTGGCTTCCCGATACCGCATTTCGGGTTTCGAGTTGCAGGTTGCGAGTTGCGGGATGGTCACATCCCGGGACCGTGACTTGGCTTCTTGATCCCGCATTTTGGGTTTCAGGTTGCAGGCTACGGGTTGAGGGATGGTCACATCCTGGGACCACGACTTGGCTTCCCGATGTCGCATTTTCAGGTTTCGGGTTGCAGGTTGTGGGCTGCAGGATGGTCACATTTCGGGACAGCGACTTGGCTTCTCGATCCCACATTTCGGGTTGCGGGTTGCAGGTTATGGGATGGTCACATCCCAGGATTGCGACTTGGCTTCTAGATCCCGCATTTCGAGTTTCGGGTTGGGGGCTACGGGATGGTCACATTTCGGGACCGTGACTTGGCTTCCCGATTCTGCATTTTCGGGTGTCGTCTTTTGGCTTTCGAGTTCCGGTTCAGATAAAAAAAAAAAGGTATAGAGCCTGGAACTTGGTTTTTGGATTGCAGGAGCATGCAAGGTCAGAATTCGATGAGGTCGGTGGCATTTTGAGGCCATCGACAGATGCCATGAATGAACTAGTGAAGATCCTAAGCCCATTATGCTCCGATTTGGCACAAAATTGGAATTAATGGCTTTTGCAAATCAGTGTCCCGATGCTTCACAGAAGGTCAAATTGAGCCGAAATTGTTATGGGGCAGTCATGGAGCAGGCACGGTGTTAAGTTTGGTGTTTTGGAGCCAAATTCCAAAGGATGTGAAGTCGAGATGCACAAGAAGGCCAAAAAGCACTATTTCGGGCCACGTATTGGGAATTTGAAATTTTGAAAAAATGTGAAAAGTGGAAAGTAGTCAAACCCAGAATTTTATAGAAGATGAATGGTGCATCAGAATAGAGATCCGCAAGTTGTTGAGTGTTCCATACTATATGGAATAACTTCGTTTGGTAAAAACATTTTCATGAATCCTTACATATTTGCTTCTACATGTGGCTAAAGTTGGCAGTTCAGGACATTTTACAACTGTGTAAAAAAAAATGCAGAATTGTGGTGAAAGTTGTCATTTTTGAAGTGATGTAGTTTCCACACCTGAAGTCAGAATGGAGCAAGTGGACAGAAATTAGAAGGCTTGTCCAGCAGGGAACAATGGTGCATGACCAGAATTTGAATGAGGTTATCATACCTCATAGTTATGCAGAGCAGAAAAGTGCAAGTGGTTGTTTTGACAAAATTGTTGTCAATATGGGCAATTTCTAGAAATGCATGCCTGGAAAGTAGCAAGTTAGAATATTATGCATGAGTATATGTATTGAATTGATGCTTGGTGATGAAATCATAGCTAATGATTCCTTGTGTGTTTGCTAGAAGCCATGAAATCATACCAGCTATGATGTGGAAGAGGAAGTTCATGCAAAGAGGAAGGATTAGAAAGGGAGAATCCCTTAACCCTGTTTTGCTACTGTATTTATATTTTATGAGATTGATGTGTAGAAAATTATGGCATGAGAATGCTGAAAATACCCGAGATTAGATGGATGACATGAATATGCATGGGTGGACATATTAGTAAACAGTACACAGTGCATGAGAAGATGTTTTGCACACATATGATATTACATATTAGTAAAAGCAGAGAAGTTCTACATATGCAATGAACCACTAATGGTAAATGTTGTGGCTGATAATCACTATTGGTGTTGGTAATGGTTGTAGGACCAAAGACAACAGAAGCATAGCTAAATGTGTTGATGATGTTGTTGCATATGGCCAACAACCTTATGAAGAAAAGACTAGGGCAACAAATCCATGATCAAGAGATTGGTGGAAGGATTTTGTAATCCACTGTAAGAGACCAAGTGATCAGGTAACATCAAAGGTGTAAATGGGATCCATGCAGGTAATGGTTTACTTATGATGATTGCATAAGTGTTGAAAGAGGATTGGGTAAGAATCCATTGAACCAAATTTGGTAATCATAAAATGCTATGCAATTAGAGTTAAAATGCGTTCATCTGAATGCCATACTGCCATAGTGTGGTGGAACATGGAATGATGAAGCAAAAAGGTCTCATACAATGTGATTGTTTAGAAATTTAGACTACATTCATATAAAGTATATCATGCCATGTGTATGTTGTTTATGGGCTTAATAACAAAAATTAGTGAGGACTGGTGGTCTTGATCATGGTAATGCATCCTATATGAGGTAGTCATGGTTAGGCCATAATATGTTTGAATGCATAGTATTCATAAATCAATACAAGGTAGCATTGAGTGGATATGCATTGAAAGATTTTATAAATCTTGTAGTTATGCATTGAGTGAATGCATATGAAAAGTTTGAGTAAATGTTGTAAATATGCATGCATAAGTGTGGGTGCACATGTTGTGATGCATTGCATGAATGCATGGGGATGGCATGTGTGTTATTACAAACTACATAATGAATGAAATGATGAATTGTCGAAAATTATGAGACCATTTCATGAGATGTTATGAATGCAGAATAGTAAGTGCATGAAAAGCGCAATCATGATTGATGGGCTATCGGAATACTCTGTGGAAGGGCAGAGTTGTATAAATCATATGGCTGAGAAATAATAAGTATCCCAAAGTCTCATTTAAATTGCATAAATGATGTGACTGTACTTTGTAATTTTAGTATGCTAATGATGCACGTGAAGTAAATGAGCTGTCGTGATATTGATATGTTAACTGTTGGAAGTGTTTGAATTCTAGAGTGTTATAATTCTGAAAATGCTCAGTGATTGTTGCAGCAATGAAATATTAAATGCATAGAGACTCACAACATGTTTGGCTGATTGAAAGTTTCAGATTCCAGGTAGAAATGTCTTGTGTATGGCAGCCAAGGTAAGACCATAGTAAAGACCGAACTCTACCCTGTGCAAAAGCCAAAGGCTATGAGAAGGTTCTCATGGTTGTGAAATTTAACTTATGCATGAAACAAATCTGAAAATATTCTGATTTGAGCTTATAAGAATAACATCATGGTTGCAAATCTAATTTCTGTAAGGAACAAATTTGAAAGATTTGATTTAGAGCTTATGAGAAGGAATCTCATGGTTGCAAACTCTAAGTTCTGTTGGAAGGAAGAATTGTAAATTACAAATTTGTAAATATCAGATTTTTTGCTAATACATGACTAATGACTATTTGGCTTATATGAAATGTGTCAGGAGGACATATTGTAAGTGGATGCTCATGAATGGAAGCGGGCATAAGACCATGATGGGCAGTGTGGTTTCACTTACAGGAGCCAAACAATATGAGGCTGACCTTATGGTTGAAACAAATCAATTTCTGTAGGAGACAGAACTGTAAATTTATATTGAATTTAATTATTAATGCTATTGGCTGATTATGGAAATCAGATTTGAATTTCAATGTTAAATGTTGTTGACTATTTGTCTATTTAATAAGTGCTCTAGGAAGACACATTGTAGTAAGACCATGAGAGAGAGCCTGCAGAAGCCAAACTTCATGGGAAGGGTCCCATACATTGGAAATGGGTTTCGAGTGAAACGCCATTGGATATTTTGATAATGTCCCATCTGCACTACATGATTAGTAAACAATATGAGTGAGATGATAAATATTATGTCAGTAAGACATATGAGAGTTATGTAATATCAAAAGGAGTTGGGATGGCAAACTGAGGGACTGTCAGCTTAAAGAAGGAGCCCTGATTTCTCATTAAGGAAGAGAAATTACATCTGCAAAATGGATAAGTGTTCTATAAACCCTAACTGATATATATATATTCATATATATATATGGGCATGTCTAATTGTTAGAATTACTATGTAGAGCATATTCCATTTGTTTATATTATTCAAACTGCTTGAAGTATGATTAGGACCTGCATAGTTCACATCAGCAAGGACTGGACACCTTCCTAGTGCTGAGTTATGTTAGGGATGCCAATATTGATTACGCTCTAAGGGAATGGACGCATTCCTGGTGTTTCAATATTGGACAGTGAATGTTATGAAATATGGTTACAGTTTTAGAGCAACAATACTAATGAGATTGCTTGCCCATCTTGTGTAGTCAGCTGATACATATGCAATTCGGTGCTGCACATTAAAGGGAAAAGTGAAGAAAATGTACTCAAGAAAGTCACCTAAAGAGTTCCTAAAGGAAACCACCGGTTTGCACAAGAGAAAAGAGTGCCATCCTTGTGTGGGTGAAGAATTGTTATGCGCATTGAGGGATTGTGACACATGTGAGAGGCTAATGCAATCCTAAGGCATAGTAGTAGAGCCTTGACCTATAATGGTCGGTGGTGCAGTTTCCTTCCATTGGCCGATGACCCAGACGGATGTGCTGGCTCGACAATGGATAGGGCCAACCAGGTATGGGACTAGTTGGGCACCACCAAATGCTTGTTAAACCCAGTCGACGTGAAGGTGTACTGGTTGGGCATCAATTATTTGATGATTTGGAGCAGCCCGCGTGCTGGACAAACATCCCAGTCCGCAAGAGGATCCCAAGGCTTGTAAAGTAAAAGCAGGACCCTGTGGACCAAAGAGGAAATGTCCAATATAGATAAGTATTCATTTCATTTAAATTCTTGTTTGGAATAATGAAGATTTCAAGTATAAGTCCTCTAACAGTTAAGCTGATGCACTATTGTTTCTTTGTTGGAAACCTTGGTCAATGCAGGAAGCAAGGACCTTGAAAGAAGTATAAATTTCTTGGTAGATCGAGAGAGTGACTGATTGAGCATTAATTATATGATGTTTCGGAGCAGCCTGCGTGCTGGCTGAACATGATGATTCGGAGCAGCCTACGTACTGGCCGAACATGATGATTTGGAGCAGCCTGCGTGTTGGCTGAACATCCAATATTATATGATGATTTGGAGTAGCCTGCGTGCTGGCCGAACATCCAAGATTATATGATTATTTGGAGCAGCCTATGTGCTTGCCGAACATCCAAGATTGTATGGTGTTTTGGAACAGCATGCGTGCTGGCCGAACATCCAGATTATATGATGTTTTGGAGCAGCCTGCATGCTGGCCGAACATCCAAGATTATTTGATGTTGTGGAGCATCCTGCGTGCTGGTCGGACATCCGAGATTACTTCAATGATTATGGAGCAGCCAACATGCTAGCCAAACATTCCTCAAATACTTGATAATACCTAGTCGGCGTACTGACTTAGCATTGCCTATACGAATGATTAAGGAGTAGCCTGCGTGCTAGCCCAACATTCGTTATTGTATCCATAGGAAATCCAAGGCTTGCAAAGCAAAGAAGGATCCTGTGGAATAAAGTGAAGTCATCCAATGCAGATAAGTATTTGGTTATCTTGCAACTTCTTGCTTAGGAATATACATGTGTATATGATTTGGTTATGATTTCCTAAACTCTTGTTTAGAGATAAATCCTATGAAAATAAACTAAACATGTGAGTTAATTCAATGTTTGACTATAGGTATTGTTGGAAGCAAGGACGATGAAAGCATCATGGGGATGCATGTGGACACATGACTGTCCTAAAGAGCACAACATGAGCAGTAATGAAAGATGGTGCTAGTGGGACTGTGTGGGTCCTAGCAGCCAGGAGTTGTAGACAAACCATGTGGAGGGATTCCATGGTTGAGAGGTCTGAAATAGACCATAGACACTAAGTGTCATAGCCAAGAAGGGGAAGGTTAAGCATTCATGTTGAAGTGAAAGAAGGTAGGAGCATGAAAACCAAAGTGGTGGTGTGGGTTCCATAATGGAACAAGATGAAGAGGAGAAAACTCTTACTGCTCCCTCTTTCCTTATTTTTATTATTGATTCATTTATAAAAACAGAAAATTGTTGAATGCATGTATGGTTGAAAGTAAAAGTGTGTTTATTTGATTGAAATAAATTATGAATGCTAAAGTAGTTAATTCCCTGTGAAAGAATGGACATGAATGATCTCATGTGCCTGTTGGGAAAGCATGAAAAGTATGAAAGTCTCATGGATAAATCATGGACTACACATGTCAATTGGGAAAAAACAATTGACTGATTTTTAATGTTTAGGTTATGCTTGGCCTAACAAGATTTGTAATGATGAATTTCACAGGTGGAAATTGAATCAATTGGTTGCAGTTGTTACGAACAAGTGTTGCTTGTGAGGAAAGTGAGAACCAACTGTGCACAGTGACCATGGTAGCAGACCATAGGTTGCTGGAATTGGCTGAAATTCTTCTTCAAACAATTGCCAAGACCCAAGAAAATCTTGGAGAGATGCTCAAGATACAGAAGAGGCAGAATGAGATGAACCACAAGGTGTTGCAGGACTCTAATTGTCTGCAAAAGCAAGTAAAAAGCATTTTGGAAGCAATCAACAGTAGAGGAGACAGTGGTCAATGATGAAGCATTCATCCAATCTGTTCACTAAGAAATGTTCCGGGCATGAAGACTCAAAGGAGATTGAGCAGGTAAAGATGAAGAAGCCAGTGAAATGTTGGAAATGTGGAGGAAATCATTGCCTCCATAACTGCCCAACAAAGGAACATCAAGAGGGTAGCAGCCATAAAGTTTTTAGACTTGTGGATGGGCTGAAAGATCAGAACCAGCAGGAGAAGCTCGTGGAAGTCAAAGGACTTGGTCCTGAAAGTTCAAAGTAAAGGATAGAATGCAGGGTAGATCTGCAAAGTTTTTGAAAATTTTTAGATGTATAAATTGTATATGCATTCCTAAGTCTTGGAACACCGAGTACGATGTCAATCTAAGTGGGAGGGGATTGTAATACCCCATTTTGACCCTTAGGATATATTATCCTTTAATGTAAATAATGTGTACATGTGATGTATGTTTTCCTAGCGTGGAGCTCAAGGCCAAGGCCCTGCTAGTGGAAACCCGAATTTTAATTAAAAGGGAAAGTATTAGATATTATGTTACCCATGTGCTATTTAGCCATGGAACATGGTAAAAATGATGTAAATAAACATCATGCAATAAAATACCAAAACTGGCTATGGAGGCAACGAATGAGAAGGGGCCATGTGTATCCACTAGGGAGTGTTGAGGGAGCTGTGGGATTGAACCATACGCTGCCATATGTCACCTTGAGAACCCATTTGACTTTCCTTGCTGACATTTAATTCTATTGTATGGAAGTGGTTGAGGAATTCAGTCCATGGCTTCAATGGAACATGGGCAGCCCAGAAATTCGTATGGCAGAGTATGGGCTCTGTTTTCTTGTGCCACAAGTCACTCTACCTCATGGGGTTTGCTTCTTCCTCATTCCAATTCCTGTGTGGAGGACCCAACATCAGTTTGGATCCAAAAATGAATTCCCAGCAGTGAGAGAAACCAGAAATTCCAACTCTGAAAAAACCCACATTTTGAAGAGCCATAAACGCCAGAGTTGGTATTGGATAGTGAAATCCAATGGGGGATCCATAGGTATGAACCTTGGGGCGAATTTGGGAGCATTAGCTACCCCGAAATCCATTGGAAAACCCAGTTTTGATAGCTTAGAAAACGAGTGACGGGATTGAGTTATTCATGGATAGAATGGTGACAAATCCAAGTGTGGATGTTCGAATAGAGGATGGGATTGCTTGAATCTAGCTTGAGATGTATGTAGCTCTGGGATTGAGCTCACTGGATTAGCATCCTCCTCCTTTTCCTATTGCATTCCTGATAAACCCAACTGTGTGTTGGCTTAGCATCACTGTTTGAGTGAAATCATGACTGGGAGTGAGCCAATCTAGTTCCTCCTTAGTGAATACACAACCCAGCTCGGGGGTGATCTCTCAGCTGAAAGAATACAGGCTGGACATAGATCTATGGTTGGGTGGAATGTTTCTCTCGTGTAGCCAGTCGTTTGGATGTTTTCATTTCAAGATAAGTATTCTTTGTGAATTGATTTATATACATTCTGTGTTTTGCAATGTGTTAATTATGACTGTTAATTGTTAGTGTTAATGAGATGAATTGAATATCTTAATATGGTTGATATGAAATCTACAAATAGGCATGAGAATGGAGCTGATTCTTTGCATATGGAATCACCTTCTGCTTGTGATAGATGTGTTGATGCATTATTGTTTGTGTGTGTGCAATTGTGTTTATTTCCGCTGTGTTTATATTGATTATGTATTTGCACACAAAAGTTTTTTAATTGTTATGAATTTATGAGTAAATCTATGGGGCTAAGTTTACCAATAAGCCCGTTATGTTGGTCATGTTTCTTTCCTTGCACCGGATTGATGGAAGGGGATGTGGCAGGGGTCTTCATGTAGGAATGTACAGGGTTTCCCCTTTCCTATGACATTCTAAACTCACTAGGAAAACATCAGCGGTTTCCAATTCACTCTTACTTGGAAGATAAGAATGAGACGAAGATTGTGTCATGGTGACTGCTTCAATCTGTACTTTCTCCAATGAAAGAGCAGGATCGAGTGGAGATGACATCAACTTGATCACTTCAATCTCGGAAGGAAGAGTGGGATGAATTACAGATGAAACTGAATTGATCACTTGGTCAACTAGTGGGGGGTCGAGGGACAACTTACTATCGCTTATTGGAAGCACCTGTTGAGGACTAGTAATATATTCCAACCACCATGAAGCTTTATCCATGCTTGGACAAAGGAAAGTACGGTGCATACCCTTGCATATCAAATAGGGATACAGGACTTTACGTCTCCGACCCTTCATTAATGGGCCACTGGTTGAGGGAGTATCATCAACATGATGGTCAGAGGTTTACAATATGATTGGTTTGGGGTTTTTCGACCACACTTCTGACATACGAGAAAGGCTGGGACAATCCTTGAGAAGGTGATCACCCTTACAAAGCTTGCAAGGGAACTTGGGCTTATGAGGTGTTTTCATAGAATGAGTTCCACCATAGGCAGATGGTTGACTCTTGGTATCTTTCTTATCTTTATTCTTCTTTATCTTCCTTCTCTACTTCTTCTCACCCTCCTTATTACTAACATCATAGTTTTCAGTAGGAGAAGAGGAAGAGACGGAAGCCGATTAAACTTTTGACGTAGAAGGAGAAGGGTCACCATGAGATTGATGCTCACGTGGTGAAGGACCTATGTTCGACGCAATTGGTGCACTTGGTGTAACTGGATTGGAGAATAACCATACTGGTAATCCTATCGTCAATCCAGGAAGACTCAACATAGCCATAAAAGGAGGACCAACAGTTCCACAAGGGGGAATAACAAATGGCATACCCTGGAAAGGGGTGACTTGGTTGGTAGTCCCGGAGGAATCTTCCATATCTGAACTCCCTAAGAGACTCTAAAGTACCACACAAGTTGAACACTACTCAATTCTAAAAGCAACAAGCAAACTATGTGAATAGGAGTGGATGAAAAGTCAGGATCCTCACAGGATTATCAAGGCTTCACAACTCGTGTTATACCGTAGGGTCCAACAATTATACTCGGCCCAATTTTTCAAGGAATTAACCATGGAGGATTAGGACCATACCCCTGACCGTATAACCCGATTACCTAGACGACACTTGCGTAGTAGCTCCCCGAGTGCTATTCTTGGTGTATTGCTCCGCTAATATGGCCAAAAGGTTAACTTAGTTGGTCTTAGGAATCCTAAGGGTGTCTCCCGATATACAGGAGGTACATGGGAGCTCAAATCCATAGTGGTGTTGTCTAATGCACAACCATTCGGCAAGAGACCTTTCGATATACTACCGAGTACGTGATACACCCTTCGATATACGCCAAGTACTTAAGGTGACTTGGTGGGTACATGAAGGAGCTCGATATACTGATAAGTATGTGGAAGACTACAATACGCCCAGGATACAGTGCTGGAAAATAACGACAACTACCACGCTTAACGACGTCGGAAAACATCTCAAACTTACACACAAGTTACTAAAATTTTTACCCTAGTTCTACCGTTAATTTTATCTAGACGATTAGGTGAATGCATGAGGTGAGTACATAATCGGAAAAAATAATGCAAGCCCTAGCTACATGTGCGAAATACTCTTTTCTTTTGATGAATTCTAACTATGGGAAGGAGAAATCTTCTTTTTCTTTCCACTTTTACCAAAGAGACACAATGCAATGCAATCCCAAATCTTCAAATTTGACTATAAAGCATTTTTTTCCTTTTCGTATGAATATACGAAAATGACAACACTACTAAACCAAATCAAAACATTTTTTGTTTCTTTTTTCTTTTCTTTTGTCTTTTCAAAACGAAAATGATGCTAAGTAATGAAAAGAGAGAGAATTCCTAAAATGGAGTATGCAAGCTTTTCAATTTCACTTTTGATGACCTAAAAGAAATGAAAATAAAAAATGCATCTATCTTTCCTTAGCAGGGAAATACTTTTGCAAAAACTGAAGTATACTTGAATTTTTCAAGAAGATGAATGATTCATAATTCTAGAAAAAAGCAAATAACCAAACATTCATTCAACTTTTCCAAAATATTATTTCAATTCTGATATTCCAATGCATGGACAATTTCTTGAAGGATGCTTGAGAAATGAGGGAGAGTGTTAATTTTTCAGAATTTACTTCAATCTGATTTAGGATCTTAACTAAGAGAACAACATGTACACCATATCTACAGCATATCAATCATGAACACAATAATGCAAGCACACAAGAGACACAGAGTTTACTTGGGGAAAACCATAAAGGTGAAAACCCCAATAACTTCCTCAGAGATAGATAGAGAAATGATACAACCCAAGCATAAGAGATAGGCATCTCTTAGCAGCAGCTTCTCCTCCTCCACAAGTGTGCCACTCTCCAAAGAGTGTGTGTGAGAATAGAATGATCAAATAGAGTGCCTCCCGCACTCTATTTATACTTGACTTGACTTGCCTAATAACCTTTAACTAGGTCATCCTTAACTTAACCACATAACATAATGCTGACTAGGTCGACCCCCAATAGGGTGGTCTAATAACCCTTCGACCCACATGGCCGACGCCCAATAGGGTCTCCTAATAACCCTTTGACCCACATGACTTATACAGGTCCGACCTAACAAGGTGGTCTAATAACCCATCAAGTATAAGTTATGACACTTACAATATAAATGACAACACTTCCGTATAGAGGAATAATAACATCTCTATAGGAATACAAACACTTATGTATAGAGGAATAATACCATCTCTATAGGAGTACAATATACATATATGAAATACATTCTGAAGTTACATATACATCAACACTCCCTCTATACTAGGAAGGTATTTCTCAACACAAGTCTTCTTCTCTGGATCATCATCATCGATGCATCGTCATCGTTACTGCTGCTGCTATCTCAATCAATCTCTGAATCTACTCGTCATAGGAAGTTCTACAGAGCCAGACCTTTTTCATACTAGATGTAGGCCCACCACCTATAGGTCTTCATCATCACTGGCCATACTGTGGAATCCTCAGGACTTATTACGTGCATCACAAAACCTTAAAAGAGTCTCTTGACTAGCAAGAACCCTAAAGAGCATCTGAGGCCTTTTTCATCCTGTTTAGATCTCCAGGACTTATTACATGTGACTGTCACAAAACCTTAAAAGAGTGTCTTGCTAAGCAATAACCCTAAAGAGAATCTAAGGCCTTTTTCATCCTGTCCATATCTCCTGGACTTATTACATTTGACCTCTACTACAAACCCTCAAAAGAGAATCCTAGGACTTATTACAGGCACACATCCCAACCTATCGTATTTCCCAGGTCTTACATGTAGCAGCCCACCACAAACCCTTGAAAGAGCATCCCAGGACTTATTACAAGCACACAACCCAACCTATCAGATCTCCCAGGTCTTACATATGGCCCACTATCGCAAACCCTCGAAAGAGCATCCCAGGACTGATTACAGGCACACAGCCAAACCTATAGGATCTCCCAAGTCTTACATGTGATACACAGTGCCAGTCCTTTTTCATACTGGATGTGACCCAGAACAAATCTCGGATTTCCTTTGCACAACCTGTCCACGGCCACAGAGTATCAACCTGATACTCACCATACATTATCCTGATGTATACATGATCATCTTGATCCTCAACACTGCATCATTCTGATACTCATCACACATGATCATCCTGATCATCATCACTGCATCGTCCTAATGCATGTCATCTGGAGCAACATTTTGAAGCTCATCATCCATGATCATCCTAATCATACAATGCATCCACTTGATGCATACACAATATTTGCCTGATACATATCATCATACATGATCTACCTGATCATACAATGTATCTACCTGATACATATACAAATACATGATCCACCTAATCATACCTGATACATATCAACATACATGATCCAACTGATCATATCCAGTATCCAACATGATGCATATACATATAAATGATTCGACTGATCATATCCAGCATCCAACATGATGCATATACATATAAATGATCCGACTGATCATATCCAGCATCCAACATGATGCATATACATATAAATGATCTGACTAATCATATCGAGCATCCAACATGATGCATATAAATACAGAGTAGTAATTGGAGCATCACCCTGATGCTCATCGTCTAGGATCTTCTTGATCATCATAGCATCGTCCTCTTCAGATCATCTCATCGTCCACGAAGCACAACCCAAATGCACATCATCCAACACTTATACCACCGACATGGGAGAACACATCTACCACCATTCGGGGAAGGCTCCAACCCTTACTTTTTCACCATGGGAGAACACATCTACCACCATGTGAAAAATGGCTCAGCAATTACATCATGACCATGGGAGAACACATCAACCATGTCAGAAAAGATCATGTGCATCTACATCTTCCAGACTCATCACTTCCCTTTGGAAGGAACTTGGATCTGAAGTGCACTAAGCTTCTCTCTGAAGTACTCAAACTGCACTCTAGCCAATGGCTTAGTCAATACATCTGCAACCTGCTCATCCGTTGCAACATACTCTGCTTCGGAAATACTCAGTGCCACATAGGACTGCTTCTTTCTAAACCAAGAGATCAGACCTGATCCCATACTGAAGCAGCACCTAGAAGTGCTCTTCCTATCTGCGACACTGCCTGCTCAATCTGAATCAACATAACCCTGCAGGTTAAACTTTTGATTCGCATCATACTTGAGCCCATAGTCAACCGTACCCTTCAGGTACCTCAAAATATGCTTTACAACAACCAGGTGAACACTCATCGGATCTGTCAAAACCTAGCTCAATGTGTTCACCATAAAGCAAATATCTGGTCTTGTGTTCGTCAGGTACATCAAAGACCCAATCATCTGACGATACATAGTGACATCAACCGGCTCAGATGAAGCATCACACAGAAGCTTCAGGTTCAATGCCATAGGTGTGGCCAAGTCCTTGCAGTCCATCATCCCAGACCTTTTCAGGATCTCTACTGCATACTGCCCTTGTCCATGGAAGATTCCATCTGCACTCTGCCACACCTCCATGCCAAAAAGTAGTGCATCATCTCCAAGTTCTTCATCTCGAACTTGGGAGCAAGCTTCCACTATGTGTTAGCAATCAATCTATCTTCACCTATAATAAATAGGTCATCCACATACAAAAGTAGTATCACTGGATTTCCTTCTTCAACCTTGTACTAAAGGTTGGAATCCACTTTACTCTTGGTAAAGCCCAAACTGGATAGAAAGCTATCTATCCTACCATACCAAGTTCTGCACATATATGACTCCCTGTCACGTGTCTTAGAACCAAGTGGCTGCTCCACATACACTTCCTCCTTGACTACACCATTCAAGAAAGCTGTCTTGAAATCCATCTGGTGTATCTTCCATTTCATCACTGCAACCAGAGCAAGTACTGATCTGATGGAAGTGGATCTGGCTACAGGAGAAAATGTCTCTATGCTACTATCTGTAGCATACTTGATCTTTATAGATCCACATGGAAGTCATGATAGACTTCACATCCCAAACATCATTCTTCATGATCGACTGATATTCCTCGATCATGGATTTCTTCTATTACTACATCCCGAATCCTCGGAACTTCAGTTTCTTCAATAGATAGATTTCTTTAAACTTCGTTGCTTGAACAGATGTTGTAGTTCGTCTTTTGTAGGTGATGGTATCCTACAAGACAAGTTAAATTGCATGATTAGAAACATCTCATAGTTTTCAGAACAAATTCTTACACATACAGAAATATGTCATACAGTCATGCAATTATCTTAGCCAATGCTTCAATACAACATTTATCCATATTTTGTAATTTTCTAGATGCCTTCCAATCTCTACCAGAACATTGTTAAGAGTGTGCACAACTCCCAACATGTCAGCAAAGAGGTTTCATTCTAGATAAGTAGCAATGGAATGTTGTACAGTGCCATAGGCCACTTACCCATGCATATTAGTAGTATACTTTTCATCAATGCAACTATTTTAATATGCATAATACACAACCTAATTCTAGGAACATCAGTATATACATTATTGAACAGTATTATTTAAACAATAAAATATGCAAGGAATGATAATTCAAATACTTATCTTTGTTTGTTTGTTGGGTTGACTCCCTCTCAGTATTTGCATCCTTTCTGCAACTCCATTCTAATGTGGATTGTGAGAAGTGGTCAAGTCCCTTTGAATATCTGTATCCTTGCAGAAACTACTGAAGTGTGCTCCCTCTTGATCTTTGCTTCTTTGCAGGAACAACTGGAGTGTGCTCCCTCTTGATCTTTTCTTCCTAGATTACCTGTCCTTGAACTTATATCCATCCTTAATCACTATGCATGCTTATTAGTATCATCATTGTGTTATCCTCGAGGTTTCATACATAATCAGACATTCATTAGTATAATCTTAATACTATCAAAACACAATAATATTAAACATGTATAGTCATGATCATTTCAAACACAGATAATAAACATTAGTATTCAAGGTTTCAGGGAAGACTTTTTTTACTCATGCATATTCTTATTTGATCATAGGATTCTTTGGGTTAGTCAAATCATCAATCAAGATAAGAGACATAATATGCATAAACCCTTGATTACTTACATTTATAACTTTATGAATAAACATAACCAATCATACCAAGTATACTTATATAAGGGATCCTAACACAAGGTAAGATTCTAACTTGATATAGGAAAAAAACATACCTAGATTAGTATGTTAGCTAGTTATGTCTAACATACATGCATGATGTCTTCTAGTTCTCTTCAATGACTTGTGCTAGTAACCTGCATGTCTCATAAGTTAACCATTGTAGAACCAAGTTATACATACCTCGTAACTAGATCTCTTATGTGATCCATGACAATGGATGAATCTTTGTCTTCATGTCACCATGGTAATATGTTCTTGAACTAGAATATGATTTGTCTTTCTTGATGTACCTTTCATGTTAGCGGACAACAACAACCTCATGCAACATCACAATGCATTAGTACAATCATAATACAAACATAAGTGTCATAACCCTAATCAATGAATGACTACTATCATGCATTCATAATTTTATCAAGGTGATACAAGTCTAAGATTAATCAAGATTGTACTAACCATAAAGATATGAAGACAAACATATCATAAACTTAACCATGAACAGAATTCGAAATGTACCTGTAAGTCATACCTGTCGAGATTGCTTATAATCTTCTTATGTAAGGCCTTAGCCTCATCTCCCTCTGAAACAGGAACTACTTCACTTATGTAGGTGATCAATCCATTCTCTTCTAGGATTAACCCAATCTACTTTGCAATGTAGAAACTGGATCTGGAGCTAGATTAGGGCTTGTTAGAGAAACTCTAAAAATTCAAAGTTTGAATTTCAAACTTCTTAAAGAATAGAAAGATGTGCCTTTCTAAGCTGATGAACCTGGTATACTCAGAACTTGAAAACTGCAAAGTTTCACCCCTCAAAATTGCCTTTTAGATTTCTGGATTCACTCGGGAGGACCCTAAATTAGGGTTTGAGTTTCCCAGAGATTCACCCAACCAAAATATTTGATTTAAATATCTAAGCTTTGATTTTTCTGAGGAGCTTCCATCCATGCTCATAGATTTCCAAAATTCCAATTTTTGTAGAAGCCCTAATTTTCCATCTTTCCGATCAAAGTCCTGAACTGGGGTTTGATAAAGCCCGGCCTTCTTCCCAACCAAAAATTCTGATCTTGGTCTCTAAATTTCGATTTTGATGAGTATCATCTAGCCGTGGTCTCCGATTATGGAAATTCCAACTTTCTCCGAAACCCTAAATTCGGGGAGCCATGAATGAAGGTGCTCAAATTTTTTTTTGTTTTGACAGAAATATGTACCTGATTGTTTCTGGTGTAACTCCGAACGTTTTGATGCACAGGGTCTGAAACTTTTTCCTATCATATCCTGACCTATCATCTTTCGAACCCCATAGGTCTTACCTCAAATGGATTCTCTGAGAGAGATTTATGCCAAGTGTCACAACGTGACCTGTTTATCGGATAAAAAAGGAGAGCAAACTTGTATGGTGTGCCATGTGTCACTGGTAAACCTTCGGCCTCTGAAAAAGTTACTTGAGAAAGTCCAGTCCGTGCCCGATCTATCACTTTTGATGAAATTTCATTTGGAGCTTCCTAGCCCAAGTTATGACCTTTTTTCCAAGGTAACCTGTTTATGACTGAGATCTAGAAGAGGCAGAAACCCTAACTTATACTGATCATAACTCACAAAGTACAACGAATTAGAAGTTTTCGTTTGGAAACAGGGTACATGGGGATCTTAGCTTCGACCTGTAAACCTTTTAGATCCTAAAACCTCGCCAAAACATCTTTATAGCAAAAGTGCTACAATGACTGGTTTTTTCTATATCAAGCCCTAGCTTCGTAGGTGCACAATGTCTTCTTCTCAGGCTACCTCTGATACCATGTTAATTTTTCAGAATTTACTTCAACCTGATCTAGGATCTTAACTGAGAGAACAACATGTACACCATATCTACAGCATATCAATCATGAACACAATAATGCAAGCACACAAGAGACACAGATTTTACTTGGGGAAAACCATAAAGGTGAAAAACCCCAATAACTTCCTCAGAGATAGATAGAGCAATGATACAACCCAAACATAAGATATAGGCATCTCTTAGCAGCATCTTCTCCTCCTCCACAAGTGCGCCACTCTCAAAAGAGTGTGTGTGAGAATAGAATGATCAAATAGAGTGCCTCCCGCACTCTATTTATACTTGACTTGAATTGCCTAATAACCTTTAACTAGGTCGGCCTTAACTTAACCACATAACATAATGCTGACTGGGCCAACCCCCAATAGGGTGGTCTAATAACCCTTCGACCCACATGGCCAACCCCCAATAGGGTGGTCTAATAACCCATCAAGTATAAGTTATGACACTTACAATATAAATGATGACACTTCCGTATAGAGGAATAATCACATCTCTACAGGAATACAAACACTTCCGTATAGAGGAATAATACCATCTCTATAGGAGTACAATATACATATATGAAATACATAGATGAAATACATTCCGAAGTTACATATACATCAATAGAGAGAAGCACTTTTAATTTTCCAATGGATGCATCAAAACAATATCTTGATAACAACAAAGCTTTCAGATGCATATGGATGAGAAGAGAACACTACTTGCAGCACTCAACACACTCAAAAAATCTCAAGAAAAGACGAGCACTCTAATGTGCTGAAAACACACAAAACTCAAAATCAATCAGTAACAAGTGAACTAGGCAAGCAAAGCTCAACAACTAAAATGAAAAGGAGGTCTAGAAACCAATACGATGCAATGATCATATCTGGAGAGGAGAGGAGGGAAAGCAAGGGTGAGTAGATGCAGGTGGAGGAGACCAAAGTGTCCGTCACTACCAAGTCTCCGACTTGTCCAAGATGGAACCCAAAACAACTCCAAATTAAACCAATCAACTCAACACATGAATAAAAAATGGGATCTATGGATGGAACTTGCAGCACAGAGGGAGTTCATACAACAAACCAAAGCTCAGAAAATGAAATGGAGAAGGGATGCCTGCATGCCAATTTCGATAGATCGATGCACCCTATGCTTGTACACAGTGTGATGTCATAGTTCACCAATGCGGGGAGTGCGACAGTGTCACAGAATACCAATGACAGGGATGCGATGATAAGCTAGCAGACAAAGAACAAGGATAAAAAAATAACACAGTGTCTGTCTGAGTTCACAGACCAGGTGCGATAGGCAAGATCCAAGTTCAAAAATGAACTAGTTCTCCAAGTAATGAGCAATGAAAAGGGTCGACAATGAGTAATATAAACTCAGAGGAAGTAGATCAGAGTCTTCAAAGCAAAGATCTGATGGTGAAACTGACACAAGAAGCAATAGACAAATAAAATGGCTTGTGACTAGAAATCAACTGAAAATAACATTTAGACTGACAATCTATAAACAAAATTATGATCCCCAGTATGGTCACCATAATTTTTTGGCGGACAATCCACTCGAGCGGACACAAGCCGGATCTCCCTAGCTCAATGTAAGTCTAGAACAAATAGTACATAATACAAATGACTTTCCTAGATCTAGTTAAGGATCAGCTACTAGATATCTTACCTTAGACTTGTAGCCCTTTCCCCTGGATGTTGTTCCACGCTCCACGGTCATCAGATCTCAGCTACAAGACCTGTAAAGATGCACATAACAATACAAGCAAGTAAAATATATCTATACAATAACCAATCTAAGTAAACAGTTAAGTAGGTAAACTACACAACATCATGAACAACAACGATATTGGTGGAAAGTGTTTATATTATTGTAACTAGGGAAAGTACATAGAAGAGAATAGATCACCACCGAGGCTTAATGTAGCAACCCTTCTCCATCCATGCCAATGCCATAACCTCTTCAAGGAAGCAAGAGTCTCTCAATGAGTGAGTAGAGATCTCTCTAGGATGATTTCACCAACATGTAGACACTATAGACTTCCTCCCTTCGGAATGGGAGTGAGCTTCATATATATAGGACTAAGTGGATAGGGTATGGATAGGGTAGGTTGAGATATGGTAGGAGAGATATAGGGGATCCTTCCAAGAGGGTAGGAACTGATTTTCAGCTCTCCCAAGAGGTAGGGATGGGGATCCAAGTCAGCATGCTTCGAGAATGAGCTCGAAGAATCTATTTTTTCCCATTAACTGACTTTGTCGCACCCTATAATAGGTCAAGGTGCAACATTGCAGGTTACATGAGTGTAGCCTACGACGATCTCTCAAAACCTAGCATGAATGCAATGATATTTTTTCCAGGTTAATGAAGCCAAATAGAATTTAGGGATGTATACACTGAACCTCATGATGGTAGGATTTTAGGTGTAACACGTTCCCCTGGAGAAAATCCTAAAAGTGTCCCTGAATGGCCACAGGGTTCCTGCAAAAAATTCCCATAGAACCAAAATCATGAATTCAGTCGCGAATCCGTCGATTCCGATGGATTCGAGATGTCGGGTTCTAACTTTGGGACCCCCCCACCATGACTCAAATTCCTAGAAATGGTGCTATTGTTCCATCTCTGTAACTAGGGTTTTGCTCACTCAAGGCCATGCCAATTTTTCACAAGGGGGTCAATTCTAATCCAAAGGCTCCCAGGCATGCATGGCCATCGTGAACACATTCACACTAGAAAAATGTACATGTGGGAGTTGACGAAACCCCATTCCGCCCACTGGTTCGAGTTCCATGCCCCCAGAGGAAATCCTCAAAGCATCCCTGAATGGCCACGAGTTGCCTGACAAAAATGCCCATAGCACCAAAACCGTGACTTTGATCGTGAAGCCGTCAATTTAGATTGATTCAGGAAGTCATGTTCTAGTTGTGGAACACCCCCCGCCATTACACAAATACCAGGAAATGATGCTATTGTCCCATCTCTGGAACTAGGGTTTTGCTCAGTGAAGGCCATGCCAATTTTGCACAAGGGGGTCAATTCTAATCTGAACCTCTCGGGCAGGCATGGTCATCGTGAACACATCCATAATGTCCATATGCGTGTGTGGAAGATGAAATAATCTAAGTCCACTTGTTGGTTTGGGTTATGTGACCCCGAAGTAGATCCTCAAAGCATCCCTGAATGGCCACGGAGTGCCTGGAAAATTCCAATAGCACCAAAACCATGAATTTGACCGTGAATTCATCAATTTCGATGGATTCAGGATGTCGAGTTCTAGTTGTGCCCCTCCCCTCCCCACCATGACCCAAACGCCCGGAAACAGTGCTATTGTGCCATCTCTGGAACTAGGGTTTTGCTTAGTGAAAGCCATACCATTTTTGCACAAGGGGTCAATTCTAATCTAAAGGATCCCAAGCATGTGTGTCCATCGTGAGCACATCCAAAATGGCCCTATGCATGTGTGGGACATGAAAGAATCCAATTTTTCTCACCGGTATGGGTTCCGTGACCTTAGAGCAAATCCTCAAAGTGTCCTTGAATGGACACAGGGTGATTGGAAAAAATGCCCATAGCACCAAAACCATGACTTCGATCGTGAAGTTGTCAATTCTGATGGATTCAGGACGTCGGATTCTAGCCATGGGACCCCCCCTACCATGACTTAAACACCCATAAATGGTGCTACTGTTCAATCTTCCGAACTAGGGTTTTGCTTAGTGAAGGCCATGCCAATTTTGCACAAGGGGGTCATTTCAGATCCTAAGACTCCCAAGAGAACATGGCCATCGTGAAAACATACACAATGGCTATATGCATGTGTGGGAGCCAAAAGAATCCAAGTCCTCTTATCAGTTTGGGTTTTGTGCCCCCGGAGAAAATCCTCAAAGCATCCCTGAATGGCCACGAGGTGTCTGGAAAAAATTCCCATAGCACCAAAACCGTGACTCCGATCATGAAGCCATCGATTCCGATGGATTCGGGACACCTTATTTTAGCTATGGGACCCCCTCCACCATGACTCAAATGCCCGGAAATGGTGCTATTGTGCCATCTCCAAAACAAGGGTTTTGCTAAGTGAAGGCCATGTCAATTTTGCATAACGAGGTCATTTCTGATCAGAAGGCTCCCGAGCGAGCGTGGCCATCATGAACACATACACAATTCCCATATGCACATTATGGGAGCCAAAAGAATCCAATTCTTCTTGTGGGTTTGGGTTCCGTGCCCCCGGAGCAAATCCTCAAACCATCCATGAATGGCCATGGGATGCCTAGAAAAAATTTCCATAGCACCAAATACATGACTTCGATCGTTAATTCGTCGATTTCGATGGATTATGAACACTAGGTTCTAGCTGTGGGGCCTCCCTCATAGTTACTCAAATGATCAGAAATGGTGCTATTGTTCCATCTCTGGAATTAGGTTTTTGCTCAGTGAAGGCCATGCCAATTTTGGACAAGGGGGTCATTTCTAATCCAAAGGCTCTTGGGTTAGTGTGGGCATCATGAACACATCCAAAATGGACATATGCACGTGTGGGAGCCGAAAGAATCCAAGAATTCTTTCTCATTTGAGTTTCGTGCCCTTAGAGGAAATCCTCAAAGTGTCCCTGAATGGCCATGGGGTAGCTGGAAAAAATGCCCAAACACCCGGAAATGGTGCTATGGTGCCATCTCTGGAAATACGGTTTTGCTCAGTGAAGGCCATGCCAATTTTGCACAAGGGGGTCAATTATAATCCAAAGGATCTTGGACATGCGTGGCCATCATGAACACCTCCACACTGGACATATGCATGTGTGGGAGCTGATGGAACTTCATTTCGCTTGTCGGTTTGAGTTCCCTGCCCTAGAGCAATTCCTCAAAGCGTCCCTGAATGGCCACAGGGTGCCTGGAAAAAATGTCCATAGCACCAAAAATGTGACTCCGATAGTGAATCTATTGATTCCGATGGATTTAGGATGTTGGCTTCTAGCTATGGGACCACCTCCACCATGACTCAAATTCCTGAAAATAGTGCTATTGTGCCATCTCTGGAACTAAGGTTTTGCTCAATGAACACCATGCCATTTTTGCACAAGGGGGCCAATTCTAATCCGAAGGATCCCTATCGTGTGTGGTCATCATGAACACCTACACACTAGCCATATGCAATTGTGTGAGCTGACGGAACCCCATTCCGCTTGCCAGTTCAAGTTCCATGCCCCTGGAGCAAATCCTCAAAGCGTCCCTCAATGGCCACGGTGTGCCAAGTGTCTCTAGATTTGTTTTTGTCTGGTTTCTAGGGTTAGATCAGGATATATAAGATATATTAGGTTCTATATGGATAGATTAGGTCTCCAATGCTAGGTTACATCTTTAGGGCTAGATAACTATTCTAGATTAGGTCTCCAGGGTTGTAGGTCCACATTAGGCTTTCCAAGGCTAGATTTGTTTTTGTCTAGTTTCTAGGTCTATATCAGGGTCTATAAGCTAAATTAGGTTTTCTATGGCTAGATTAGGTCTCTAGGGCTAGGTTACGTCTCCATGGATAGATAAGTATTCTAGATTAGGTATCTAGGGTTATAGGTCTAGATTAGGATTTCCAGGGCTAGATTTGTTTTTGTATGTTTTCTAGGGCTATATAAGGGTTTTTAAGCTATATAAGGTTCTATATGGCTAGATTACGTCTCCTGGGCTAGGTTATGTCTCTAGGGATAGATAAGTATTCTAGATTAGGTCTCTAGCATTCTAGGTCCACATTAGGCTTTCAAGGGCTAGATTTGTTTTTGTTTGGTTTCTAGGGCTCGATTAGGGTCTTTAAGCTATATTAGGTTCTATTTCTTAAAAGGAACATGTAGATCTAACTTCCAATCTGTATAGTGTGATTATTAGATATTTCAGTTTGTTAGTATTTCCTCTCGTGATAAGGGAGAATGTAAACATTATTGATATAGTGGATTAGGAGCATGTAGGGGTGATTGTACCACCCAAGATATTTATATCATTTGTTTCTTCCATCCATGAGACTTCCAATATATAGTGGAGGAGAGGTGTGATGATGAGATTGACTTCATCCATGCACATTCTACTTATTCATTAGAGAGGTGTGATGCCTTAATGGAGGAAGTTGTTGAAGGTGATTCAAGAGTCATAGATATTGTGAGTATTACAAAGTATAGAGCCATGGATTATCCCTTTAATGGTTTGAGATAGATTGTAGCACAAGAGATGGTATGTGGTTGATATGCACACTTGTGATAACTTTCTCAATGGATGTCAGATGTTATATTCTCATTGGATTAACATTCTTCCCTTGAGCAATTAAGATCTCTAGCATCGATTGCGAACACCTTGCATGATGGCCACATGGAGTATTCACTTGGTGGGAGAAAACCTTATAAGACACCTGGAGAAATGTGTATTGTGGAGGATGGACACAATCCCTAGATAGCATATGGTGCCATGATTTCCTTTTTGGAGTATTGGAGATAGATTGATGGTATTTCCTTACATATGTACAATGTACTCTACAACTAGAGCACTTCACTAGTGCGTGGATCACTTATGTTTATTTCGTAGAGTGCTCTCCTCCATTATATATATGCTATATAAGATGAGTTTTCAAATCTTTTTTATGCATGTGAATTTTTCCTAAAGGGATGGAAACTTGAATTGGAGTGATTAGTGTAAAACATATAATGGTTTCAAACATCAATGTATTGTAATATTAACTTAAACATAACTTAAACATCAAATAAACGATATAAGATAACATGATCTACATAACAAGAAATAAAATATCTAACATGAATAACATTAGACATGCATGAATAAAAAATCACATGACTATACTATGTACCTCAATTAATTTGGCCTTTTGGATCCTCTATGTTTTTTACTGTCTCAAACAACATCTCGTGCTCTGCATGAGGTAGTAAGTAACGTACCTTTTTTGATGACTTCACTGACATTGTTTATAGTTGGATGTTTGTATCAATGATCAAGTGCGAAATGTGATACACCCGTGAACATAGTATATAATCCATGTATGTGTATCCATTGCTCTTTGGTGCCTTTCTATCTACTATAATATATTCTCCTTGAACAACCATCGAGCCAGTTGAAAAGGTAATTCCTTCACTATCAGTTAATGATGCGAGGAGGGTTTGCTTCCCCTAGATGCATCATTCCAAGCAATAATTCGTGCCAACTGTACTATCTATCGGGGTGATAACTGTGTAGGTGTGTCCTACAAAAATGCATTTTACGGTCAAATTCCAACAAGTAGTGGTTTGATAACATGGTTAATTAAAAAAACAAGAAGAGAACTGGGATATGAATGCATAAATTTTTACCTGGCCATACAAGATCAGATATATGATCCTAGTCATTCAAAATAAAAGACTGGCCTTCCTATAACTAGATTGTTTTAACAACTACACGTGGGTCTACTGCAAGTGATACATGATCCCATTCATCAACCCAATCCATTGATTCATACTCATCCCACTCACCGTTGATACAAGGCCTACAAAAACAAGCAATTTTTTGCATCCATATTTCAAATAAGGGGTTGTTTGAGCTTCAAAACAAATGAAATCCACGAGTCCCTTGTACAATACTACGACTATAAGAACACGATCGATCTATATCAACCACATGCCAAAAATTTCTGACAACATGTCCTCTACCTATTGGTCTGTGCTGCTCTATGGTTCTATCTGACAATTTTGCAAAGCACCATTGAAATATGGATTTTGCATCCCAAATATGAGGGTTTGTCATGCACCTCATATCCTCCCTTTGTAGGGTAGTTTTGAGACATGCTGTAGCCCCACCCTGCTCTCCCTTTCCATACCCGGTATCAAAAGAGTTCCATATATGAAACACATCATAAGTCTTGTGAAAAATACTCAACCACTGGAATACACGTGCATTTTTGAACTCGCCTGCACAACCATCTGACCATATCCAATGCTGATCGATCTATATACCTCTCTCCTTCAATTGATCATAGAAAATTCTGAACCAATGCTGCACATAATGCAGGTCATGGCACTTGTCATCATTGATGTAGAAGTTGGTCTCAGTTCAATATTATCCTCCTGTCATTGCCGCTGTTTGGTGAATTCCTACACATGATATGGACCATTATGCTAACTTGGTCTGAATGGTAGTATTGACTTTGAATCTCATTCTATGGTTACAGGGTGTAGTTTTTAGCAAATTCCACAACCGACAATATTGTGCCATTGTGAAATATGTCCATGTACTATTTGTACTGTTCATCCTACCATCATGCTACATGGACATGTTGTACATAATGCTCGGTCTTTTGTAGAATTCATTCATGAAATTGCAAATTTGTGCCTGGTGCCACAAAACCAAGGGCATTAATACAATGTGACAATTACAATCTAAATTTATATGTATAAATTCAACATGTACATTATGAAAGTATGCAAAATTAGATTACATGTGACTTCACCAATGCAGCTCTTTTGCTTTCCTTTGCACTATCTGCTTGATATGTTATGTACTCACTTGAAGTTCTGCATTTCTACTAACATCCTCCCAAATTTGTGCTCCTCGCTTTCATGGATGTAGTGGCTCAATAATGCAAATCCACTGCACCTGGAACATGTCCCATATAAACATGATTTTTTACAATATTTTTGTCCTTCAGGTCTTGGACACATTATGCTATGGATAAATTCTTTGGATGCATTTGGTGGTTGTAACGATGGGAAGTCCTACACAATGCTAGTATGCAAATCACAAAGTATATGTGTATATATATCATAATAGTACTCAAATTATACATGGTATCTACAACAACATGTGTTGTGATCAATGCAAATTCTAACATACTAGTGTTTGCATTTTTCAAAGGACCTTTGGCCCAAGTTCAATTGTGTGTGCTCATTCTTGAACCTCTCATAGAGTTCCATTTGTGTCATGTAAAGTAAGTGCTTGACATGGATTTCACACTACTTAACACCTTTTCTCAACTTTGACACATCTCTTTGATTCGATGATGGTCTAGTGTTATCATGCCAAAAAAAATTTACTAGTTCTTTACCAGCATCAATAAGCTTCATGTCTAAACGAGGTAACCTACCAACAAAGGCCCAACAATATTTTTTGGCCTGGGGTGTCAATTTTTTCTCTAATAGCATAATAATTTTGAAGATTATTTCTATATAATTTAAATATTTTACATGTGTGTGATAACAGGAAACGTTGCCTTGTGTATTTGTCTACAATCGATTCTGACAGTACACGACAGGTTGCAATAATATCTTTTGTACGGGAATTTTTTCCAATCAAACTAAATGCATACTATAGATTTCGAACAACATGACTATTGGCCTCTAAAATTCTAACTACCTTTATGCCTAAAATTCTCCCAACATGAGCTAGACAAAGTGATTTTAACAAAGACAGAAAAAATTGACATTTTGCTGCATCGGTTTTGGATTCAAAAAATTCTTTGATGATCTTGCTACAATGGAAACCAATAGTGCGTTTAGGAAACTTACCTTCAAGTCCTGAAAAGAAACTTTCTTCCACATGAATACGTCTAGGATTTCTTCATCATTCGCTTGATAGTTGAGGCAAGGGAGTCAGAAAGGAAGTACGAGTCTCATCATCGGTTTGTTGTGGCACTTCATTCACAATTTGGTTCTGCAAGGGAGTGTGTTCGACATGTGTGTGCTCTTCTTGGGGAGTTTTCCAATTAACAACTCGTTCAACATCCATCCCTGCATACTCAACATCAACCAAGATTTGATTGACTTCAACCACTTCATCATTGCTTGTCGATGGATTATTCGTTGGATGATTGCTTGGCATTGGATTTTGAGAGGGCTCCATTATCCGCATCTGTTTCACTTCTCCTAATGAACCCAAGGTCATCATGGCATGCATTGTGCTAGGATCTAAGGAACTAACATTTTGATGTCTACAGTTTTCCATGTACAACCTAGCCTTTTCTCTTATCTCATGGGCCTTTTCAGAGGGAAACTCCTTCCTTGTAGAATTTCTTTTATTATTATGTCTATTTCCCATCTTCAATATGTTTTTTAACAAAAAAAATATCACCCCTACAAAAAAAAACAAACAAGATACTATTTTTCAATTATGAAATGAGGAAAACAAACTTTTACCACGATTATGACTTGTATAATGTGCAAGTTTATTAAAACTCGATGTAGTAATTAATTGGGTGCTGTGCAAACCTATGCGTGTTATCTTCGTAAGTGTACAATGTAAACTATGGTCACAAAAGTATTTTTTTTCTTGACATTGGACATATAGAGCAAACTAATATGGTAGCAAGAAAGATGCCATTACAACTATCACAAAAAATGATCGAAGTGGTGCAACAAAGATCTTTGTTGCTCTCAACATCCAATTAGTGTGTACATGCATAGAGCTTCTGTTACTGGTATTGATCATACACTTATTCAATCAAATATTTATGTGGGATTTAATAATGTTTCAGCAATGCACAACCCAACCTAGGTTGGCATCAAGGTCCTCCTATCCATCTTGGTGACATAGGCTTGTAGTGTGATGAATTCCCTCATTTTGAGTGCAACTCACATTTGTCTAAATGTGTGGCTGCGGTTTCCAATTTTATGTCTAATACCATGGTAGGGTCCTCATTTCACATTTGTCCTGAATTGGTCATCATCTTGAAACAATGTACATGAACATCTAGTTAGAATGTTTTCTTATAATCTTAAAAGCTTTTGAGAATTCCCTAGATATAACAACAACATCACCTCTAGGACCTCAATTTGAGATGCTTTCTTGTCATCTTGAAACAATGTACAATGAGCCACATGGTTTTTTGACAATAGTGTGTGTTAGTAGATGGTATTGGATGGTGGTATGGGATGTTAGTAGGATCATATTTCCTATAAAAGGAGAATCTCCTACTCACTTCATTTTCATGTTTTGGATGAGGGAAAATCGCCCCTAAAGATTAAGAATTTGATTATTTTGGTGTTTGTGTGAGTTGTAGTGAAATAACGAGGAATTCAACAAATGTTTATGTATTGGATGGAGTTATGTGATTGTGAAAGGTTATTAGTGGTGATGCAAATAATTTTTTTTTATTATCTTTATGAAAGCTTGAAAGCATTGCCTGGTGCATGTTGTAATTTTTTTGTGGTAAGATGTTTTTATTGGCAATGTTGAAGATTAAGAAGACTAAAATACATTTATCATACAATTCATGAGTAAAAACTAAAATATATACAATTCAAACAAACTGAATGAAGACTAAAATACATTTCATAAGGAAAAATTGTCACCATACCTCAAGGATTTCTCTTTTATTGAAATGTAAAATGGTATTTTGATGTATCCACTACATGTAAGAAGAGCTCAAGTGTGTCCAAGAAACATGAGAATTCAATCCAAACAGCCAAATAGTGTCCAATCGTTGTGTATTCAATCCAAAGAGCCAAATAGATTCCAACTATTGTGTATTCAATCCAAAGAGCCAAATAGAGTCCAACTAATGTGTATTCATTCCAAATTGTCAAATAAACTCGAAAAGGTTTGTGAATGTAGTCCAAAATGCAAGTGATTGTCGAGCTATGTTTGAGAAGAGCGAAAAATTTGCGATATGAGCGAAAAAAAAATGCGGGAGAAGAGTGCAGGTCATTTGCAAAATTTCATGTTCAGCAGAGGCATGCACACGGAAGGAGTGCGCAAGCGCTAGAAGTGTGTGCGTACCTCTGCAGAACATTTCTTTGTTCGGGGGGTAACATTTAGTGCATTTATTTCCCAATAAATCTCGATTTTCCTGTTTATTCCTAGAGCCCCTCCCCCATAAAGGCATTTAGGCCCTCTTCTAAACCATAATCCCCAAGTGCATAAGTGCTTAGGTGTTTAGTGGTTTTGGGATTTAGAAATTGTGGGTTAGGGGGTTAAGGTGTTTTGGGTTAACTAGGATTTAAGGGTTAAGGTGTTTGGAGTTAACACTACTAAATTCTTATAAAGTCCATACAAAAAAGGTTATAACAATGATTTCAAAATAGCTAGTAGCATTCATAAAGGCTCGTGGGGGATAGGGATTATAAGTTCTATGGTTAGGAAGGGTTTTATGGGTCAAGAATTTAGTATTAGTTGTTATTTGTGTTAGACTTAAGGGTTTATGGGTGATAGGGTTACATGGTGCATATGGGTTAGAGATTATTTAGGTTACCATTTTGGGGTTGTGTTCATTGATGTTAATATGTTTTGAATTGTTGGGCTTATTAGTTAGAAATATATAGGGTTTCAAAGGGTTAGAGTGTATAAGGGTTAAAGGTGGTAGGGGTTAGGGTTATAAGTGTTGTTCGGGAAATTCACTCTATAGCGAGGAAACGACACTACCAACTTTCGGGGTGACAGGTAAACATTTTCATCATGTCACATAGGCTTTCAAGAAAGGAAAGAGATCAATATTCTTGAAGACATACCTTATTAACGGTGTTCGATCCTAGCTTTTGCTCTATCTTGCGCTTAATCTTCCACTTGATCTTCCGCTTGACGGACCTGCAATACAAAGATACCTTCCTCAGCGTATCTTGACTGATATAACAATGATGAAATTGAAATACAATTTAAACATCAAACAATCAAGCATTTAACCAAACAAATATGCAATCCACTAGACATTTGATTGGGACAAGAAGGATGTTTCAACCTTTATTGTCAAAAGCAAATAATCAGTACAATTATACCTGATCGTCCAAAGTGCTTGTGCAACCGTATTCTGGGCTGCTACTCTTCACACTCACTTGGAATTCCTCCAGCATAACAACCCTTAATGAAAATTTCTCTTGTTTTGAGTGAGTCTCTAAATATGAGTCTCTGAGTAACCCCTCTCATGAATCCTCCTTGTATTTATGAGACAAGGTAGGCAGTTTAGATCGAGAGGTGGTTGAATTGGGAAGTTGTAAAACCAACTGAACTAATCCCAATTCGTCAAATTAATAAATTTTTTATTACATTTTAAGATTTGCGCGAGTCTTTCACAGTGGAGTAGTGCACAATATGCAACTTCAGTGCTTTACAACCAGCATTTGAAGGCTTTTTTAAGGTGTGCGCTAGTTTGCTGAAGTGGAGTAGGGATACTAGGATGTGTGCGCTACTCTTATGCCCGTGGAGTAGGGCATGTGCACTACTATTATTCCTGTAGGGTAGCTCACATGTCAACATGTGAGGTGAAACAGGGTTTTGCTAGCTTGCAGAGGGGTAAGTCATGTCAAGGCATCATCTAAGGCCATCATGCTCTTCAATCCTAGTTGTCCTTTTGTGTGATCGACAGCTAAAGGTGATCACGGACAGAGAAGTGAAAATTTAACCTATAACAGATGCCCCCTAATGTGTGAGGTCAGAGGGAACCAATGGGCAAAATACATTAAAATTCCAAGTTAGAGGTGGAGCAAGAGACCGCAGAACCATGTCACAGAAACACCTGAAACAAAGATCAAGGTCAGCGAGCAATTACAATCTTGACATCATATAGATGTGTAGTGTGATACAACATGATCTCTGATACATAACCAGGAGATGTATATATAGCATGGCCACTAAGATACAAGAGTGGATCCATGTCAAAATGAGAGATCATAGCCATAACAACAAACTGGATCTATGTCTCATGGAGAGCCAAAAATGAGTGAGGCTCAGTCTTGCGCAGCTTGGGTGATAACATAATGAGTTCATGCTATTAGCATCCCAAGGTCTTCATCCAAAACAACCCAAGGTACAAACCCTAACCATGTGAATAGATGAGCTGGAGTCAAACATGGGGGGTATCATTTGATTACTAGTCATTGATGTATACCGTTAACAAACGCAAGGGCTTCCACCGATAATGATGATGGGGCCCAAGGTACCTAGTACGATCCAACAAGTGTGAATAAGTGGACTTGGAGTCAAACACTTGGGGAACCTGTCGAACAAGAGACATTGATGTATTCTCATGATTCAACAATGAGGGAAATTGCCACTAGTGACTACAATCCCCAAGGTACTAACCGAAACTCTAAACTTCGCTCCCAAAGCAAAATGAGTTGGTGTCGATGGGAAGAAGTTCGTTGGAAGGGAGGCCTTAAGGCATCCTCCATCATCCAACATGAGGAACACTCAACTGGTATGGGATGATGTGAAGTAAGACATGTAACGAGACTGACACTAGGATGGCCAACACATGAGGTCAAGCTAAATTATAGAAAGGCTGACGCGGGCTATATCCTTGAACAATGAGCACGACACAAAGTGACTTAGGTAGTTTTCAACATAATGGGGAAATGATATAAGGCTGTAATGTAGGAGATATTAGAAGACCCTCCATATGGTAGGAAGAATAACCAACTGGGGGAGTAAATAACTCAAAGTTCAGGTTCACCCTAAGGTCAAAAACTAAACCCAATTGAAATGATAGACGCAAATAGGTGTTGTGTTCAAGGATAGGACTAACTGAACTGCCCTTGAAACTAAAAGATGTGAAATATCCTTCTTATCCCTTATTCTTTTTAGATAAAAGAATACCCTTCTTGTTGTTTTAATGAGTCCAAGAAGGAATGAAAACTTAGTAAGTCCAACCATGTGAAAAGTTTAACGATCCCATGGGAGGAAGACTCAAGACCTTCTTCATTTTTTGAAAAGAGTTCGAAGAAGAGATAGAACATTACTCTATAGTATTGATCTCTGGATTTTAATATTGAGCCAAGATCTGTTCTTGCTCGCCGGTGTTTTCAATTTTGAGGAGTCTGAAAAACTTAAACAATAACTCCATACATCTACTCGTGGATTTTAATATCGAGCCCAAGTAGACTAATGCTCACCGGTGTTTTCTTGTTTATAGAGTCTGAAAAACTTAAACAATCCTCTATATACCTTCTTGTGGATTTCACATCGAGCCCAAGTAGGTGAGTGCTCGCTTGGTGTTTTCATGTTTAAAGAGACTTAAAACCCTAAAGAAGGATTTAAAAGGTCCCTTTTCATAGAGTTAGTCTCCTCCCCTGAAAATGTATAAAACAAAGGAAGAAGAACTCTTCTAGCCACGTATGACTAGAGTATTCCTTTTTCGTAAGTAATCTGCAAAAGTCCAGAAAAGGGTTAAACTTATACTTAAGCAGATGAGCCTTCTAATCCTTTAACGAGCTTGAAGAGGACAAGTCTACTCAACAATCTTATTTAGGTTTCAATAGTCCAAACAAGAGCTTAAAATGACTTAAATGACAGCTTCTAGGATCATGACTCATGACCTGCTAAAGACTAGGATCTCAACAACCATGTTAGTAGTAATGACAAAAAGTCTTTAATGATATATAGTTTCAACCATAAAGTACTTGAAATGGTCCATCATAAATAAATTAAGTCTTAATAGGTTAATGCTATGAAAATCTAGTGAAAATTTGAGAAACATTGGTTGAAATTACCTCACTAACATTTGTAGGTGTTCAATGATTAAATAGAACATTTTTAATGAAATTTTGAAACTATAGAGTTTTTACAAAAGTGTGTAAAAATCAAAGTCAAATTCATATATGTAATTTCAAATTAAAAACTCAAATATCACATTTGGAATTGTAGGGCAAGTTTTTGGAGCAAACCCTTGATCTTCAATCCTTCGTAGTGATCAAATCGGGTGACCATTCGACCTCTTTCCTCCACCAAGTAAGTTAAATTCATCCCTACTTGCATTTCAATACTTCATTTGTCAATTTTTATGCTCAAAATTGATTTTGGGGCCATGTTCAACTCATTTTGTGCGTATGCACTACTGTACAAGAGGCAAAGTAGGGCATACTAGAGGTATGCACTAGTAATTCTCAAGAATAGTAGCGCCCATGCGTGACTGTGTGGCTAAGGAGTAGCGCACAGCCGTGAAGATGGCCAAAAAAGTGTCGAGACTCAAAATTTTGATCTTCTTGTGGCAGGATGGTACTTGTTTGGAGGGAAAGAGAACATGAGGAGATGGATAGGGTGGCTATGCAAGACCCAGCAACTCTCCATGCGCTTCGAAGGTGTGGTTTGTTGAAATTTTACCGAACCGTGAACGTGAGGGTGCTTAACCGATTGCTACAAAGACTCGTTCAATATTGGGATGTAGATTCCAATGTGTTTGATATCCGCGGACAGACCCTAGACCTCACTATTGAAGACATATACTTCATTACGGGACTCTCCAGTAGGGGAGATCCCGTAAACTTGAAAGGATCTTCACGCAATGTGGGTGCAATGTCAGTGCAAGAATATGTGAATGCATACTATGTGGCGGGAACTGAGAAATTAGGAAGTCAAACCCTTATTTCTACTATTGACAACCTCCCTTTGAGGGTTATAGTGAGTATGTTGAACCAAATGGGAGGGAGTGCCACACAACAATTAGCCTCAAGGCATTACATGCATATTGGTATCAAATGCTTGCAAGGTCATGTATACGATTGGTGCACTAGTCTCTTAGCAAACATGAAGCTTCAACTCTCTGGGTGTAAAGTCGGGAGTATGAAGAAATTTGGGTATGGCAGCATCCTTTGTACCTTCTTCTTCGAGAGGGTACCTTCTCTTAGTTGGGCATGCCTCTTCCTCTGATCAATCCTCGTGAACCGAGATTGGGCCGTTGGGGTGATATTTTTCTCCGCTAGGGTGGTGGTGAAAGGAATTTTTTCTATCATACTGATGATTTATGCGAATGGTGGGAGAGACAGGTGCCAGCATTTGAGCAGTTTTCGTATGTTGGTTTAGACTTCTGTCATGATCCAGAGCTGGTACATCCTCTACGTGGTGCCTAGGGAGTTATAGGTATGTTTATGTTTTGAAAATTATTTAATTTTTTCAAATTTTTCAAGTATATGATTTTTATGATGAGTCGGAAGTACTAACAAAGTGTCATATTTAGATATTGGACCTATTCATCCTGAGGGACATCCTACTATTTTCGTGAGGCCAACTGATGTGGGTGTAGCTGATGCTATGCTAGGGACTATAGAATGAAAGATGAGTTGACTGACATTCCTGCACATCACATTGAGCAGATGCCTCTTGAAATAAAGGAGGATGTAGTTGGGGTGCCCCCTGCATGGATTAAACTACTACAGAAAGTAGTTAGGCTTGTCATATGTTACCGAGAGGCAATGGATGTCGATGAGGCCCCTCCTTCTCCATAGGAGAAGGATACTTATGTATATTTTTGAGGCCATCGAGTCTACTTTTGTATCTTATGCAATGACTTGTAATAGACTTATGATCCAAAACTCATATTTTATTTTTTGATACAGTATCGGTTATTTGCATGTGTGTGTGTTTAACTTTATGTGTGAAATGCTATTTATGGAAATGTATGATACAAATGCCAATGTAGAACATAATTTGCAAATGAATCAGCTAATGAATTCAAATGTCTTGGTATGTGTTGATATATGATGGAATCGAACTGTCTTTCCAATAATTTAATGCACAAAAACTGTCGTAGCAAAACAGGATCTCTGATCTGGTAGACACCCGTTAACTGAAAAAAAACTAGTTGCGAATCAAGCCTTACCTCCAAATGTGAAATGCCTTGGACAAGAGCATCTCAGAGAAGTTCGATAACTGCACTGTATTTAGCTATGTTGTTCATTGTAGGTTCCAAACAAACCCCCCCCTCAAAGAGACCAGTTAGCTAGCTAGTGAGTAAATGACCCAAGCTACTGAAGCCAACTGTCGGGTGCGGTGACTGGCGCCATCAGCAAATCCTAAGAAGTGTTTAGTTGACATCTGAAACACATAGTGAAGAAACACATAAGGTCTACTAACAATCACAAGTGAAACTAGCTCTACAAAAATATACAACTATGTTACAAGAAAAAGCACAAATGCCCAAGCATAGTACTTCTTCAGGTAGAGCCCATTTCTAGGCTCAGGCAGCGTATTACCCTCGTAGTCTGTTAGCTCATAAGCAACTTTCTTCAATACCTTAGAAATTATATAGGGACCAAGCCACATGGACTTAAAATTGTGAGGGCCTATAGGTTCCTTGTCCTGATCCCAAAGTACGACAAGGTCTCCTTCGAGAAAAACCCTAGGTCTGATAGACTTGTCATACTGTCCTTTGACTTGATTATTATGAACTTCGTTTGCTATGAGCACGTCACGGCATTGCTCATCTAGGTGCTCTAAATGAAACAAACATTCTTCCAGTACTGAAGTATCTGGTAGTAGCTGGATAGCCAACTTCAATGAAAGAATCTCACATTCAATCAGAACAACTACTTCTATCCCATGCACTAGTTGGAAGGGAGAGAACTCGATGGTAGTCTTTACATTTGCTCGGTAAGCCCAAAGTACAAGGTATAGCATGATGTGGCAGTTATTTCGACTGGCATTAACGATTCTTTGCAGAATTGTCTTTAAATTCTTGTTAACCGCTTCAACTTGTCCATTCGCCTGTGGATAATATGAAGACAAATGTTCTTGCCGAAAACCTAGCATAGTGTACAACTCGGTCATCATGCTATTCTAAAAATGGAAACCGTGATCAGTCATGATCTCTTTGGGTATGCCAAACCTTGCAATAATCTCATTGAATACAAAATAAGCGGCAGTTTCTCCATCTGCCTTGACAGTAGGCATTGCCTCGGCCCACTTTGTAAAGTAGTCGACGATAATGATGATATAATGATATCCTCCAACCGAAGCTGGATTGCAAGTCATATAATCAACCCCTGATTTTGTGAAGGGACCTGCTATGATTATAGGATGAAGAGGAGTTGGATGTGCTCTCATTTATCTAGTGAAAAACTGACACAGATGGCAGCGTTTCACAGCTTCCACACAATCTTTAAATATTGTAGGCCAAAAATACCCGGCACGCAGTATTTTTTGAGCTATTTCCAACCCATAAAGATGACCCCCACAAGCTCCACTCTGAGCATCATTCAATATTGATTCTGCTTCTTCTAAATTCAAACAACGTCGTAAGATGGAGTCTATCCCACGTCTGTACAAAGAATCATAAATGATGAGATAGTTCTTCGTGTGACTCTTCAGTTTGCGTCGTTCGTCTCTAGAAAAAGTGGTCGGACACCTCAAAGTCTGGAGATATACTAAAATATCCCCATACCATGGGTTACAGGAGGCAATAAGGAAGATATGTTCATCCAGGAATGATGACTCTTCTTCCGTATGCACTAAGTCACTTGAAAATTCTGAAATTAATTCAACGAACACTAGTGATTTCTTCGACTTGGGAAATTGAAAAACCAAAGCAAATTCTTGTAAGATTACAATCCATTTATTATACTTCCCACCGATGATACGTCGAGTGAGACCAAATTGGAAAGGATTGACGTATGCAATCATAGTAGTGGTTCGTAAAAGGATGTAGTGACGAAGTCTCTGCACTGCATAGACCGCAGCTAGTGCTAACTTCTCAATGTACGAATACTTAATCTCAGAAGTTATCAATGCGCGCGTGAGAGATAATAAACAACATGCTCCTTGAGTGTGTCATCCTCCTGAACTAAGACTATGCCAATTGTATATGCTGATGCCACTAAATATAAGATGAAATATTTTGTATAATCAGGCGGGATTAACAAGGGGGCTAAAAGTAGTGCCTTTTTCAAGGCCTCAAACGATGCTTGAGCAGCCTCATCCCACAAGAAGTAGGTATCTTGTTTAAGCAATCTCATAAACCCTTTTGTGATATTAGCATAGTTTATGATGAAACGTCGCAAGAAGTGAGACATGCCTTGCAGACTTTGAAGTTGTCACAAGGTGCGAGGATGAGGCAGATTTACAATTGCCTCAACTTTTAACGGGTCGACCATTATGCCATGACTAGACACAATAAATCCCACTAAATGTCTTGATTCGACGCAGAATACACACTTATTAGGATTTAATTGAATGTTGTATTGTCTGCATCGTTCAAACAGAAGTCTTGAATTGGTTGGATGGTCCCGTCTCTTGTGAGATCGTGCTGGGAGGTCATCCAAGTAGGGTTCAACTATGTGCTTGACATCGTGAAAAGCGAAATTCATTGCTCGCTAGAAAGTAGCTCCAGTATTGTTTAAACCGAGCGACATCTTTCGATATGCAAAGGTTCCCCATGGGCAGATAAAAGTTGTTTTGTGTTGATCTTTGGGTTTGATTTGAATTTGATTATATCCCAAAAATCCATCCATGAAAGAAAACATCTCATGTCCCGCACACACATCTTTGATCTGGTCAATAAATGGTATGGGATCTAGTTATCTTTCGGACAAGCTTTATTCAAGTCCTAGAAGTTAGTACATACAGAAATGGTGCCTTGCTTTTTATGAATCGAAATAGGATTCGAAACCCATGCTATCATGTCGATCAGATAAGTAAATCCGGCTTTAAGCAATTTTTCAACCTCTGCCTTAATGGCGGCCGCTTTTCAAGGATTCACAGGATGAAGCTTCTGTCTCATAGGTTTTGCATTAGGGTACATTGTGATGACATGCTCAACAATGGTTAGATCGATGCCTGGCATCTCCTTATAAGACTAGGAAAAAATATCGTGAAATTCTTTAAAAAGTTTGGTATACATAGCGATCTCCTCTAGAGTACAGTCTGCTCCAATAAAGATGTTTTCCATGACCTTGGGTTTGGTGGAAATGTTAATCAGAATGGTTCTCGATATATAAGCCATATTCCCTTCAGCATAAACATCATTCGAAGTAGAAGGGATAGAGGACAAATCAACAATTCCACCAGGTCTCATAGAGAACTCTCCTCTCCTTATCATGTCAAGATTTGGAAGCAGCTAAGACCAATGCTGCATATGTTCCCATGGATGGTCCAGGCCCATCATGGCTTCCAAATGGATTCATTAGAAAGAAAAACCATGTCTAAACAATCGAAGGAGTGGGTAGAGTCTACTGACCATGCAGGAGCATAGTCCATATCTGACTAAGCAAAGACTGGCGGAGTCACGATATGTTCCATTGCAGCACCTTGTACTTCCATGTATGCTACTTCTGCAATGGATAAGGGCACTGATGGTTCTGATACAGTAGGAAGGATCCATGGATCAGTCCTTAAACCAACCATGAAATTTTCAGTAGATGAACCTTCATCAGAATGCATGAAACAAACAGGAGTGGGAAGGTCAAAAGTGCCCATTAATGACCCATAGAGTCCTACTCCTAAACTCTTGCTTGCTAGGGTAGATTGATCAACTAAAGGAACTGCGGATTCTGATGTAGTCTGGTTGTTTTGTCGATAGAACGAAAGTTGATCGACCGTAACGATATTTCCTTCGTGGGGGAACATTACAGCTCAGAAAATTGCCAATGCAATAGCTCGCATGGAATATGTCCAACTCCTGCCCAATAACATATTGTAATCAAGCAGAGCATCCAGAACTTCAACCTCTACCGCAACTGTCTTACCAAAAAGTGAAAATTAGAATGATGGCAGGACTCCATGTGGTCGGAAAGTCCTGCCATCAAAGGTAGTAAGCAGTGTGTTAGAGGGGCCTAACTCGGGAGAGCCTAAGGCTTTCCAGCAAGAAATAGACATTACGCACGTCGACGTGCCCTCATCTACGACAGCTCATCCAATAGTCATAGGACCATGAACTACCTCTATCTGAAGAGCGACGTGGTACGAAAACCGGTATTTGATATCAAACATATCAAAATGCACAAACATGTTGGATGATTCCATACTTCTAATCACTGCTATAAGTGCGTTTCGTTATAATGGACAACTTTGCAAAACTTGTAATGTGGACATAGCACAAGGGGTCTAGGCTAGATCTTCAACCACATTGTAGTTGGTAGCAGCCCGTGCATTGGGATTGTGTGAATCCCATTTGAAGGCACCTTTCGGGATCTTGGGTAGCGAATCCACAGGTATGTGGAGAGAAGTGGAAGATTTAGGAATATCTCTCTCCTTGGTCTGAGAATATGGGGTATAATTTCTTTCTCTCGTTTGCAAAAGTGCATCCGAGCTAACCATGTTAATGAAATTTTGATCAAATATAGCTTGTGTAGTGCCCCCAGCATTGGAGGTGCCAGAAGCCGAACCTTTCCCTTTAGGAAATGGATGTTTAAGTATGGCAGGTTTCTTTTCTTGAAGCAGCTTCTGGTATTCATCTATTAGAGGGAATTGATGAGTAAGGTGATCTTGCTTGCAAATCTTGCAAGGGAACTTAACCTTCTTCTTTTCTTTGTTACCCTCCTGGCATTTTCTTTGTTCTTGGGATTTTGTTGGTTCCCCTCTCCTTTCTTGCCCTTCTTTTTGTTGTTGGGATTTCGAGAGCCCTTTTGATTAGTCTGAACCTGGTTTACAGATTCAGTAGTAGAAGGAGAGATTGTGATGGAAGTCAATTCTGCAGCCAATTGTTTGACGGATAAGGCATGAACCTGCCTGGTCAATGCTTCGAAAGTTGCAGAATCAACTGAACCCACTATGTCGTTAGCATGTGGTCTAGGTTTAGGCCTGCCAAGATTGGTGTTTGATCGTGATGCATCTAGTATAATCTCGTAAAGTAGCCCAGACTGTGCATAAACTAGGTCTAGCTATTGGGTCCGTAACATGGCTTCTTCCTCTATAGACACTCTAGAAGTAGCTACCTCCTTATAGATACAAGGCAAGAGTGATTTCAGGTACCACTCTAAAAGGAACTTTCGAGGTATATTGGCTTTAATGAGCCTCTTCTGTCTTTGTAACTCGTGAATATGAGAAGATAGGTGAGTGGCCTTATTTTGTCCAAAAGTAGACAAAAGATCTGTCTCGGCATCGTACCAAACAAGAAGCCGGAAGTGGTTTAGAAAAACCTTCGTGAGATACCGAAAATTAAAAAAGGTGGCTGCAGGTAACTCAATGTACCATTTGGCTGCAACAACAGTTAAGGTTCTTTGAAAAAGTCTCAACCTAACGAAATCTTCGTTCAACGAGTTTGAAGAACACCAAAGATGGAAAGTAGTGACATGGTCATGCGGATCTTCACCATTTTTACCCTTGAATTTCAGAATGTCCAAGGGTAGCTTAGTAGGGACAGGTGTCCATGTGAGATTATGGCACACTGGATCGTTGGTCATCTTGAAAAGGTATGGCAAATTTAAGGTTTCCAGAAATGGTAAACGTGGTCGAGCAGACGGAATTTGATAACCATGAGACATGAAGGGGGAACCTCAAATAGCTTGGCCTATAAACTGCTGGTTGGGATTGGCCCCAACCACTTGCTGATAGGGGTTTCCCCCAGCCATTTGCTAGTAGGGGTTGCCCACAACCATTTGCTGGTAGGGGTTTCCCCCAACCATCTGTTGTTGTGTGAAAGCATTGTTGAAATTCCCCCACCAGACGAAAGTGGGTTAGCCACCTTTTGTTTGTCCACTGTGGTTGGGTGTTAGCCCCACCATATTGTTGGTTGAACATGTTACCCCCCCTCCAGAAAACAAAGAAAAGGGAATATTACCTGCAGGCACATTAGTCAAATTCACATTGAATCCTGTACAGGTGTTCAAACCAGGGGTAGTCGAAGTGGACGGCACAGTCATGGTACTCATAACTGGCATAGTTGGTGTGCAAATCCAAGTACTAGGTATATTATAGGATTGTTGGTTCACAAGAGATTGAGTAAAGTTTGTTGTACTGCTGGGTCCAAAAGTCAGGGTAGAGGCAGATGCCGAAGCTGCTGAGCTTGGCATGCCCAAAGTACCCGTGTTAAAACTGAAAGATGGAGTTGAAGCAAAAGCAGTCTGCGACAAACTTGGCGTAGCAGTATTTGTGAATGAAGGGTTAACAACCCTAGTGTTCATGGTTGTTGTGGGAGTTTGTGGGACTCCCTGCTCATCTCCTGGGTTAGTCATAATATGACCAAGTGTGAAAAGATATGCACTATACTCAGGCTACTGGAAACCTACAGGTTCCAAAAGCAGACCGTTAGATCTGTTAAGGGGAGGGTTAAAAGGATTGTTGAGCTCACTGGAAGTGATATCCTCAACCTCAACAATATCAAGACCTGGTTGGTCTAGGATTCTTGGTTCTGGTTCACTAGGAACCTCTATTTCACCAGTAAGTTCAAAAGAACCACTGGAGTCTATCCTCCATCTTTGTGGTGGCAGTGGTGGCTCCACGATGAGTGGAGGAATCTTTTGCAACCTTCAAGATCTACGAAGTTGTCGGTCTTCCACAAATATATCAAAATAAACTAAAAAAACCTAGTGGCCACTACAACTAAGGGGCAAACAACATACCACTAAAAAATTCTAAGTAATCAGACCAGGCAAACAAAGGTAAATCCTCTCGGAAGTAAGTCTGGGATGATTATGGCCCAGAACAGACTAACATCGTATCAAAGGTCAGTTTCGCGGCATCCTCCAAAGGTCCACTAGGTGCAAGTGCTTGAATCACCAAACCGCTTTCCCCGGATTACTACCAGAGGGTTACCTTCCATGCCTGTCCAAGGTGAAGTGGTAATAACCGCCCACTCTGCCTGTGTAGAATCCTAGAGGTCTGATACTAAGGCTACCATCAATACAAAATATCATGGGGGGACAGTCGTTAGCCTGGTCAAAACGTGTGGGAAAGGTAGCAAAGCTCGAAGTCCGAAAGGACCCCCGTACAGGAATCAACCCTAGTTTATGGTTGAAGGGAAATTGAGGGGATATCCTCAACAATTCCAATGTTCCACGGCCTCGTGCTTATCTCTGGTTTCAATAGAGTTTCCCAGGAATATTTGATATAGATGGGTTTACCTATATGAAAGTCATACTACAATTTTTGAGTAATGAAACAAGCTTCGAGTAGTTCAAGGTTTTTTAAGCTCGAAACTCTAGCCTAGACTAGTTGGTGTCGTGTATCCCTAAAAAGAAAATGTTTCTAATTAATTTTATTAAAAATTCTTTTTAAGACCAATTTTTACTCAATCGGGTAGTGCATTGTGTGGAACGGTTTGAGAAAAGTAAAGTGCAACAGACAATAACTTTCAAAGCAACAAAGGACTCTTTTTCTTTTCGTTTAATGCTCTTTCCAAGATAAAAACTAAGCAAACCAAAAACAAATTTTTTTTAAATTATTTTCTTTTTAAAGTTCAAAACAAAGTAAACTATGCTACTCTAAAATGATCATAAGCCTTACTACTTTAAACTACCAAACTCATTTTTTTCTTTCTTCTAATGTATGTAAAAGAAAAAGAACTAGCAAATGGAAGCAAGTAAGACCTACGAAAATATGTTAAGGAGGAAAGCAACTCTAAGGCTCACAACAATAAAATCTAGGACTTGACAAAGACTTGTCCTACTAAGTTTTTTTTTTAAAAGAAAAAGCTTTGAACTTGGAAACAAAGTGAAAAGAAAATAGGGATAAGAGATGCTTATAACCGGAAAGAAAATCTCCAAGGTTGCTCCCAAGCACCGAACACCCTAAAGAAACACTAAGCCAAGCAGAAGGTAGGCAAGTGAACCAAAGATGACTTTACAATCACAAAGACTCAAAAAGGAAGCAAACTAAAATACTTTGACTTACTTGGAACTGAAAATGACAATGAGATCAGGAAGTGTCGGGACTCAAAAAGATTTTGAAAAAACCCTAAGGACTCCAAAGATGGTCCAAACCCTAAATCAAAGGATAAGACACCAACAAAGCATACTAGTGTCACAACAAACAACGAATGTTATGCACAAAGGTTTGTATACCTACAACACGGTATGGACGAGCAGCTATGTTCACCAAGGAACAAAGCACAGTCTTCAAAAAAGAGTCGCAAACAAACAAGACACCTCAAAAGGACTCAAGCAAGGAAACGATGACCTAAGGGACTTAGGAGAGGCTAACAAGACTCAATAAAGGCTTACACACCTCAAGGATCAGTTAAGAAAGCCAAGTACAAAGCTAGAAACCAAACCAAACAGGTGGAAATTCAATCCCCACATGAAACAGAGAGTTATAGGAGTGTGCTCTACTATGCAGTAGACAGATTAGCGCATTCTAGACAGTGTTCCCTACAATATAGTAGGGAAAGTAGCGCACAAACTCAGATATGCACTACTGTATTTACAGAGGACTAGCGCACATGTCAGGGGAGGTCAAAATCAAGCTTTGTAGAAGTGAATTGGGATGATTCAAGCAAAGGGAGGCAGGTACTGATGACCTACAAAGCCTCTCAGAGGAGCAAAAAGACCAAAAAATACTAGAAGGAAAGCAAACTAGGGCTTCCTAGAGTAGAAAAACAACCATCTCCCCAACAGAGTCACTAGTCTATTGTTTGGGAAATTCACCCTATAGCGAGGAAACGAGACACTACCAACTTCTGGGGTGACAGGTAAACATATTCATCATGTCACGTAGGCCTTCAGGAAAGGAAAGAGATCAAGATTCTTGAAGACATACCTTATTAACGATGTTCGATCCTAGCTTTTGCTTGATCTTGTGCTTAATCTTCCACTTGATCTTTCGCTTGAAGGACCTGTAATACAAAGATACCTTCCTCGGCGTATCTTGAATGATATAACAATGATGAAATTGAAATACAATTTAAACATCAAACAATCAAGCATTTAACCAAACAAATATGCAATCCATTAGACATTTGATTGGGACAGGAAGGATGTTTCAAACTTTACTGTCAAAAGCAAATAATCAATACAATTATACATGATCATCCAGAGTGCTTGTGCAACCGGATTCTGGGCTCCTACTCTTCACACTAACTTGGAATTCCTCCATCATAACAACCCTTAATGCAAATTTCTCTTCTTTTGAGTGAGTCTCTAAATATGAGTCTCTGAGTAATCCCTCTCATAACTCCTCCTTGTATTTATGGGACAAGGTAGGTAGTTTAGATCGAGAGGTGGTTGAACTGGGAAGTTCGGAAAGCTGTAAAACCAACTCAACTAATCCCAATTCGTCAAATTAATATATTTTTTATTACATTTTAAGATGTGCACGAGTCTTTCATAGTGGAGTAGTGCACAATATGCAACTTCAGTTCTTTACAACCAGCGTTTGCAGGCTTTTTGAAGGTGCGCGCTAGTTTGCTGAAGTGGAGTAGGGCATACTAGGTTGTGTGCACTACTCTTATGCCTGTGGAGTAGGGCATGTGCACTACTATTATGCCTGTAGGCTAGCGCACATGTCAAAATGTGAGGTAAAACAGGGTTTTTCTAGCTTGCAGAGGGGTAAGTCAGGTCAAGGCATCATCTAAGGCCATCATGCTCTTCAATCCTAGTTGTCCTTTAGTGCGATTGACAGCTAAAGGTGATCATGGACAGAGAAGTGCAGATTTAACCTATAACAATAAGGATTGTAGGTTATGATTTGTTAAGGTTATGGGGTTAAAGGTTACATATTTTACTGTTCAAAATTGATATTCTTTAAGGGTTATAGGGGTATTGAGTTCTCCCTCTAAACCCTCTAACCCCCAATCTCTCTCTCTCTCTCACCCTTTAAAATCCTAACATCAAATTTTTCTCCATCTCTCTATGAGCACCTAACCCTAATTTCTCTCTCTTTTCAAGCCTCTTTGATCCATTTCTTTCCCTCTAAACCCATAAACCCTGATCTCTCTCTCTCTCTCTATCGCTCTCTCTCTCATCCCCTAACCTTCAATCTCTCTCTCTCTCTCTCTCTCTGAACCTTTAACAACTAATCTATCTCTTTCTATATGTCCCTTTAAACCCCTAAATGCCAATCCACCACTCTCTCTCTCTACCCTAATCACCAATCTCTCTCTCTTTAAACCTCTATCTCCAAACGTCTCTCTCTCTCTCTCTTTCTCCTAACATGGAACCACCAATCTCTCACTTTATTGAGCTCTAAACTCATAACCCTCTCTCTCTCTAACCCATTATACCCCAATACCTATCTCTTCCTATGTAATATGCTAACCACCATTTTCTCTCCCTTTATCTCTCTCTCTAAACCATTAAACCACAATATCTCTCTCTCTTTCTATATCCCTCACCACCAATCTCTCTCTCTATATATATAAACCCTAAACCCCAATTTGTCTCTCTCTCTCTAATATCCTAAGCCACAGTATCTCTCTCTCTAAACACCTAGCCCCCAATCTCTCTCTATATATAAACCCATAACCTCCAATCTCTCTCTCTATAAAATTGTAACCCCTAATATCTCTCTTTCTCTCTCTCTCTCTATTTGAACCACTAATCTCCAATAATTTTTTATCTCTAAACCCTTAACCACCAATCTCTCTCTCTCTCTCTCTCTCTCTCTCTCTCTATAACGCCTTCCTTGATACAATTGATTGATTATACTATTGAGGGCACTGATATTGAAGTGACCCAGTTAATAAACTTGAACAATGTGTCATGCTTTATTATTATTGAATGAAAACTATTGATTCACAAGCAAATGATGATTATGCTTGATTGATTGAGCAATATGATTGTGTTATGAATGAATGAAATAAATGATGCTTTTGACTCCATAGATGTGAATGTTCGGATATCCACATCATCTTTTTCAGGATCTTGCATGCAATTAGGGTTTGCATGCAAATTCTAGGGTTTGCATGCACTTTGCATGCATCCCAGTCACCAGGTTGATGCCTCCACCACCTTAGCCACCTTATTCTAGCACCCGGGAGCCACTTACTTCGGAGTTTTATCCCTCCTAGTCAGGAAGGTGCCCACTTCTCACCTACTGCCAGAGAAGGGTGCACTTCTTCACCTACCACTAGAGTTCCACTTCAGTTACACTCAGTTAGCTCCGATTCTCCCTGATTTGAGGCTAGTTTCACTCCCGACTAATTGTTTCACTTCCGTTGGACCTCCAGATTGACTAGATGACTTGTTCTGACTTTAGTTAGCCTCCCATGCGCCCTCCATTGAGCCCACTTCCCTATATCAGTGCTACACACTTCAGTTACACATATTACACTCAGTTAGACTCAGATTGACACCTGGATGATTGGTTCTTGTGCATTGATGACCACCACTGATTGATGATGAGGACTCCTAGTTAGAGTCAAGCTACTCCATTCAGTGATTCGAATGACCTCCTTAGGCAATTCGAATTGCTCAGTCATTATTACTTATTTTATTGTAATCATTCACCCTTACTGGGATATTGAGCACTGATGCATGTTTTGCACAGTTTTACACCATTTTTCTGAGTTTCATCTATTGTTATTGATTTACTTGTTCATTAGATCTGTTGTGACTAATTTTACATGGTATCAAAGCCATTGCAGGGACAAGATCTCTTTTCTACATGTGTTTCTACAGGAAGATTTGAGTAAATTGCTCAAAAATTACAAAAAGTTTTGGCATGAAAGATCTCAAGGGCATTCGCTCCTGTGCATGCAAAGCTTGAAAATACATCCAATACCACTCCAGAAGCTTGAGTTTCCACATAAATCCTGGATCTGATACATTGGACCCATTCAACATTGTTTGATCTCCAATCCCAGGTGTGATGCAACTCTAAAAGGGTGGATTGTTCGACCTCATTGTTCTTGGTTTATTGTGATTTGCAGGTTATTGTCTCCATCATTTGCATTTGCTACTCTTCCCTTGCAAGCTTCTCTACATCAGTGTGCACTCGCTCCTAGCAATGGAATACTCTTCTTCAAAGCCTATCCTCACCCCATTCAATTATTTTGATTGGAAAGATGATATGAAGATCATATTACGTTCAAAAGGTTACTACAGAGTCACTCTTGGTCTTGAATTGGAGCCAAACACCTTGTCAGATAGAACCAAACACTACAACAAGCTTGATGAAGCTTATGGTCTTCTTTGTCTCTCCATCTCCAAAGGTCTTCACTTCCATCTCAGCAGATTGAAGACTCCAAAAGCTATATGGGAGCAACTTGAAACACTATTTGGCAAGCAGGATGAGCTTAGGGCTTTTCAATTAGAGAATGAATTGATTGCCCTTAGTCCTGAGAATTTCGAGACCATAAATGAATTCTTCACAAAATTCAAGAACTTGAACTTGCAGTTGAAGAACAGTGGAGTCATCAAAGAGGATAAACAATTTATCCTCTCCATTCTCAGCAATCTTGGTAAATATTATTCGGTATTTGTCTCTACTTTCAATTCCAGTCGGCTAACTACCCCGAATTGGAAGATGCCTACCTTGAATTCCTTCATTGAGTCCATCACAAAAGAGCATGACAAGTTGATTCAAATGGGGTCCATAAGCTCCAAAGATTCAGCCCTATATGTTCAAGGACCCAAGATCTCGAATGGAAAAGCAAAGCAAAAGAAGGATAAGCCCAAATTCGAACCTCACAAGCAAAGAGAGAAAGGCAAACAGACAGATGCACCATCCAGTTCAAAGTTCAAGCAAAAGGGAAAAGAAGGCAACCAAAAATCTAAATGTACTTATTGCAACCTTGGATTTCATCCCAAAATTTTAGGTATGAAGAAGAATATAGATCAAATGTCCCTCCTTTTGGAAAAGAACAACATAACTCTTCCTGACGGTGCAAGGAAGAAGGATAGGAATGATGATCATGAAAGAGGACAAGCACTCATGGCAACTGTTTCGAAGCCCACTACTCTCTTGATAGATTCAGGTGCATCGAATCATATGGCTGCAAATATTGATTATTCTTCTTCATTCGATCTAAACAGCTCCATCCCCATCCATTTGGGAGATGACTCAAATATTTCTTCAAATGGCAAAGGTACGATTCATGTAGATCATGGAAGCTTTCAAAATGTTCTCTATGTGCCTTCCTTGGCTTCAAATCTTCTTTTTGTGTATCAAATGACACACATTGGTGAACCGAAGCAAGTTACATTCATCCCTAATACAGTTGAAATTTCTGATATCAAAAGTGGAAGACTTGTTGCAGTCAGAAAGGTAAACCACACTGCAAAATGCTATGAGTTTTCACACTTTATTCCGCTTGCAAAGCCCACTGCTCTTCACACACATGGTAATGAGGTTAGTAGGCTTTGGCATGAAAGATTTGGACATCTAAATTATAAGTATTTGCTACTGCTATCAAACAATTCCATGGTAGATGGTCTTCCACAACTCCGTTCCTCGAAGGGAATATGCACTGGTTGCATCATTGGGAAGCACCCTGAGCATAGATTCGACCGCGACAAAGCTATCAGAGATTCTATAGTTTTGGTGTTGATACATTTTGATATCAGTGGTCTTCTGCCCCATACGTCATTAAATGGTTCAAGGTATGTTTTGATATTTATTGATGATTTTTCCCGCTTTACACGGGTATTCTTTCTCAAAAACAAGTCAGAAGTGCTTGCAAAATTCAAGGATTTTAAGGCTTCTGTTGAGACTGCCACTGAGATCAAGATCAAAGCTCTTAGATTTGATAATGGTGGAGAATATATCAAGGACAAGTTGCTACAGCTTTGTGCCCAAAGCAGAATTCAGATCCAACATACAGTCCCCTACACACCCCAGCAGAACGGTGTAGCAGAAAGGAAAAATCGGTCACTGAAAGAGATGGCTACATGCATGATTGAATCAAAAGGTTTGGCTGCAAATCTTTGGGCTGAATAAATCAATGTTGCTGCATACATACAGAACTTTGTTCCACATTCATCCATGAAAGATATGACTCCTTTTGAAGCATTCTTTGGTCACAAACCGGATGTGTCATGTTTGAGAGTTTTTGGCTCTACTGCATGGGCTAGAATTCCTTCCAAGAAGAGACGAGCATTGGATCCACAAAGTATTGAGTGCACATTGATAGGATATGGGGAAGAATCAAAAGCATATAAACTCATGGATATCATATCTAAAAAGATATTCATAGAGTGCAGTGTGCAATTTGAAGAACCACTTCAAGATTTGCAACTAGTCGAGGAAGAGACTGTCGATTCACTGCCTTCACCAGAAGATCTGTGCAGCGATAATGAAGGTATGAGTTATGATATTTCTGATATTTTAGAAGCACATGATGATCATGAAATATCAGGTTCATAATCCGACCATTATGATCCTCCTCAGTTACCAAAGTGGGCCCAAAACACTCTTCAATCTGCTGGTTCAAACCTTGGAAATCTTGTTGATCCGATACGAACAAGAGCAGACTTTCAAAGAGTAGGTATGGATATTTCTATTGCTGATCCATTACTTCCTAATATTTTTTATTTGATGGCTGGTTCATATCCCACATCATACTATTCTTCCCACCGAGATCCGAGATGGCAAAGTGCCATGGATGAAGAGTACAATTCTCTTCAAAAGAACAATACATGGGAGCTAGTTTCTCTTCCACTTGGAAGAAAAATAGTAAAGTGTAAATGGGTCTACCATGATAAAGTTGATGCTGATGGCTCTATCAGAAAATACAAAGCAAGGTTGGTGTAAAAAGGTTTCTCCCAAGTCCAAGGAGTGGACTACACTGAGACCTTTGCACCAGTTGCAAAGATGGATTCCATCCGCCTTGTTTTGGCCATTTCCGCATCCAAGCACTGGGAAGTGCACCAAATGGATGTGAAGAGTGCATTTCTACATGGAGACCTTACTGAAGAGGTATATATGCAGCATCTAGAGGGCTACACATCAGATCCATCATTAGTTTGCAGATTGAAGAAATCTTTCTATGTGTTAAAACAGGCCCCAAGAGCTTGGTATGCAAAGATGGACTCCTTCCTTCTTTCTCAAAATTTCCAAAGATGAAAATCTAATCCGAATGTGTATCTTCAGTGAGTTAAAGGTAATTTGTTGGTTATTGTACTTTATGTTGATGATATTCTCATTACTGGTAGCACTCTTACTTCAATAAACAAGCTAAAAATTGCCTTAAATCTAGCTTTTGACATGAGCGATTTGGGTTTGCTGAGTCACTTTTTGGGCTTGGAGATAGCTCAAAATTTTGATGGGATCACTATATCTCAACAAAAATATGCTTCCGACCTATTATTGAAGTTTAATATGGCTGAATGTAAGGCAGCCCCATTCCCATTCCTCTCAGGAATCAATCTTGAGGAGGGAGATTCTACACCGCTTGCAGATTGCAGTATGTATCGACAGTTGATTGGTTCACTACTTTACTTGACACACTCAAGGCCTGATATTTCATATTCCGTGAGTGCCGTGTCAAGGTATATGCAGAAGCCCCATGAGCTTCATTGGCGGGCATCCAAGCGAATCTTGCAGTATGTGCAAGGTACGAAACATTTTGGCATACATTATGCTGCAGATTCTGAGCTTGATTTCATTGGTTTTACTGATTCAGATTGGGCAGGTTATAGCATTGATCAGAAGTCCACTTTCGGTTATGTTTTCATGATTGGTAATGGTGCTATCTGCTAGTCCAGCAAAAAGCAAGCAACCATTGCACTTTCTTCAGCAGAGGCAGAGTATCGAGGGGCAGTCAATGCCTGCATTCAGGCAGTTTGGTTGCAGGGTATTCTTTCCGAGTTTGGTTTTGGTGGCACTACTTCGACTGTCCTATTTTGTGACAATCAAAGTGCTATTAAGATCTCCACAGATCCAGTTCAGCAGCAGAGGACCAAACACATTGAGATTCCTATTCATTACATTCGACAGTTGGTGCATGATCGCACCATCATTCTGCAATATTGCCCTACTGATGAGCAAATTGCAGACATCTTCACCAAGAGCTTCACTGAGAAGAAGTTCTCTTACCTCCGTTCACTGATGGGGGTGAGTTCCATCATTGTGGAGATAGATTGATCCATTATTATGCTTTAGCTTGAGGGGGGGCTTTCTTCCCACTGGGTTTTCCCTCTTTCCTCACTTAGTTTATTTTCAACATTTTTTGGATTATTGTATTGGGGTGACCTTTGGTCTTAGTTACCAGGGCCCCACATTATTTCTTTCACATCATAGTCTAGCTTGAAGGGGGGTGTTCGGATATCCACATCATCTTTTTCAGGATCTTGCATGCAATTAGGGTTTGCATGCAAATTCTAGGGTTTGCATGCACTTTGCATGCATCCGAGTCACCAGGTTGATGCCTCCAGCACCTTAGCCACCTTATTCTAGCACCCGGGAGCCACTTACCTCATAGTTTTATCCCTCCTAGTCAGGAAGGCGCCCACTTCTCACCTACTACCAGAGAAGGGCGCATTTCTTCACCTACCACTACAGTTCCACTTCAGTTACACTCAGTTAGCTCTGATTCTCCCTGATTTGAGGCTAGTTTCACTCCCGACTGACTGTTTCACTTCCTTTGGACCTCCAGATTGACTAGATGACTTGTTCTGACTTTAGTTAGCCTCCCATGCGCCCTCCACTGATCCCACTTCCCTATATCAGTGCGACACACTTCAATTACACATATTACACTCAGTTAGACTCAGATTGACACCTGGATGACTGGTTCTTATGCATTGATGATGAGGACTCCTAGTTGGAGTCAAGCTACTCCATTTAGTGATTCAAATGAACTCCTTAGGCAATTCGAATTGCTCAGTCGTTGTTACTGTATTTTATTGTAATCATTCACCCGTACTGAGATATTGAGCACTTATGCATGTTTTGCACAGTTTTACACCATTTTTCTGAGTTTCATCTATTGTGATTGATTTACTTGTTCATTAGATCTGTTGTGACTAATTTTACAGTGAATACATGCCATTTGTTTAAATATAATTGAATAAATATGAAAATTCATGATGATAAACTTTATATGGTGCAACGCTACTAATGTGTGCTTTGAGTGTGTGCAGTAGCAGGTAAAATGAATTACCGACTGACTTTCAATGGAATAAAAGGGGTTGTAAGAACAAGAAATATACATAGGCATATGATGATGGACTGTCAACCCTGAAATAACATTCCACACATGGGTTAGAAGCCATATCATCTCACCCGGGGAAGCCTGTGTCGTACGGGAGAGGCCACAATGATTTGGCCACATATGATGTGTTGAGGGGCGCGAAATAAGGAATATCTTATTCCTCAATAGCCATTAGTCTCCATGTAAATTTAGTCAAAAGATCATGATAACGATTCCTGATCGCTACATAGTAAGCCCCACACAAGGACAAGGAAGTTGTCAGAAGGACCCATAAAAGTGTTACCTGGACAACGACAGGAAATGGAACTATTTGCACTCTTGCACTAGAACATTTAGGCATATATTAAATTTTTCATATGTAAATGTTAAATTGAGAATAATTGAATGAAAGAGCATTTTAAATTAAGAAATTATTGAAAGGTAATATTTGAGGTAGAAATTATGTACATCAATTTATCTAGGAAGACATGCGTTAGATTAAAATAAAAAATAAATAAATTAGAGATAATTGATTTTGAAACAAATCTAGATTATAAAATATCTAGAGTTTAAATCCACATGCACCCACTGATCTAGGGATTGGGATTTTAGAATAGGGATATTGAGTGTGGTCCATGTGATTTTGGTTGATAGCTGATATGGGGATTGGGAGATCTCATCTGAGGGTTCAGGCTTGTATGTTCTTGTGACCCTTATTTTCTTGGGGGACTGGGAGGAAGAATATTATTCATAGTATGGTAAGGAGCTCAACCAAGGAGTCTTTCGGTGATTGTGTCAAGATATGATCAGATTGCAATGGAAACAATGTCAAATTCTTCATCAATTACTAGATCAACCATCATGAAACAAGTTCCTTTCAAATTTTGTTATAAGTTGTATATGAAGTTTGAGAAAGATTTTATTGTAGTGATTTATTTGATCAAATAATTTATGTTTTAGTTATGGTGAACTATATATTGTTTCAAGTTCTGGATAGGGTCCTAGGGAGGGCCCTACACTCTCTCCCTCCATAATCCCCTAAACCCCAATCTCTCTCTCTCTCTCTCTCTAAATCCCTAACAATTGATCTTTCTCTTTCTATTTCTTTCTCTAAACCACTACATTTCAATCTATCTCACTCGCTCTCTCTCTCTCTCTCTCTCTCTCTCTCTCTCTACACCTAACCCCCAATCTCTCTCTCTCCCACTCTCTAAACCTATACCCCCTAATCTCTCTCTCTCTCTCTGGACCGCTAACAACCAATATCTGACTTTCTCTCTCTCTAGAACCCTAACCTCTAGTCTCTCTCTCCCTCTCTAAACACCTAGCCACCAATTTATATCTACCTCTCTAAGCCACTAAGCTCTCATATCCCTCTCTCTATCATTAAAACCCAGACCACCAATCTCTCTATTTCTCTCCCTATACCTCCACTCTCTCCATATGTCTAAATCGATAACCCCAAATTCCTCTAATTCTCTTTCTCTATCTAAACCTCTAACATTGAATCTCTCTCTCTCTCTCAATGCCTAACCCACACTTTCTCTCTCTATATGCTTAACCAACAATCTCTTTCTGTTTCTCCCTAAACCCGTAACCACCAATTTCTTTCTGTCTCTCTCTCTAAGCACCTAAACCCCATTCTCTCTCTCTCTCTCTCTAAACCCATAATCCCAAATATCTATCTCACTAAACACATAACCTCCAATCTCTCTCTTTCTCTAAACCACTAACCACCAATCTCTCTCTCTCTCTAAACCGCTAACCACCAATCTCTCTCTCTCTTTATCTCAACCACGGAGCTCCAATCTCTCTCTCTCTCTAATCCCCTAACCATCAATCTATTTATTTCATTCTATATTTCTCTCTCTAAACCCCTAAGCGTCAATCTCTCTCTCTTTCTCTATGAATCCCTAGCCCCCAATCTCTCTCTATATCTCACTCTCTAATTGCCTAACACCCAATCTTTCTCTCTCTCTCTCTCTCTCAACTCTTAACCCATAACTCCCAATCTCTCTCTTTTTATCTCTTTGTAATCCCTTTAGCTTCCAATATCTCTCTTTATGATCCTAACCCCTAATCTCTCTATCTCTCTCTCTAAACCCCCTAACCCCCAATATCTATCACTTTCTCTCTCTCTAGACACTTATAAACCAATCTCTCTTTATCTTTAAAACCCTAAACTATAGCCTGTTTCTCTAAATCACTAGTGTTGGTTGTGGAGCCTGATCTCCCAGATTCAGAGATATTATTATTCAACCGTGTTTGTACCCTAGATTTATATGATATGCAAAAGGACTGTACACTCACCCCAATGGGGGGGGGCGAAGCCCCTGAAGGAAATTTTTGGGGTTGTTTTATGGGACCATAGTTTTGGGTAACTCGTAGTATTTTCCTTGGTATTCCCCTTTATAAGAAAGACATTGTAATACAAATACGGTTGATGTATTAGGTATTATGCATCGTAAATATCTCTGAGATCGAAATGAGAGATTGTGAGATAGTAAGGAGGAAGTGCAGTGGATGTACTACAGGTTGTATCCCTTCATTTGCTAGATGGTATAATAATAAGGACTAGCAATTTCAGTGTGGATGTAGCCCATCTTGGGTGAACCACGATATATTGGTGTCTCTCTTGTAATGTGTTTGTGTGCTTATGTTTGCATCTTGTTTATTGGTATTTCTATGCAATCTTGTTTTTCTAACAATTGGTATCAAAGCCAAAGGTCTATTTCGTAGATAAACCTGCAGGAAACTAGGGTTTCTAGTTCGACTGGGAGAAATGGCGAAAGAAGGAAATTTAAGGTCGATAATTTTAATGGCCAAAACTACCAGTTATGGAAGATGCAAATGGAGGACTATCTGTACCAAAAGGATCTATTCCTGTCATTAGGAGGAGAAGCAAAACAGTCGACGACTATGAAGGAAGAAGAATGGGAGGTTCTTGATAGAAAGGCACTGGGAACAATATGGTTGTCCTTTGCTTTGTCGGTGGCCTTCAATATCTCAAAAGAAAGACAACGAAGGGTTTGATGAGTGCATTGAGTAAGCTGTATGAAAAACCCTCGGCCTCCAACAAGGTATTTCTAATGAAGCGTTTATTTAATATGAAGATGTCAAAAGGTGGATTTGTTGTTGATTATTTAAATGAATTTAATATGGTTACAAATCAACTAAGTTCTGCAAGTGTGAACTTTGATGATGAGGTTAGGGCCCTTCTAATACTTTGTTCATTTCCAAAAAGATGGAATAGCTTGGTCATGGATGTAAGTAACTTTGTCTATTGTTCAAAAACCTGGAAAATACGAAGAAAAATCAAAGGTGAGACTGTCATGTCCCAAATTTGGCATTGGGTCACAAGGGCCTAAGCCAAATGACCATATTCATGAGAGTTGTCAAATTGACGTTAAGGGTCAAAATATTGCCTAGGAGGAAAATTACTAGTTTCCTAGGTTGAGGGTGGAAGCTTTGGGATTTGACCTAAAGAGGATAATAAATGATGTTTGCACATCAAAATGGCATAAATATTTAATAAAGGAGATAAATAAATAAATACAAGAGAAAATCAAAGTGGCAATTGATAATGAAGACATATGGAGGATGTGGGACCCACACAAGCTAGATTTTCCATGCCACATGGCATCCTACTCTTGCCATTTCGAATCCATAAGAAGCCAAATTTTCTTAGGGTGAGTTAGAAGGTCAATATACTTGGCATGAGTCATGTAAGGCCGAATTGGAGTGGAAGAATAACTCCCATGGAAGAGGAAGAGACAATTTGGAGCTAGTGAGACACTTGGGCTAGATTCCCTAGCTCTATGACAACAATGATGAAGCTGCTATGAAACCTGTGACACAAATAATACCTAAGGGATGACATATAAAATTTATGACATGTTAGGGCTAAAAATAGCCTCCAAGAGGGCTCATAAGTGAGTTAGGGCAGCCAAAGAGACACCAATTCGAATTGGGAGAAGGAGAGGGCTAGAATTGGATGGACAAGTGGCATAGTTGGGAACCTCTTCCCAAATTGAGTTGGAATGAATCTATTGGAAGGAATTCAACCCATGGAGGACATTAAAAGTTTATAAAACTCATGAAAAAATAATAATGGCATCTTTTTATCATTTCAAAACTTTGCAACTGCATTTGTGAAGAGGGAGAGCTAGTGGATGACTAGTTTCTTGCCTTAGACATTTTCGAGGGTGGAAAGGCCATTCAGAACATTAATTTGGAGATTTATTGGAGTATTTATTTGCAGCTATAATCTACAGGGCACCTCATGGTTTCTTCTAGTGCAGCTCACTCCTTCAACAATTTTCAATTTTCATGGCATATTCTTGATCCTTGAGGGAGGGCTTTTTTGGAGAGCTCTTGTACTCTTTGGGAGAGCTTCTCATGATCCATTTATGTTTTAATATGATTAATATACTCTATTATTCATATCCATAAAGTTTCAGTTCGAAATATCAAGTGGTTGTATGTAAAATTGATGATTATTGAGCAAACAATGACCATTCCCCCACTAGATTGATGTATACCAATGTATTGATGATGATTTCGAATAGAAGAATGTTTCTATGATATATTTATGATATATGGACTTCCATTGATGAGTATTACAAGTTTCATGTTCAGCACTTAAGCATTTGGAGCCATATTGCTCAGTTTTATTTCATTTGAAGAAGATTTAATGCTATTTCCCCCAAGGTAAAAACTAGTCTTCTTGCATCTGATTTAAGGGAGTTATAGCAGGCATTAAAAGTTGAATGGTGATTCATATGAGTACCTGTTGATGTAATTTATATGTCCCATACTTACATTAAGAATTTCTAGTTGGATTGAGTGCATTTGGAAAGTCATTTTCATCATCTACCCTAGGGGATTTGAACCACAATTTTACTAGTAAAACTCCATGCATTGATCAGATTTCCAAAGTGAGTTGTAGAAGTCATTTGATAGTTAAAAGACACCTATAAAAACCATTTTTATGTATTAGCATCATTCATACACCTACTAGTACATTTGAGAGCATTTGGATCTATTTAGAGCCATCTACCATTGGGGGTTTGAACCTCGAAATTACTAGTTATCTTCCCTACTTTGTCCATATTGTAAATTAATGTGCAGAAGTGTTTTAAGGGTTTTTGTTATCGGAGAAAAAATCCTATGGCTTGGGGTAGACCACAACAGACAGATGACTACCAAAAATAAACTCAATTCTCAATACAGTGTCAATTCTCAATATAGTGTTATATAATTGACAATGCTAAGATAATGTAGAACACAACCAATCTCGATCCAACGTTTGATGTAGATCCCCGTTGAAGCTTTCAATCCACACACACTTTCAATCGATGCACTTGAACCTGCAAATTAGTCTTGACAGCCAATATACAACAAGTACATATAATCTATGAAAGACATTGACATCATCAATAACAATGGTCCATAATATCATAAGCAAATGCAACCCAATGTGATATAAACAACATTAACAACATTAATGGATGAGAATATGAATATTTCTACTAATAAACAAGAAGAAGTACAATGTGATACAACCTCTTGTCGACAACCAATCCAAACCAAGAACTAGGTCAATCCATTTCTGCCTCCACCACTTGAATCCTCCATGAAAGGCAAACTCAAACTATGATAGGAGTTTGGAAGGTGAACATAATAGGTTCACAACAACTAGGATCAATGAGTGTAGACACAATATGAAGAAAAAAATCCACTAGAGTTATCTTTCTTTCTCTTTCTCCTCTCTTCCATATGCCATAAATGCTCAATATATAGCCTTCCAAAGGTAAGTGAAAGGACACATTGAGGCGTTACTAGGAAAATGGAGGGCCAATCGTCACCCTAAGACCGCTTTTTGGGAGTAAAAGGTAATTTATTAGTGATTTTTACCATTTTACTTGATACCCACGGGCTATAGTGATGCAGCTCATGGGTACGCGTGCTATACTGATGCAGCAAGCATACAGGAATAAAAATAAGGAAAAAAGTGTTCTGAAGGACATAAAGTGTTTATGAGTCAGTGAAATGGATCCCAAGGGCCAAATAGTGTCAATGCTCACAAGGTGGAAGATTACATTATAACAAATGCCCCCTAATGTGTGAGGTCAAAGAATGGTGCTACGATGGCTGAAATACATTATAAATCTAAGAAGTGGAGTGATGGGGAGACAAGTGGAATGATCAGCTCACTCGTCATAATACAATAATATCTCTAGATACATATCGATGTGATACAACAATTTGATACAATGGCCATGAATAGGCAGTACATAGTGAATACATGTCATAAGTGATCATAGCCATGATCCCTCTTCAGTAAGATATGGTCCCCGCTAAAAAGGAATAACTGGTGCAAACTGGAGGTACAAACTGCTGAAGTCTGAGAGGTGATATCTCAGATGTAAAGTCACGATCATAAGTAGCATACTAAATGCCACTATCTCTTGGTATCTTCTACACAAATTGTCTACGGTGCAAGTCCCATCAAGTGAATAAAGGGTGTTGAGGTCGAACCTGATGTGATATGGTCTGATTACCGGTCAATAATGTAAACTGTTAACTGACACGAGATAACCCACCAATAATGAAAATGGTCATTAAGGCACAGAGTACAATCGTCGAAGTGTGAATAGATGTGGTGAAGTCGAACACTAAGATGAATCCATCAATTAGGGGAAATTGATGTATTCCCAAAACTGTCGATAGCGAGAGAACCTGCCACTAATGACTGCAAGCCTCAAGGTACTCAACCGAGCTCTAAGCCTCAAGTTCCGAAATAAATGGGTTGAAGTCGACGAAACGAGACTTGGTGGAGGGATGGCATTAAGGAATCCCCCATCGACTAGCACGAGGTACCAGCTATGATGAAAGATTTGGAAGAACTCAGGTAGAACGGACTGACTCAATAAGGATGGCTGACATGCAATAGTCAAGAGATCTGAAGAGTGGCCGACACTAGTTTCAGGACTTCCTCTGAACAAGAGCATGAGCAGATGGATAGACTGAGGCATCATAGACTCGATATAATACTATGCGACATAGGAGGCATCAACAAAGGGCTCCCTAGTGACTGGAAGCTTAACCAATTGGTGCAGTAGAACTGAAAAATGAGTACAGCTCCTAAGGTCCAACTATAATTGTTAATTTTTTAGCATTAATTCAATATACTCTAGGATATTTACTAAGAGAATAACATGTACATTATATCAACGCATATCAATCATAGCAAGCATATCAATTATCACAAGAAGCAACCATAAGAGACAATGAACACATAGATTTTCTGTGGGGAAAACCCTAAGGTGAAAAACCCCACAACTTTCTCAGAGATAGATAGAGAAATAGTACAACCAAAGTACAACCCAAGTACAAGAGATAGACTCCTCCTAGTAGCTGATCCTCCTCCTCACATGTGCGCCACTTTCCGAGTGATGTAGAGTGAGATAATGAGATGATCTAAATAAAGATCTCCTGATCTCTATTTATACTTGTCCTAACCTGCCTAATAAACTAATGAGGCCGACTTGTCTAACTTAGTCTAATAACCTCAGGTTACATTAATACAGGCTGACCCCTCACTAGGTGGTCTAATAACCAATCAGCAAGCTAACACACTTGCAAAACTTGTCAATACAAATGACAACACTTCTGTATAGAGGAATAATACATCTCTATAGGAGTATAATAAATATATACATGAAATACATTTCAAAGTTACATATACATCAACACTCCCTCTTAACTAGGAAGGTACTTCTCGACACAGATCATTTAGCACAAGTCTTCTTCTCTGGATCATCGTCATCGATGCATTGTCCTTGAATCATCGTCATCATCACTGCTGCTGCTATCTCAATCAATCTCTGAATCTACTCGTCATAGGAAGTTCTACAGAGCTAGTCCTTTTTCATATTGGATGTAGGCCCACCACCTGCAGGTCTTCATCATCAATGGCCATACTATGGATCCCAGGATTGATTACGTGCATCAACAAAACCTAGCGCAGACTATAGGTCCTTTTACATGTTGACCTTCACAAAACCTATGCAGAGCATCCCAGGATGTTACGAGCACACTGCTCTACCTGTCTGGATCTTGATAGAGCATCCCAGGCTATTACGAGCACACTGCTCTACCTATCTATATTTTAAAGGATCTTTTCTATGTGAAATTTCGCAAAACCTACTCAGAGCATCCCAAGATGTTACGAGCACACTAATCTACCTGTCTAGATATCGATAGAGCATCCCAGGATGTTACGTGCACATTGCTCTACCTATCTTGATTTGAAAGGATCTTTTCTATGTGAAACCATAGAAAAACCTACAAAAAGCATCCCAGGATGTTACAGGCACACCGCTCTACCTGTCTAGATCTCCCAGGATCTTTTCTATGGTACATGCACAACCTATCCATGGACATAGAGTATCAACCTGATACTCACCATCCATCATCCTGATGTACATCATCATATGATCAACCTGATCATCATCATAGCATCAATCCGATGCATATCATCTGGAGCAACATCCCGAAGCTCATCATCTATGATCATCCTGATCAATTAATGCACCCACCTAATGCATACCAAGTATCTACCTGATACAAGTCATCATACATGATCTACATGATCATCCAATGTATCTACCTGATACATATCATCAAACATGATCCACTTGATCATACAATGTATCCACCTGATACATACACAAATACATGATCCACCTGCTCATACTGTACCAACCTGATACATTCATAAATATAAACGATCCAACTAATCATATCCAGCATCCAACATGATGTATAAATACATAAATGATCCAACTGATCATATCCAGCATCCAACATGATGCATACATGCATAAATGATCCAACTGATCATATCCAACATCCAACATGATGCATAAATACATAAATGATCCAACTAATCATACAGAGCAGAAACTAGAACATCATCATGATGCTCATCATCCAGCGCTTACATCCATAGCCATGTGAAGGATCCTCCTTCCACCATGCTTGGAATGGCTTCAGTAAATGTGTCCATCACTTCTTCCTCGAAGTGTCATTGATTTGAAGAACACTGAGCCTCTCTTGGAAGTACTCGAACTTCACTCTGGCTAGTGGCTTCATCAGCGCATCTGCAATCTGCTCATCTGTTGCAACATACAGAAGCTTCACTGCTCCCCTCTGCACCATATCCCTGAGATAGTGATATTTGATCTCTATGTGTTTCGACCTATCATGGAACACCGGATTCTCATACAGCTTCACACAACTCTAGTTGTCACAAACGATACTAGTAGCCTCCAGTGGTAGATCAAATAACTCAGATAGTAGCTTCTGGAGCCATACTACCTCACAACTACCTGAACAAGCTGCAACATATTATGCTTCGGCTGTACTTAGTGCTACGCAGGACTGCTTCTTGCTAAACCAAGAGATCACACCTGATCCCATATTGAAGTAGCACCCAGATGTGCTCTTCCTATCTAGAGCACTGCCTGCCCAATCTGAATCAACATAACCTTGTAGGTTAAACTTTTGATTCACATCATACTTGAGCCCATAATCAACTGTACCCTTCAGGTACCTCAGAATATGCTTTACAGCAACCAGCTGAACACTCCTCGGATCCATCAAGAACTGGCTCAATGTGTTCACCGCAAAGCAAATATTTGGTCTCATGTTCGTCAAGTACATCAAGGACCCATTCATCTGATGATACATAGTGACATCAACCAGATCAGATGAAGCATCACACAAAAGCTTCAGGTTCGATGCCATAAGTATGGCCATGGCCTTGTAGTCCATCATCCCGAACCTCTTCAGCATCTCTACTGCATACTTCCCTTGTCCAAGTAAGATCCCATCTGCACTCTGCCACACTTCCATGCCTAGAAAGTAGTGCATCATCCCCAAGTCCTTCATCTCGAACTCAACAGCAAGCTTCCTCTTTGTATCAGCAATTAATCTATCATCTCCTATTACAAACAGGTCATCCACATACAATAGTAGATCACTGGATTGCCTTCCTCAACCTTGTAATAAAGGTTGGAATCTGCTTTACTCTTGGTAAAGCCGAAACTGGATAAGAAACTGTCCATCCTACCATACCAAGTTCTAGGAGCCTGCCTTAAGCCATACAAGGTTTTCTTCAATCTGCACACATATGACTCTTTATCATGTGTTTCAAAATCTAGTGGTTGTTCCACATACGCTTCCTCTTCAACTACACCATTCAAGAAGGCAGTCTTGACATCCATCTGGTGTATCTTCCATTTCATCACTGCAGCCAGAGCAAGTACTGATATGATGGAAGTGTACCTTTCTACAGGGGCAAAATTTTCTTCATAATCTATTCCCTCTTTTTGAGAGAAGCCATGAGCTACGAATTTTTCCTTGTATTTCTCTATGCTGCCATCTGCAGCATGCCTGATCTTGTAGATCCATTTGGAAGTCACCACAGACATCCCTTCAGGTCTTGGGACAACATCCCAAACATCTTTCTTCATTATTGATTGGTATTCTTCGACCATGGCATCCTTCCATTGTTTATTTTCGGTTGCTTCTTCATAACTGGAATGTTCTTTGCTCGTGATATCACAGAGTAAAGCAACATAGCTAGTATGTGATCTAGTTCTCTTCTTTGCTCTGTGTTTTTCTTTTGGAATGCCATATCTTTCTACATCTTGAATGAGCTCTCTAGCCCATGTAGGTTTTCTCTTGTGAAAGTTATTCTCATGAGGTGGATCTATAGATTCTTGCAGATCTTCAATTTCACGATTAACATTTGGAATTGCTTCAGACATGGTAGTGTCTTGAAATTTGGTTTCCTTAGGTTCTTCATGATCTTCAACAGGTGTCTTCCTTGATTTGATGAATGCTGAGTTTTCATTAAATGTCACATCCTTGCTGACATCAATCTTCTTGAACCTTGGAAAGTATATTCTGTAAGCCTTCGAGCTTTCACTGAAACCCACAAAGATACCCTTCTTTCCTGAAGGATCTAGCTTCGTCCTCTTTTCTTTTGGGACATGAGTGTATAGTAGACAACCAAATATTCTTAGATGGCTGAATTCAGGTTTCTTACAAGAAAAGAACTCTTTTGGTGTCTTGTTGTCCAATATCTTATGGGGTGTTCTATTCTGCACATATAAAGTTGTTCTAGTTGCTTCTGCCCATAGATGCATAGGTAGATCCTGGTCATGCAACAATGCCCTTGTTGCTTCCGTGATTGTTCTATTATTTCTTTCTGCAACTCCATTTTGCTGTGGATTGTAAGGAGCAGTCAACTCCCTCTTAATCCCTGAATCATTACATAGCTTCTTGAAGTCACCTGAAGTGAATTCTCTGCCATTATCGGATTTGAAAGTCTTGATATTCTTATCAGTTTGGTTTTCCATCAAGGTTTTGAATTCCTTGAACTTATCAAATACTTCATCTTTGTTCTTCAAGAAGTAAACCCAAGTCTTCCTGGAGAAGTCATCAATGAAAGAGACATAGTAAACATACCCACTCAGAGAACTGGATGACATTGGACCACATACATCAGAGTGGATGATTTCCAAGATTCCTTTAGCCTTGCTTTCACTGCTTGGAAATGCTTTCTTTATGTTCTTTGCTTTTGCACATCCCTTGCAAATACCTTCATGCTTTGTCTTGATTTCAGGAAGACCCTCTACAACCTTGCTTGCAATTGGAAGTTCCCTATAGTGTATATGAGCAAGCCTTCTATGCCAAAGTTCACTTGGCTCCATGGACTCATGTACCATGGCATGTTCAGGTTGTCCCTTAAATTTATACAATCCTCCCTCTTTCTCTCCAATCACTACTGCATCATCTATGGTTTTACTCTTTGGCCACATGAGTACTTGGCCATCTACAAATGCAACTCTCATTCCCTTTGCATCTAATGTAGATATGGAGAGTAGATTCTTCTTAAGTCCAGGTACATAAAGAACTTCTTTCATCTTCAAAGACTTCCCAGAGTCTAGGTTGTAAGAAGCCTCACCACTACCTTTGATAGGGTATTGATAGTCATCCCCAAGTTTCACTTTATGGGGTGATTCATGTTCAGATAGATTTGCAAAAGATTCTCTAAACCCACTCATGTGTTTGGAAGCCCCACTATCAATAACCCAATCATTACAACCATGAGAGATCGTACCTATGAGAGCAAAGATTAAGACATATTCATCTTCACTTGATGAGTCATCACTTTCTGTTCTAGCCTTCTTCCTGGGAGGCTCATCATCCTCAGCAGCATGAGCATGATATCTTTTCTTGTTATACTTCTTCTTCTTGTTGAATTTGTTGTTATTGGCTTTCTTCTTCTTGAGACAATTTGACGCAAAGTTTCCTAATTCATTACAATCAAAACATCAAACATGAGAGAGGTCTTTCTTCTTATAATGGGGGTGAGAATGTTTCTTGTTATGAGGCCTCTCCCTCTTAAAATTGTTTCCCTTGGTGTGAGCTGTGAGAGCTTGATCTTCATTCCCCATCTTTTCTTCTCGGGCCACAAGCCTAGCTTCTTCTTGAGAGCATTCCTCCCATAGTCTACTAAAAGAGATCAATTTCTTTCTTGCACAGATTCCTTGAATAAAGGAATCCCATGACCTAGGTAGGCCATTCAAAGTAGTCATAACCAATTCACCATTATCCACTACTTCATCCATAGCTACAATTTGTTCCTTGATCTGAGAGACCTTGGAGAAATCAAATTGAATGGTCTCTCCATTCAACAGCTTGACCCCTTTCAATTGATTCTGCAGAGTCATCTTTCGATTTATGTTCTTCCCTTCAAATAGCTTGGTTAGGGAGTCAAACATCTCCTTGGGTGTCTTCATAGATGACACATGTGGTATGAGATGGTCTTTGATAGAATCAACAATGATTCTCTTAGCCTTGACCAAGTTTGTTTTATGTAGGGCCTTAGCCTCTTCTCCCTCTGGGACAGGGACCTCTTCACTTATGTAAGTGTCCAATTCATTTTCTTCCAGGATTAACCCAATACTATACTTCCATGCTCAAAATTTATCATCCCATTCAAGCTTATCCACAAGCTTGGTGTGGTGAGACATCTTAAGGAGTACTTCAAATGGAAATAGAAAATATTTCGGTCTTACCACTTGATTTGCTGAAAACTGGATCTGGTCCTGGATTAGGGTTTGTTAGAGAAAACCTAAAAATTCAAGATGTGAATTTCAACTTTCTAAAAGGATAGAAAGATGCACCTTGATGAACTGATCTGCCTAATATACTCAAAATTTGAGTTCTGCAAAGTTTCCCCCTTCAAAAATGCCTTTGAGTCTTTCTGGATTCACTAAGGAGGACCCTAAATTAGGGTTTGAGTTTCCCGAAGTTCTATCTAGCCAAAAATCTCGATCCAAAGCTCTAAACTTTGATTTTTCCAAGGAGCTTCCAGCTGTGTCTTCATATTTCAGAAATTCCTATTTTTTAGGAAACCCTAATTTTTAGGGCCAAAACCGAAAGTGCTCAGAATTGAATTCTAAATGGACATATAGATTCAACTTGCTGAGGAGAGTCAATCTATCATATTACTTTTCCAAAATATGTGGAGAGAAACCCAATAAACAAGAAACCCTGGTTTCCACCACTGCACAATGTCTTCTTCTCAGGTTAGCTTTCATACCATGTTAATTTTTGAGCATTAATTCAATATACTCTAAGATCTTTACTGAGATAATAACATGTACAGTATATCAATGCATATCAATCATAGGAAGCATATCAATCATCATAAGAAGCAACCATAGGAGACAATGAACACACAGAGTTTCCGTGGGGAAAACCCTAAGGTGAAAAACCCCACAACTTCATCAAAGATAGATAGAGCAATAGTACAACTAAAGTACAACCCAAGTAAAAGAGATAGACTCTTCCTAGCAACTGATCCTCCTTCTCACATGTGCACCACTTTCTGAGTGATGTAGAGTGAGATAATGAGATGATCTAAATAGAGATCTCCCGATCTCTATTTATACTTGTCCTGACCTACCTAATAAACTAATGAGGCGACTTGTCTAACTCAGTCTAATAACCTCAAGTTACATTAATCTGGGCCAACCCCTCACTAGGTGGTATAATAACCCATCGGCAAGTTAACACACTTGCGACACTTGTCAATACAAATGACGACACTTCCGTATAGAGGAATAATACATCTCTATAGGAGTACAATAAATATATACATGAAATACATTCTGAAGTTACATATACATCTACAATAGTCCCAAATCATAATGTATGGAGTGGAATGAGTGCTCTATTCAAAGGCGACACAATAGCTGCCAACAAGAAGTAGTAACCATAATCCCATCCGGCTTTTCGCAATATTTGATTTTTTTTTGTCTTTTTCATATCTGGAAAGCTTGAAAAGGAATAAAATTGCTTATAGTACAATAATCGAGGGAACGAGTGTCAAAGAGAGTAGACAAGTCCCAAGCAGTGGAAAATACCTATGATCAATGCAAGGAAGTGCGTGCAACATGTGGACACTTGGGGGGGTGTTCCCTCGGGGTCAAAAGAATCATCAAATTGTGAATGACAAATGTAAGCTCTACAAGGCTCGACAGGGAAAGTGCTCAGGCACAAGGCCAATAACTGAGTAAGCGGGAGCTAGCACAAGGCTCAAGGGGCAAGCAGGATGATGCAATGCAATCACAACTTGGAATACTTCAGGGGAGGAGTCCTTATGGCAGATGGCCAACATAATACAAAGTAAAGTATGAGTCTTTATCGCAATGTCATGGCATAACTACAAAGGACTCCCAATCCTAGAGAGAAACAACGGCATGGGCACTGAAAGGCAAAAAGGGGCTCTAACTAAGGCACCCATGTTCGGAAAGGCCCTACCGCTAAATAACGACACTTCTATAACATTGTGAAGGCTCTGTGTCGGTTAAGAAGTGGGGTCACACCTAGGGTAAATGAAAATGGTCAAAAGGTAAAATGCATGATCCATGTGAAAGTGGCATCTAACCTATATGCCGAGTGTGAAATATACTTGGGGTACGTGCGAAACGGTTGGAAATGACTCTCACTGAAGAAATCTGGTAAAAAGTACTACTCCATGACATTATATTAGTCCGGATCAGCATAAAATAGCGAAAACTATAGAGAAGTGGGTATCATAAATTATAAATAGTAACAAAAAATTACAATTCACAATTCATTTTTACTATTCACCAATTTGGAGCCAAGTGGTTAGTTTTCACCTCAACGTTCGACTGCTGATTCCGGGAGCTACAAGCGTCCATTTATCGATCCGTCAGGAGCAGGTTGGTAGTCTCATCCATCTCTTCCATTTGCATGCTTTTAATTTAATTTTTGATGGTTGGAATTTTCATGTGGCCAAGCCCTAAATGGTCACGGGCGTACCCACGGGCTATAATTATGTGGGTCGCTGGTAGGGCTGGGTAGACGTGGTCAACGCATGCATTTCCCGTGGGTACCTGCACCTATATACAAATTAACCCATGGGTAAGTCTGTGAGTTTGGTTTTTTAAATAAGATTGACTGAAAAAACTTGTTTTTTCTCCTCCAGGATGGTCCTAGAATGGACAGAAAGGGAGCATGACCTCGTGGATGAGGCCATTCGCAATGATTTTCCAGCACCACAAGCATTACAAGCATGTGGGCTCTACACGTTTTGGAGTGTTAGGGGTTTAAGGGCCCAAAACCAACTACTCCAGTGCTTGATACAATACTGGGATATAGACCCAGAGAACTTCGACCTTGATGGGCAGGTACTATCACTGGAAGTGGATGATATCTACTTCATTACTGGTTTGTCCCGCTGAGGTGAGGTGGCAAGCCTTCTGTCTCGTTTAGTGGGATCAGGGATTATAGTGGCTGACTACATAGAACGGTATTGCGCTCCCGATACCCGTACGATGGGGAGTCAAATACACATCAAACATATAGTGCAGCTTGACATGCAAGCTGTAGTGGCTACCTTAGTATGGATTACAGGTTCAACAACCCTTCACCAGGATTTGAGACTAGTTATGTTCTATGCATCATAGTGTATGAGGCCCATGAGATATGATTGGTGCACCATGCTACTAGGGTCCATGAAGACCCAGTTAACAGAGTGCAAGTAGGGAAAGGAAAAAAACTTTGGTTATGGCTGTATTTTGTGCAGTTTCTTCTTTGAGTGGGTTTTGGGACTCAGTCTGAGGGTTGAGCTCCCTCCTCACAGTCTCCGCAACACAGCCCTGACCCAATGGGTGGAGGTCTTAACGCGACATGGTGGTGGCCAAAAGGCATCGCCATTCACTGATGAGTTCTTTCACTAGTGGGACCGATAGGTCATCGCTATAGAGGACTATCCCTATGTAGGGATAGACTTCCGATAGGACCGTGACATGCCGCTGCCACTAGGAGCAGCGTTTGGAGACATTGGTGAGTTACTCTTTTTGTGTTTTTTGGTATATCAAATTTTTATGGATTTTTTTATTATAAATGAGAATGAAAAAATATTTTTGGTGGTGGTATCATGTGTTAATATTCTACTGTTTGCTCGCAGACAAGGGTCCGGTGAGACACCAGGGCTTCCCAAGACATCATCAACGAGGCAGAGGTGATGAGGTGATAGGTGCCGCAGCCGAGCGCACATTACAGACCCTGCGGAGCAACATGTCCCACATGGTCAATAGGGTACCTTAGGTAGAGATAGCACAGCTCTCGGAGGAGATGTAGCACCAGGTAGTGGGAGTGTCAGGTCCCTAGGTGCGGTTATTACAGCGTTTAGTGACTGCAGTATGCTATTACTATGAGACACATCCTACCAAGGCAGAAACTAAGCCTCCTCATAGGGCTTCGATATCTCGGAGTCCTATTTTTGTATCGATATGTATATTTTTTAGGGCTACGGGCTCCAGTTTTGTATCATGACACTACCATTTTTTGGACACGATATTTATATACGACCTATGGTTTTCTGGTTCTACTATGTGTGTATGTACAAATGTATGAATGTATCTTCTATTTGTGTGCTTCACTATGGATGTTATGAATGTGACAAATGCCAATCTAGTACATAATTAGCATATGCATCAGATACATGATTAAAACTTCTAGGAACATGAATGTATGTAATTGTCACCTACCCAATTTCTGAAAATAATATTTTATTCTACAAAATTCTTTATGTTAAATTTAATTTCAAAGTTTTGAAATTATGACCAAGTTGGTCAAGGATTGAATGTAATTACTGAATATTATTATTTAAATAAATTAATTAGGAGACAAACACCCAAGGAGACTGTTAAATGAGTGTTCACTGACCCACTAGAGAGGAATGGAAGCTATTGGAAGGTATGGGACAAATGGCAGCAATTTCACTTCACCACTAGCTGTTGGTTATGGGATAACTACCCTTAAGAAAGTGACATTATCCCCAGGTGGTGGGAGTGAGAAGCCAGCTCATTTAATGACCTAGTAACAACTGAAAAGGCCTAGACAGCTTACATAAGGCAAATTCGAATTGAGTAGGCAGCTCCTTACACAAAAATATTTTTGCAGGAATATTTCCTCATGTGCATCAGGTGATCATTGTGATGAACCTGCAACAGATAATTAATAAAACACGCAATATTTGAGATCGCAGAATACTTTTATTGATCGCAAGCCACTTTGAGGGGGAAACCTCCTTTGAGCAAGCTCAATACAAAATAACTTCACCGTGCCTTCCTTGGCCTCAACACACACTTATATACTAAATATAGGCTCCAATACTATGGGTCAAAACCATGGGCCAATACAAACTATGGATCAACAAATACTACAGGCGGATTACAAAGCATATGCGCCCAACAACAATAACACAAACTATGGATCAACAATTACTACAGGATGACTTACAAAGCATATGCATCCATGTCCAAGAGAAGGATTGACATGGGTTCCTAACATCCCCTCCCCCTTAGAAAATGCTTTGTCCTCAAAGCTTTAGATGTGGAAATTGTCACTGAATCTGAAGGAGTGGTTCCCATGTAACATCCTCAGGCTGCATTCTGTGCCACTGAATTAAGACCTCTGTGATAGAGCGAGAGCGAATCTTATGAGTGTGCTTATTGAGGATGGTCTCCAGCTCCAAAAGGATGGATCCTTCATTATCCATTTCTGGTAAAATAGTTTGTCCTTTGATGTTGGTGCCAAGAACTTTCTTCAGACAAGAGACATGAAATACTGGATGAATGCAGAAAGAAGGAGAAAGTTCCAATTTATAAGAAACAGATCCAATCTTCTAAAGAATCCTGTATGGCCCATAGAACTTTGGAGCAAGCTTATGACGCCCTTTGAGTTTCAGTGAGGATTGCTTGTAAGGCTGGAGACGAAGAAAAACCATATCACCTGCTTCAAAAGTGCGCTCAGAATGGTGCTGATTAGCTTGTTGCTTCATGCGATTTCTTGCCATGTGAATATTTTCGTGCAAAATGCGAAGAACCTCATTGCGGTTTCGAAGGACCATGTCAACTGCCTAAACTGGAGAACTGCTGGGGGTATATGGAAGAAGAATTGGTGGTGCCTGACCATAAACTGCTTCATATGGAGTCATTTTAGAGGTAGTGTGGTAAGAGGTATTGTACCACCATTCAACGAGAGGGAGCCACTTTTCCCACTGATGTTGTTGTTCAGAGGTGAAGCAACGAAGATAAGTTTCCAAGCATTTATTGATAATTTAAGTATGACCATCTATTTGTGGGTGATACCCTAAACTCATCTTCAGTTTGGTGCCAGTGTGGCGAAATAGTTCTATCCAAAAATGACTGGTGAAAGTCGCATCACGATCCGAGACAATGGAAGAAGGCATTCCATGAAGACGAAAGATCTGGTCCAGAAAAATTTGAGCAACAGAGGAGGCTGTATAGGGATGGTTGAGAGCACAAAAATGATTATATTTGGAGAGGCGATCAACCACAACCAAAATCACTGTCTTCCCTCCAGATTTAGGGAGTCCTTCAATGAAATCCATAGAAATATCTATCCAAATCTGGGTAGGTATGGGTAAGGGGTTGAGCAATCCTGGAAGGAGTGTCATTTCACCCTTATTGCGTTGGCAGGTATCACATTCAACCACCATCTATTGAATTGTCCTTCTCATGACCTACCAAAAGAAGTTACGCCGTGCTCGTTCATTACGTTTTGAGGAACCCAGAGTGCCCTAACGACGAAGAAGCATGGAGTTCATAGAAGATAGCTTGTTGAAGATCTGTGCTCTGGGGAAGCACCAGACGACCCTTGTATCTCAGGGAAGCACCATCCCAAGAGTAATGTGGTACAACAGAAGGGTTGTTGGCCAAGAATTGGATGAGTTGAGATAATGAAGAGTCATTGACATAGCCCTGTTGAATAGATTGCAACCAATTTGGAATAGGCATAGAAATAGCTGAAAGAGAACCTTGGTCATCAAATGTGCAAGAAAGAGAATCCGCCACAATATTGTCCTTACCCTTCTTATAAGTGATCTCATAGTTATAACCCATGAGTTTGCTAACCCATTTATGTTGGGCTGGGGAGGATACACGTTGTTCCAAAAAAATTTTCAGACTCTGGTGGTCAGTCTTGATGTAGAAATGATTCCCTAAGAGGTAGGGTCGCCACTTCTGTATTACATGCAAAATAGCCATTATTTCCTTCTCATATGTAGAGCCAGCTAAATTCTTACCTGAAAGGGCTTTGCTGGTGAATGCAATGGGGTGTTCATCTTGAAGGAGAACAGCGCCAAGTCCATTGCCGTAAGCATCACTCTCAATAGTGAAGGGCTTGGAAAAATTAGGCATAGCTAGAACAGGTGTAGTACACATAGCTTGTTTCAGCTTGTCAAATGCACACTCAGCAACAAGAGTCCATGTAAAAGCATCATTTTTCAATAGAGCAGTTAATGGAGCTGCAATCTTCCCATAATCCTTGATAAACTTGCGGTAGTAGCCAGTCAACCCCAAAAAACCATGAAGGCTCTTGAGTGTCTTAGGAGTTAGACAATTGTTCATGGCAGTGATTTTGGTAGGATCCACACGAACCCCTTGTGCTGAGATAATGTGCCCGAGATACTCAACTTCCTGTTGGCCAAAAACACATTTAGACTGTTTGGTGTGGAGATGATTGTCAGAGAAAAGTTGCATTACAAGATCCAGATGCTGGAGATGTTCAGCCCATGTTTTACTATAGATGAGGATATCATCAAAGAGTACCAGAATGAATTTCCGCAAGTAGGGCCATAATATTTTATTCATCAAGGCCTGGAATGTGGAAGGAGCATTAGTGAGACCAAAGGGCATGACCAAAAAATCATAGTGGCCATCATGTGTGTGGAAAGCTATTTTAGGGATATTGTCCTCATGAACCCGAACTTGATGATACCCAGAACGAAGATCCAACTTGGAGAAAAATTGAGCACCATGAATCTCATCAACAATAGGAATTGGAAACTTATCCTTGATGGTGAGGTGATTAAGTGCTCGGAATTCAATGCAGAGGCGCCATGACCCATCTTTTTTGCGGACAAGAAGAACTAGTGAATAAAAGGAACTTGTGCTTGGGCAAATAATACCTTGCTTCATTAAGTCCCTAACGAGCTTTCAATCTTTGTTTTTTGGTGAAATGGGTAGCAATAGGGCCTGATGTTGGGAGGAATGCTTCCAGGAAGGATTTGAATACGATGGTTCTCTAGTCTTGAAGGTGGCAGTCCCACTGGTTTAGAAAAAACACCTGTATATCGATCCAGAATTTGTTGTAGATCCAAAGGAGTAGTGGGGACCACTGATGGTTGCATTTGAATGGAATGGATCTGAGTGATGACACCATGTGAACTCTTCTTAAGTAGTTTTTCCATGCAATGTGAACTAATGATGCTGAGGGACCCGGGTTGTAATCCTTTCAATGTGTGTTTTTTTTTCCATCGGGGGAGAACTACATCCAAAGTTCAGCAAAATCCCATAAGATGGGGCCAAGTGTGTGTAGCCATTAAGCGCCAAAAACCACATCACATCCACCTAAGGTCAAGGCAAACATGTCAGAGCAGAGGTTATAATCTCCCATAGAGATACGCACATTATGACACTTCCCTTTGCAAGGTAAGGTGCCCCCATTGGCAACCATGACTTCAAAGTTGGAGCAAGGATGGATAAAACAATCATCCTGTTTGGCAATCCGAGGGTCAATGAAATTATGAGTGCTGCTGGAATCAATGAGTATTGTAAGAGGAAGATTCTTGAAGTCACCCCGGACCCGCATTGTTTGGGGGTTAGTGATTCTATCTAAAGCATGGAGAGATATCTCTGGTAGGTCATCCTGAGACGGAGGGTCAATAGGCGGCTCTTGAATGTCGACCGAAGTATCCATTGTATCTGGAGCTTCTTCACCAATTTCAGAGGCAGGCGCAGAATCCACGTCGAAGAGATAGAGCTTTTGTTGAACACATCTATGTCCCCGAGTGAATTTCTCATCATAATTATAACAAAGCCCGTTTTCTCTATGTGCCTGCATCTCTGTTTCAAACAAATGCTTGATAGGAGTAGATCGAGGAGCTGGCAGCATGGGAGGTCTTTGAGAACCCATATTTCAGAAGGGAACAAAAGAGGATTTAAAACGTTGTTGGGATGCAATCTTGTCTTCTGTCAACTTAGCCAACCCAAAGGCTTCCATCATTGTGTTGGGACTGAACATTTTGACCTCAGAGCGGATTTCATCCTTTAGATCACTGATAAAACAACTCCGGTAGAAGTCATCAGACAATCCTTTAGTGTGATTGGCTAGTTTCTCAAATTCGGTTTGATACTCTCTCACAATGCGAGTTTGGCAAAGTTTAGTGAGAGCTCCTGTGAAGTCATCAAAAGCACTAGGACCAAAAATCAGGCCATTTTGGCTCTTCATGAGCCTTGATGTACCAATGGTACCATTGAAAAGTTTCATGTTTTAAATGAAAGGAGGCAAGTGGAACTTTGTTGAAATCAAAATTATTATGCAGAATGAAATACTGTTCTGCATGATAGATCCATCCAATCAGATCAGTACCATTGAAGTGAGGAAAATCAAGCTTCGGACTGCGAAAATTGCTGGAAGAAGAGAACCCATTGTCTGATGAAGACTCAGACTGTCGTTTGTTGTTCATGGCGGAATGCTCAAGATGGAGGCCGAGAAATTTTTCATCTAGATCTTGGAGTTTGGCTTAGATGGCAGCAAGTGCTTCCTCCATGGTTTTTGCTCCTATGCGGGTGACAACCATAACCAGGAGTTTTTTTTTTTTTGGGGGGGGGGAGGAGTGGGTAGAAAAACAAAAACAGAAACTATTTCAGCAGAGGAAAATCTGGATTTGGGAAAAAATCGGAAGGGTAATTTGGGTTTGACTAGGTTTTGGACACTGTCAAAAAGATAGGGAATCAAAAAATGGGGATTTCAGAGGCGGGATGAAAGAATGAGAAAATTTGGTAGAGAGGGACAAAGAAGCATAATTAGGAAAGGAACACGATGGCAACATTTGAAGGCGTTTGGGTGAAAATTGAAGGAGTTATGGCAAACCCTAAAAATAGACAAATGTGGGATTTCTGGTCTTGGGAAGGGGAATTTGGGATAGGGTCATCAGGAATGAAATATGTAGAATGAGATTGCAAGGGTGTCAATGAAGTTTCAGGGAAAACAGAGTTTAAACAAGGGAGATATGGATTGGAAACAATGGGATCTGCAATGGCACTGAAGTGATCAGCAACAGACTGATCTGCAATGGCACAGAACTGACCGACAATAGTTCTAGACAGAGGAGATCTGTGATTTTGCATCTGAAAATAGATATGGACCCCAGATATGGTCGGCTTCCTAACGGTTCAAGGGATTCACTCGTCCACCAATGCTGTCTGATGGCTTGCGTATTTGGGCAGTACCCCTCACTCCATGGCTCAGGTAAAACTGATAACCGCTTTGCCACAAACGACAGCTCTTGGTTTACCTCATGGGTGGGAACTAGTCAATCAGGTAGGGGTCGTTGCCATTTTCGCTGCCAAGTCCTCTCAATGGGCCAGCTACTTCGGGGTTCCTGTGGTACTCCTCACAATGAGTTTTAGGGCTTATGCCCAAGTACTTCCCATAGTTAAGCAGATAGGGATTATTCCTAGATCTGACCCTGTAACAGATGTGAAAAAACAAATTTGGGCAAAAATTTCACCCAACGAGCTAAAGAAAGTGCTTTGATACCAGATGTGACGAACCTGCAATAGTTAATTAATAAAACACACAATATTTGATATCACATAATACTTTTATTGATCGCAAGCCACTTCAAGGGGGAAACTTCCTTTGAGCAAGCTCAATACAAAATAACTTCATGGTGCCTTCCTTGGCCTCAACACACACTTATATACAAAATATAAGCACCAATACTATGGGTCAAAACCATGGGCCAATACAAACTATGGTTCAAAAAATACTACGGGTGGCTTACAAAGCATATGCGCCCAACAACAATAACACAAACTATGGATCAACAATTACTACGGGACGAATTACAAAGCATATGCGTCCATGTCCAAGAAAAGGATTGACCTGGGTTCCTAACAATCATTGAGAGATTCGAATAGGGAGGCTAGTGGTGAGTGCTAAGTATAAGTCTGCAAACTATTGATTGAAGAGAACAAGAGGTGTTGGGGCAGGTCCCTTGGACTGCTGAATCTTGAAGATTTGACAAGTTACTTGCTACTACAAGAAGAGAACCAGAGTTCCTAAGATTCTTCCTCCTGGTGGTTCAGTGAACAGGCTCGGGGGTCCTAAGGCAGGAATTTAACTGCTTTCTGGAATTGGTTGGATGGAACAGTCTTCTTGGGCTATTTGTTGCCCTACATATTTTATCCAGGTTCTACAAATTTTCTATCTCATCTCAGTTAATAGTTATGTTCAATAGAGTTAGTAATTTCGGTTTTCTGTTTGAAGCAAGAATCTATTTCTAATTTTGTTTAAAGTATGAACTGTTAGAGCTTGATTGATGATTTAGAATTAATAAACCAATCTTTATATTTTTCCTCATCTTGTTCTGTGCATCGTACTCTAGTATAGAGACGCAGATTAAGTATAGATGAAAAGATAGGCACTTTACCAGTGATTCGACAGTTATTAACAGTAATTGAAGTATTGTTTCATTTTCTATCCTACAGTTAATAAAAGTAATAAGCATTGTATAATATCAAATCTATTACAGAATGCTCTTTTATTTCCTAAAAACAAACATTGTTTAAATTATGTACAAACACATTTCAATATACTTATCATTATTGTACGCATAGGAAATAGTTAAATGTATATTTCTGTACATTGTATTAAGTTTACATTATAAATCAGATAGCTGCAAATAAATAAATGCATTCATTTTATCAAGCAGCACATAATAGTCTTCTACACAAATTTCATACTTAAACAATTCACACATGCACTGATCTATTGTAATCACTTCCTTAATGCTATGTTTATAAGAAATAAATTATGGACAGAGCTACAAATTACAGTCTTTACTTTTTGCATATACTCATTCTTTTCATTTCATGTTACCGCCATTATCTTTATTTACTTCATGCAAAGGATTATTGAAAACATTTTCTTTCATCATTTCATTCTATTTAGTTAGATTTTCTAAATTGTAATTGCCGACTTCAAAGTATAGTTCATCCAAACCCTAGTTAGGTTTAGTTTTTCCACTATCATCACTTACAATCGATTTTAAAATGTTTTCGACATTCTTTTCTTCATAGATTTCAGCTTCGACGAAATCCCTAAAACCCTAGTCTATTTCAAGAAAACACAACTTAAACCTACAGTATCAAGTCGAACAACATAGACATTTACACACAATATTAGCATGCATTCTTTATTACCTAGAAGGAAAACATTGCTTACACATCGAACACGGCTCGGCTATACTTCATAACTTAACCAAGGAAGACGTGGTTTTCAGAACATATTTATACATTATGTTTTGCAAACAAAATCATACAGGGTTTTTCCCAAGTTTCAACAGCTGAAGGAGTCCAAAACCCTAGCATTGACGAGTTACAACTCCAGTCGATGAATTCAAAAATAGAAACCAAGTATCATTTAAACGAACGAGAGTCACAACTGTAGATTAACTTTTGTGTTTCGAAAGTTCTTCAACCATCAACAACAATAGAACAACTACTAGTCTTGGCAAGATCCGTTACTCATCTTTTGAAACCACTTCAACCACAAATGAAGGCACCTATGAGGGTTTGGAAGACCCGAAGCTTACCAGGAATGGAAGCACACATTCCTTTGCCAAACCCTTGTCCCAAGTCGTTCTTCATACCTTGCAACTGTCAAATGATCAAGCTTAAAATCTTTTAACTGTTAAATCTGTAACTAAAAGTCGAATTGAAAAGGAGAACTGCTTTTTCTTAGAAGGACGCTTACCTTCACATTCTAGTGGTCGAGTTTATTTTCATTCACCAAGAAGACAACAAGGTCCTTGCCTAAAACAAGACGAGGGGACTCTTGACACTCTACATCTTGGTGTATCACTATCATCACATAACGAAGAGTTTGAAACCATCAACAATTTAAACACTTCGAACCAGAGACTTAGTCTTAAACTTCAAATGACATTGCAGTGAGTAGAACCTGTAACTCAACACTATCTACAGGTCACGAGGTCGAACCTCTTACAAACACTTTCTAGCTATTTTTCAGCAGCCTGTCGGCCACATAGACTATAACAATAGCACAATGGACGACTCTCCAAGCTCAAAAATGAAATCCACGACAAAGGTTAGGGTTACAATCCGACGTCCCTAACTCATCGCCATCGATGATCACCAAGGTGCTAGCGAAGTTAACATTGGGACAAGCAACATCAACATTTAATGCCCAATCTCCAGTGCTATTTTGGCATTGCCACCATGGCACACGAACGAGCCAGTAGTAACCAGTTCGAAGGCGTCTTACCCTTACACGTTGGCGAGTACCGAAACCACTACAGCAATTTTGTATTACGTGGATCATTGACAATCCAAGGTAGCTGAGTAATGTACTAAGGGTTTAATGCATGATCGAGTTTTGATCTCCACAACAGCTTGAGTTATGGGCCATCTTAATGAACCCGCAACCCTATCAAGCATTAGTTTAAATGCATGTCAGTACTAGCATGGTGATAGAAAACTATACAAAACACTCGTTAACATATCAATTCAATGGTTGCATTCGTTATAGTAATTGTAATGTTTATTATAAATATTTCGTTTTAATATTTGCAATATTTTGACATTGTTTCGGTATGTTACAACATTTGTAATGTTTTGCAAACATTTTGATTTCATTATATTTCTAATATTTATATTGTATTGCAATAGTTTCGTTATAGCGGTAGATAGGAAACTAGAATAGATTTTATTATATTTCTAATGTATTGCATTAGTTTCGTTATAATGGTAGATAGGAAAATGTGAATCACAAACTTAATATAGTTAATCAATTATATATATTAAATAATATTGTTTGTATGAGCTCTCAAACTTACAAACTAGCACATATAGTTTGGTAATATAAAACAATAGTTTTCTTCGATCTCCTATCTACATTGAATCATGTGTATGATGGAATTGTATCACTTGGTACTACCATGCAAATGATGACAATAAGATAACTATCACCAAAATAATGATGACGACAGAACTAGCTAGTACAATGATGACTATAGTGATGCTGCTGTTAACTAGATGCTTTTCAACAGTTAACTTGGTTCGATTATTATCCAGTTGCAAGATGAACCTTGGAAAGCAGAAGTGTAAGCACGTGAATCATACCTGTATGCTTTCATAGTTGCAACATTCTCTAAATATTCTATTTTTATTTACGATGATGATTTGAACTTTATACGAACTGGAATTTATTGCAATCATGAAGCTTCTTACCTGTCATCTGCACATAGAATAGGTTCAATGCTTTAGCGTTGCAACTAAGTAAGCTTCGGGGTCCCTCATAGGACACCCTTGGTCAGCAAAGAGCAAACTGTCAGTATCATCTCAAAAAGTAAAAGTATCATATCACATTTCTAACCTATCATATCATTTATTACATTAATCATGCTTATCATTGTAGAAGAAGAGTGTCGCATCGAAATTTTCGGAATTGTTACTTCATTTAATTATCATAATCATATTTGTTATGAAAGTGTTTAAGTTGTCACTGTCGCATTGTTCCTAAACAGAGTTTAAAGTATGATTAGTACTAACAGTTGTTAGTTAATGCTATTACATTTAGAAATTATTATTTCCGCAATTATAATTTATCGTAAATTTAGCTATTATTGCTATTATAAAAAAATTTAAATTTTTATGAAAATTCGAGATGTTACATGTGGTATCAGAGCTCATGTTCGAACTCTAGGCCTGAAAAAGGTCCAAGAACACGCAGTAGAAATTTTACATAAACAAAAAATTCTATTTCAGCAAAAAAAGAAAAGAATTTTTTTTTTTTACTAACTGAAATTTTAATTATGATGTATATAGAAAATTTATTAAGTTACAGGTATGGAAAACTCAGAAGAACATTCAGAGGATCGATTTCGACCAAATAGTCACAGTATAGGACAACACTATGCGGAAGAAGGCCACGGTTGAGTGAATGATAGTTCATCAGAATTGTTAAGAGCATTTCAAGAATTAAAGGAGGAAATCAGATCTATAAAACAAGATAATGAGAAAATCTTGAAAACACAAGAAGAGTTAAATCAAGTACTGTTCGAACAAAGTCCAAATGACGAGCAAAATAGAGAAAATGAAAATACCTCGAAGGTTGAGGATCTGTCTCTACAAGACTAGAGTAAGAAAATCAAAGTTGACGATAAGAGCAATATTTCTACATCTTCAGAAAATGCCCAAGAAAAACATAAAAATAAATGTAACTACTCCAGTGACAGCAGTGAGGGAGATTCCAAACCGAGGAAGAAAAATCACAAGGAGTATGAACAAATTTCTAGAGAGTTCAAAAAGATAAAACCTCCAACATTAAATGGAGAAACTAAGAAAGGCGAGACAGCTGAAGCATGGTTGTCTGGCATGAAGAAATACTTCCAGATTTATAATTATTCAAAATCTTTGAAGGCAAAAATGGCCATCTACAATTTAACTGGAAAAGCAGATTTTTGGTGGCAAGACATCAAAAGAGTAAAAGGCATTAAAGATAAAGACGTGAATTGGAGTACTTTAAACCTTACTTCATTAAGAAATTTCTGTCTGAGCAATACTATGAAGAAAAATCTAAGGAGTTTTATGACTTGAAGCTGGGAGTAATGAACATGAAAGAGATGAACAGTAAGTTTTTGAACTTACTGAGATATGTGCCATATCTTATCGAAGAAAAACCAAAGATTCAGAGATATTTAAGTTGTCTACCTTTTAACATTAAAGATAGAATTGAGTATGATAATCCAAAGACCCTGGAAGAGGCTATGCGAAAAGCAGTTTTCTGTTACGACACCAACCGAAAAAGAGAAGGAATGACAAGCTAGAAAAATCATAAGCCCAATAATTTTGAACAGAAAAAGAAGAATTTCAAATTTAGTGGAAACTCAGGCTTCCAAAAGAAAAATTTCCAGAATTGAAATTTTCAAGGAAATAACTTTAGAAACAATCAGCAGCAAAATTTTACAGAACCCAGGAATGTTCCTAATAACAACAGGCCCAATGAACAAAAGGCACCTGTTAAGTGTTTTGAATGTCAAGGTCCTCACTATGCATCAGAGTGTCCCAAGAGAAAGTGGACAACAAACAATATTCACTCAATTCAAACAAAACCGACTGTTGGGGACTTGGCAAGAGAGCTGCCCGAAATTAATGCAGCAATTGACAATAGGCAAGCAGATCATCAAATCTCCATGGTAGAAATTGAAGGTATGATACAAAATCATCCTGTTACTGTTTTAATTGATCCAGGTGCTAGTTTAAGTTATATAGCTCCAGTAATTGTGGAAAGTCTTAATTTGAAAATAGAAAAATTTAGTAAATCATGATTGGTTAGACTAGCAACAAGAACAAAAAGGAAAGTTTCAAATTTCGTTGAGAATTGTACCTTATTTTTCAAACAGTTTAAAATGCAAGTCAAGTTAAATATTTTACCATTAGGATCATATGATGTTATAATTGGAATGGACTGGCTAGAAGCACATCATGTTGTTTTGAATTGTTATGAAAAGAGTTTTACCTGTTTAAATGACGAAGGAAAAACTATAGAAATCAAAGGCATTCCCCCAAAAGTAACCCTTAGACAGATTTCAGCATTACAAGTCAATAGGGTAGTTAGGAAAGGATGTCAGTTGTTTGCAGTCAATGTAGTGAATGAGGAATTTATGGATAAAAAGGACAAGCTGAAACTAGAAGACATTCCAATCTTAAAGGATTTTAGGGATGTTTTTCCTGAGGAAATTCCAGGATTACCTCCTAAAAGAGATTTAGATTTTACCATTGACTTGATACCAAGAGATGTGCCCAATTCTAAATCACCTTACAGGATGAATATCTTGGATTTAAACGAATTAAAATCACAGTTGAAGGAACTGATTGACAGAAATTATATCAGACCAAGTGTGTCTCCTTGGGGAGCACCTGTCATATTCGTTAAGAAGAAGGATGGAATAGTAAGACTGTGCACAGATTATCGCCAACTTAATAAGATGATGATCAAGAATCAGTATCTGTTGCCCCGCATAGATGATCTATTTGATCAGCTTCGTGGAGCGATGATATTTTCTAAGATTGATCTAAGGTCAGGATATCATCAAGTACGAGTCAAAGATGAACACATTTTCAAAACAGCTTTCAGAACTAGATATGGACATTATAAGTTCGTAGTCATGCCATTCGGCTTGACTAATGCACCAACTGTATTTACGTGTTTGATGGACAATATTCTGCATAAATACATAGATAAATTTGTTGTATTATCCATAGATGACATTTTAGTGTATTCAAAGAACAAAGAAGAACATGACGAACATCTACGGATCATTTTACAAAATTTGAGGGATCATCAGCTCTATGATAAATTTAGTAAGTGTGATTTCTACACAGACAGAATTCAGTATTTAGGACACATAATTTCTGAAGAGGGAATTTCGGTTGACCCTGACAAAATCAAAGCCATTAATGATTGGCCAGTTCCCAAGGATGTGTAAGATGTAAGGTCGTTTATGGGTATTACTAGATACTACAATAAGTTTATAGAAGTTTTTTCAAAAATCGCAAACCCCATAACCTCCTTGTAAAGGAAAGGGAAGAAATTTATGTGGGATCAGAAATGTTCTGACAGTTTTAACAAGCTGAAGGAATTATTAACAATAGCACTAGTCTTGAGGATAGCAAATCCTAACAAGGATTTTGTAGTTTGTACAGACGCATGCAACGACAGAATCGGTGGAGTCCTAACACAGGAAGGACATGCAGTGGCATATGAATCTAGAAAGATGAAAATACATGAGAAGAATTATTCTACTTATGATTTAGAATTATTGGTAGTAATTCACACCTTTAAAAAGTGGCGTCGTCACCTTATTGGCAGAAAATTTACATTATTAACAGATAATATGGGTCTGAAATATTTATTAGATCAGACGAATATGAATGTTAGACAAGCTAGATGGCTGACCTTTCTAAGCGAGTATGATTTCGAAATTCAGTATAGAAAAGGGAAAGAGAACAAGGTTGCAGATGCCTTGAGTCGTAAGGCAAAACTGAATTTTATTTCAGCCATTAGTATTTATTCAACTGATTTGGAAAATCAAATTCTTGAGAGGAGTGAAACAGATGAAGAATACAGAAAAATGAAGGAGAAGACAGCAAACAACATTTCTGAAAATTCTATGGCAAATTACAACATGAAGGAAAATGGACTATTACTGTATAAAAACAGATTGTATGTGCCAGACATACCAGAAATAAAATTTCTAATATTAAATTAGATGCATAAAAGTCATTATTATGGTCATCCAGGATATCAAAAGACCATTACTATGTTAAGGAAAGAATATTATTGGCCCAGAATGAAGGATGAAGTAGCAGAGTACATAGTTAAATGTTTCGATTGTCAAAAATGGAAGGTTGAGCATCAACATCCTACTGGATTGTTGCAACCATTACCTATACCAAGTTGGAAATGGGAGGTGATAAGCATAGAATTTATTACTGGATTGCCTAAGAACCAGAAACAGAATGACTCTATCATGGTAGTGGTGGACAAACTCAACAAGGCAACACATTTTATACCTGTAAAGACAACTCATAAAGCTCCAGACATTGCAGAAATCTTTATGAAACAGGTTTTTCAATTACATGGGATACCAAAAGTGATAATTTTAGATCGTGACTCTAAGTTTACCGAAAACTTTTGGAAGTCACTGTTTAAAGGGTTGAACACAACCTTAAATTTCAGCACAACATTTCATCCACAAACGGATGGATAGACAGAAAGGGTAAATCAAGTTTTGGAAGACTTACTAAGATTATATGTTAAAGATCAGCCAGGTAAGTGGGAAGATTATTTGCACTTAGCAAAGTTTGCTTATAATAATCATTATCATGCATCAGCCAGACTTAGTCCTTTTGAAATTCTTTATGGTAGGAAATGTGATACACCTGTTTCATAGAATGATCCAGTAAATTGAGTTGTTTTAGGACTTGAATTGTTGCAGGAGTTAGAATTAATCATGTAATAGGTGCAAGGACATTTAAAAGCTACCCAAGATAGGCGGAAGAGTCAAGCTGATTTAAAAAGGACTCATAAAGAGTTCTAGGTTGGTAAACATGTGTTCCTCAAGGTAAGACCCAAAAAGAGTTCACTAAAATTGGGGAGTTGTGCTAAGTTGGCACCCAGGTATTGTGGTCCTTTCAAAATATTGTCCAGGGTTGGACCAGTGGCATACCAATTGGCCTTGCCACCAACCTTAAAAATTCATAATGTTTTTCATATATCGTTTTTAAAGAGATATGTACATGATTCTACTCATGTTGTGAACTGGAATAATATACAGGTGGGACAAGACGGCGATTTTCAGGTGGAACCGGACTGTATCCTCGGAAGGAGGGAGACTATGCTCTGGAATTGCACCATTGGTCAAGTGAAGGTGCAATGGAAGCACCTTAGCCCAGAAGAGGAAACCTGGGAGTTGGAGAGTAGTATGCGGGCAGCATACCCAACTCTGTTTCAGGAACACTCAGGGAGTGATTAACCAACATCGAGGACGATGTTGAGACTTAAGGGGGGGTGTATGTCACCTACCCAATTTATGAAAATAATATTTTATTCAGCAAAATACTTTATGTTAAATTTAATTTCAAAGTTTTGAAATTATGACCAAGTTGGTCAAGGGTTGAATGTAATTACTGAATATTATTATTTAAATAAATTAATTAGGAGACAAACACCCAAGGAGACTGTTAAATGAGTGTTCACTGACCCACTAGAGAGGAATGGAAGCTGTTGGAAGGTATGGGACAGATGGAAGCAATTTCACTTCACCACTAGCTGTTGGTTATAGGACAACTACCCCTAAGAAAGTGGCATTATAACCCAGGTGGTGGGAGTGAGAAAGCAGCTCATTTAATGACCCAGTAACAATTGAAAAGTCCTAGGAATCCTAAATAATGCAAATTCAAACTAAGCAGGAAGCTCCTTACACAAAAAAATTATGCAGGAATATTTCCTCATGTGCATCAGGTGATCACTAAGAGATTCAAATAGGGAGGCTAGTGGTGAGTGCTAAGTATAAGTCTGCAAACTATTGATTGAAGAGAACCAAAGGTGCTGGGGCAGGTCCCTTGGACTGCTGACTCTTGAAGATTTGACAAGTTACCTGCTACTGCAAGAAGAGATCCTAAGTTCCTAAGCTTCTTCCTCCTAGTCGTTCAGTGAACAGGCTCAGGGGGCCTAAGGCAGGAATTTAACTGCTTTCTGGAATTGGTTGGGTGAAACAGTCTTCTTGGGCTGTTTGTTGCCCTACAGATTTTATCCAGGTTCTACAAATTTTCTATCTCATCTCAGTTAATAGTTATGTTCAATATAGTTAATAATTTCTGTTTTATGTTTGAAGCAAGAATCTATTTCTACGTTTGTTTAAAGTCTGAACTGTTAGAGCTTGATTGATGATTTAGAATTAATAAACCAATCTCTATATTTTTCCTCATGTTGTTCTGTGCATCGTACTCTAGTATAGAGATGTAGATTAAGTATAGATGAAAAGATAGGCACTTTGCCAGTGATTCGACAGTTGTTTATAGTAATTGAAGTATTGTTTCATTTTCTATCCTACAGTTAATAAAAGTAATAAGCATTGTATAATATCTAATCTATTATAGAATGCTCTTTTATTTCCTCAAAACAAACATTGTTTAAATTCTGTACAAACACATTGCAATATACTTATCATTACTGTACACATAGGAAATAGTTAAATGTATATTTATGTACATTGTATTAAGTTTACATTATAAATTAGATAGCTTCAAATAAATAAATGCATTCATTTTATCAAGCTGCACATAATAGTCTTCTACACAGATTTCATATTTAAACAATTCACACATACATTGATCTATTGTAATCACTTCCTTAATGCTATGTTTATAAGAAATAAATTATGGACAGAGATGCAAATTATAGTCTTCACTTTTCACATATACTCATTCTTTTCATTTCTCGTTACCGCCATTATCTTTATTTACTTCATGCAAAGGATTACTGAAAACATTTTCTTTCATCATTTCATTCTATTTAGTTAGATTTTCTAAACTGTAATTGTCAACTTCAAAGTACAGTTAATCCAAACCCTAGTTAGGTTTAGTTTTTCCACTATCATCGCTTACAACTGATTTAAAAATATTTTTGACATTCTTTTCTTCATAGGTTTCAACTTCGACGAAATCCTTAAAACCCTAGTCCAGTTCAAGAAAACACGACTTAAACCTACAGTATCTAGTTAAACAACATAGACATTTACACAGAATATTAGCATGCATTCTTTATTGCCGAGAAGGAAAACATTGTTTACACATAGAACGAGCCTCATCTCTACTTCATAACTTAACCAATGAAGACGTGGTTTTCAGAAAATATTTATACATTATGTTTTGCAAACAAAATCATACAGGGTTTTTCCCAAGTTTCAATAGCTGAAGGAGTCCAAAACCCTAGCATCGACAAGTTACAACTCCAGTCGAAGACTTCAAAAATAGAAACCAAGTATCATTTAAACGAATGAGAGTCGCAACCGTAGATTAAATTTTGTGTTTCGAAATTTCTTCAACCATCAACAACAGAACAACGACTAGTCTTGCCAAGATCCGTTACTCATCTTTTAAAACCACTTCAACCACACACGGAGGCACCTACGAGGGTTTGGAAGACCCGAAGCTTACCAGGAATGGAAGCATGCATTCCTTTTCCAAACCCTTGTCCCAAGTCGTTCTTCATACCCTGCAACTGTCAAACGGTCAAGCTTAAAATATTTTAACCGTTAAATCTGTAACTGAAAGTCGAATTGCAAAGGACACCTGCTTTTTCTTAGAAGGACACTTACCTTCACATTCCAGTGGTCGAGTTTCTTGGACTGCTGACTCTTGAAGATTTGACAAGTTACCTGCTACTACAAGAAGAGATCCTAAGTTCCTAACCTTCTTCCTTCTGGTGGTTCAGTGAACAGGCTCAGGGGTCCTAAGGCAGGAATTTAACTACTTTCTAGAATTGGTTGGGTGGAACAGTCTTCTTGGGCTGTTTGTTGCCCTACAGATTTTATCCAGGCTCTACAAATTTTCTATCTCATCTCAGTTAATAGTTCTGTTCAATAGAGTTAATAATTTATGTTTTCTGTTTGAAGCAAGAATCTATTTCTACGTTTGTTTAAAGTCTGAACTGTTAGAGCTTGATTGATGATTTAGAATTAATAAACCAATCTCTATATTTTTCTTCATGTTGTTCTGTGCATCGTACTCTAGTATAGAGATTTAGATTAAGTATAGATGAAAAGATAGGCACTTTGCCAGTGATTCGACAGTTGTTTACAGTAATTGAAGTATTCTTTCATTTTCTATCCTACAGTTAATAAATGTAATAAGCATTGTATAATATCTAATCTATTATAGAATGCTCTTTTATTTCCTCAAAACAAACATTGTTTAAATTCTGTACAAACACATTGCAATATACTTATCATTACTGTACACATAGGAAATAGTTAAATGTATATTTCTGTACATTGTATTAAGTTTACATTATAAATTAGATAGCTTAAAATAAATAAATGCATTCATTTTATCAAGCCACACATAATAGTCTTCTACACAGATTTCATGCTTAAACAATTCACACATACACCGATCTATTGTAATCACTTCCTTAATGCTATGTTTATAAGAAATAAATTATGGACAGAGCTGCAAATTACAGTCTTCACTTTTCACATATACTCATTCTTTTCATTTCTTGTTACCGCCATTATCTTTATTTACTTCATGCAAAGGATTACTGAAAACATTTTCTTTCATCATTTCATTCTATTTAGTTAGATTTTCTAAACTGTAACTGCCGACTTCAAAGTATAGTTCATCCAAACCCTAGTTAGGTTTAGTTTTTCCACTATCATCGCTTACAACTGATTTAAAAATATTTTTGACATTCTTTTCTTCATATATTTCAACTTCGACGAAATCCTTAAAACCCTAGTATAGTTCAAGAAAACACGACTTAAACCTACAGTATCAAGTCGAACAACATAGACATTTACACAGAATATTAGCATGCATTCTTTATTGCCGAGAAGGGAAACATTGTTTACACATAGAACGAGCCTCGGCTCTACTTCATAACTTAACCAACGAAGACGTGGTTTTAAGAAAATATTTATACATTATGTTTTGCAAACAAAATCATACAGGGTTTTTCCCAAGTTTCAATAGCTGAAGGAGTCCAAAACCCCAGCATCGACGAGTTACAACTCCACTCGAAGACTTCAAAAATAGAAACCAAGTATCATTTAAACGAACGAGAGTCACAACCGTAGATTAAATTTTGTGTTTCGAAAGTTCTTCAACCATCAACAACAACAGAACAACGACTAGTCTTGCCAATATTCGTTACTCATCTTTTGAAACCACTTCAACCACACACAAAGGCACCTACGAGGGTTTGGAAGACCCGAAGCTTACCAGGAATCGAAGCACGCATTCATTTTCCAAACCCTTGTCCCAAGTCGTTCTTCATACCCTGCAACTGTCAAACGATCAAGCTTAAAATCTTTTAACTGTTAAATCTATAACTGAAAGTCGAATTGCAAAGGAGAACTACTTTTTCTTAGAAGGACACTTACCTTCACATTCCAGTGGTCGAGTTTCTTGGACTGCTGACTCTTGAATATTTGACAAGTTACCTGCTACTGCAAGAAGAGATCCTAAGTTCCTAAGATTCTTCCTCCTGGTGGTTCAGTGAACAGGCTCAGGGGTCCTAAGGCACGAATTTAACTGCTTTCTGGAATTGGTTGGGCTGAACAGTCTTCTTAGGCTGTTTGTTTCCCTATAGATTTTATCCAGGTTCTACAAATTTTCTATCTCATCTCAGTTAATGGTTCTGTTCAATAGAGTTAATAATTTCTATTTTCTGTTTGAAGCAAGAATCTATTTCTATGTTTGTTTAAAGTATGAACTATTAGAGCTTGATTGGTGATTTATAATTAATAAACCAATCTCTATATTTTTCCTCATGTTGTTCTGTGCATCGTACTCTAGTATAGAGATGTATATTAAGTATAGATGAAAAGATAGGCACTTTGCCAATGATTCGATAGTTGTTTATAGTAATTGAAGTATTGTTTCATTTTCTATCCTATAGTTAATAAAAGTAATAAGCATTGTATAATATCTAATCTATTATAGAATGCTCTTTTGTTTCCTCAAAACAAACATTGTTTAAATTCTGTACAAACACATTGCAATATACTTATCATTAATGTACACATAGGAAATAGTTAAATGTATATTTCTGTACATTGTATTAAGTTTACATTATAAATTAGATAGATTCAAATAAATAAATGCATTCATTTTATCAAGCTGCACATAATAGTCTTCTACACAGATTTCATACTTAAACAATTCACACATACACTGATCTATTGTAGTCACTTCCTTAATGCTATGTTTATAAGAAATAAATTATGGACAGAGCTGCAAATTATAGTCTTCACTTTTCACATATACTCATTCTTTTCATTTCTTGTTACCGCCATTATCTTTATTTACTTCATGCAAGGACTACTAAAAACATTTTCTTTCATCATTTCATTCCATTTAGTTAGATTTTCTAAACTGCAACTGTTGACTTCAAAGTATAGTTCATCAAAACCCTAGTTAGGTTTAGTTTTTCCACTATCAACGCTTACAACTGATTTAAAAATATTTTTGACATTCTTTTCTTCATAGGTTTCAACTTCGACGAAATCCTTAAAACCCTAGTCTAGTTCAAGAAAACACGACTTAAACCTATAGTATCTAGTTGAACAACATAGACATTTACACAGAATATTAGCATGCATTCTTTATTGTCGAGAAGGAAAACATTGTTTACACATAGAACGAGCCTCAGCTCTACTTCATAACTTAACCAACGAAGACGTGGTTTTCAGAAAATATTTATACATTATGTTTTGCAAACAAAATCATACAGGGTTTTTCCCAAGTTTCAACAGCTGAAGGAGTCCAAAACCCTAGCATCGATGAGTTACAACTCCAGTCGAAGACTTCAAAAATAGAAACCAAGTATCATTTAAATGAATGAGAGTCACAACCGTAGATTAAATTTTGTGTTTCGAAAGTTCTTCAACCATCAACAATAACAGAACAATGACTAGTCTTGCCAAGATCCATTAATCATCTTTTGAAACCACTTCAACCACACACGGAGGCACCTACGAGGGTTTGGAAGACCCGAAGCTTACCAGGAATGGGAGCACGCATTCCTTTTCCAAACCCTTGTCCCAAGTCATTCTTCATACACTGCAACTGTCAAACGATCAAGCTTAAAATGTTTTAACTGTTAAATCTGTAACTGAAAGTCGAATTGCAAAGGACAACTGCTTTTTCTTAGAAGGACGCTTACCTTCACATTCCAGTGGTCGAGTTTCTTTGCGTTCACCAATGGTCGAGTTTCTTTGCGTTCACCAAGAAGACGACAAGGTCCTTGCCTGAGACAACATGAGGGGACTCCTGACACTCTACAGGTTGGTGTATCACTATCATCAAATAATGAAGAGTTTGAAACCATCAACAGTTTAAACACTCTGAACTAGAGACTTAGTCTTAAACTTCAAATGACATTGCAGTGAGCAGAACCTGTAACTCAACACTATCTACAGGTCACGAGGTCGAACCTCTTACAATAGCCTGTCGGCCACACAGACCATAACAATAGCACAATGGACGACTCTCCAAGCTCAAAAACCAAATCCACAACAAAGGTTAGGGTTACAATCCGACGACCCTAACTCATCACCATCGATGATCACCAAGGTGCCAGCGAAGTTAACATTGGGACAAGCAACATCAACATTTAATGGCCACTCTTCAGTGCTAGTTTGGCATTGCCACCATGACACACGGAGGAGCCAGAAGTAACCAGTTCGAAGGCGTCTTACCCTTACACATTAGCGAGTACCGAAACCACTATAGCAATTTTGTATTACGTGTATCATTGACAATCCAAGGTAGCTGAGTAATGTACTAAGCGTTTAATGCAAAATTGAGTTTTGATCCCCACAACAGCTCGAGTTATGCGCCATCTTAATGAACCTGGAACCCTGTCAAGCATCAGTTTAAATGCATTTCAGTACTATGAGCGTGATAGAAAACTATACAAAACACTCATTAACATATCAATTCAATGGTTGCATTCGTTATAGTAATTATAATGTTTATTATAAATATTTCGTTTTAATATTTGCAATATTTTGACATTGTTTCGGTATTTTACAACGTTTGTAATGTTTTGCAAACATTTTGATTTCATTATATTTCTAATATTTATACTGTATTGCAATAGTTTCGTTATAGTGGTAGATAGGAAACTAGAATAGATGTTATTATATTTCTAATGTATTGCATTAGTTTTGTTATAATGGTAGATAGGAAAACATGAATCACAAACTTAATATAGTTAATCAATTATATATATTAAATAATATTGTTTGTATGAGCTCTCAAACTTACAAACTATCACATATAGTTTCGTAATAAAAAACAATAGTTTTCTTCGATCTCCTATCTACATTGAATCATGTGTTATGATGGAATTGTATCACTTGGTACTACCATGCAAATGATGACAATAAGACAGCTATCACCATAATAATGACGACAACAGAACTAGCTAGTACAATGATGACTATAGTGACGACGGTATTAACTAGATGCTTTTCAAGAGTTAACTTGGTTCGATTATTATTCAGTTGCAAGATGAACCTTGGAAGGAAAAAGTGTAAGCATGCGGATCGTACCTGTATGCTTTCATAGTTGCAACATTATCTAAACATTCTATTTTTATTTACGACAATGATTTGAACTTTATATGAATTGGAATTTATTGCAATCATGAAGCTTCTTACCTGTCGTATGCACATATAACAGGTTCAATGCTTTAGCGTTGCAGCTAAGTAAGCTTCGGGGTCCCTCATAGGACACCCTTGGTCAGCAAAGAGCAAACTGTCAGTATCATCTCAAAAAGTAAAAGTATCATATCACATTTCTAACATATCATATCATTTATTACATTAATCATGCTTATCATTGTAGAAGAAGAGTGTCGCATCGAAATTTTCAGAATTGTTACTTCATTTAATTATCGTAATCATATTTGTTATGAAAGTGTTTAAGTTGTCACTGTCGCATTGTTCCTAAACAGAATTTAAAGTATGATTAGTACTAACAGTTGTTAGTTAATGCTGTTACATTTTGAAATTATTGTTTCCGCAATTATAATTTATTGTAAATTTAGCTATTATTGCTATTATCAAAAAGTATAAATTTTTATGAAAATTCGAGATGTTACATGTGGTATCAGAGCTCATGTTTGAAATCTAGGCCTGACAAAGGTCCAAGAACACACAGCAGAAATTTTACATAAACAGAAAATTTTATTTCAGCAAAAAAAGAAAAGAAAATTATTTTTTTACTAACTAATTTTTTTTTCAAGAAAATTGTTCTAGCTCATGAAGCTACTCAAGGTGGACCAAACGTTGCTCAATACCCGTCGTATTAGGGAGGAGTTCTATGGCAATTTTAAGCGAAGGGATTTTTGCATTCGATCGGTAAAATGGACTCCATACCGTGTACCAGCTGAAATGGCGAGAACCCGGTGGCAGTGTTGACTACAGTTTGATAAGCCCACAGAGCAGGATATAACATAATATGCCAATTGTTCTTGCTCTATTGGATGGTACATTGGAGAATGGTCTGTGTTAAGTCAGTAAATTTTTCTCCATTTTTGATTTATTTTCTCCAGTTTTGGTTTGTTTTTCAATCTACCTCAGTTAAATTTTTGGTTTTAAGTTTCAGTTTTAGTCTCCTTAGAAACTCTATGGGTAATTGAATAAGTTTTGAGCCCATTCTTTTTAGGTTTTATTTCATTTTGGTTGATCTTTTATATTTCAAAGGGGGTTAAAGAAGGTCATATTTTCAAAGGTTGATTCATTAATGTGTTTAGAGAGCAGTTAGACTTATTTCTTAAACCAAGTAACTGTTAAAACCTTCGACAAATTAGCAGAAAGTTAAAAAACTGTGAAATTAGGGCATGGCAGCTATTCTTGTAGCGCTAGACAAAATTTTAACAAAGGGCGTGCTACAAGAATATCGTGGCCCTTTGTTTTTCAAATTTCAAACGGATTTAAATCATGATTGCAGTATGTGAGTGACTGATCGCCTTGTGTGAGTGTTTTAACACGTGTTTACTGCAGCTTAAGCATGATTTTAGTTGGTTATCAGTTACGAAGCAAAGCATGCTCATCATTACATAGTATGCGGAATCAGTTGGACAAAAACTAGCAAATCCCGGTCTAAGCTGTCAAATTTCTCTTTCTACACGCATTATTTTAGGAGAGGAGTGTTCGTGAAGAGGAGTTAACTGCTAAAAAGGTGGATTGTGTTGCTGTGAAGAGGAGACAAGTGTTTTTTAACGCCAGCGAGAATTAGGGCTTCCAAATTCATTTACTAGCAGTCAAAGAGATGATATGAAGACACCTATTCTCATAAAAAGATACCGTGGATACCCCAAAACGAAGCTTTAAGCCATGACAGATGAGTAATTGACAGGTATTCCGATACAAACCCTTATAGCTGGAAAATTTAGGTCTTTCTCGCTGCACGATTATCTGGAGAAATTGGTTGCTGGAGATGATAGAATAGGTCATAAAATAAACACTTCACCACAAAAATAGCTATCTGAAGTGACTATGAGGAATTTGCATGAACAGAGCAGCAAAGTAGTCTTAAGTTTAAAGTATTTAGCCTGTGAAATTTTAATGACAGTTTGAACGAAGATCGTTTATCATTTGCTCTCCTATACATTCAAAAACTCTAATAGTGATGCAGAATGTTATAATGAGCTAATTGAATGAATTCTTCTCATGACCTAATGCTATTGTAAATCAGAATCTACAGGAAATAGCATTGAAAGGACTCACAGATTGATTTGTTATGCTCATTTGTTACACAGAAGGTGTTTTGTTGTTTTGTTTAAGTGGTTTGAAAGCTGTTGAAAATTGTTATGATGTGTGAAATCAATTGCTTGGAGAACATATCGGCCTTCATATTCAGACCTAGTTGTATGGTTGAGATAAGGGAACGTTGAACTTGAAGGCCTGTCTAGGAGTGTGTAGCAAATTTTGAAGGAGCTCAAAGCACAAGAAACCAGTTTACCAAAACATTTTTGAAACCTAAAGCCAGACTGTTTCTGTTTTCTGAAAGAAGAATATGGGGAAAAGTGGCAAAAGTGGTAAGATCAACAGGGCTGAGCACACAGACCTAACCTGGATTCAGAAGCTTCCTGACTGTGCAGAACTATTTCAGCAAGCAGGTTGGTTGAAGTTTTTCAAGAAGATAGATGGTTTCAATGCTTAGGTGTCCTGCAAGTTTGCTAAGGGACTTAAAAATGATATGATTATGATGGATGCTTTGAAATTCAAATTGACCGTGGAGTTAATAGCAAAAGCTACTGAGATCAGCAATGAGGGTGAGCACTGGTTTAAAAAGTTGCCTTTTGAGTTTGAACCCCAAAGGTACCTGTTGCCTAATGTGACTCCTGACTGGAACAAGGGTATCATCATTCAAAATCTCAGGAAGGAGTGGATTGATCCCATAAGGATACTTCAAAGTTATGTGACCTGTGAAGGAATATATTCACTTGTATTTAAATATCATTTCAGGTTCCTTCAACACATAGCAGGAGTTTCTAAAATGAACCTGCCCTTCTTTTTCTTAAAAAGCCTGCAGAAGATGTCAAGCAAAATAAAGCAACATGATGATCACACTTCCAAGTCACTTTTTCACCATGGTCTCATTAAACTGATCATCACCACAGTGTTGCAACGTGAGGGAAGGACTTGGGATTTCTTTTTGTTCTGGTCAAATGTCCATCCTAAAAAAGAAGACCAGCAACCAAAGAGACAGACTGACAAGGGGAAAGTAATGATGAAAAAGTTAGGTCACTCAGTCAAATCTACAAGGAAAGATGAGGTTAAAGCCAAGAAGGTGATAGAGCAGGTAGCAGGACAGAGACAGGATGACAGTCAGCTCAAAGTGGTTTCAGATTACCCTAAAAGCAAGTTCACACTGTTTGAAGACAAAAAGGAATTGCTTGAAAAGAACCCAGCATCTATAACAGATCCTCAGGAGGAGAAAAAGGTTGACATTAAAATGGTTCCTGTAGCTAAAGAAGAGATCCACATTCAGCCAAAAAGTCCCATCACAATTCTTTCAGATGATGAAGGATATTTGTTAGAAGAAGAACAGCCTATTTCTGAGATTAAAGTCAAAACTGAAATTGAAGAAGTTCAAGCTTCAGATTGCAAAACCACAAGGCCTAACAGGAAAAGAAACAAGCTGGAAGTGGTGGAATTAGCTGTTGTTCAGTACCAAGGGAAAGAACTAAAGATGATGGGAGAGGCAGCTACATTCTGGAGACCTAAAACTAGGTCAAAAAATAAGTTGAGGTTAAATATGAAGAAGTTGTTAGATCCTAAATTAAACACAGATAAGGTGACTATCTTAGATGAAGAGTCCATGGGTGATGACAAATCAGAAATAGAAAAATTGTAGCCATGTTTAAAGGAAGAAATTAATTCAATGGAAGCAGCAGATGAAGAAGATCCAAAGCCCAGCATTGAAGAAACTTATGAGAAGCTGTTGACAGAAGAAGCAGAAATCTTCAAGAAGTTTGACATTCCTTGGAAACCTAATGAAGAGCAAGATTCTGCAATAGAGAAAATGGCTAATTCTGACAAGGAAAATTTATAGAAGACCATCAAATAATATAAGCACCAAATGAATTATATGCAGGAGGTCAACGATGGGTTGAGGATGGCCAATAGAAGATTAAGAGAAGATCTCTAGGATGTTCATGACAATTTTCAGGAACTAGTGGCTGATGCAAAGGAAGCACTTAAAAGGAAAAGGGCTTCTGACAGGCACTGTTCAGAGCTGGAAAAGATAGTTGAAAGTTTACAGCAGGAAAATGAAGACCTTCAGAAAAAGATAGCTGATTTAGAGAAGAAGCATAAAAGAACAAAGAAAAGGTCTTCAAGTCCAGATGGTATATCTCTTCTTGTGGAGGCAGCGAAGGAGATATGAGGCAGTTATTAGTTAGGGGTATTTAAGATAAGCATTTTGGTTTTAGTTAAGAATTTGCTATTTTTAGCAACCTTGTAATTTTGTAAAAAGTGTAAATTTTACTTTACCTAGCCTAGTGATTCGATGGAGAATTAGGAGGAAAAACCTAACTGTTTTTGAGAAGAGAACTATTTAGAAAGGGGGGCAAAACATTGTGAGGGTTCTGATTTTTGGGAGCATCAGGAGGTCTGCTAGCTGCTTGTACTTTCAGACTTATTCAGAGATAGGTACTGTAACTCTTACATACATTTACTGATGAAATTATGAATATATGACTCTTTCCCCTTAATTTGGTCTGTGTTGGCTTCATGTTTGAACTTATTTAGTTTCATGAATGACAAATTCATTGCTGGTTAATGTGTATTTTCTAGTGGTGCTTGTCCTTTATGTGTGAACTTCAGTACAGTCTTTTGTTGGATTTTTGTGATATATATGCATCTTTATCGATATATGTGTATGATTTAGTTGTTGCTTATCTGCTGAGTGTATTCCCTGCATGCTCTTGAAGTTTATGACCAAAAACATATAAAACAAAACCCTAAACCCTAGTTTGATTTGAGTTTTACTCTTGAGATTGTGTTGGCTTGTTACCCTAGCCTTAGTAACAATTTCTGGCACAAACATCTTTGGCGCCGTTGCTGGGGATGAAGCTGAAGCATATCTTCCCTGGGATACTCATCATTTTCCTGGTTTAAGAGGTGGACTTGAACCAGCATTTTTTGAAGGCTATTTTCACCAGAAAGTTTTCACAGTGGCTTCTAACAGAATTGGAACCAGGAGTAGACCTACTTCCCCATTACAGCTGGGTGTGACAGACCCTGAAAAGATCATAAAAACAGCAAGAAAGCTCAGAAGGTCTCAATCTTTACTAGCCTCTTGTGACTCTCACTAGTTGAGTGAATCATTAGACCCAGCTGAGAACTCACCTTGTGCAAAACCTACCATCCTTGAGAGCACTTTCCAGGTTTTTACTAATCCTCAAAGTTTTTTGAAAGCTAAAACCTCTTCCCCTGATAAAATACCAATCTTTCAGCTGAAAGTAGGAAGGAATCCTTTTCAAAAAAGTTCCAGTCAAATTTCTTCCTCTTCAAAACCTTATTCAAAACCTCAGTCTAAAGCTCAGTCCACAATGGCAGCCCAAAATCCACCTATGGATATGATGGACAGAATGGTAGAAGCTAGGTATGCACCATTAGTATTACCTCAGCCTTTACATGCCTTGCCTACACATGATTACCAAAAGTATATGCCCCGATTCAATGGACAAGGTGAAACAACTGCAGAAGAACATTGGGAGGCTTTCGAGAGTTATGCAGACAATCAGAACATTGAAATTAAAGATGTATGGATGAGGGTATTTGTACAAAGTCTTGATGGGGATGTGAGAAAATGGTTCAGAGAATTGCCTGCTAATTCTATCACCATAATTGAAGAACTCAAAGATCTTTTTCTGAGACAGTGGGGAGACACCAAGGATCACACTTATTACATTACTGAGTTTGGAGCTTTGAGAAGAAAGAAGGATGAGACTATTTCTGACTTTTCCAAAATATTTAACAAGATGTATAGTAGGATTCCTGCAAAAATCAAACCCACTGAAACATCAGCCAAGTTGACCGATGCAAATGCTTTTGATCATGAATTCTCTTTATGACTCAGAGAAAGAAGACCTATCACCCTGCTGAACATGCAAGAAGCAGCATTGGAGGTAGAGTCCAATTTGCTGGCTTCCAGCAGACTCAAGAAAGAAACACCTCAGCAGCAGTATGAAAGAAAGGGAAAGAAGGAAGTTGTTTCCACAAGTGCTGCACCTCAGTCTGCTGAAGCTAAAATAGATGAAATGGCTAAGCTTGTAAATATTCTCACTGCCAAGTTGAACAAACTAGAACTTGAAAATAATTCTGCTAAACCTGCCCCAGAAGCTGATCGAAATCCAAATAACCAAAATCAGTTCAGGAGGCAATTTGCTCCTAGATTCATGCCAAGAAAGCGCAGAAATAATGATATTCAGCGAGAAAGGAGGGAGAATGAGGATCAAAAAGTACACCCACCTTTTCAAAATAATTTGGTGGATGAAGAAGAAATTGATCAACAGTTACTGTTTGAAGAAACTGAAACAGATCAGGATGTGAACCATTTTGGAGATGGTTTATCTGGAGGTTTTGTAACAGAAGAAGATTTTCTAAATTCTGAGTACTATGATGCAGATTTGTATGAAGTTGAAGATGAATTGGAGTTTGAAAAAACTGTTGTGAATGCTGCTGCTAATCAGAATGGAATTAAGAAGACTATTAATCTCAGATCTGGCCCGAAACAAGTAGTCCAAGCTCCTAAGAAGAAAGCTGTTGTTCCTGCTCCAGTTATTCCTGATAAACCGGTTGCTGATCCTGTAACAGAAAAGAAGCAAACTGTAGAAAAGTCCAAGAAGAATGTAGAAATTGAGGAGGTAAACAAGTTAGTTCAAAATTTCAGTTTGGAAAATGAGTTAGGTAAACTAAAAATTCATGTGCCATTTTCTGAGCTTATCAAGAATCCATCATATAAACAAACAGTCCTAAAAGTTATGAATTCTACTAGTGGCCAGCCTGTTTCAGATACTGTCAATTTGCAAGAGGAAAGCCCAAAGATATTCATTGGATCTGCCTTAGCTGAGAAAACAGAAAATGAAGCTGGTGCTTCTCCTCCATTCTATATTACCTTGACTGTACACGAGCAGATGATTCATAATTTCCTGCTAGATTCAGGTGCATCCCATAATCTAATGCCCAAAGCTGTGATGGAAGCCCTGGGTCTCAGTATTACCAAGCCTTACCATGACTTATATGCCTTTGACTCCAGAGCTGTCAAGTGTCTAGGAGTGATTAAAGATATGGTTGTCAGTTTTGCTCAGTTACCAATGAAGAGTGTCATAATGGATGTTGTAGTGGCTGATGTTACCCCAAAATTTGGCTTGCTTCTTTCAAGATCCTGGGCAAAGAAGGTTGGAGGAACCTTACAGATGGACCTCTCTTATGCCACCATTCCTGTTTTTGGTGGAGAAAATAGAAGACTTTACAGAGAGCTACAGCTTGCTTACATAGTCACGGATGATAAAAATCCCACCAATCACCCAATGTATTCTGTGGATAAAGACCTTGGTTCATGCATATTACAGTTTAGTGAAGAGGATAATTCTGCTGGTCTGTTACAAGTGGAAAAAGATCAGCCAATAAAACATAGCATAGAGGAAAAAGATGCAGTGTGGCAGTTATATTTTGATGGATCCTCATGCAGAGAGGGTGCTGGAGCTGGAGTTTTACTCATTTCCCCTGGCGGTGAAACAGTGAAACTCATGTATAAATTGGAGTTTGTTACCACTAACAACACTGCTGAATATGAAGCTTTTCTATTGGGATTGAAAGCTGCTAAGGATTTGGGAATTCAGCAGATTTCTGCATTTGGCGACTCCGAACTAGTTGTTCAACGGGTGAAGAACAAATATCAAGTAAAGCAGGGTTTGCTAAAAGTATATCGAAATGAGGTATGGGATATGCTGGAAAATTACTTCATAGCATTTAATATTACTCATATTCCAAGGAATCATAATGAAACAGCTGATTCATTGGCTCTAGCAGCCTCATATTTCAGAATTACTAAGACTACTCAGTTAAGGTATCCTATAGAAGTAAGGTACAGGCCTTGTGTTCCTGACAATGTGAAGCACTGGAGAGTTTTTGAAGATGACATTGAAATAAAAAAATTTCTTGAGCTGGTAGATGAGTTTTCAAATACTCAAATCGATCAGGAAGAAGATGAAAGGGATGAACAGTTAGATGAGTTTGCTGCAAAAGAGATAGCAGGGCATAAAATCATTGAGTTGAAGAGCAACTTCATTCCAAAAGGTCTAGTACCTTTAGAAAGAATATTCACCAAAGATGATACGCCTTCAAAGCCAGTAATTCAATCTTCAGAAGACAATGTAGAAGACTACAATATTGGTACAGCAGAACATCCCAGAATGGTAAAACTTTCTAAATTCTTAACAGTGGAGCAAAGAAGTAGATATATTAAGCTGTTGAAAAAATATATAGATGCATTTGCTTGGTCTTATAAGGAACTAAAAACTTATGATACAACAATTATTCAGCACAAGGTCCCTTTGAAACCTAATGTCAAGCCTTTCAGGAAGAAACTAAGAAGAATCAATCCAGCCTTGTTCCCTGTAATCGAAAAAGAACTAAAGAAGTTGTTGGATGCAAAGATAATAGTGCCTCTCAGGTATTCTTCTTGGGTGGCTAATCTGGTTCCTGTTAGAAAGAAGAATGGGGAAATTTGATTATGTGTTGACTTCAGAAATCTGAATCGATCATCATTAAAAGACAATTATCCTCTCCCCAAGATTGAACAGGTTTTGCAGTAGGTAGTTGGAGCTCAAAAGATTTCTATGCTAGATGGTTTCTCAGGGTACAATCAGATTGCCATGCACCCTGATGACAAAGAAAAGACAGCTTTTACAACCCTCTGGGGGACATTTATGTATGACAAGATGCCTTTTGGTTTGATGAATGTTGGAGCAACCTTTCAGAGAGCCATGGACATTGCATTTGTGGGTGAGAAAGATAAGTTTGTGGTTATCTATCTGGATGATATTACTGTCTTCTCAAAATCTGATGATGAACACTTGAAGCATTTGGAGCAAACCTTCATAAAATGCAGAAAATTTGGTTTATCCTTGAACCCCAAAAAATCACATTTTGTTGTGCAAGAAGGTAAATTACTTGGTCACTTGGTGTCAGCTGATGGTATTAGAATTGACCCTGAGAGAGTCAAAGCAATACTGAAGATTAGCTTTCCCAGGAGTAAAAAGGATGTGCAATCATTTATTGGCAAGATAAATTTTCTGCGGTGGTTTATTCCTAATTTTGCTGAAACCATTAAACAAATCACATCAATGTTAAAAAAGGACCAAGAAGTCAGGTGGACTCTTGAAGCAAAGGCAGCTTTTAAGAAAATCAAGGTGGCTCTGACTGAAGCACCTGTTTTGGTAAGCCCTGATTTTGCCAAAGAATTCCTTACTTTTTCTTTTGCTTCAGAGGATACTATTGCTGCTGTCCTACTTCAGAAGAATAATGAGGGATTGGAACAACCAATTGCCTTTTTCAGTAAAACACTTAGAGATTCAGAGCTGAAATACAGTATCTTGGAGAAACAAGCCTATGCTTTGGTGAAGGCTTTAAAATTTTTCAGAATTTATATTTTACATTCCAAAGTTATTTCATTTGTTCCAAACACTACAGTGAAGGACGTTTTGACACAGCTTGATAGTGAAGGAAAGAGGGGAAAGTGGATTGCCAAAATTATGGAATATGAAGTGGAAATCAGACCTACTAAGCTGGTCAAAGGACAAGGATTGGCCAAACTACTGGCCGACTCAAATTGTCAAGCATTAGGATTATATGTTATGGCAGAAGAATCAGCACCTGAAGAAAAGCAAGCATTCCTGGAGAAAGAAAGAATCATGGAATCTTATTCATCTTCAGATTGGTATGCTGATATTGTTCATTTCTTGTTATTTTTGCAATGCCCATAACACTTCAATAGGAAGGCTGCCAGATCTTTGAAATTGAAAGCTACTAAATACTGTTTGATAGAAGATCAATTGTTTTGGAAAGACCCAGGAGGAATCTTGTTAAGGTGTTTAGATCAGGCTGAAATAAAAGAAGTAACTTCAGAATCTCATGAAGGATTTTGTGGAGGACATAAATACTGGAAAACAACAGCCTATAAAATTTTGAGAGCTGGATACTATTGGCCCTCCCTCTTCCATGATGTTTACCAGCAGGTAAGAGCTTGCATACCCTATCAGAAATTTGCAGGTAAACAGAAATTATTATCTTTTCCTTTAAATCCTATTGCAGTCAATACCCCTTTTCAGCAGTGGGGTCTAGATTTTATTGGAGAAATAAATCCAGCATCTTCAGGCCAGCATCATTGGATTTTGACTGCTACAGATTTCTTTACAAAATGGGTGGAAGCTATTCCAACAAGGAATGCTACAGATAAGGTAATTATGGAGTTCATTGAAGATAATATTCTGAGTAGATTTGGCTGTCCACAAAGATTGATTACTGATAATGCCAAAGCGTTCAAATCCAAGGCAATGGTGGCCTTCTGTGAGAAAAATGGCATTATCCTGAAGCACTCAACTCCCTATTACCCTCAGGGAAATGGTCAGGCTGAATCATCTAACAAGAATATCATTCAAAGCATCAAGAAGCTGCTGAAACATAATAAAAGGTCTTGAGATTCAATGCTGAAATATGCATTGTGGGCAGATAGGATTACTGTGAAGCAAGCCATTGGTACTTCTCCCTTTCAGCTGGTGTATGGAACAGAAGCAGTATTCCCAGTTCAGTTGGGGATTCCAGTAATGAAGTTCCTTCATAACTCTCAAGAGGAACCGGATGATAGGCAAAGGAGAATCTTCGAAATGATTGAGTTATAGCAAAATAGAGAGAAGGTAGACAAAGAAGCACAGCTGTACAGAGCTAAATTGAAAAACAGGTTTGACAGAAATATTAAAGAGCATACTTTTTCAGAAGGTGAGTTGGTTTTAAGATGGGATGCAAGAAAGGAACAGAAGGGTAAGCATGGCAAATTTGATAATCTATGGTTTGGCCCTTTTCTGATATCTAAAGTTTTGGAAAATAATACATTCATCTTACAGTCCTTGGAAGGTGAGGAGTTGCTCAGCCCTGTCAATGGGCGATTCCTCAAGCATTTCTACAGTTAATGAGGATCATTGTCACTTTTCATTGTATATACCGGTGTGAGTGAGATTGAATAAACACTCCATAGCCCAATGGAAGTTTAGATTGAAGACAGAAGGCACTAGTCTAGAGGTTCTTGAAGCCTCACAGGGAGGACTTCATCCCGCAGCTGGAGCCAGATGGTAAGTCAGTAAATTTTTCTCCATTTTTGATTTATTTTCTCCAGTTTTGGTTTTAAGTTTCAGTTTTAGTCTCCTTAGAAACTCTATGGGTAATTAAATAAGTTTTGAGCCCATTCTTTTTAGGTTTTATTTGATTTTGGTTGATCTTTTATATTTCAAAGGGGGTTAAAGAAGGTCATATTTTCAAAGGTTGATTCATTAATGTGTTTAGAGAGAAGTTAGACTTATTTCTTAAACCAAGTAACTGTTAAAACCTCCGACAAATTAGCAGAAAGTTAAAAAACTGTGAAATTAGGGCATGGCAGCTATTCTTGTAGTGCTAGACAAAATTTTAACAAAGGGCGCGCTACAAGAATATCGCGGCCCTTTGTTTTTCAAATTTCAAACGGATTTAAATCATGATTGCAGTATGTGAGTGACTGATCGCCTTGTGTGAGTGTTTTAACACGTGTTTACTGCAGCTTAAGCATGATTTTAGTTGGTTATCAGTTACGAAGCAAAGCAGGCTCATCATTACATAGTATGCGGAATCAGTTGGACAAAAACCAGCAAATCCCGGTCTAAGCTGTCAAATTTCTCTTTCTACACGCATTATTTTAGGAGAGGAGTGTTCGTGAAGAGGAGTTAACTGCTAAAAAGGTGGATTGTGTTGCTGTGAAGAGGAGACAAGTGTTTTTTAACGCCAGCGAGAATTAGGGCTTCCAAATTCATTTACCAGCAGTCAAAGAGATGATATGAAGACACCTATTCTCATAAAAAGATACCGTGGATACCCCAAAATGAAGCTTTAAGCCATGACAGATGAGTAATTGACAGGTATTCCGATACAAACCCTTATAGCTGGAAAATTTGGGTCTTTCTCGCTGCACGATTATCTGGAGAAATTGGTTGCTGGAGATGATAGAATAGGTCATAAAGTAAACACTTCACCACAGAAATAGCTATCTGAAGCGACTATGAGGAATTTGCATGAACAGAGCAGCAAAGTAGTCTTAAGTTTAAAGTATTTAGCCTGTGAAATTTTAATGACAGTTTGAACGAAGATCGTTTATCATTTGCTCTCCTATACATTCAAAAACTCTGATAGTGATGCAGAATGTTATAATGAGATAATTGAATGAATTCTTCTCATGACCTAATGCTATTGTAAATCAGAATCTACAGGAAATAGCATTGAAAGGACTCACAAATTGATTTGTTATGCTCATTTGTTACACAGAAGGTGTTTTGTTGTTTTGTTTAAGTGGTTTGAAAGCTGTTGAAAATTGTTATGATTTGTGAAATCAATTGCTTGGAGAACATATCGGCCTTCATATTCAGACCTAGTTGTATGGTTGAGATAAGGGAACGTTGAACTTGAAGGCCTGTCCAGGAGTGTGTAGCAAATTTTGAAGGAGCTCAAAGCACAAGAAACCAGTTTACCAAAACATTTTTGAAACCTAAAGCCAGACTGTTTCTGTTTTCTGAAAGAAGAATATGGGGAAAAGTGGCAAAAGTGGTAAGATCAATAGGGCTGAGCCCATAGACCTAACCTGGATTCAGAAGCTTCCTGACTGTGCAGAACTGTTTCAGCAAGCAGTTTGGTTGAAGTTTTTCAAGAAGATAGATGGTTTCAATGCTCAGGCGTCCTGCAAGTTTGCTAAGGGACTTAAAAATGATATGATTATGATGGATGCTTTGAAATTCAAATTGACCATGGAGTTAATAGCAGAAGCTACTGAGATCAGCAATGAGGGTGAGCACTGGTTTAAAAAGTTGCCTTTTGAGTTTGAACCCCAAAGATACCTGTTGCCTAATGTGACTCCTGACTGGAACAAGGGTATCATCATTCAAAATCTCAGGAAGGAGTGGATTGAGCCCATAAGGATACTTCAAAGTTATGTGACCTGTGAAGGAAGATATTCACTTGTATTTAAATATCATTTCAGGTTCCTTCAACACATAGCAGGAGTTTCTAAAATGAACCTGCCCTTCTTTTTCTTAAAAAGCCTGCAGAAGATGTCAAGCAAAATAAAGAAACATGATGATCACACTTCCCAGTCACTTTTTCAACATGGTCTCATTAAACTAATCATCACCACAGTGTTGCAACGTGAGGGAAGGACTTGGGATTTCTTTTTGTTCTGGTCAAATGTCCATCCTAAAAAAGAAGACCAGCAACCAAAGAGACAGACTGACAAGGGGAAAGTAATGATGAAAAAGTTAGGTCACTCAGTCAAATCTACAAGGAAAGATGAGGTTAAAGCCAAGAAGGTGATAGAGCAGGTAGCAGGACAGAGACAGGATGACAGTAAGCTCAAAGTGGTTTCAGATTACCCTAAAAGCAAGTTCACACTATTTGAAGACAAAAAAAGAATTGCTTGAAAAGAACGCAGCATCTATAACAGATCCTCAGGAGGAGAAAAAGGTTGACATTAAAATGGTTCATGTAGCTAAAGAAGAGATCCACATTCAGCCAAAAAGTCCCATCACAATTCTTTGAGATTATGAAGGATATTTGTTAGAAGAAGAACAGCCTATTTCTGAGATTAAAGTCAAAACTGAAATTGAAGAAGTTCAAGCTTCAGATTGCAAAACCACAAGGCCTAACAGGAAAAGAAACAAGCTGGAAGTGGTGGAATTAGCTGCTGTTCAGTACCAAGGGAAAGAACTGAAGATGATGGGAGAGGCAGCTACATTCTGGAGACCTAAAACTAGGTCGAAAAATAAGTTGAGGTTAAATATGAAGAAGTTGTTAAATCCTAAATTAAACACAGATAAGGTGACTATCTTAGATGAAGAGTCCATGGGTGATGACAAATCAGAAATAGAAAAATTACAGCCATGTTTAAAGGAAGAAATTAATTCAGTGGAAGCAACAGATGAAGAAGATCCAAAGCCCAGCATTGAAGAAACTTCTGAGAAGCTGTTGACAGAAGAAGCAGAAATCTTCAAGAAGTTTGACATTCCTTGGAAACCTAATGAAGAGCAAGATTCTGCAATAGAGAAAATGGCTAATTCTGACAAGGAAAATTTACAGAAGACCATCAAACAATATAAGCGCCAAATGAATTATATGCAGGAGGTCAATGATGGGTTGATGATGGCCAATAGAAGATTAAGAGAAGATCTCCAGGATGTTCATGACAATTTTCAGGAACTAGTGGCTAATGCAAAGGAAGCACTTAAAAGGAAAAGTGCTTCTGACAGGCACTGTTTAGAGCTGGAAAAGACAGTTGAAAGTTTACAGCAGGAAAATGAAGACCTTCAGAAAAAGATAGCTGATTTAGAGAAGAAGCATAAAAGAACAAAGAAAAGGTCTTCAAGTCCAGATGGTATATCTCTTCTTGTGGAGGCAGCGAAGGAGATATGAGGCAGTTATTAGTTAGGGGTATTTAAGATAAGCATTTTGGTTTTAGTTAAGAATTTTCTATTTTTAGCAACCTTGTAATTTTGTAAAAAGTGTAAATTTTACTTTACCTAGCCTAGTGATTCGATGGAGAATTAGGAGGAAAAACCTAACTGTTTTTTAGAAGAGAACTATTTAGAAAGGGGAGCAAAACATTGTGAGGGTTCTGATTTTTGAGAGCATCAGGAGGTCTACTAGCTGCTTGTACTTTCAGACTTATTCAGAGATAGGTACTGTAACTCTTACATACATTTACTGATGAAATTATGAATATATGACTCTTTCCCCTTCATTTGGTCTGTGTTGGCTTCATGTTTGAACTTATTTAGTTTCATGAATGACAAATTCATTGCTGGTTAATGTGTATTTTCTAGTGGTGCTTGTCCTTTATTTGTGAACTTCAGTACAGTCTTTTGTTGGATTTTTGTGATATATATGCATCTTTATCGATATATGTGTATGATTTAGTTGTTGCTTATCTGCTGAATGTATTCCCTGCATGCTTTTGAAGTTTATGACCAAAAAACAGATAAAACAAAACCCTAAACCCTAGTTTGATTTGAGTTTTACTCTTGAGATTGTGTTGGCTTGTTACCCTAGCCTTAGTAACAATTTCTGGCACAAACAGTCTGTAAAGACTTATTAACTGCTTCGACTGGACCATTCGCTTGGGCATAGTAAGAAGATGAGTGTTATTGATGAAACCCAATCTTGAGAGACAAATCCTCCATCATCTTGTTCTGAAAGTGACTGCCATGGTCAGTGACAATCTCTTTAGGGATACCAAACCGAGTGATAATCTGATTGAATACAAAATGGGCTGTTGTAGAACCATCGTATTTAACAGTAGGCATGGCCTCAACCAATTTGGAAAAGTAGTCTACGGCCACTATAATATGGTGATGCTCCCCAGCCGAAGCTGGCTTGCAATCCATGAAATCCACCCCCCACTTAGTGAAGGGACCAACAGTGACAACCAGATGAAGGGGCACCGGATGGGAGCTTACATTCCGAGAAAACACCTAGCAAGGGTGATATATCTTCACAGCGTTCATACAATCTTTAAATATAGAAGGCCAGAAATAACCTACTCGCATAATGCATTGGACTGTAGCAATCCCAGATAAATGACCACCACATGCCCCAGCATGGCAATCATTAAGCACCTGCTCTGCTTCCTCATAAGTTAAACAACAATAGAGAATACAATCCTTTCCTCGACGATACAAATTCTCGCCGACGATAGTATAATCTTTAGTGTGATGTTTCACACGGCGTCATTCATCTCGCGAATAGTGCAAAGGAAACTTCAAAGTTTGGAGATATACAATGATATCCCCATACCAAGGGTCCTTGGACGAGATAAGAAATAAATGCTCATCCACAAAGGAATCTTCGTGGATAATATCCTCATCAAACTGTGGAAGGTTTGACAGGAGCTCAACGAAAACCAAGGATTTGACTGACTTCACTGAAACAAAATCAAGTTCAAGTTCCTGAAGAATGACAATCCACTTATTGTACTTCCCCCCGATAAGATGTCGTGATAACACGAACTGAAATGGATTGATGTGTGCAATAACTGTGGCTTTCCTAAGCATGATATAATGTCGTAACTGTTGGATTGCATGAACAATTGCCACTGCCAACTTCTCCACATGAGTGTATCTTAGTTCAGCATCTACTAAGTTTCGACTAAGGTATAGATCACATGCTCGGTGAGCACATCATCTGTCTGAACCAAGACCATGCCAATCGTCTCCTGATACACGACCACATAAAGCGTAAAATATCGTGCGAAGTCGAGTGGAATAAGCACAGGGGCTGATACCAAAGCTTTCTTAAGGGCATCGAAAGACTGTTGGGCTCGCTCATGCCAGACAAATAGTGTGTCCTTCTTCAGTAAGCATGTGAAACCTTTGATAAGATTAGCATAATTCACTATAAAATGACGTAGAAAAGCAGCTCTCCCTTGGAGGCTCTGAAGTTGTAACAAATTACACGGAGGAGGCAACCGAAGTATTGCCTCAAATTTTAGAGGATCGACTCTAATACCCTCTTTGGAAACTATAAACCCTAGAAGGTGACTTGTCTTCATAGCAAAGATGCATTTATTCGGATTCAATCAAATCTTGTACTATATACATCATTCGAGAATCAAGCGAAGGTGCTTGGGGTGGTACGCTCTCTTGCGAGAATGGTCAGCTAGATCATCCAAGAAAACCTCCATAATATGTTTAAGGTCATGAAAGGCATAGTTCATCACACGCTGAAACGTGGCTCCGGCGTTTTTAAGGCCGAAGGGCATTTTCCGGTATGAGAATGTACCCCAAGGACAAATGAAAGCAGCCTTATGTTGGTCCTCGGGTTTGATTTGAATCTAGTTGTACCCCTAAAATCCGTTCATGAACGAAAAAATTTCACTCCCCGCATAAGCATCTAATATCTGATCAATGAATGGAGTGGGGAAGTTGTCTTTAGGACATGCACAGTTCAGATCACGAAAATCAGTACACACACGGATAGTTCCTAGCTTCTTATCCACAGGAACGGGATTGGATAGCCATTTGGTAAGGGGAACTGGGTAGATGAAACCTGCCTTAAGCAGCTTCTCCACCTCTTTTTTGATCGCGGAGGCTTTTCTAGGATTCACAGTGCATAAGAATTGTCGAACTGGTTTAGAGTTAGGGTACATTCTAATCTCATGTTCAACAATGCTGGGGTCTATTCCTAGCATCTCCTCATATGACCAGGCGAAAACTTCCCCGAGTTCCTTAAAAATCTCGATGTAGATGTGAACCTCTTTAGGAGAGCTATCATCACTGATATAAATATTTTCAATCTTTCCAGGAGTTCAAGAGATGTTGATCGCCATAGTAGGGGAAATATTAGCCATATTCCCCTCCGCATAAATCTCATGTGTGCCCAAAAGAGCAACAGGGTGACCAACAATATCGGCCAGAGTCGTCCTAAAGTCTTCTTTCTCGACGAGATCAAGGTTGGGAAGAAAACAAGAGTGATGGTGCATATCCTCCCAAGGGCTCTCACTACCACACATAGCCTCAATAATGGCTTCATACTAATGTAAAGTACTATCAAGGCAATCATGCGAACAAGACGAGTTGGCTGCCCAAATCGACAGCATAACAGGATCTTCTTCTTCTGTCCAAGAAGAGGAAAGATCCAACTCTACCGTGGCTTGTTGAATATCATGATAAGCAAGCTCAGCAGTAGATAACGACATAGTCATCCTGACATATGCAACGTCTCCAAATGAGAGACTCGCATATGGTAAGGTCCACGGATCGTCAGAATATGATGTCCGGAATGGTACATTATGTAGCGGAGGAGACGCATCGTCGGAGATGGTTCCGATAAAATTAATGGGTGCAGGGAAATCAAGGGATCCCAACATAGAAGGGTACAGTCCGACACCCATGTTCCCAGTTGCTTGCTGAGAATCAGTAACTTGCAGGACCACTGATCCCGTGGATGCTATGGAAGAGGGACTAACGTAATCCAGCTGATCGATGGTCACAATATTGCCTTCATGAGAAAAGCAAATAAATTTGAATACAGTAGATGGGACAACTTTCGTAGCGTACATCCAATTCCTACCCAGTAAAAGGTTGTAGTCAATGGGTGCATCAACCACCTCGACTTCAATAGGCACAGGTTTCCCACCCAAGCAGACAACAAGGGAAGGGATGATCCCATGTGGCTTAAACAAACGACCGTCAAATGCAGTGAGCATGGTCATAGATTTAGCTAGGGGAGGGGAGCTAAGAGCTTTCCAACAAGAGATCAACATTACTGACGCCGACATGCCTTCATCAACCACCATTCTCCTGACGAAGTTCTACAAACATTCCACCTGGATTTGAAAAGCCATGTGGTAAGGTAAGTGGGGTTGGACATTAGTAGTGTCAAACATAATAACGTTAGGACTTCCCCCATCCTGAACTCCTAGAGCAGATAAAAGGGCATGCCATTGCGACGGGCAAGCCTATAAAACCTCAAGAGCCGACATGGAACACGGAGTTTGGCCCAAATCTTCTACAATGGAGTAGTTCTGGGAGGCTCGGGCATTAGGATTATGCGTAGAGTGCTTGAGTACACCTTTCAGTATCTGCAGCATAGTAGAGGGCTTCTCGATATGCAAGGATGTATTAGGGGGAGGGGGAGGTTCATTCCCCAAATTTGGTTGTGGTGCACCATAATCGTGTTGACGAGTAGCAACACTAACCGCTGATTGGACCATATTCATGCATCCATAGCCACCAGTATTGGAGGAAGACATTGGAGTCTCATTAGGTCCATAACTAGTGGTGGGAGTATGCGAAACCATATTCTGATGTTGTGGAAGGGGATCATTCAACATAGTTGAGGTCTATGCAAGATTCTTCGATGCCTCCTCAATATGGGGACACAAGTGAGTAAGATGATCTTCCCCACACAGTTTGCATGGAGATTTCACTTTACGTCTAGACTTATGGTCCCCACTAGCATTCTTGTCGTCCCGAGGAGGGTTGGTGTTTTTTTTTCCGTGGAGTATTATGATTACTACCATTCTTCCCATTGCTTCCACCCTTTCTATTATTTCTCCCCTTCTTCTTACCACTAGGCTATTGGTTACCCGATGGGTTCGCCAATTGCATAGACTATACATCGGGCAGTGGGATGGAAGTGGACAAGGTGTGAACCTACCCGGGAGTAGATTGGTTAAGCGAAAAAAAATTGCATTTGATTTGTAACCAAGTCCACAGGTCCAGTACTTACGGAACCCATGATGCCATCGTCATGTGGTCCAGGAACTGTCTTGGGATCATGTCGTGTTCTCGGTGCATCAGGTATAATGTCATATAAAATGCTAGACTAAGAGTACAACAAATCTAACTGCTGGACTTTTAGGATGGCTTGTTCCTTAGTCATAATGCCAGACATTGAAACATCCTTAGCAATATATGGAATTAAGGACTTGAGAAACCACTCCAACAGAAACTCTAGAGGAATGTTGGCTTTCACTAATCTCTTCCGTCAATGCCACTCTTGAACGTGGTAAAAAATATGTGTGGCCTTATTCTGGTGGAATGTGGATAGAATTTCAGTACCAATGTCGTAACGAACTAGCAGCTGGAAATGATCCAAGAAAACCAGAGTGATCTCATTGAATCCCCTATAGGTTCCCCCAAGCAACTTGACATACCACTTCACGGCTACCCCTGTGAGGGTGCATTGAAACAGTCGTAAATGAATGGAATCGTGATTCAACAAGTTGGAAGAACACCGAAGGTGAAACGTCGTGACGTGGTCACCCGGTTCCTCACCACTCTTCCCTTCAAACTTTGGAATGTCTGAAGGGAGGTTATTATGGATCAGAGGCCAACTAGGATCATGACACACCGGATCATTCGTGAGCTTCGAAAGATCCAGAAGGTTCAGTCGAGCAAGAAATGGAAGCTATGGTTAGAAAGTTTGATAATGAGCTTCCATAAAAGGTTGCATGTACGGACCCGAAGGATATGATGGACCATAAGCTTGATTATGACCATTAAAAGGTTGATGATATGGACCATATGGACCATAAGTTTGACCATGGCCATGAGGTTGATAATTTCCCCCAACCTGACCCGTGTGAGGGTAAGCAGGTATAAAAGTATTCTGAGCATCAAATTGAGGTGGAGGGTACTGAGGTGGCGGATATTGGGGTCATGGATATTGATGGCCAACTCCGACCATATTGTAGTAAGGGTTACCCCCATGATGATAAGTATGCATGTTATTCGCAACGAGAACCGTGTTGTAAGGACCATAGTTATGAGGTATGTTCCCGCCCCCTACCTGAGCACTATTAGTAGTATGAATGATCATGTGGTGACCATGCGTAAGAGGTATATTTCTGACCCTAAAATAGGCATTGCTAATAGTAGTATTTATCGAAAAGGTGACTGGTATGTTTTTGCCCCCAGTATTTGGAGGATTATGAACGTTTGCAAAAGTAGTCCTTGGCTGCCATGTATGGGCACGTGTATTAGGCGGTGGAGTAGTTGTGGTAGGAATAGTCTTCATATTAGGATTGGTAGTCCTAGGAGGTGGTCGTCCTCCAACATTAGTGTTGTTAGGAGGAATATGACCCATCCCCATACTATGTGTGTGAGTAGCATGAATAGTGACCCTAGTGGGTGCAGTGTTGCTAACAGCATGGCTAGTGCTAGCATGACTACCAGATCTAGTGGACGGATGAACTATGTCATGACTAGGCATATCATTAGATAATGGATTAATGTCAGTCGTAGTATCGTGGTCGGCATGAGACTTTGACCTCCTATAGAAATGATGACGTGGATGTGAAGGATGAAATGGGTTATCCTCAGGTGCAATGAGATCATGAAAACCAGGTTCGGTCTCAGGTGGATCCGGACCAAAAGAGTTAGGATGGGTCTTGGGCGGATCACCCCCCCATTCCTCACAAGGGGTAGGGGTGTCTGAAGTGTGTTCAACTCCATCTGGTGGATCCATAAGGATTTCTCCCATGTCAGAATGAGTAGTCATAATGTCGGCTAAATGATAAGAACCCAAAGACTCAGAGGGGGTCGTTCGGCCTCCCCTATCAGTGAGATGTGTAGGCTCGATGACCAGTAAACTAGCTAACCAACGAGAGCGACGAAGAGCCGGACTACTCACCACGATATCTCCAAAGAGACTATATAATCAAAACATGTCCTATCGGCCAAACTATTAATCAAAAACAGAAAATCAAGAGCACACACCTAAAAAGAACCTACAGCCAAATGCACACAAACGGAACTGGCTCAAGGAGCTCCCGACACTACAGCCGGTAGGTCTCACCTAGGAGAGGCTTGAGATTCCCAAACTATAGCCGGAGGTAACAGAATCAGTTATAAGGTTTCCTAGGATTCACTGCATGTAAAGGGCCGTAACCCTCGACAACAAACAACTGTGTTGTCCAATCCCTATCTGACTCAAGACACAAACAGTATAACCACTACAAGCGCCCTGTGGGGTACCTATGTAAGGAAACTAATGTCACCACAATATAACCAATGCTTAGGGGTACAGTTGCAGGTGGGATCCGTCGTATGGGAAGGGTAACTGATCTCGAAACTCAAGAGGGTATTGGAGGAATATCTCCCATGTTCAGCTGGTATTGGAGGGATATCTCCGCAACCAACCTCCCGTGACCTCGTGCTTAACTCTGGTCTAAGTAGAGGTTCCTAAGAACACTGATGTATATGATGGAATTCACCACTCCCTGGTCACACACATAATGTTGGTCTAATAGTCTTGGATTGTTAACTCACAATGATCTATTCCAAGACTCTAAACCTAAACTAGTTGGTGCACCCTATAAAATGAAAATCATTACTAATCAATTTTAAGATTAAGCGTTAATTTTAGGTGGTTGTGATTACGCAAAGTGTATGGTCGTGAAACTAATGATGTATATGACTCAATATGCATAATCATCCAAATGCTAAACTCATCTACTCAATGAAAACAATGCCTCTAACATGACAAGCAAATCCAACGATTTCGAAATAAAAATGCAACTTTTTAATTTTTTAATGCTCAAACAAATACTAAATGAAAGCACAAGCATTCGAATGCAAAATGCAATGCGAAAAATAAAATGTTTTTATATTTTCGTTTATAAATGAAAAGGAAAATGCAAAATCAATATTTTTGTATTTTTCAATATATTAAAGTGAAAAATGCAAGTGAAATCTACCTATTTGGATACAAGAATGCAGAGCAGATCACTAAGACAACCCAACACACCCCAAACAGTGAGACTTAGCGAATGAAATGAGCTAGAAAATAGAAAAGGATGATAAACTAATAAACTCAAATCAAAGAGAAAAGAGGAGTTCTTGTCACAAACAAGGCATGGAATAGTCAAGAACAAGGCCAAAGAAGACTCAGGAACATTCACCATCCACCCAACAACAACCAAAGGTCATAAACCAATCAAAGCCGGAGTTATATGCGATTGTAAGTAAAAGATGCGGCTACCCGCGAGCTATAGTGCAGATAGGTGTGGGTATACGCAGGAAGAACTAGGCTCACCCACGTGTAGGAAACAACAAATGGACAACATAAGAGCCCAATGACCCAGAAAAATCCTGTTTTCTATAAGGTATCCTAACGGCCAGATGATGATATAGAGACTCAACAAACAACAACTCAAAATAAGGACTAATGCCTAAATATCCACAAAAATGGATGTAATTCCCAGTGGAGTAGCCATTTATGTTATCGGAGAAAACTTCCTATGGCTTGGGGTAGACCACAACAGACAGATGACTACCAGAAATAAACTCAATTCTCAATACAGTGCTATATAATTAACAATGCTAAGATAATGGAGAACAAAACCAACCTCGATCCAACGTTTGATGTAGATCCCCGTTGAAGCTTTCAATCCACGCACACTTTCAATCGATGCACTTGAACCTGCAAATTAGTCTTGACAGCCAATATACAAGAAGTACATATAATCTATGAGAGACATTAACATCATCAATAACAATATTGGTCCATAATATCATAAGCAAATGCAACCCAATGTGATATAAACAACATTAACAACATTAATGGATGATAATATGAGTATTTCTATTAATAAACAAGAAGAAGTACAATGTGATACAACCTCTTGCTGGCAACCAATCTGAACCAAGAACTAGGTCAATCCACTTGTGCCTCCACCACTTCAATCCTCCATGAAAGGAAAACTTAAACTGTGATAGGAGTTTGGAAGGTGAACATAAGACGTTCACAACAACTAGGATCAATGAGTGTAGACTCAAGATGAGGAAAAAAATCCACTAGAGTTATCTTGATTTCTCTTTCTCCTCTCTTCCATATGCCATAAATGCTCAATAAATATCCTTCCAAAAGTAAGTGAAAGGACAAATCGAGGCGTTACTGGGCAAATGGATGGCCAAAGGTCACCCTAAGACTGCTTTTTGGGAGTAAAAACTAATTTATTAGTGATTTTTACCATTTTACTTGATACCCACGGGCTATAGTGATGCAGATCATGGGTATGCATGCTATAATGATGCAGCAAGCGTACATGAATAAAAATAAGGAAAAAGGTGTTCTGAAGGACATAAAGTGTTTTTGAGTCAGTGAAATGGATCCCAAGGGCCAAATAGTGCTGATGCTCACAAGGTGGAAGATTACGTTGTAACAATTTTTAAGTATCCATGAGCCTCTAGTATATGTATTAATGCCTCTCAAATACCTTCATACCCATTATAAAATCATTTGGGGTCATTTGAAGACCAAGAGACCAATACTAGTCAAAGAGGAATTGCTAGTCAAACTCGCTACTTTTGATAGAATTAAAAGAGGATTTGGAGAAGTAATTTAAAGGTCATATATCATATTTGAACATCATATTCAAGTCCTAATATCATTCATATACCTTCTCAGAATATTTGGGATCATTTGGAGCAAATTGGAGACCTAGACATCAAAACTAGTTAAAGGTCGAACTAGGGAAAAAAGAAAAAAATTTGTCATTTTAATAAAATTATTAAAAAGAGACATTACAGTGGTGTCATTGTTGCTTGGGATTTCACCCAAGCATGTCCTAATATGCACCTACTAACTTGTAGTAGCAGTCTCGATTAAACCATAAAATTAAATAAGTATAAAACAGTAAATTTGATCTAACATGTGTAATGAAATAACTCTGGATTAAAAATAATAAACAAAATAGATCCATGAGAAACATAAATAAAAACTTGAAAATTTTCTATTACCTCAAAGGGTGAGGATGGTTGAGCTTGAGCAGCTACAATGGTGAGGTGCTCCGAAGCTCCAATGATCTCTTCTTCTCCAATGCTTCAATGGTTGGGAAAAGCTCATAAATGATGGGCAAAACTCAAGATGGATTTTGGCAGCATGAGGATAGGATGATTGTGGATGATTTGTGAGGAGCCCCTATCACCTTTTTATAGTTTTTTGGTGATGGAGAATACAACCATGGTTTAAGAAAACCAATGGTATTGCTAAAAATGGTTTAGGTTTTTTATTCTTTTCCCTATTTTTTCCTTTTTTTGAATATATTTAATATTTTTATCCCCTTTTAATTTTTTTTGGGAATTTTGGACCCTTTTTGACGGTTTTTTGTATTTTTTGGGTAAAATCCAATATTGTGAGGGGGGAAAGATAGATTTTAGTCTTTTTGGTGACCTTTTGAAGGTTTTAGAGGCTCAAATGGTGGGAAAAGTGGACAAATGGGTCATGTGAATAGGGAAATGAGCTAGTGAGCACTTTTTGGGTGTTAACAGATTGCCCCCTGATGTGTGAGGGCAGGAGGTCATCATATGGTAGATAGACATCATAGTTCTTTTGTCTATTTCCTGGGGTTTGAAGGAGAGAAGAGACTGATTGGAGATTGGAACATTGGGCCCATGTAAACTGCACAAACTAAAAATACATGGCCTCAGAATGAATGAGGAATAATCATTGATAATAGACGAGGCAGGCATACCCATGCTCGTATCAAGATATAAAAATAACAATGAGGCCCAAAAATGGGACTTGAACAATACATGTAGAACTACTGTGTACATCATAATGGTCCTGAGGGACACAAAGCTGGGACATACTCATGGTCATACCATGACTGAGGTGAAGAACTGATACATTGGAAAAAAAATTCTATCTCTTTGATTGTGGTACCAGAAAGATGGATAATATATTGGATCTGAAGCTGTCCAATCAACTATGTAGTCAAGGAAGCATCCATCTGGGGTATGTCCGAATACTGTCTTCAAGCGCAGCCTGGATATCCACAGGAATAGTCAACTATTGTTTCTTGAGTTAGGCTCAATAATGTGATAGAGTCGGGTGACATCCGGGGTCTTCGTCAAGTAACTGAAAGGACCAATACCCTATACAAATCTCAACGATGCAATCAAGGTGTTGACGTCGATCATGTGAGAAACAATCATTCGGAGAGGCAATAAGGGTTCCTTTGAGAATGATACATAGGAACTCATTATTAATGGTGATGAGTCCACGGAACAGGGACCTCTAGGTCTATACTCTGACTAGATTGGTTGGCTTCGATAGAGGGAGACTTGCAACGATCAAGGTAATGATGCTTCCTTAATAGGAGCGTGAGGTGTACAACCAAAAGGTGATAGTACTAAAGGTGGGACTGCCATACTGTGGGATGGGGAACAACTGAGGTCGTAGAGTGGATGGAGTTAAACTTCCTTTGTTTAGAGCATGATGACATGGATGACCTAGCAGCATATGAAACTAACTTTAGGAATAAGAATCATAGCTTAAGGTATCAGGGGTATGTACCGCAATGGGAGAGGTTGAAGAGGGAAAACAGATGTATGGTATTTGGAAACTCTCAAGGTGGCATATCGCAGAATATTCTAAACAAAGGCGACCAAATTGGGGAAGCTGCCATGATAGTGTGACTAGACATGATATGTTGTGGAGCCGAGAGGAACCGTTGGGGCTTTCTTCGTGTTTTAAGAAGCTCAAAGAAGGGATAAAAGTGTGCTCATAATGGTACTATCCTATGGATTTGTGCGATCCTAGGACAGTTTGTGCTCGTGGTTGCTTTCCGTTTTTAGAGAGTCTGAAGGCAGTAAGTAGACTCCAAGGGTGTTCCTTTTCATATGTTAGTCTCCAAGGCCTGAAAAAGCATAAAATAATGCAGATGGAGAACTCTTCTACCCGATGTGACTAAAGTATTCCTTTTTCATAATTAATCTACAAGGTCCGAAAAAGGGGTAAACTTATACCAGGTAGATGCCCTTTTAGATACGTTTAACGAGCGTGAAAGGAAGAAAGATTGCTCGTCGATCTTTTCATTGTTTTAGGAGTCAGAAAAGAGCTTAACAGAAACTCCCTAAGTGCCTTTTTTTGTAAAGGAATTGATCGACCCAAAAAAGGGGTAAAATTATACTGAACAAAAGTAATGGTGAGGCAAGGAGGAAGTGTTCATTCAAGGGGTAAGTGTGGGGATCAAGCATAGTGGTAGGTGGGGAACACTAATGGGGCCTCCTTGTGGGTTGATGAATGGTAGCAAAACAATGCCGTAATTGTAGTATGGATGGAGTGAAGAGCTCATGTATAAGTTGAGATGCACAAATTTTATAAAATCCGACAGCTGTCGATGTGGCACACAAATCGAGGCAACAAGGTGTGAGGACACAATGTCAAAAAAAATTTCTAGTGAGAGGGAGAAATGATCTCAAGCATCATCATGAGCACGGAAATATAAATCCAGTGGTGCAAATGGTGCAAAAAACAGAGGTCATAATGACTCTGGAATGGTCAAAGGAAAAAACTAGGTTAAAAAATGGCTACAAATAAAGGTCAGCCTACCAAGCCAAGGATGTAGTGGTGGGGAGAAATGATGAACCACGGGGGAAGAATACTAGGTGTATCAAATAAAATCAAATATACGAGTGACATGTGATCTCAAGAATGGTTGAGATCACGCATGTGAAAAAATGAGCAGGGTTAATGACCTGCCCCCATGTTATGTGCATGGGGTTTTTGATTGTGGATCACATATGTGTTGGTTTGAACAATGGGCTTATTGAAGTGCTGAGATAGATGTGATGGGAAAGGTTCAAAATGATTGATCATGACCCCTTTCCTAGGGTTGAGGTAATCTATTATTCCCCTGAACTCAGAGGTGTCAATGCGGTGAAGATGTTGTCTCAGAGAGGGATCAACAGCGCATTGAGCAACTACTGGCGCGGGGGGTACCATGAGGATATGGACTGTGGTTGCATACTGAAGTGACGATATGATGATGGGGGATTCCCCTTATGGGGTGGATTCCCCCAATATCTATGACAAGAATGATGATGATGATGAGTAGGCAAGGTTTTGGGCCTTCCCCCATGTTGTGGACATGTGGTTTCCTTTTTTATTTGAAAAGGTTGAACATGTGTGTCAGAGGGATCAGTGGAAGGGGCCGATCGGACAGAGGGGTCTCAAGTGGAAACCATGTAAATGGTGTTAATTTCTTCTGAAGAGGAAGATGGTGGGGGATGAATTTCCTCTATAAGAGGAGGGGATGTCTCTAGGTTGGCATTATTTAGTTCGTATAGAGATGCTCTGTAATATGGGAGATCAGGGCAGTGATGTGAGTAATGGCTGTAAATGATGCATATTGCACAAGGGTGATTGGTACATAGAGATTTATTGCGAGGCTGAGGGGGAAGTTAAAGTTTGACAACAGGAATGTTAACATTGTCATCCAACATTTGCATGTCTTCCTGAAGTGCTAATAATTGTGCACATTCATGGGTAGCATGGCCTATGTCATCACACAGAGAGCATTTAAGGGGAGCATGAAATGTTGGGGGATTCTTTGTCGGTTTTGGGGTTGATGGGTGGATACGGGTTATAGCCGCAGTGGTGTAATGTTGAGGGCCTTTGCACCCAGCATAGCGGAGTGGGCGGGGAACATTCCTGGATGTTGATGTAGTTTCCACTGGTGGAGGTGGTCGGTTGTGAATGTTTCCTAGCCCGAGGGGTGGATGGTTAGATGTATTGATGGGTTGCACCAGTTGTAAAATAACCTTCGGTGTTGAGGGAGAGGTTGGGGCAGGAAGGTACCATAGAGGTAGTCCTAACATTAACCCTGGGAGATTAAGAGTGGCCATTACTAGTGTACTAATGGCCCCTGAGGGGGGGAATAAGAATGGGATAGTGTGAATCAGTGTTGCTCCGATATGACTAGGCATTGTGGGTGGCTGTGGGAGTAATTGGGGCTATTGAGTAGGTGGTTGTGTGTTGTGCGAAATGGTGGACAAGACTGATATCTAGGCTATTCGTACAAGGGGTGGAATGGATTTGAACGCATAATTCATAGGTGATTCCAAGTAGATTCTGGGACCTCTTGATGAAATGAATGACGTAGGTACACTCGGAACGAGTTGTTCAATCATGGGAAGAACATTTTCAGGAGTAACGGGGGCATTAGGATCGTAGTATGTTATTTGGTCAATCTTGACCACACGTCCCTCATGAGGGAATATCATGATGCAGAAAACAGATGAAGCAACGACCTTCATGGCATACATGTAACTTCCACTAAGTAAAAGGTTGTAATCGAGTTGGGCATTAATGACCTCTATATCGATGAGGATCATTTTTCCACCAAGATGGACAGGAACGTTGGCCAAGAGGCCTTGGGGTTGAGTTGAACGGCCATTGTAGGCTCTTAATGCAGTGGTGGATTGCTGCAATGTTGGAGATCCAAGTTTTTTCCAGACATATGTCGACATTACACAGGTGGAGGCACCTTCATCGATGATGCATCGATGAACTACAAGGTTCGGTATGGAAATAGAAACTTGGAATGCTAATGTGGAGGGAAAATGTGGTTCGGATTGGTCCAAATCGAATGCCATCATCCAGGAATCGTTAGGATCTATTGATTCGATGGCGGATAACAATAATTTCCTCTGTGTAGGACAGTATTTTAAGACTTTCAAGGCAGACATAGCAGTGGGAGACTGAACTAGGTCTTCTACAATGTTATAATTCGAGGCAGCACGAGCATTAGGATTATTGTTAAACCGTCACATTGGGAAGCGAGGGGCTGTAGCACCACATCTAATGGTATTGTGGGTATGCGTAACGGATGATCAGTTGGAAGGGTGTTAGTGGTTGGATCAGTGGGCATGTTTTCAGGGGTGGGTCCATATTGATTTCAGCATGTTTGGAGGTTGATATCGTTTGATGACATCATTAACAAATGGTGAGTACCTGAATCCATATGCTGGTAATCAGTTGCAGCATAGCTGACTTGTTGTTGTGGTGCAGCAGTTCCTTGTGGGGGATCCATCGGGCGGGTGTTGACAAATCCTTTGTTGGGTAAAGGATTTTGCAATATCATGGGTCGCGGTTGGGGAGGTGGTGTTGGTTGTGCAGCATGTCCTTGGCATTGGGCATCATCATCCCAAAGTTGACGTGCTTTCTCCAAATGGGGACAATTATGTGTGTAGTGGTCGTATAGTAAACAAAAGGAACATGGATGGTTTGTTCTTAAATTAGGACTTTTCCTTTGTTTCAGTGGTCGATTAGGGTTTTGTTAAGCTGGGGAGGCATTGTTATTATTTGGAGGATTCTTCAATTGGACTCCTTGGTTTTGAGGTTGATTGTTTCCGCGGTTACGTCCTCTTCCGCGGTTTTGTTGACCTCTTTGATTACATTGGTTATTATGGTTTTGGGGCTGGTTTTGCTGTGCATACACTTACGCTTGGGTAGTAGGACGATTTCGGCATCCCCTGGGTGCTGGAGCAGACTGCGTTGGGTAATAAGATGACGGGCCTGGAGGTGGTCTAGGTGTTGATTGTGGTTATTGGTAACTTTGAGCTATTGGAAGTGTTGGGGCAGAATGTGCTTCCTGTGGGGGATAATAAGCTAATGGGGCTTGTGAGTGCACAGGAGCATGAGTGACCTGTTGGTGATAATATGTAGGAGGCACATAAACGGAAGGTGCTTTCCTGTAACACTGCGGTGGACATGAGGGTCCATGAGTGTGATGGGTTTGTGCCGTGGGAGTACATGAAGTTGTAGCTCTGGAATGTGATGTGGCCCATTTAAGATCGAGGCCCGTATTATTGGGTACAATGGAAAATGGTTGCTTGTTGGGTGAAATAGCTCCAATGATGCCATCGGTGGCATGGGATGCCCCCGGTGCGTCATTCCGGGAGGGATCGCCACGAGGGGCATCGAGTAAAATAGTGTATAGATAGCCATATTGGGTGTATATCAAATCAAATTGTTGTGCTTTGAGGATTGCTTCTTCTTCCGACTGAGGTATTTCAAAATCCATGTCTTTAGCAATGAGTAGAAGAAGAGATTTTAAGAACCAATCTAGAAAAATACGGTCATCTAGTTTGATCTTGCATAGACTTCGGCGTTTATGCCACTCATGGGTAGCCCTATTCTATTTACAAGACAAAAGGATTTTTACTCCCACATCGTAGTGGACGAGGACATAAAAGAATTGTAGGAAGGTCGAGGCAAGGGATGTAAAGGTGGGGTGTGTCCCATGTGGTTGTTCGATATACCATCTAGTGGTCTTGCCAGTAAAAGTCCTTTGCAACAAATGTAAGCGAATGGAGTCATTGACAATGGAATTTGAGGAACACCATAGATGGAATGACATTATGGGGTTTTGTGGATCTTAACCATCTTTCCCTTCAAATTTGGGGGTGTCTGATGGGAGTTTAGTTGGCATTTGGGGCCATGTAGGACTATGCCTAATAGGATCGTTTGTTAATCTTGCCAGGTTAGGGAGGTTAAGAATAGCCATGAATGGCAAGCTGGCAGAGATTGTGACATGATTAGTGGGGCATATGTGTTATTGGTAGCATTATGGAGTAGGCCACTGACCCCAAGGGGAATATTAGCTTTAAAAGGGATGTGCCCCCCAACCAAAGGTGTGTGAGAGGGGCTTGCACCTCCAAGTGTAACATTAGTTGCAGATGGGTTTGGAGTAGATCTTGTAGTTGTTGGTATCTGAGTAGTGGCGGGGTTGGTAGGTGTAGGTCCCATATTGGGCATGCCTAAGATAGGTGTGGGTCCCATATTGGGCATACCCAAGGGAGTTGTTGTAGTTGTGGCTACTGTGGTGGCCATTGTGGTTGCGGGGGTGGTTTATTTTCCACCTACGGTCCCTAGGTTGAAAGGGTTTGATGGAATCTTAGCCATGGGGCTAGATGGTGTTGTGTAACCCCTATATGGGCCGTCTAAATCTTGTGACGAGGCTCTATGCCGATGACCTGTGGAGTCAAGTGACAAGGCTCTACGTCTGTGATGAGTAGACTCAAATGGACCGTACTGAGGGGGTTCACCCTGAAAATGTCGAGACTATCTCGGGGACTGCATGGTGATAATTGACTGATAAAAACAATAAGTAATTGGGGGTATAAAAGCTTGGAAATCCTAGTGAAACCATGTGTGCAGGAGGAGAGCGCAAAAAATTATGGCACTCATGCCAACAACCAAACTCAAAACACTTATTGTAATAGCTGTGCTACAATAAGTGGAGTAATAAAAAAATATGGTCAAAATACCAACAAGCAAAGGGCTCCTAGTAAATAGAAATGGTGTACTCACTAGACCAAGGGAAGGTAATAGAGCATCCAAACACCTAACTAAAATGGTATTATGATTCAACAAGACGTATCCTTTGGATGGTGATGAAATCCAAGTCAGACAATATGAATTGTAGAACCAAAGGCCAATGATATACCCCTACTGGGAGGGACACCGAGTAGGCAATCCTAGAATAAAGGTCACTAAGATACCCCATTCATGACACATCCAGAAAGGTGAATCCACAACTCCTGTTCTATCACCGTTGTACTCCCACAAGGGTGGTACAACGAGAACGACGAGTAGGTGTCCCTCGGTGACTGAATGGATTGCGGTATTCCACTCAGGCCTCCGAAAGCAGTCTTGTTACTTCGACCCTCCAAAGGGAGAGGCCTTTCCGATAGATTGGTTTAAAACCGTGTCAATAAATACTAAGGGATTTTTTGGTACCCTATTTGTCAACCACTATGTCTCAGATGAAAGTGAGTGAGGGGTGTTATTTGGAAACCTATCCCCTCAACCCTACCTAGCTACAATATTCTTTTGATGTTCCCCAAGTGGGCTTAGAATGTCGTTTGAGTTAGATAGATTTTAAGGCTCACTTTAATTAAATGGTGATAGAGTGTGTGATAGTGTGGTTGAGTACAAAAAATAAATAGCCTCGCTTGGGCAACTATTCACAAATTAAAATAATGATTTCAACTTGCAAAAATGAAAAATGATTTAAATGTAAATGGGTGATTCCATGAAGATGGGTAACTCTTTTTGGCCAAATATGACGGTGAAAAACAGAAATTTTACCCATGTATTAAATTGAAGCCCTCGAAACTCATACTTGCCACATGAATTTTGACATGTAGTTAAAAAATGAAATGTAGATAATTATGTTGGCTTTCGAATGATATTTTTTTCGAAATATATCAATACCATATATCGTGTCGAATTTTCATTTAATGAAACGTGTGTACTTAAAATTTTTAAGAGCAATTAATAAGTAGTTTGTGTGTGTGCACAATAATTTAACGTTAAAGTAATAATTTAAAAAAATGAAATATGTGAACATGTTCTAGAGAGAATGCACTAGGGCTTACATATTTTTATTTTAATTTTTCTCGAAAAATTACATTTATTATTATTTTTCGAAACTGACCAATGAATATTTAGGTCGCATTTTGCATACATGTGTGTGTGTGCACGAAATCTTTTGATATTTTACATAATTTGAAAAGCTAAAAATACCCTTTTGAAGAGGACACATTTATCTAGGGCTTGTGTATTTTTTCAAATTTTTTGGATGTGTATTTTGAATGTTGTGGATTTATCTTTGAGCTCAATCGAAGTTGTTAGCAGGGTTTTTTCGGGCAAGTTTTAGTAGAAATTTAAAAACAAAGGACATATGAAGATAAAAATTCATAAATTTTATATATCTGGACATAGGATTTGTTGACGAATCCAATGGTATCAAGTCCACTTGTTAATGAGCATTTAATGACATGGTTTAACTCTGTGGAAGGCAAACAAAAGTCCCATTCTATAGGGAAGAGGGATATCGGCCTGTTTTTCAAGCCCTCGATCGAGCGTTTAAAACTACCTCGATCGAGGTATTAACAAAACCTCCATCGAGGGTTTAACAATACCTTTATCAAGGGTTTATTAAGAGCTCGATCAAGGTATTATTAAACCCTCGATCGAGGTATTGTTCGATCGAGGGTTTAATAAAAAGGCTCGGTCAAGGGTTTGACTATGTAAAAAAATATATATAAGCGAACTCGGGTGAAACCGCAAAAGGAGTTGGCAACAATTAATGTTGCCACCTACCCTTCCCTCATAAAAATAACAACGAACCTGTATATAACCAGCAAACAATTAATCAAAAACAACAATTTAACTCATTGCTATTTTTTTTCCATTAGAGCTTTGCCATTTTGATCTTGTTGAATTGGAGCTTTGTCAATTTTATGTTGTTGAATTAGAGCTCATTAGACATGCAATATTTATTTGTAGGCATTTTTCAAGATTTCTTACTAACATATTGTTGTTTTATTGTTGGTTATAACAATTTGAAATTTTTGTTTGGTTGTTTTCATTGTAGATTGATGGAGAATCAAAAGAAAAGACAAAGAAAAAATGCAAGACAACAAAATGACAATGAAGAGCATGAGAAGAATAGAGAATGAATGAGACAACAAAGAGCAAGGTTGAGAGAAGAAGAAGATGCACATTTGGTGCAACAAATTCCAATTGAGGACAACCAAGGTAAATTATAAAATTACATGCTATCATAATTTAAATATCATGTTACATAATTTACAAAATTAGTAACAATTTTCCAATAAGTTTAACTAAATTTCATAATTTAATTTGTTTCATTTTTATTTGTAATGATATTCTTATTTATTTTATCTATTTGTTATTTACATTTCAAAGTTTGCAACTATTTTTATGCTAAATGAACAATTTTGAAGTGGCTAACAAATGTTAAATTGGAACAATTTTGAAATGAAACATGTAAATTTGGATTATATTTTTATGTTAATACATGTACATATTTACTATTTTCAAATTTCTAAACTTTACTAACAATATTCAGTGTTATTAAAATAATTTTCAAATTAAATGTACACTTGGACATTATTTTCAAGTTAAATTGTACATATTTAACTAATTGCAATTTTTTAAGTTACTAACAATTTCAAGTTAAATGTAATTTCACTTCTTGTTTTGTTAGAAAATTCAGTTTCAAAACAAATGAATGAATTTATTTTTAAATGAACATGTTGTGATAGTTATGTCTTAGTTAGAATTTATTCAACTTGAAAACAAATGAATGAATATTTTCATATTTATGGTGGTTGGCAATATTTTCATATTAATGAATATTTGAATACAAATGAATGTTCAAAGAGCTATTTAATTATAATGTTTACTTAAAAAAAATTCCATCAATCACATGTATTTTTATTTACATATAACATGACATATCACCATGATAAGATTAATGATTAGACTCATATATTTTGTTAGGATAAATTGGAAATAATTATTTATAATGTTTGTTGCATTGATATGTGAAACATTATTGATAAAAAAATCCTTAAATTGCAACTTATGATAAAAATTACAATTTCCATAATTGTTTATTGTTGACATTGCAAAATCATCAACTATTGAAATTATACGGTAGAAGTGTTATAATCATTTATTCTTTTTGGTGATTTGCAACTTGTATTTTAAATATTTGTTTGTTTATTTTATACCATAAAGTTAAAATAATATTTTTCTTGTAATGTATTTAAGTAAAATGGACATACATTGCATAAAGAAAATTTGCCCACAATTATATAATGTGATGATTATAAATGATATTAATTTTTATGTTCACAATATTTTTTATCAAATTATTAATAATTATCTTGAGTTAAATATATATATATACTTGAAATTTTCAAACTTTACTAGTAATTATCAAACTAAATGTATAATTTCAAGTTGCATGTACATATTTAGTTATTTTGAAATTAAGTTGTACAAACAATTTTCTTGTTTTAATGTATTTTCAATACTTGTGTACATTTTTCTCAAGTCACTAGAAATTTTCAATTTGTTAATTTACATGTACAACAAATTTCAAGTTACTAGTAATTTTAAAGTTAAACATACAACTTGTATTTAACATGACATATAACCATGATAAGATTAATGATTAGAATCATATATTTTGTTAGGACAAATTGGAAATAATTAAATTTGCAATGTTTGCAACCTTGCATTGATATGTGAAACATTATTGATAAAAAATATTAAATTGCAATTTATGATAAAAATAAAATTTCTATTTAATTGTCTATTGTTGAAATTGCAAAATCATCAACTAATGAAAATGTGATTTTGCATTAAAAATCATGAATTTCTCATCAATCATATCACTACAATGTTTTTAATTAAATATCATATTCATTTTTAAATCAATGTTTTTTTCCCCACATTTAGAGTATAATAGGTATGTTATCATGGGTAAAAAATGAATCTTAAATTTTTATTTCAGGTATATACAACATGGGATGCATGATGTTGTCCTTGAAATTCTAGTGTAGAAGTGTTGTAATTATTTATTCTTTGCATGGTGATTTGCAACTTGTATTTTAAATATTTATTTATTTATAAATTATACGATAAAGTTAAAATAACATTTTTCTTGTAATGTAAAAGTAAAATGGACATAAATTGTATAAAGAAAATTTGTCCACAATTATATAATGTGATGATTGTAAATGATATTAAATTGTATGCTCACAATAATTTTTATCAAGTTAATAATAATCATCTTGACTTAAATATATATAGTTGATTTTCAAGTTACTGGCAATTTTAAAGTTAAATGTACAAGTTACTACCAATTTCAAGTTACAAGCAATTTCAAATTTTACTAAGAATTTCAAACTTTACTTCTAGAACAATTCTCAAGTTTAATTAACTTAGCAATTACAAGTATCTGTAGCAAGTTTGGCTCTAGGAATAATCCCTGTCTGCTTAACTTTGGGAAGTACTTGGCCATAAGCCCTAAAAATCATTATGAGGAGTACCACAGGAACCCCAAAGTAGCTGGCCCATTGAGAGGACCTGCCAGCGAAAAGGGCAATGACCCCTACCTGATTGACTAGTTTTTCCCCGTGAGGTAAACCAAAAGCTATCGTTTGTGGCCAAGCGGTTATCAATTTTACCTAAGCCGTGGAGTGATGGGTACTGCCCCAATACGCAAGCCGTCAGACAGCATTGGTGGCCGAGTGAAACACCTAAACTGTTAGGAAGCCGAACATACCTGGGGTCCATATATATTTTCAGTTGAACTGTTGGTGTAACGGTTCGTATCACTTGAGCAATTTCAAATTTCAAGTTACTAGCAATTTCAAGTTACTCAATAGAAATTTCAAATTTCTAGTTACTAGCAATTCTAATTTTTACTTAGAACAATTCTCAAGCTAAATGTATTAATTGGAAAATTCAATTCACATGCAATTTTCAATTTTTCAATTTTTCAATTTCCACATCAAATTTCAAGTTATTAGCAATTTTAAAGTTCAATGCACAACTATCAAGTAACCGATTTTCAAATTGTTAATTTACATGTTATGTACAGGGAGAGATTATGGTCAGACATCACATCATGGTGATCAAGAATCACATGACCCTGTGCCCCCTCATGATCCTGATCAACCATCACATGACACATTTCCCTCTCACATTGAAAATATAATTGGGAGTTGCAGTGGGGTTGGAAGGGGTGGAAATTTTCTAGAGGATTGTGCAGTTGTTTCTACACACGAAGAGAGTAGGGACTCGATCCCTGGTCGGAGAGTTAGAGAGCATGTCAATAACATAATCAAGTCATATTTTGAACAACATTCAACGATGGCACAAGCTCAAATCCTACATGGGTTGATAAAACACAAAAAATTGAAACGTGCCACAAAGTTGTTGGGTTTTCAAGATGTTAAAATGAAAAAGACATGCGAGAATGCAATAGAAAATGTAAAAATTGCATTATCTTCATTTGAAAAATCAAGAAACAATGATACCCGAACTGCTCGTAGGAAAATTACAACGGTTGTTGTGGCACAAAGCACCTCAAGAAATCGAATGGTATCAACAATGGCATCATTGCTCAATGTTTCCAAAAGAACATTGCTCAAATATACTAAATTCAGGGTCCGGATAGATGAAAATGACGAAGCTGCTTGTTGGGCTCTTATTTGTAGGGAACCCTATCGAGGTAGGATGGCAACAGGACTTAGAGAGAAGGTGATGGAGTTTTGGGATAGCCATTCTCGTGCTATTCCAGATCGAAAGCATGTCCTGCGACAACCTTTATCCAGAAGCATTTATCAAGAGCATTGTAAGCATGTGATGGAGATGACGGGAGTTGCAGTTTACGAGGAATTCCAAGAAACCAATCCTGGTGTTCAAATATCATTTAGCATGTTCAACAAATTGAAACCATGGTATATTAGGCTGAATACAATTCGCGACACTTGTTGATGTCAGTACCACGTTGAATTTCAACTATACTATGACACATTTCTGGATTTTTGCAAAAGGCACTGGAACAGTGTACTGGCTCCTCACACAGTGCGAGATTTTATTTGTATGATACTATGCAATAGGAATCCTGAACACGTGTTTTTCAATAAGAGGTGTGTAGGTAGGAGAAAATGCCATGAATGTGGTGATTTGACATTGTTCCATAGGAACTTTTTTATCGATCCAACACAACATGGATTGTCAGATATCACCGTTAGGTGGAAGAGGTACGAGTACATCACCATGAATCCAACACCTTCTTCATCTGTTCCATCCAAGAGGATCGACTTGCTCGATGATGAGATTCCTGTTTCAAATTTCATGGAGAAGTTTCAAAGTCATATTTATAAATACATAAAGCACTCCCATAGGTCCAGGTGGCAAGCTTCAGAACTACACTTTGCAGAGAACTACACCTTTGCTCCTCAGAGAGAGATACAGAGTGAGTAATATCACTCTGACCAGGTGACTATATTTGTACATGTGTTGTACAAACATGCTCAGGAAAACATTGATGGTAGGGATAGCACTCCCCAGTCATGTGAAGTGATCAAGGAGTACCATTTTTATCTTAGTGATGATCGTGAGCATGACACATTGTTCGTTCAACACTGCTTTAGGTTGATTTATGATTCATTCAGGCAGAGGAGCGTATCATTTACTGAACACTGGATTTGGTCAGATGGGTGTGCAGGGCAATTCAAATCTGCACGCTCATTTTATTGGTTGAGTCGCCTGCACAAACATATAAGAATCCAACACACCTGGAGCTTTTTTGAGATAGGGCATAGGAAGGGTGAACATGATGGCGCAGGTGCATGTGTGAAACGAGCACTTCGGAGGTACCAGATGAGTCATGGTGCAACCCGACTCAAATGCTCCACTGAAGTAGTTGATTGGTGCACACGTAATTTGGGACATCAGGGTCGCGAACAAGCAAGGCCGGTGTTCAGGTAATAGACTCCAAAATCAATTAATAAGCTAATAACATTCAATATCAACATTTCCAAAAGAACACATGTACTCAATAGGAATTTACATATGACAAACTGAATTCCATGTAGGTTCTTCTAGGATGTTGCCCTTGGAGATGTTAATAGATCCATTCCATGGTATTGTGACACCATCCCTGGTACGAGGGAATTGCATTCTGTTCAAAGTAAAGACATGGGGGACATATTTTCCATTGAAATGAGGAAGTATGCCTGCTTTTGTGATTTTTGCATTGATGCAAATAGATGCGGGCTTGATCACTATGAAAATGATTTATATGTCAAACCATGGAAATATGTATCTCTTAATCCAAAGGGCCCACATCCAATTCCAACATGGGAAGAGATGCACACTGAAGAGGCAATGGTATCATTAGATCATGATCGAGTTTTCGATATGGTTACGGAAGGTACAAGAGTCTTCATTAAGTTAATTAGTTCATTATACCTTACACATATACAAATGTTGTAGAAATTTGCACGTAGGACATTTGAATAATATTTGTAATGTATCTTGTAGGTGATGTATTCGTTGTCATTGCACCCCTCCACAACTAAGAAAATGATGCATACTATTTGATGTGGTGCATGCAAATAAAGAGTAGATTGGTGCGACCCTACCAAGATGGGGACTTCACATACCAAGTTGGAGACATGGTTCTAATGGGACACTTTTTTGAAAAAGTGAAAAAACGGGGTGCTCACATTATTTACAGAGATTTTATGCCTGAATATGTATCATGTCAATACAGTCATTTGGTGGTTGCAGCTCGGATACCTCTAACATAAATCAAGGTGAAGAGAGGTGATCCAAAGAGATGGAAGATGACGAAAGCTGACCATGATCGTATTATGGAGACTTGCATTCCTATAACCCATTGGCTAGATGAATGAGTTACATGTATGCCACTTGTATCATTGGCATAGTTTTCGTGTTGTCTTGTGTAATATTTTTTTGGAGATTTTTGTGGAGGTTGTTTTATAAATGTATTTTTGTGTCTATGCTTTAATGTCAAGAATACAAATACCAGATGGGAGGCTTTTGTCAAATTTGGGCCATGGTGCTCCAATGTGAATACACTTGAACATGTACATGTTCTAATATTAGATTTTGATTTCAAATACAATTGTAATGTAATTGAGAATTTAAAATACATCTATACAATGTGGAATAGTAAAATTTAAATTTTGAATTGTACAATGTATTCTAATTTTAAATTTTGATTCCAAACATGCAAAATTTTATACATTATAATCCAGGTTAAACCAAAATCAATAAACTTATGTATTTTAGGTTTTAGGTCACTAAATAATTGTTTCAACTAAGTAAAATTCATGATGGCCAAAACTTAATTTCTATTTTCATATTTATAAGAATGGAAATCAGTTGAAATGAGTTTGGGTACCTTGAAAACACATAACTATCATAAGTACCTTGAAAACACATAACTATGATGAGATGAGGATTAATCATCCATATCATCAAAATGATTTGTAAGGTTTTGTCATAAGTGGTTGGGAAGCATAGTCTCACAAAACATAATTTTGTTTGTTGATGTAAGCATTCATTAACTTTACATACTCGCATTGAATGAAAAGTTATTTTGTACATGTTGATGTGAACATTCAACATATAAGCATAGTACATGGAAAGGTAATAACTTGTACATGCCTTCATATATGCAACTTACCTAGTTGGATCAAATGGTGTCATTATCTCCATTTTCAATTTCAAATGTATTCTAATTTTAAATTTTGATTTCAAATACAAAATTGAGAATTTAAAATACATCTATATACAATGTAAAATTGTAAAATTTAAATTTTAGATTCTACAATGTATCATAATTTAAATTTTTTATTTCAAATGCAATTGTAATGTAATTGAAATTGAACTTGTACATTGGAACAACACTTTGTATTGTCAATTGAAATTACACATTAAATTTGAGATTTTAATTTTAAATTGTAATTGAATTGGAATGTGGAAACTGTAAGTGAATTGTAATGTGTAGACAACATAATGCAAAATGTCAATTTCAATTTTCAATTTCAAATGTATTCTAATTTTAAATTTTGATTTCAAATTCAAAATTGAGAATTTAAAATACGTCTATATAGAATGTAAAATTGTAAAATTTAAATTTTAGATTCTACAATGTATCATAATTTAAAAATTTCATTTCAAATGCAATTGTAATGTAATTGAAATTGAACTTGTACATTGGAACAACACTTTGTATTCTCAATTGAAATTACACATTAAATTTGAGATTTTAATTTTAAATTGTAATTGAATTGGAATGTGGAAATTGTAAGTGAATTGTAATGTGTAGACAACATAATGCAAAATGTCAATTTCAATTTTCAATTTCAAATGTATTCTAATTTTAAATTTTGATTTCAAATTCAAAATTGAGAATTTAAAATACGTCTATATAGAATGTAAAATTGTAAAATTTAAATTTTAGATTGTACAATGTATCATAATTTAAAATTTTATTTCAAATGCAATTGTAATGTAATTGAAATTGAACTTGTACATTGGAACAACACTTTGTGTTCTCAATTGAAATTACACATTAAATTTGAGATTTTAATTTTAAATTGTAATTGAATTGGAATGTGGAAACTGTAAGTGAATTGTAATGTGTAAACAACATAATGCAAAATGTCAATTTCAATTTTCAATTTCAAATGCATTCTAATTTTAAATTTTGATTTCAAATACAAAATTGAGAATTTAAAATACATCTATATACAATGTAAAATTGTAAAATTTAAATTTTAGATTGTACAATGTATCATAATTTAAATTTTTTATTTCAAATGCAATTGTAATGTAATTGAAATTGAACTTGCACATTGGAACAACACTTTGTATTATCAATTGAAATTACACATTAATTTTGAGATTTTAATTTTAAATTGTAATTGAATTGGAATGTGGAAACTATAAGTGAATTGTAATGTGTAGACAACATAATGCAAAATGTCAATTTCAAATGTATTCTAATTTTAAATTTTGATTTCAAATTCAAAATTGAGAATATAAAATACAACATAATGTAATCAAAATTTCAATTATTAATTTCAACATAATTGTGTAGACAACATAATGTAATCAAAATTTCAATTATTAATTTCAAATGTATTCTAATTTTACATGTTGATTTCATTTCTGCAATTGTAATATAGTTGAAATGACAAAACATAAATTTGTAACTGTAATAACTATGTCCAGATCTAATATAAAAAACAATCGATTTCAAATCATAATATACAAAATACACATGAAAACATCAATATGATCAAATATACAAAATATCCAAAAGTCCATATCCAAAGTCCATATATGATAAAAGTCCATGTATAAATGATATAAATCCATATCCAAAACATGATAACGTATATATAGATCATCGAAAACATGAAAATATATAAAATATGAAAACATCCAAAACATGGAAATGTATCGATCATCAACTCATCGGCCACTACCCCCACAAGGCATCTGATCGTCCCTCTGACTACCCTCGTTTGCAGCAGCCCGCTGCTGTCTCTGAGACTCTAAACCCTGAAGGAAGTGCGCCATATCCATCGTGTCAACGGTGATATCCGGGATCTGGGTAGGAATACGGGTAGATGGCCCTTCATCAGGACCATGTACTCGAGCTCCATCCCAACCATATGTGAAATCCATCGCATCATCGACACCCGCCCATAGCGATGCCTGTGTAATATGCCATTACATGTAATAAGTTCTATTTATTAAAAATTAAAACTAAATTTAACATAATTTAAAAGCTATCCGTAAAAAATTGAAACATAAAGTACAAAAATCAATTACTAAATGTGACTAAATAACATGAATTGGAACATAAATTAAAACTCACATCTGTTTCTGAACCTGGATCGTCAAGACCTCCACTGTCTTCATGTCCATGATCAGGATATACCCCCTTTCCTCTATCTTGTACAATTTGAAATTAATTTGAATTTAAGATCTACAACATAAAATCTTGAAAATTAAGAAATAAAACACAAATTATTTAAACTGAGAAATAATATTCAAACACAAATTAAATTGGAACATAAATTATAACTTACCTTGACTACTGTCATCTGCGGGTGGGGACGAGTAGCTAGACCAACCGATGGCTCGCTACCAAAGAGTTGATCCATGAATGGGGTCCCCTGCATGGATCAATAGAATACAACTCCCTTAAGTATTATTGACCATTCAATTTGTGACATTGATATGATGTAACATGAAAAACATATATACATAATTGTACAAAAGTATACCTGTCGTGTAGCGACACATCTACGATGTAACTGAAAGTATGCATCTTGCGCTGACTCAGCATACCGCAGTAGGGTCTCGCGATCGAAACTCCTGAGTATGTCACTAGAGACATACTGTATCTCTAGCTCTGTAGGTGGAGGGGGTGGTCTAGATGCCTCTCCATGCACAGCAACAACAACACTGCCCATGGCAGTGAACAACGAGTCTGCAAGGCCAGCTCTAGTCTTTGCAGCAAGTTGGGATGATTGTGCCACATCCCCCGACCTGGTAACCGCCCTGTCTGGAAGCGGTATCAACCTAGGAGCAGGTGGCATGAAGGCAGGGTCTTTCCGAGCTCCAGGACGTTGGTAGGAGTGTTCCCTACCAGCCCCATAGAACTGGGACCCTGTGCTAGTGTAATCCGGGTGCATGCCCAAAACAAACTTTGCATAAACATGTTTTGAAAAGTACAATGGGACCTGGTCATGGTGGGGGAACATGCCCCACACTCCCATGAATCTATCATATATATGTGGTGCAGCGACCTCCAACTTAAAATCCCTGAGTCTAAGCGGTTGGCCAGGGGAGTGGTCACAAGGGATGTCGAATAAAACACCCTCCATGTCATGCCCTCTTATGGCGACTTTTGTAATGTCCCCAGTTTGGCCCCATGGCATTAACACTATAAATGATGTAATATTGTTAGGAAATCATGGTGAGGAGCTCAAGGCCAAGGCCCCGCCATCGATTTCGTGATGCATATGGTTTGCGTGCTAGCAATGCACAGTGGAAATTCAAATAGCATGTAATATGCATTTTAATAAAAAATACCCACAACTAGCTATGCAATGCAACAAAGAGATGGGGGCATGATTTCACAAGGAATTAGGAGGGAAAACATTCAAACCCTTGAGCCAATAGAGTCAAGCCAAGTGTCAATGAGGAAACCCATCAAACCCTCAACTACCCATGTTGACTTTTGTACCCAACCATTGATTTCTCCCAAGAGTTGGTTGGGGAAGTTATTTCCTTGGGAATGGGAAGGTATGGCTGTCCAAAATCGGGTATGGGCAAGCCACCCTTCATGGAAAAACGTGTTGGTCTTTTTGGGCAAGAATAGAGCCACGAAATGGCTGCCTAAGCCATTATTCACCATGGCCTTGCTCTCTCACGCAGCTCAAGCTGCCTGGGCGTTTTCCTCCCTCGTTTTTCTGTGTCTCCCTTCATCTTTTAGCTGGGAAGGGGCGTTTTTGTGTTGGTTACCCGTGGGGAAAGAGAGCAGAACGTTTTGGGTCTTCTTGGGGGTCGTTTAGGCCATTGGAAGGGATCCTAACCAGTGGAGAGAAATCGGTTTTGCTCCCTGGGGTTGAAAACGAAATTCCACAGTTCGTTTGGGGTGAACCACGAGTTGGGAGAACCAATGTGGACCCTGTTTTGTGAACACCTCTGTTGTAAATGTGTAACCCTGTCAATAATCGTTTTTGCTGTAAGAAAGAAGAGTATGATGGGCATGGGTGATGGGTAATCCCTGGTTCTGGCTTGAGATTGGGAATGAGCATCCATTGTGCAAGTGCAGCCTGATAAACCCAGTTAGACTGGCTTCGCTAAAATAAAATGGTTAATAGACTGTGTGTGAGCGTGAATGTCCCCTTTGTCCTTGTGAGAATCATGCCCAGCTCGGGGGTGGCCTTCGGACGGACTCAGTATAAGCTGTCGAAGAGCCTACGGTTGGGTGGAACGTTGCAGCGACATAGCTAGTTGCTTGGGACAATTGAAATGAAGATAAGTGTTTCTGTCTATGTATTTATTTATGAAATGCTTTTATTAATGCCTGCAATCTTGAATGCACATGAAGATTGTGTGGATAGTGTTTCCGCTGTGCATAATTGATTGTTTACATCTGCACACCCACTTATTAATTATATGAATCTAGTATTGGGCTGAGATCATGTAAAGCCCTGAGTTTGGCATCATGTTTCCTGCCTTGCATTGGGTCAGCAGGTGGGTACATGACAACTTTAACATCCTCCCATTTGTGGATCCCAATGACACTATCTCTCCTCCTCTGGCATGAATGTCGCCAAATGTCACTGAGAGGTCCTACCCTCCTGTAGAGGGTCAACATCTCATCAATTGATGATAACATCATCGACAAAGATCGTCGTGTGGGAGAATCCTCCCTCAAACTGATCACACATGAGCTCACCCACTCTCGCTCGAAAATGATGTCAGCGAGAGTGATCTGTGTGACCTCATCATCGTACGATCCCCCTGATGGGGCACCTTCGATCCAAACCAAAACACAAATGTTACTAAAAATATATATTATAACTTGCAGCTGAAATTCAATGCATTATATACTAAAAATTTACTGAAAATGTGCTAACAAAAAATACGCACCTGATGCACTCATGTCTTGTTGCACATCCTCCTCCTGGGGATTGACATGTATGTCGTCGGGATGAACCGACACACTATCTCTCCTGCTGCCGCCACCAGTGGCAGCTGACCCTGGCTTGACATCACTCTTCGGTGAGCGGGAGCATTGTCGATGGCCGCCCTGTCGGGCGACGTCAGATCATCTCATGCTTCGCGGAGCACAAAGCACAGAATCTCTATCTTCAGGACTATCTGCATCACATTTCAATTTCTAATTCTAATTTTCTTTCAAATTCTATTCCAAATTTCACATTTCGATTTCAAATTTTCTCATCTCAATTTCAAATTCTATTCCAAATTTCACATTTCAATTTCAAATTCAAATTCAATTCCAAATTTCACATTTCAATTTCAAATTTTCTCATTTCAATTTCAAATTCTATTCCAAATTTCACATTTCAATTTCAAATTCAAATTCAATTCAAATTTCAAATTCAATTCCAAATTTCACATTTCAATTTCAAATTCAAATTCAATTCAAATTTCAAATTCTATTTCAAATTTCACATTTCAATTTCAAATTCAAATTCTATTCCAAATTTCACATTTCAATTTCAAATTCAAATTCAATTCAAATTTCAAATTTCACATTTCACATTTCAAATTCAAATTCAAATTCAAATTTCAATTTCAATTTCAAATTTCAAATCCAATTCCAAATTCAATTTCAATTCCAATTCAAATTCAAGGCCACCACTAGACTAGAGTAAAATTATCCTAGCATGAATTGTAAAATATGTGATCCTAGCATGAATTGTAAAATGATCAATATAGAAAAATTGAGATGAATTTGTAGACTCTGAAATCTTCCTTTCCAGTCCTGCATACCAACTACTATACACAAAAGGCCTCTAGGCAAGGAATAGCCCACATAAATATGCCATCATAATAACAATAATGGACCTCCAAGAAAGGAATGGGCCACATAAACATGCCACATAATAACAATAGTGATAGAGAGATGCTCCAAAAAACCCTAATCACTCATGAATGGCATTCACAATTTATTTTCTATGATCCTTCTTATAATATAGTAATATGCATTACAATATCACTTGCATGATTGTTCCTAGGATTTCACACAAGTGCTTGGGAGCTATTTAAGCTATGCATATTGGCACCTACAATAATCATATGCCACACATTGTCTATTAAATTTATATCATACCAATACTTTTGTATTGACAAAAACATACACAAGTGCATAATACACACATGGTTATCAAAGTGAGACTAAATTGAATCATTTCCACAAAGTCTTGGTAAGCATGCCTTTACCATACCTTAATATTATTATATTAAATTATTTATTAAAATAAAAAATTATTTAATACTTTTATTAAAAAATATACAAACCACATCTATTATTTATAAATTTAGATAATTTCATTATTAATGCTCCAACATTTACAAATCCCTTCATATAAGTATGGACAACATTAGAAACAAATTAATGGATTCATGATACTTGTAAAGGTGAAAGAGATTCAAGATTTAAAAAATAAATTAATGGATTCATTATATTTGTAAAGGTGAAAGAGATTCAAGATTGGATTAGGGAAAAATTTAGCTTATGGCTAATTCCAAAAATAATATTCACAAATTTGTGTTTTTTCAAAGATGATTTGCAAATTTCATGGGACAATTTATTTTGCTCAACAACTCAAGCAAAATTATCCAAAACTATATCCCAAGTGATTGAAAATTTCAATTATTTGAAATGTAAAACTTAAATTAAAATATAAAGTATTTTAAAATATAATCATCTTTATATTTTGAGATAATATGTTGTTTGCTTTGTCTAGAATAACTTTACCAAATTGAGTCTTTGAATTCAACTTAATGTATTTTTAACTCACAACATTTCACTCACAATCACTTTTAGTTTTGGCATAACAATGGATTTTTTTAATCCATTCTATTGCTTATTAAAATAATTATATGGTAAAACAAATTTTACTATGTTAGAAGTCCTTGTTACATGTGCAAGCTTTAAAAGTGATGATTGATGCTATCTGATTCATTTGGGTCACTTCTTCACCCCTGTGAACATTGGGTAGTGTTAAGTGGATTATTCAAAACCATGAGAAATTGGTTGGTTGCTACTATACTCTAAAATATGGGTTATAACTTAATGATTAATTTACCTATGCTATTTTGGTTAATTGCCACTTAACACAACACCCTTCCCATTCCACGGTGATCAACCCAACAAAATAGAAAATTGTACTCATTGTGTATGCCTTGTCCACACCCATGTCCTCCATGCCTATGTCATTCTTTGACTATAGCAACTCCAACATTTTTGCCTTCTAACTTTTAGAAAAGTCAAATTTTGTTTTTGTCAATTTTGCAAATTCCAACCTATAAATTTTATATAATGAAACCCTCGTTCTCTACATTATATTTCATCCTTTTGATTTTGATGTTAATTCTAAAGTTGCATTTTACCTCAAAAAGTTCAGGTGGAGCTTTCTATCATCAACATACATTGGATTGGAGAACAAGTCAAGAATTTCATAACCAAAACACGACCATTAGAGAAAGAACGAGAGGCGCAAGTCGTGGATGTATGTGAATTGCATAACCAAAGGACGACCATTAGAGAAAGAACGAGAATTCCATGTTTCATATCACAATTTTCTAAATATATTTGAGTAGATGAAGGCGCAAGTCGTGGACTTATGTCACATGCAAGTAGCACACTCGCTTTGCATGCGAGAGGTATAGGGTTTCGATAACCGACGTCTCCATTTAACAAAAACGTGGTGAAAATTTTGCTTTGAACTTATTAGTGATTGAACAAATATGCAAAATATCCGTCAAAGGACTATAAAAATGGACCATTTTATTCTCTAAATATGAGAGTTGAGCAGAATGGACGATTTCAGTGTAAATTCAATATAACATGGTGAGGCTAATTCTATTATTTCAAAGGAATACACTCGTCTTCTGATCCGGGTGAAGGTAGAGAAGTCAATATAAACCTTTCGAGATGTTAAAAATATTAACTTCATTGAAAACAAAACAAATACAGTTATCTTTGAATCCTTGATAAGGTAGACCAATTAGTATAAACCTTTCCAGATGTTAAAAGGTATGTAGACTCAACTAGTCTTTGGGATGAGAGCCACAATGGATACATGAACAAGTAACCAAAGGCACAATTACTTTTACAAATTGAACACGAGGATGGTAGGTTGCCACATGGTTTCTAAAAATGGCTCATAAATTGTTTAAAAACTTGGCAAAATTATGTAAAAGTTCAAGTAAAAGAAACTAAACAAGTTAAAGTCAAGTATGGGCGGGGTAATAAAGTTCAAACTAAATTTAATTGGTTTGATAATGTAAATTATATTTGATAAACTAAATCTTGCCTAATTTTGCTTTCATTTCATATCCTTACATTATATCCTTAAAAGTATTCTAGTAATTCCTATTTAGGATGGTGTCAAGATAGAATAGCTTAGAAAGGTCCAAGTCTAATTGGTCATTTTTCCTAGGTAAATAAATCTATGTAGTTGATAAAGGGTATTTTTGCTCACATCAACACATTGTTACATTAGTTACACAAAATATTGAGTCACATTTGTTTGTTTAAAATACATTAATGGATCTATTGACAAACTTTAATCATCGGCTTTAACATTGGACTTTTATTGTTCTCAAATGATGAAAGACGTGGTTAGTGACATAACTAAGAAAATAAATTATCAAGCTTGCACATAAAATAACTCTCATAATTATCAATGATGTGTGGAATGCATAAGAAGTAATAGTATGTTGCTTCACAAATGAGAAAAAAGCATGTGCTAAAACCTACATAAAAAAAACACTCCCCAGGATTATCTTGACTTATCTAAGAACGATAAAATTATCTTTCAAGGTCTAATTGCACTAGGATGTTGTATGGTTCCCTAAAGCCTCTAGGGCATGCCTACATACAAAAATTAAAAAACAAAAGGGGGTCTCATGTTTTTTTTGGCATGTGATTGTTTAGGGATCAATACAACCAATCAATGAATTGGGTGACCATCATTGCTTTGTCATCCATCACTCTAAATTGAATGGATTATTAGTTGAATTCTTAGATGTAGGAATTTATGGTATAATTTGAAGTTTGTGATGTAGGTACTACCATTATTTTTTTTCTCTTTCTAGTTGTTAACAATCTATAATTTGTCTTTGACAATGATCTTGAATTCATACCATGACGTGGTTTAAATGGCTTCTTGTGTTTGTATGTTATCACAAAAATTATCCAAACATCATTAATAGCTTCCTTATGTCTGCACAACATTACAAAGGTAATTGTGTTGATTTTGTTGATTTTAGGTATTAATGGTTTCAATAATGTCTAGTAGATCCCATTTTATAATGTTGTGATGGACGTTATCAAATTTAGTGGTAGTGTAGTCATATTGGTCATTTTTTAATTTTTTAATAAATAATATATGATTATATATATTATTAATATTCATTTTTTAATTTTTTATATTATAATATTAATATTAATATATGATTGTTTTTTCAATCTTCTTGGCGTTCTAGGAGGATTGAAAAAAATTTGGCAGCATTTCTGCTTGCAAATTCACATACCAAATAATTTTTAAACAAATAAATGCAAAATAAATTTAAGACCCTAAAAGTATTTCAAATTTAAAATAGTTTTTGTTTTTGTTTTGAAATGGTTTTCTGTTTTAGGTTCAAATGGTTTTTTTTTTCAATCCTCTTAGCGTTCTCGGAGGATTGAAAAAAAATGGGCAGCATTTCTGCTTGTAAAATCACATTTTAAAATAAAATCGGTAGCATTTATGGGGTGAAATGCTACCGGTTGATATAAAAACAAAAATAAATTGAATAATTTAAACAAATAACTGATAAATATCTAAAACCTAAATCTATTTCAAATTTGGTTTTTGTTTTGGTTTGAAATGTGTTTTTGTTTTGGTTTGAAATAGGTTTTTGTTTTAGTTAAATCAAATGGTTTTTTTTTTCAATTAGTTTGGTTTCAATGGCGGTTTAGTTTCAATGCCTACATCCTAACTATTTCTAGAAAACCAAATTAAATCTAGATTTGATAAAAAACACAAATTTATATATAAAATACGAAATATATATTTTTTTTAAATAACAACACAAATGGTAGATTTCTACCCACCTAGTGGAATAGATGACATGATGGTGTTGTTGTGGGGAGGTGGCATCACTGTTGTGGTCGGTTGAGGTTGTACAGTGCTTGGTCAAGGTCGTCTCGTGCTCGCTTGAGGTTCTGCTGCTCTATCTCTGTCAACAAAAATAGGGCCGGTCGGGCATTGTTTTATTTTTTTTTCTCTATTGCAATCCCTCGATCGAGGGTTAGAGCCTCGATCGGGGGTTTGCTCAATCGAGGGTTTGTCAACCCCATGGCACAACAGGTCGGGCCCTATTTTGTTTTTTTTTGCGGGTCGAACAAACCCTCGATCGAGGTTTTGCTCGATCGAGGGTTTTGTTAGACCCTCGATCGAGGGTTTAAAACATCCTCGATCGAGGTATGTTAAAGCGCTAAATCGAGGTATATTAAAGCGCTCGATCGAGGGTTTAAAACCTCGATCGAGGGATTTAAATTAGCTTGATCGAGGGCTTTAAATTAGCTCGATCGAGGGTCCGAAAAATAAATTTTGCCCTTAGGATCTGCCAAAAATGGTGAACCACATTCGTGGATTCACCCAAATGCTTTAGTAATATTTTTCAAAAAATATGGATTTTTGAAATGTTTTAAGATAAAGCAAATATCATAAAATGTGAATGAATCTCTAATGTCTTGGGCAAAAATATCAAGTAATTTAAAATTCTAATTTTAACTTGCTAAATATGAAATTTCTAACTGAAAAATGCTCCACAATTTTTTCTTTCACTAAACTGAAATTTCTTAAAATGATGTAGTAAAGAAAAATAATAGAAAAGAAATATGAATCTTTAATGTTGCAAAATAAAACAGTAGGTTGTCTAAAAAATGTAGGGGAGATTTCTGGAAAAAATGGGCCAAAATGAGAAAAACTCAGAAAAAACGAATCGAACAGTACATGGTGAAATTGCGGTTGTCTGTGGCAAAAGCCGCAATCTGTATCGCAGCTTTTGGGCTAAAATTCGCGATGTGAGTCGCGGTGATTTGGGTAAAAAACACGAAGTGAATCGCGGCTATAAGGCTGAAACTTGCGATGTGGATCGTGGAAAATGGGAAGGAACCTGCAATGTGAATCACGACAAACAGGATGAAACCCGCGATGTGAATTGCTGCTGCGGATGCCGAAAGCCGCGATGTATGGACTGAAAAAAAGTTGCTGAAAAACGAACCCGAAAATTTAAATTTCGGGCTGTAGAAAAGGCCAATGGCTAGGGAAGCAAGCAAGGGGCTTAGTAGTAGGCCATATCTACAACATTAAAGGTAAAAAACAACTAAAATATGAAGAAATATAGATCTAAATCAAAGATTCAAAAATTCGAGTCCGTAGTGGAGTCGCCAAAAACTGTTGCTTGGGCTTTCACCCAAGCATGTGCTAATGTGCACCTACTAACTTATAGTAGTAGTCTTGATTAAACAGTAAAAGTAAATAAATATAAAATAGTAAATTTGATCTAACATGTCCAATGAAATAATTCTAGATTAAAAATAATAAACAAAATAGATCCATGAGAAACATAAATAAAAACTTGAATATTTTCTATTACCTGAAAGGGTGAGGATGGTTGAGCTTGAGCAGCTACAATGGTGAGGTGCTCCAAAGCTCCAATGATCTCTTCTTCTCCAATGTTTCAATGGTTGGGAAAAGCTCAAAAAGGATGGGCAAAGCTCAAGATGGATTTTGCCAGCATGAGAATAGGATGATTGTGGATGATTAGTGAGGAGCCCCTATCACCTTTTTATTGTTTTTTGGTGATGGAGAATACAACCATGGTTTAAGGAATGTGATGAACCTGCAATAATTAATTAATGAAAACACACAAGATAGCAGAAATGACAGAACTCAGAATCACTTTTATATTGATCACGGGCCACTTCGGAGGGGCAACCTCCTTTGAGCAAGCTCAATACAAATAACTTCACGGTACTTTCATTGGCCTCAACACACACTTATATACTAAGTCTATGCCCAATACTATGGGTCAAAACCATGGGACATATAATACTACGGAACGACTTACAAAGCATATGCGTCCAATACTATGGGTCAATACTATGGGCTAATATTAACTATGGATCAACAAATACTATTGGATGACTTACAAAGCATATGCATCTAACAACAATATACTAACAAAGTAAAGAGAAGGGTTGACACAGGTTCCTAACATCCCCTCTCCCTTAGAAAAAGCTTTTTCCTCAAAGATTTAGTTGCAGAAGCTGAAGGAGTGGTTCCCCTGTAACATCCTCGGGCTGCATTCCAGGCCACTGATGCCTTTGGAGTTTCAAGGAGGATTGCTTGGAAGGCTGTAGACGAAGAAGAACCATATCAACTATGTGAAAAGTGTGCTCAGAACGGTGTTGAGTGGCTAGTTGTTTCAGTCAAATTCTGGCCATGTGAAGATTGTCCTACAGAATGAGAAGAATTTGATTGCCGTGTCATCGAACCGAGTCAATTTCATGAACTGTGGAGCTGCTGAGGGTGTATGGAAGAAGAACTAGAGGTGTCTGTCCATAGACTGCTTCATATGGTGTTCTTGTAGATGTGGTATTGGACCACCAGAAAACTTCTAGGAAATCCATACAAATAGTTGGCCAAATCTGTGTAGGGATGGGCAAGGGTTCAAGTAGTCCCAAAAGGAGTGTCGTTTCACCCTTTTTGACCTGGAAAGGATCACAGTCAGCCACCATCTGTTGAATTGTCATTTTCAGTCCCTGCCAAAAGAAGTTACATGGTTCCCTATCATACATTTTGAGGAACCTAGAGTGCCTTGCTGATGAAGAGGCATGGAGTTCATAGAAGAGAGAGCCCTGCTGAACAGATTGCAACCAATTTGGAACAAGCAGAGAAATAGCTATAAGAGAAACTGGTTCATCAAATGGTCGAGAAGGAGCAACTGCAACCATATTGTCCATACCCATCTGGTAAGTGATCACATAGTCATAACCCATGAGTTGGATAACCCATTTCAGGTGTGCTAGGGAGGAGAACCATTGTTCGAAGAAATTTTCCAGACTCAGGAGATCAGCCTTGATGCATAAATAATTCCCCAGTAGGGATGGTTTCCATTTCTATACTGCATGCAAAATAGTCAGCATGTCCTGTTGAGATATAGATGCGGCGAAATGCTTACCGAAAAGGTCTCTTGAAGGCGGCAAGCCCACTGGTGCAGCAAACACACTTGCATATCTATCCAAGGAAGTAGTGGAGGCCATTGGTGGGTGCATCTGAATGGAATGGAGATGAGCGATGACACCATGTGAATTCCTCTTAAGGATATTTTCCAGATGATGTGAACTAATGATGCAGATAGACCCTGGTTGTAAGCCTGTAAATTTGTGTTGTGTCCCATTGACTGAAAACTGCATCCAAAGTTCAGCAAAATACCATAAGATGGGGCCAAGTGTGCATAACCATTGAACGCCCAAAACCACATCACATCCACCTAACGATAAGGCAAAAATGTCAAAGCACAGGTTATAATCTTCTAGAGAGATACGCACATTGTGACACTTTCCCTTGCAAGGTAAGGTGCCATTGGCAACCATGACTTCAAACTTGGAGCAAGGATGGATAAAACAATCAGCCTGTTTGGCGATCCGAGGGTCAATGAAGTTATGAGTGCTTCCAGAATCAATGAGTATTGTAAGAGGAAGCTTCTTGAAGTAACCCCTGACCCGCATTGTTTGGGGGGTGGTGACATTGGATAAGGCATTGAGAGATATCTCTGGTTGGTCGTCCTGAGATGGGGGGTCAATAGGCGGCTCATGAATGTCGATTTGATCATCCATTGTATCTAGAGTTTCTTCACCAATTTTAGAGGCAGGCGGAGAATCCATATCCAAGAGATAGAGCTTTTACTAAACACATTTATGTCCTAGAGTGAATTTCTTATCACAATTATAACAAATCCCTTTTTCTCTGCATGCCTGCATCTCTGTTTTGGACAAATGCTTGATAGGAGTTGGTCAAGGAACTAGCGGAATGGGAGGTCGTTGAGAACCCATATTTTGGAATGGAACAAAAGTGGGTTTGGAGCGTTGTTGGGCTGCAATCTTGTCTTCTGCCAACTTAGCCAACCCTAGGGCTTCCATCATTGTGTTGGGACAAAACATTTTGATCTCTGAGCAGATTTCATCCTTAAGACCACTAATAAAACAACTCCTGTACAAGTCATCAGACAATCCTCTATGTGGTTGGCTAGTTTCTCAAATTCTGTTTGATACTCTCTCACAATGCCAATTTGACGAAGTTTAGTGAGTACTCTGGTGAAGTCATCAAAAGAACTAGGACCAAATCGTTGCAAAAGGAGTTGGCAAAAATTTGTCCATTTGGGCTCGTCATGAGCCTTGATGTACCAATGGTACTATTGAAGGGCTTCTTGTTCCAAATGAAAGGATGCAAGTGGAACTTTTTGGACATCAAAAGTGTTATGCAAACTGAAATATTGTTCTGCACAATAGATCCATCCAGTCGGATCAGTGCCATTGAAGCGAGGAAAATCAAGCTTCGAACCATGAAAATTGCTGGAAGAAGAGAACCCATTGGTTGCAGAAGCTTCTTGTTGTCGGTTATTGTTCATGGTTGAATGTTGAAGATGGACGCTGAGAAATTTTTCATCCAGATCTTGGAGTTTGGTTTGGATGGCTGCAAGTGCTTCCTCCATGGTTTTTGGTCCTGTGCGGGTGACAACCATAACCAGGAGTTTTTTTTTTTTGTTTTTTGGGGGGGGGTGAGTAGAAAAACACAAACAAAATCTTATTTAGTAAAGGGAAATTTGGATTTGCGAAAAACTGGGATGGTTAATTGGGGTTTGACTAGGTTTTGGACACTGTCTGATGGATAGGGAAGCAGAAAATGAGGATTTCAGAAGCAGGGTGAAAGAATGGGAAAATTTGTCAAAGAGAGACAAACAAGCAGAATTAGGAAAGGAACACAGTGGCAAAATTTGAAGGCATTTGGGTGAAAATCGAAGGAGTTATGGAAAACCCTAAAAATAAACAAATGTGGGATTTTTGGTCTTGGGAAGTGGAATTTGGGATAGGGTCTTCAGGAATGAAATATGCAGAATGGGATTGTAGGGGTGTCAGTGAAGTTTCAGAGGAAATGGAGTTGTAACAAGGGAGATATGGCCAAAAAACTGAATTTTATACTCGTTTTTTTTTTCACAAGAATGGATCTGCAATGGTGTAGAAGGGATGGAAAATAGATAAATCCATGGAAGGGATCGGTAACAGATGGATCTGAAATGACGCCGAACGGATAAAAAATGACTGGATCTAAAACGGCTTTTAGAATAGATCTGAAACGGCTGGAACTGGAACGACTGTTAGAATGGATCTGAAACGGCTGGATTTGAAACGTCTCGAAATGGATCTAAAAGGGATCGGAAGTGATCAACAATAATTCAGCTGAAAAATAGATATGGACCCCAGGTATTTACGGCTTCCTATCGGTTCAGGTAATTCACTTGGCCACCAATGTTGTCTGACGGCTTGCGTATTGGGGCAGTGCCCCTCACTCCACAGCTCAGGTAAAACTGATAACCGCTTTGCCACAAACGACAGCTATTTGTTTACCTCACATGTGGGAACTAGTCAATCAGGTAGGGGTCGTTGCCCTTTTCACTGGAAGGTCCTCTCAATGGGCCAGCTACTTCGGGGTTCTTGTGGTACTCCTCACAATGAGTTTTAGGGCTTATGCCCAAGTACTTCCCACAGTTAAGAGGATAGGTATTATTCCCAGATCCGAAGCTGCAATAGATGCAAAAAAAAAATTGATAGAAATTTCACCCAATGAGCCCAAGAAAGTGCTCTGATACCAGATGTGATGAACCTACAATAATTAATTAATGAAAATACACAAGATAGCAGAAATGACAGAACTCAGAATCACTTTTATATTGATCACGGGCCACTTCGAGGGGGCAACCTCCTTTGAACAAGCTCAATACAAATAACTTCACGATACCTTCATTGGCCTCAACACACACTTATATACTAAGTCTATGCCCAATACTATGGGTCAATACTATGGGCTAATATTAACTATGGATCAACAAATACTACGGGATGACTTACAAAGCATATGCGTCCAACAACAATATACTAACAAAGTAAAGAGAAGGGTTGACACAGGTTCCTAACAAGGAAACCAATGGTATTGCTAAAAATGGTTTAGGTTTTTTCCTCTTTTTCCCTCTTTTTTCCTTTTTTTGAATATATTTAATAGTTTTATTCCCTTTTAATTGTTTTGGGGAATTTTGGACGATTTTTTAGGGTTTTTTGTATTTTTTGAGGAAAATCAAATATTGTGAGGAAAAAAAGATGGATTTTGGTCTTTTTGGTGACCTTTTGAAGGTTTTAGAAGCTCAAATGGTGGGAAAAGTGGAGAAATGGGTCATGTCAATAGGGAAATGAGCTAGTCAGCACTTTTTGGGTGTTAACAATCAGAGCATGGTCCTTGCACCTGTGAGTTAATATCATACATTGAAGAATAAGTTGCCGCCATATCTTACTATTATGATGAATCCTATGAGTACAATTAATATGAGGAATATGCAGATGCTTATGAACAATATGAAGCAGAATGTGAATGGGTTGAGGAAGAGGTGTCATCATGCAATCCTTCTTACAATTTTAGGAGGAATGAAGACCATTATTATGACCATATGTATGATAAATATGAGTATGTCACACCACCAAATGATAATTATATGGATGAGTTACAAAGATGGAGAGCAACATATAAAACCTTGCCCCAACAATATCAAAAATATCATGAATATCTTGCTTCGAAGGAAGATCCACAAAATGCCATGTCTTTTGAAGACTATGCTGATATTTTGTTTGAAAATAGACCCAAAAATGAAGATGTGGGGTTACTAAAGAAAGGTTTATTCCCTTCTTGTAAAATACCTTGGAGTGAGTATCATATTTGTGTGAGTGAAAAGATCAATGAAATATCTGAAGCTTTAGAGAAGGCATGTATGTCCTACTTGAGGAGAGTTTTTGGATTTTCTTCAAAAGGAGATTCCAAAGATATTAAACCTAAGGAAAACCAGGGGAAAAACACTTCATCTTGCTTGAAGGAGAAAAAGGAAGAGAAATCACAAGAGCAAGAAGAAGATCCTATTGGAAATATTGAAGATGAATTCAAGACACATTCTACCTTGGACATGAATCAAGGAGCATCTATTGATGGATGCTTGAACTATGAAAGAGTGCCTACTGATGGGTGCTCACACCTCTATGTTGGTGACATAGAGATCACTTTTGACAGTATTTCTGCTAGACCAAATTCCCCTAAGCATGAAAATGAAGACCTTGCAGCAATTGAGGAAGAAACAAGATCAACTTCCCCATCACCACTTGAGCTTCATGGAGTTGGTCCAAGTAAGAAGGAAGAAGATGAGGAGGTTCATTTTCAAGAACCTCATTTTCTTGAAGGGTCCTTAAAGATGAATGAAAAGAATATCCAAGAGTCCCTCAGCATTCTCTAAGACACTCAAGCATTGGTGTCAAATTCTTGTTGGAGAGCTACTTCATTGGAGGAAACATCCTTCCTTGAAGACATGGAGAAGATTCAAAGAGCAATGTGCCACATCAAAGTTAATGTCATGTCTTTGCTTGTTGGTTTCAAATATTTACCTAGAGGTTTCGAAGATAGATCCAGGTTCTTCGCAGTTTCCCCTTGACCAACAAAACCCCTTCACAACAGCCCTTTCGGCAACAACCTGCAAGCAGGTTGACGTCTCGCCCGAGGTGTGTCTATGGGGGTATTGCGTGATTAGGTTTCCACAGTAGGTGATGAGTTCTTTAGCCTGACTTACTTCGTAGCGCGCCACGGGACATGTGTTGCAGAAAGGGACTGCGCAGCGATAGACTACGTCACGGTCCGCAATTCCACGCCTTTCTACTGCAGGAATTCTTGCAACTGCATCCGATGCAGCTCAAGCCAATACTTGTAATGGGTTAGTGCAACTGCGTTATGCACTACCATATCGAATCTAACTAGTGCACTAAATCTATTATCACTTAACCATTTATCTATTGCCTTAGAATGTTCACTGTTAAATCGGTGTTGCGAACATGATCTAACTACCATACATTCTCTCTACTGTGCATTAGAGAAATATTTAAGTATATTCCTAACACTTAGCCGACTAACCGACTCATTACTGCCTTCAGAAGTTAAGTGCCAAACGTTCACCATTCATCCATTCATGCAAAACTTAACATATTATTTCCATACTTCTCCTTATGGCAAATACATATAAAAGCCTGAACATAACAGTATTCAATAGAAATACAGACATTCATTCATAGAAAACAAACAGATATATGCACAAACAATTATATCACACTGCACAAGATTTAACATGGTTCACCGCCCGGATGGAGGCTACATCCACAGGAAATATTGTTATATTTCTCTAATGGGAAGGGTACAACAGTTCTTGTCATGCGCACTCATCTTGCAGACCCTCTTCTCTCTCAGATAGGTCTCTGCGCACACAACTGCAAAGCCTTTACAATAGCTTCACACCAACAAGATCTAACAATATTCAATAACTGAGAATTCACAATTGAAGAGTAACCCTTTCCCATCCAAAATTGCCTTATTTATAGATCATGCCTGTAGGTCATGTCTTTACAAACTGAAGGCAAAAACCCTTAGGTTTACGAAAACTGTCATAGTTTCCTCTAAAGCAGACTACTGGCTTCTCTTAGCAAATATTCCATCGTGGCGGTCTTCCACGCCTGCTTCACGTCGCTATCAACCTTCCTATTGTGCCCATGGCAATAGGTTGCTTTCACCGAGCCATTCTTCCCTGAACGGTCTCATGCAACATGTTCAAGTAATGGTATCTTCCGTGTGTGCCATCAGTCGCTTTCTTCCCAATTTGCTCCTGCCCATCTCTTTGGCACTCCTGGAGCATCTTTTCCAAAAGTAGACCGCCGATGGTCTAACCAGAATACGTGCCCATCCCCCGTCCAACACTCTACTTTGCTGGCTCCACGTGGAGTGGACACTTTGTAACACTGCCTCCTCGCATCTTTTTCGACGCAGCATCCCAAAAGCTTGCACAAAATGACACTTTAGCTGAGTTGCGCTCAGCTCCGCAGCTCAGAATCCTTCTTGCTCAAAATTTCCTTACTTGGTCCAAGCCCAACAGGCCCCTAATACTTACATGTGGCTCATCCCCGAGCCACCTTCAACTTCAACTTCTCCGATCTCCTCCACGACCTATGGAGCTAGCTTCACCGCAAACTCATTGTATGTTTCGATCAGCTGTTCTACGATGTCCTTTGTGTCCTGCTCAACTTGCCTAACTATGTCGAGCATTTCCGCCGTTATCTCTTTGTTGATCTGACCTTCCACCTGCTCCTAGTTCTCGCGCAAGTCCTCCAATTTCTCTTTGATCTCCTGCGAGATCGTGCTGGAATCCTCTAGTAAAGTCTGCAATGTGTCGCCCATTTTAGTCTCTTTTTCCTGTAAGGCTTGTACTTCCTTCTTAAGGATGTTTATCTCTTTATACTTTTGAAGCCTATCTCTTAGTAGTAGGGTCTTCACCTCTGCATCCAATTGTTCCAATGTTGCTTGTTTGTCCTTTACTATGTTCTTGACTTGCAGCAATCCCGAGTCTTCTTCGAGGGCCGTGAGCACCTTTGACGCTGCCGCCAACAAACTTTGCCACTTAGCCACCTCGATTGCAATATTCTATGCTGTGGCCTTAACTGATTCCTCCCTTAGCTACTGCTTGGTTGGTGGGGTCTACGGATTGATCTGTGCCTTCAAAGCAGAGATCTGCACATCATGGACAACCTCCATATCTTCTTTGTCTGTCTTCAGGGTGGTGACCAATTGACCCATCTTGATCACTGTATCTCCAAGCTCTAGCTGGACTTCAAAATCGTCTATGTCGTTCGCGACCACAGTAATTGTGGCTTCCAATCATGGCCGATGGTCTTGCTCATCTTCTAGCTACATTACTTGTCGCGCGCTAGTTTCTTCCAGCTGCTTCTTCGCTGTTTGCAGTTCAGCTTGTGCCTTCAACGCACCGGCAGCCCAATTGTGCATTTCATCCACAATTTGTAGATGTAGAGTATGTTGTGCTGGTAGGGGTTTCTTTGCAAGGTCCAGTTCTACCCGCTCGACATCCTTTATGTCCATCATTAGTTGGTTTGGTCTAGGTAGGCAAATTGTTATCGGATCCAGGCAGACAATGCGGGACTTCACTGGGATGGTCATAGCGAACTGTGGTGCTTGCTCCTGCGAGGTTCCTCCCAGATTGCTCTCAGACTTTGAGTCGCATGGCAGAGGCAACCTCTTATGGACATCGTCCATCTTGTCTATGAGCCCTTGCAGTGTGAGCAAACTCTTCTAAATGTTATCATGTATGGCCTTGTCCTTTTTCTCCTTCTCTGTCATCATGTTGCCAAACTACTCTGTGACCCTTTCGGTGATCATATCAAAATCACCCTCATTGAGAACGATGTCTGCCTTTGCTTTGATGGCTTTCTGCTTCCTCCGTGCTTTCAGCTGTGTCGGACTTTATGGTTCCTTCCTTTTTCCTTTGTCCTTCTCTTCAATGATTGTGCATGGCTACGAAATAGGTTTTTCTTCTCCGGAGTCGGTCAAAACATCCACAACCTACACGCAAAACTCAACAAACCACTCCTTCATAATGTTTTCAATGTCCTCCTCATACATGTGGTAGTTGCCTGCATACCACTCAAGTTTCTTCATCTTTGCTTTGGGTGAAATGAAAATAAAACGCATGTCAACATGAAAATCCACAATGCAAATGTACTTGGTAGTTACATGTTTTGTAATGCGTGGCATGAGTGTGATTGCCTAGCGCAAGTGAGTATAATATTGGTAGAAGACTTCAGCTGTCGCGTGCTGTCGCTGCGTGTTCAGATTGGCCCAAAGGTTTGCATACCAGACTCCTCTGGGGTCATTACTATCGAAAATCACGCCCATGTAGTCCTTTAGTTCTTTCCATCCCATGAAGGCTATCAAGACGATCAACCAAGTGAAATGGATGTCGCCTCCATTTTACTCTGTGTCATTGAGTTCATGGAACCAAGTTCAATTGGTGCTAGTACCTTCTGAATGAGTTCTTGGAAGAATGCATTCAGAAGGTACTAGCACCAATTGAACTCGGTTCCATCAACTACTGCGGCACCAAGTAATACTGCGCCCATAGGTACTTCCAGAGGCCTAGCAGTTCTGAGATTTTTTCCAACCAGCAACTGCGTGACAAATTTTGTTGCTCTGTCTTCTATATCCTCTGTCGGAAAGCCCCTTTTTCCTTTCACCAATGGTTGGCTTTTCTTCATCTTTTCTACGGCTTCTTTGTCCTTACTTTTTCCTTGGAAGAATTGTTTGGGTTCCTTGCCGAGCTTACTCAATCCAGTCACACGGTGGATTAGATCAATGTTCAGGTCAAAATTGCAGTCAAGCCACAAATATCCTTGGTGGATTCGCGCCATCAAAGTGAGAACCACCACATTTACTTCTGGTGAGCGATCAAAGTGGGGTAATCTCAGCAGATTGAGCAATCCGGACTGGACTACTCCTATTAGCTAGCTTCTCGTGACCAAGTGATGTTCACCCTTGGCGTCCTTCTTCCAACACATGTACTAGTCGGGCTGGAACTATGGGAACTTGGGTTCATGGGGTTCATCCTTCTGCATCCCAAGAAGATCGTAATCCTCCCACTTGTAGTCTGGGATCTTTCCTGGCAAGTTTTTGGCTGCTTCTACATGCTTCGAGATTGGTGATAGGGGGATCTCATATATAGCATTTTTCATGAGCTTGAAGATTGGGGCATCGAGTGCCCGTGGCGATATGTACTCAGGTGTGAGTTTCAACGGTATCTCTTTGTCGGCTAGCGGTGGGCGTGGTACCATCAAACTCGGCCTGGGGTTCTTTGTTCGTGGCCTGACTGTATCTTTCCCCTTATCTTGCATGGCTGGAGTGTGTCTTGGTGACCTTCTAGACGCTTGACCTGGTTCCAATACAACCTTCTTGGCAGGGTTTCTCATTAACCCTTCGATCCCTCCTTGTTGAAAGATCTTGACCGCTTCTGGTAGTGTAAACTCTTCCTCAATGGAGAACCACTCAGACATTCACTGGATTAGCTTCACAGGTTTTCAGATAGCTCATTGGAAAGTGTTCATACAACAATGAGCAGGAAAAAAATTCTAAGTGTTCGGTAATTCCTGCGAGTCTTGATACGGCCTTACTTATAGGTGGCTTTCCTCCCTTCCGTACCCTACAATGGCTATGTGAGCATTAAATGTGGTATCCGTTGGAAAAATCCAGTGGATTCTATAGTCCTTTCCTTCGTCGGCTCATTCAAAATGGATATCTTTGCGTTAAATTCCCAAGCAGTTTCTAGTAATGGCTATTTCTGTCTCACCGACATTGTAACGGCCATTTTTCTACGTGTTGCATTGAGCTGCATGGTGGGTTGTGCTGCCTCCTACGCGGTTACTTCACAGTGGCCGATTTCTTATGATGAACTTATCCTCTTCCCTTGGTCATTTTCATTATGTCAGTTAGCAATGTGGATGTCTCAGCTGCGCGGATCCCTTTGTTTTCCTTTTTTTTTTTCAACAGTGCTGCGCGGTATGTACATTGTCTTCCTTATAGTATAGGTACAAACTCATCCCCATTTCCAGTGTCCAGTTTCAACTATTCTTGAAACTTAGAAATTTCTCCATTTTGTTATCATTCAGGATTGTGTGAAGTAAGGCTATCGCAGTAGAGCTTTATTCTGCTTCCATTTATCAAACTTGGTAAAGTATCTCCAGCTAAGGTAGCTAACTGGACTGAACCACTGTTAGTAACATGCATCACAGTATATGGACCAACCCAATGCATCTTAAATTTTCCAGGAAATCTCATGAATTTGCTATCATACAGGAGGACTAGATCACATACCTCAAACCACTTATTCTTTATGTGGCATTCGTGCCATGCTTTTTTGTGGTCTTTCTGGACTTGTTGGTGGAAGCCTGCGATGAAGCGATCTTCCTCCAACCCAACCAAGTGTAGCAGTCTTTCATCCAGCATTGCACAATTTTCCATCCTTGTAAATGCAGCGATTCTCAAGATGGGGACAATATACTCCATTGACATTATAGCCTCTTGTCCATAATCCAATCGAAAGGGTGTATGGCCCATCAATTTCTTGCAAGTAGTCCTGTATGCCCATAACACAGATGAGATGCGCAGATCCTAGTCATCCCTATTCACATTGCAAACTTTAGTGAGCGCATTCTCCATTATTTTATTAAATGCCTCAATAGTCCCATTCACCTATGGGTGATATGGTGTACTGCGTTGATGACGGATATGGAATTCTTCTGTTAGAGCTTCAATAGTTCTGTTCAAAAAGTGAGCGCCTTGATCACTCATCAAAATCTTTGGGCATCCAAATCTGGAAAGAATTTCTTCAAAAATGAACTGCGCTACAGTCCTTTACTGGTTTTGCTTCCGCCCATCTAGTGAGGTAATCAGTAACAGTAATGGTGTACCTTGCACCAGTTCTCTTTCCTGGTGGGTTAGTAGGTCTCACAAAATCAATTGCCCATTTTTCGAATGCCTGCAAGGTCAACATTGGATTTAATGACATTTCATCTCTGTGCAAAGGTTTTCCTATCCTCTAACAGACATTGCAATTCTGGAAATGTTCTTTTGAGTCTTTAGGGATCGTAGGCCACCATAGCCCTGCGCACAATATCTTATGCCCGGTATCCCTTCCTGCATAGTGACCTCCTGCTACTCCTAAATGCGCATCCACTAATATAAATGGTTTTTCATGCTCTAATACACATCTCCGTAGGACTTCATCCGGTCCGAGTTTGTATAACTGGCCTGTAATAATGGTGAAGTCTACGGTCCGCACTACCAGCTGCTTCTTTTACTGGATGGAGAACTCTTGAGGTGGCAATCCTGTTGTTAGAAAATCAATGATGTCCTTATAATAATCATCAGCAACTTCTATAGCGAACAACTGCGCATCAGGCAGATTGTCTTCAAGGTTTTTCGGTTCATCTCCTAACTCAATCCTAGATAGATGATCAGGTCCCAAGTTCAACCTGCCTGGCTTGACAATGATATCAAAATCACATTCCTGAAATAGTAAGAGCCATCTACATATTCGCCCCCCTAACACTGGCTTATTGACCAAGTATTTCAAAGCATAATGGTTAGTGAACATGAGGAAGCGCGCACCTAGAAAGTAGTGCTTGAACTTTTGCAGCGCATATACCATCGTAAGACCTTCCCTCTTAGTAGTAGTGTAATTCTTTTATGCTATCGAGAGATTCCTGCTTGAAAATGCGATGGGATGGTCAATACCCCCTTCACCTGGTTGAGCTAATACAACTCCCAACGCGATGCACGATGCATCAACATTTACATGGAATGGCTTCGCCCAGTCTGGGAAAACTAGGATCGGCGCAATAACCATCTTTTATTTTAATGTATCAACCCTTCGAAGAAGTATGCTTCAGCCTGGCTATAGGATTTGAATGTGTCTATGGTTACAAATCCTTCTAGCATGTGATCAACCCAGAAGTCAACTCCATGCGACAATGGGCTGTCGACTACTTTGAGTTGCGTTGTGAGCTCAGGAGTCCACTCTGTAGGAAATCCTCCTTGAAAACATGTTTTCTTCTATGCAAGCCATGAGATCCACTCGTGCAACTTGTTTGGAAATGTCACCCAGAAAATCTCATGAATCTCTTTCCACATATATCTATTCAACCACTCTACGTTGGATAGACACGGGTGTCTATTCTCTTTCTTTGCAAACTCTTTTTCTGTCTTGTCACACCAAGACCAGATCTATGTCTTTTTGGGATGTCAATTGTTTGAACCTTCCGAGAACTGATATTTCTTCGTCACACATCACGACTGCAACTCATCACGGATTCTAGCATAGCAATAGAACCACTTATTGGTTTCAAATATTGACCTAGAGGTTTTCAAGATATACCTAGGTTCTTCGCGGTTTCCCCTTGCCCAACAAAACCCCTTCACAATGGCCCTTTCGGTAACAACCTGTGCGAGTAGGTTGAGGTCTCACCTGAGGTGTGTCTATGGGGTTACTGCAGAATCAAGTTTCCACAGTAGGTGATGAGTTGTTTAGCCTGACTTACTTCACAGCGCGCCATGGGACATGTGCTGCGGAAAGGGATTGCACGGCGATAGACTGCACCGTGGTCCGCACTTCCACGTGTGTCTACTGCTAGACTTCTCACAACTGTAGCTGATGCGGCTGAAGCCAATACTTGTAATGGGTTAGTGCAACTGCGTTATGCACTACCGTATCGAATTTAACTAGTGCACTGAATCTATTATCACTTAACCATTTATCTATTGCCTTAGAATGTTCACTGTTAGACCGGTGTTGCGAACATGATCCAACTACCCTACATTCTCTCTACTGTGCATCAATGAAATATTTAAGCAGATTCCTAACACTTAGCCTACTAACCGACTTATTACTGCCTTCAGAAGTTAAATGGAAAACGTTCACCATTCATCCATTCATGAGAAACTTAACATATTATTTCCATACTTCTCCTTATGGAAAATACATATAAAATCCTTAACATAACAATATTCAATGGAAATCTAGACATTCATTCATAGAAAACAAACAGATATATGCACAGACAATTATATCACACTGCACAAGATTTAGCATGTTTCACCCCTGGATGGAGGCTACGTCCAAAATAACTATTGTTATATTTCTCTAATGGTAAGGGTACAACAGTTCTTGGCCTACGCACTCAGCTAGCAAACCCTCTTCTCTCTCAGATAAGTCTCTATGCACACAGCTTCAGAGCCTTTACAATAGCTTCACACCCACAAGATCTAACAATATTCAATAACAGAGAATTCACAATTGAAGAGTAACCCTTTCCCATGCAAAATTTCCTTATTTATAGATCATGCTTGTAGGTCATATATTTACAAAACGAAGGCAAAAACCCTTAGGTTTACAAAAACTATCACGGTTTCCCCTAAACCGGACTGTTGGCTTCTCTTAGCGAATATTCCATCGTGGCAGTCTTCCACACCTACTTCACGTCGCTATCGGCCTTCCTATTGCGCGCATGCCAACATGTCACTTTCACCAAGTTGTTCTTCCCTTAACGGTCTCGTGTGATAGGTTCAAGTAGTGGTATCATTCATGTGTGCCACCAGACGCTTTCTTCTCGATTTGCTCCTGCCCATCTCTTTGGCACTCCTGGAGCATCTTTTCCAAAAATAGACCATCGATAGTCTAACTGGAATACATTCCCATCCCTGTCCAACACTCTACTTTGTTGGCTCCACGTAGAGTGGACACTTCGCAGCACTACCTCCTCGTAGCACTGAGCTTCGCAGCTCTTCTGACGCTGCACTGTGCGCAACTTCGCAGCATCCCAAAAACTTGCACAAAACAACACTTTAGCTGAGTTGCACTAAGCTCCACAGGTCAAAATCCTTCTTGCTCAAAATTGCCTTACTTGGGCCAAGCTCAACATTGCTTTTTGATAGAAACTATTTGTTTGAGCTTAATGAATTGTTACATGATGCATACTTGAAGAATAATGCAGATAATCATAAGCTCACAATTCAAAATCAGCAACTTCTTGAAAAGTTGTAAGATACTTGTTTTTTCCCCTATGTTTTAGATTGTCAAATGGTAGATTGTTTGGAGGATTCTTATGACATGGTGGATCATGACAAATGTGGAAATTTGAATGTGCTTGATGTGTTTGAAGATGAACTTGAAGATATCCAAACACTTGATGTGGTGGAAGAGGAACTTGAATTGTCTCTTGATGAAGGTTATGCAATTTTTAAAGAAGAGCCTGATTCCTCTACATTGGAACCAATCTTTGACAAAGGTTTCACACTTTTGAAGGAGCTGCATGATACTACCCATATGGATCCTTTCCATGTTGAAACTTTTGCACTTTTTGATCATTTCATGTTTTGTAGCATTAGTCTCAATGAAGTATGGGTGAAAGGGTTCTTTTTTATGGTGCCACGTGGGAAGTATGGAACTCCTAGATTTACCTCTTATGATGACATGGTTGGAGCACATTCTTATTCACATTTGCAGCATCATCATTTGTCACTTTATGATGATGCACATCTACATGGATGCACCTATGATATACATTTGAGTCACTTGGAGACTCATGGTTTTTCTTGCTCAACACTTGGTTCATTTGATCTTGGAGGAACTTCATCCAACACTTGGGTGAATAGATTTATGATTGCATAACATTTTTGTTTGCAGCCACATACTTTGTTATATCTCTATGATTCTCATATTCATGGATGTATAGGTGAGACTTTTTTGAGTCATTTGAAGTCTCCTTGTTTTTCGTGCTCATTATTTGGTTCATATTTTAGAGGAGATTCTTCATTCACTTCTTGGATGAAAGAATACATGGATAAATATTTTGATTCATATCATATATTTTTGGAGCAACATTATAGGACATGGGATCCTCACCTATGTCATTGGAGCATATTTTATTGGTTACTTGCTGATTGTATGCACTTGGAAAATGGTGGTCTACTTGCTTGGAGGTATAAGCACTTTCATGACTCTTTGATGAAGCATCTTCTTGATGTACATTTTCATTATGTTGTTATGCACTTTGATGATATATATTTTGTACTCATGATGTTTGGAAGAATGCATACAAGAAAATGGGATCCAGGAATCCTCTTATCTGATGGTATGGGTTGGAGAGCACTCTTAATTGTTAGGGTGCAATACAAGTAATGGGACCCTAGAATAATTTTTGTTTCATTGGTTTCAATTTTTTTGGGAAATAAGCAGTATCGGAGATGGATTTCGGACTTAATAAAGTGATTTTAATTAGAGTAGTGCAGAAGCAAGCATGGTGTTTCCTCTCTAGAATCTTCATGGAATCTCGAAGACTCAAAGTTGTGCAACTCAGTGGCAACTTCAAAGAATTATACAGAGAGCAAGTCCTTCAACACACATGTTTGAAATTGCTTGAGGACAAGCAATATTTGGAAGGGAGGATTTGTCATGTCCCAAATTTTGCATTGGGTCACAAGGGCCTAATCCAAATGACCATATTCATGAGAGTTGTCAAATTGATGTTAAGGGTCAAAATATTGCCTAGGAGGAAAATTACTAGTTTCCTAGGTTGAGGGTGGAAGCTTTGGGATTTGACATAAGGAGGATAGTAAATGATGTTTGCACATTAGAATGGCATAAATATTTAATAAAGTAGATAAATAAAGAAATACAAGAGAAAATCAAAGTGGCAATTGATCATGAAGACACATGGAGGATGTGGGACCCACACAAGCTAGATCTGCCATGCCACATGGCATCCTACTCTTGCCATTTTGAATCCATAAGAAGCAAAATTTTCTTTGGGTGAGTTAGAATGTCAATATACTTGGCATGAGTCATGTAAGGTTGAATTGGAGTGGAAGAATAACTCCCATGGAAGATGAAGAGACAATTTGGAGCTAGTGAGACACTTGGGCTAGATTCCCTAGCTCTATGACAACAATGATGAAGATGCTATGACACCTATGACACAAATCAGACCTGAGGGATGATATATGACATTTATGACATTTCAAGGCTAAAAATATCCTCCAAGAGGGATCTCAAGTGAGTTAGGGCAGCCAAAGAGACACCAATTCGAATTGCGAGAAAGAGAGGGATAGAATTGGAAAGACAAGTGGCATACTTGGGAATCGTTTCCCAAATTGAGTTGGAATGCATATCTTGGAAGGAATTCGACCCATGGAGGAAATTAGAAGTTTATAAAACTCATGAACAAAGAATAATGGAAGCTTTTTATTTGACAAATTTGCAATTGCATTTGTGAAGAAGGAGAGCTAGTGGATGACTAGTTTCTTGCCTTAGCCAATTTCAAGGGTGAAAGATTCCCATACAAGTTGGTAATTGGAAAGACTGTTCAGAACATTAATTGGATCCTTAATGGAGTCTTTCTTTGCAGGTGTAAGCTACAAGGAATCTCATGTTTTCTTCTGGTGCAGCTCACTCCTTCAACCATTTCCAGTTTTCATAGCATATTCTTGATCCTTGAGGGAGGGAATTTTTTGGTGAGATCTTGTACTATTTGGGATAGATTATCATGATCCATTTATGTTTTAATACAATTAATATACTCTTTTATTCATCTCCAAAAGTTTCAGTTCGAAATATCAAGTGGTTGTATGTAAAATTGATGATTATTGAGCAAACAGTGGCCATTCCCCCACTAGATTGATCTATACCAATGTATTAATGATGATTTCGAATGGAAGAATGTTTCTGTGATATATTTATGATGTATGGAATTCCATTGATTATTATTACAAGTTTCATGTTCAACACTTAAGCATTTGGATCCATCTTGCTCAATTTTATTTCATTTGAAGAAGATTTAATGATATTTCCCCCAAGGTCGAAACTAGTCTTCTTACATTTGATTTAAGGGAGTTATAGAAGACATTAAAAGTTGAATGGTAATTCATATGAGTTCACATTGATGTAATTGATATGTCCCATTCTTCCATTCATAATTTCGAGTTGGATTGAGTGCATTTGGAAAGTCATTTTCATCATATACCCTTAGGGGATTTGAACCACAATTTTACTAGTAAAACTCCATACACTGATCAGATTTCCAAAGTGAGTTTAAGAAGTCATTTTATGGTTAAAAGACACCTATAAACACCATTTTTATGTATTAACATCAGTCATACACCTATTGGTACAATTTGAGATCATTTGGAGCTATTTAGAGCCATCTACCATTAGGGGTTTGAAACTCGAAATTACTAGTAATCTTCCCTACTTTGTCCAGATTGTAAATTAATGCGAAGAAGTGTTTTAAGGGTTTTTAAGTATCCATGATCCTCTGTTATATGTATTAATTCCTCTCAAATACCTTCAGACCCATTATACAATCATTTGGGGTCATTTGGAGACCAAGAGACCAATACTACTCAAAGAGGAGTTGCTAGTCAAACTCCCTACTTTGGACGGAATTAAAAGAGGATTTTCAAAAGTAATATAAAGGTCATATATCATCCTTGAACATCATATTCAATTCCTAATATCATTCGTATACCTTCTCAAAATATTCGGGATCATTTGGAGCAAATTGGATACCTAGACATCAAAACTAGTCAAAGGTCGAACTAGGGAAAAAAGTGAAATATTTGTCAGTTTAATAAAATTATTAAAAACGGACATTACAGAGACATCAGGTAATACGTTGGCCGTCGAGAGAAATAGAATAAAAAGGGATAAAGGAAAGAGCCAAGGTAATCACAGCAAGTCTAAAATGGGTAGATCCAAGTCCAAACTAGGAAAGATAGAGTGCTGGAACTGTGGAAAGAAAGAACATCTGAAGAAAGACTGCATATATCTAAAGAAGAAAGGATATGGAAAGAAGTAGACTACCTAGGAAGAAAATGTAGTAGGTGATGTGTTACAAGATGCTTTTATTCTTTCATTAGATAATACTAGTAATTACTGGGTAACAGATTCAGGGGCTTCATGTCATGCTACACCCCATAGGAAATACTTTCATGATTATGTTCCAGGCAATTTCGGACATGTTTTATTAGGTGATGATCAACCATGCAAAATTGTTGGAATGGGTAAGGTATGGATGAAATTTAAGAATGGAACTGAATGGCTGCTGAAAGATGTTAGGCATATTCCTACTATGAAAATAAATTTGATCTCAACAGGGCAGTTGGGAGATGGATGTTGTCTATCTACATTTGGAGAAACGTGGTGGAATATCACTAAAGGATCAATGATGATAGAAAAAGGAGACAAGGTAGGTACGTTGTATTTATGTCCTCATATTACTGACCATTCTATCTCTTTACCTTCCACAAGAACATATACAGCATTGTGGCATCATAGGCTTGGCCACATGAGTAAGAAGGGGATGCAGATTCTCCACTCAAGGAAGTTGCTACCATATTTGAAGTAGGTGTTGTAGGCACAACAGATCCCATGCTTCACTTAAGCAAGGGAGCCCAATTTCTAAATAAACACAAAGGTATTTGGGTGAGTTATCTTTTAAATGTCAGTTTTCAGTTTTTACCTCTAAAATCCTTCACCCATGCTCTTGGTCTGCCTGTGTGCAAAACTTTGAATAATTTTTTCCAAGTGTTTTCGTTCTGAAGAAATCCAAAATTTTGAGTGTTTTGTTGACTGTTTTCATCATCCAGAAACTTGACATTTGGGAAACCCGAAACCCGCAAGCCGACAGTTGCGGGTTGCGGGATTTTTATTTTTCATTTTTTGGTTTTGGTAATACCGAAACCCGCAACCCGACGGTTACGGGTTGCGGAACCATTCTGTAATAAGATTAGGAAATAATCATCCCGAAACCCGAATCTCACAATGGCGGGTTTTGGCTTTCGGGATTGTTTTTTTTGTTTATTTTGCGTGTATTCCCGAAACCTGCAACCCGGATTTCAGGATGCATCTTTCGGGGTGGCTTTTCATTCTACATTTGATTGCTCCCGAAACCCGCAACCCGCACTTTCGGCTTTTAGTTTTTGGGCATCCTGTTTTCAACCTTCCATTTTTGAAAACCCGCAGCCCACAATCCATACAATTGGGTTTCGGCTTGCGGGGTCATTGAATAAGGCCTTCTAAACAAATGAAAACCCGATCCCGCATCCTGCTGCAATAAATCTTAGTCGTTCGTTTGTTATAATCTTATGGTCATCTTCATTTTTGTAAATCTATTTAATAGGGTTTTTCTATTTTAGTTTTACATTTTAACCATTGAAGAATTACACTGTCGCGCTATCATTTTTACTGCGGATTGCATGTCAAGTGTCGTTTTGTTAGTTTGTTGGTTATTTCAGGTAAGTCTACTGTTATCCTTATGTTCCTAGCCTGCATTTTTGCCATTTTTGGGTTGATTTTAATTTTGATTTCTGCATTAATCAGAGATTATGAGGTTTTTTTTCACCATGTCAAGGACTACGAGATCCAAAACATCACACGAAGACTCCCTGACTAAAGACCCAAATTTTGATTTTCTCTCTGACACCAGTGAACGAGTTACTGAAACATACCAAATGGATTGGTAAAAAATATACACCCTTTTTGACAATGATGACCTTTCTCATATCGAGAATGGTAGACCAATATACAAAAGAATTAGGGCTTCCCAAATTCATGACATTGCTACACGCCCTACTGTCTTACCTTACACAGATACAGTTAAGTGGCTAATTGAGAATGCTAGTGTTAAAGACCGCTCTTTCAATGATAGCACAGGATGCCAACTGACAATTTTTCGCCCAGAGGTTTTTGTCCGAGCTTTTTCTATGAAACCCCATGCACAGATTCTCTCCCCTGAGTTCATACAATCGTCCAAAACCTGGTATAATCTTGATGAAATGATTAAGTCTTGGATGTTCAAACCCAATGCCTTTGTACCCAAGGCGGATCAACTCTATCCCATTGTCTGGTTCAAGGAACCCTATTCTCTACTCATAGCCATGCTCTGCCGGCTTTATGGTCAACCAAAATGCTCCCATTTTAAGGAAGAATGGGCACCTATAGCACACCATGTGTTAATTATATGAGAATGCTTCCCTTGGGCCTCCATCCTATCAGCAGAACTGAAGAATTCCATTCAAGAATATCAGAAGGCACCAACTCATAAGAAGCCACCTTTCTTCCTATGTACATATGTCCTTGATGTTTCCTGCTCATAGTTCTAGTACCCTAACTTGGGTTGGAATTGGACCCCTTCAGACCCACCTGTACACATTTTCCATTCAACACTATGGGAAGGAAATTTTGCACCTTTACTATATGACATTTGTGACTGTTTTGTGGGTACTATTTATTTTAAGATCTTCAAGCAGCAACCACCTGCATTCTCAGAAGATGCCAAAGCTTCCATCAACAAAATGGGTGATTGGTATGTAGGTGAATATTTTTCATACATCAGGATTTGGGGAAGTGAAACAGTTCACTTATTGCCTAAAATAGTCTTAGACAAGCTGGTGATATAGGAGGTTTCTTTCCAAACAGTAATTGATGGTATGTACAAGAAACTCATAGGCCCCAAGAAGAAAGGATGGCCTAAGTTCTCTCTAAACCTTGGTCAGTTGGTCATTCCAACTTCGACTTGGACTGCAGTTCTAGGTGATCATATAGCTTCTCTAAGATTAGGCATTACTCTGAAAAGGAAACATGACCCTAAGAAGTTCTTGGATGCACACCTCAAACAACTTCATATGAGGATAGGCTATACTCATGAGTTCATCCCAGATGATTTCATATATGAGGGGGTGGATACATTTTCTCAAGTCTTTGCCAAAGAAAAAGACTCTCAAGAACAAAATGACATTCTGCGGTATCAGAAAGAACTTAAAGGCAGAATTCCTAGTTACAAAGCCATGCAGTTGAATCTTATTGAACAAGCAAAAAAGGACAGAGAAGAGAAAGAGGATCAGAAGTCTAATGCTCCCCCTTTGGTCACAATTCCCGATGGAGACAAAGGTAAAGCTGTTTGAGGAGAACCATCTCAAGAGAAAGCTGATAAAGAAGCTAAATTAATGCTACAGACAGCTCGTGAATCCAAACAGCAAATGGCACATTTGACTTCAATGTTAAACACCCAATTTCTGGAGCCTCCACAGCCTGCGGACAGAATTCAGCCACCAAGTACTCTAGATGGTCAGGTTTCTACTGCAGGAACTCCATAGGATGATGACTTGGTCATAACCAAGGTCAACCCAGGTAAAAGACAAAAGGTTATGCCTTCTTCATCACAAATTTCCACTGTGGATATAATTGACTGTGATGAAGAAATAGTATCGCCTCCTCCAATATCAATAGTTGAAGAAGTCACTGAATATCCCAAAACTGTTACTGAATTGTTAGACACTATTAATATGCATCAGTATTTCCTTCAACAATCAGTGTTAGAATTCAATGTTTCCCCTGGCATCACCTCATCAGCTTTTGTATTGCCATCTGTTCAACAAATCTCTACTGTGTCCACAGGAAGAACACTGCCATTTTCTTTATCCCATTTGTTTAGCACTCTCAACAGCAGCATTACTTCATCACCAAAAAATTCAGTCCCTTTCTCCATTCCACCATCTGTTATTGCAGAAGTCCATCCCTTCACCATTCCTCTACAATCATCTACAGCTGATTTGCTAACAACAACCATCAATCAATCTCCCAAGGTTTCCCCTGCATCCTCACCTATTAAAACTCAAAGCCAATTTTCACTTCCAGAAGCCAATGCTAGTCCTCAGGTTCCATTATCTGAAATATTTGTATCAATTCCCTCCCCAGATAAAGTTATATCAACTTCTCAAATCATCACTACAACTCTGGTTTCCACTCAAGTAACTATACCCATTCCTACTCCTGCTTTCACACAGACACCTTATTTGATTTCAACAGTTAGTATTACTTATGCTTCCACTCAATCGATGGCTGAGTACATAGATAAATATCTGTTTCCTCTTGCAAATTACTTCTATCGTCAAAGTGATAGGGCAGTAATTAAAAAGAGTAGGAAAAGGCAAGGTCAAGGTGGTAGGAGCACCTGAACCAGATCAAGTAATATGGGCTCCCAGGACTAATAACCCAAGAATTGAAGCAGTTGAGACATCAGTAGCCTTAGGGTCTTTTGCTAGCGCGAATTAAGATTCAATCCAAGTTTTGGACAAAGAAGTTGACCTCAAAGAGGAAGAAATCAGAAGCCTGAAAGAAGAGTGAGATAAAATAAAAGATTAGCATTCTGTCTATGTGGCCGAGCTTAGGGAAACTTGCGCAAACAAAATACAAGACTTAGAACAAAAGAATGTTGCCCTTCTTACTAAGCTCAACCTCTTACAATCTCAACATTCTGCTGATGTTGTACAAATAGCCTCTTTGGAGAAGCAAATTGAAGATGCAACTACAAGTGCAGCTTCCTCCAATGATTTCAAGTTCAAATCTTGTGACTTCAAGAATTTGTCTCTTAAAGTGAATCAGGACCATCACAAACTATTGGAGAGATTATATATTGCTTTAGATGAAATCAGAGAAAACTTCAATAGTTTTTCTAAAATGTCCTCTACCCTTGAAGAATAGAAGGAAAAGAGACTCCTAGCTTCTAAAGATGAAGAGGAAGTCAGTGAATGCCAAGTGTATATTAAAAATGTCCCTGAAAGCATCCCGATCCTCAGTTCCTTCCAGATTAAGAAGATCAAGGCATCTCTAAATTCATGGCTAGACATCAATGAATCAGCTGAGGAAATCATCAACAAATCAAAGGACATTTGCACCAGATGATGGTATGCAGTGGACAACATCATGGATTCCCTGGGCTTACCACTCATGAGTCCTATTTTGGAAGCCCTACCACCAAAATGCAGGCTTGAGGAACTCGAGGGCAGGTGTGAAGAGTTTGCTCAAAAAATTCAAGATCTTGAACAAGTTAGTATTGAAGATGTAGACCATTTGGTTAGAAAACTGGTCATCATGGAGGCCAAGATTCACATGTATCTGCATATTTGGCACAAGCTGGAAAAACATGACATGGAGAACAATGCATGCAATGCTCAATTATCCTTAGAATCTATCATATTCCCAAACATAGATGAATTGTTAGATCTTTATGAAAAATGGCAGGATTTCTTGGATCAGTAGTTGGATCCAATTTTGTAATCCCTATTTTGTATAATCTTTTTTTTTTGAACTCTTTTGTAAATTAGTATTTAAGGAGGAATACCTCTCTTAGCAAGGAGTTGGTATTTTTGGAGTTGCAAATCAGTAGGAGACGAGACTGGAGATACTCTGTTTAGCATAGCCTTTTGTAATTTTTGTACAAGACCTATTTTAATATAGTAAAGTCATCTTTTGATCTATCTCTTGTTATTCTTCAGGTTTATTTGAGAATTTATGATTGTGTACTTCAAATTGTCATCTATAGTGCATGAAATCTTTTGCATATGTATTTAAGTGTACGGATCTATTATATTGGTTTTCCCTGTATGATTGATTTATGCTGGAAAGTGTTTTATTGAGTTTATTCAATTTAAATACTTTCTTTGTCGATTTCCGCAAGTGATTCATAGCACAATAATCATTGTTAATTTTTCAATTAGCAAAGTGGTTACAGATTTATCTTGAATAGGCTTAAGTACTTAAATTGTTGTCTTTTAATTTTCATTAATGGATTGTGATTTAAGTTAATAAGTGATACAACTAAAAGCATTTCTATGAAATGTTGTAATTTACTTGTTCATCACACCTCAAGGTTAATTTGCACAAGATCAAGGTTTCATTTTAGAATAGGATTAACTTAGACTAGTTTCCCTTTTTCTAAAATATGTTAGGTTAGCTTTGTATTACCACATTCACACCTTGGTTTTCCTTGACTGGAAAATTGATCTTTGAGATCAACTCATCTCCTCTTAATGTGCCAGTGGAGGCCGAATATCCATGGGGGATTACCATACCAAACATGTTGGGGATAGAACTGCCTTTGCGTAGGGTCTTTCGAAGCCTTTCAACTTGGGTTTTCTTCCTCTGTTGAGTGCCTTGGAACATTCCGGCACCTTTTGCATCTAACCTATTCAACCGAGGCTTCAACAAATGGCGCTAGAAGGAGGGCCATAGTATAACATGCCTAAATAAAATACTAAGAAGCCTCCTCCAGTAAATACTTCATTGGTTCAAACTTGAAGCCAATAAAGGGCTTCAACATCTGATCAACCAACAGAGACACAACCTATAGTTGTTCCTATCACACCTGCTCAACAAACAACTATACCTATTACACCTACTATACAACAAGATAATAGAAGAGAACTCTTTATTGTATCACCAACTAGAGGACCCCTCTCACTAGAGCAGATATTGAAAGCATCAACTGATAGTGTCAGTAGAGAAGAACAAAGACTTGCTAATCAACGTAGATGTGGTTTAACAGCCATCAATTTAAATAATTTTCTGCAGACCAATAATCAGGAACCTCAACAAGACATTGTCTCACAAACTAGTGACCCAATCATCCAACTGGCAACTGATCAAAACCTTGAACATCAACAAACAATTGATCAACATCCTGAAAACCAAGAACTGATTGATCAACCAAGTTCTCCTGAATACAACCTTAACCAAACTTTTCATGAAACACAAGATCAGTTAAAGCCTAGAACTAGTGGACCACCACCATCTCCACCTTCATCATCATCCTCTTCCTCAGACAGTGAATACTCTTCAGAATCTTCATCAGAAGAAGAAGAAGAAAGACATCCAATGGATGGAGAAGGCCAAAACAGACCTTGGTTAGACCAAGATGCAATCTAGGTATTTGGATACCAACATAGATTACCAAAAAATCCCGAGAAGTGGCTTCCTAAATTTAACCCCGATGACAAATCTCCTGCACTTGATCACATTAAAACCTTCATGCAGGAAATTAGACTTAGGAATGTTTTTCATGAGGATGTGGTTAGCAGACTTTTTCCTTACACCTTTGAAGGAAAAGAAACCATTTGGTATTTTTCCTTGCTAGCCAGATCTATAATTTCCTGGGATGAATTTGAGAAACTATTTATCCAAAAATTTGGAGATGATAAAACACCACAGGATTTGGTCTTAGAACTTTCATCTATGAAAATCAGAGGAAAAGAGAGAGTTAAGGATTTCAACCAAAGGTTTTCATACTTAAAGAATAGAATTCCTGTTAACCTTCTCCCCGCTGAAGAATTGTTAATTGCATTTTATGAAAAGGGTTTTCCCGGTCCTATTGCCATGTGGGTTAAGAGGACACACAAAACTACTTTGTTTGAAGAATTCGTTGAAGCAATACAAGTTGAAAAAGATTTGTTTCATCTGGAAGACAATCTTGAAAACTTAGATGAACAACCTTCTACTTCAAGGAAAAGGAATGATAATATCCCCAAACCAGCTACCCAGAACAAAGACCCATTTGACATGACTGACATGAAGAAATTACTACAAAAAATGTCAAATGAAATGGTAGATTTGAAGAGGACCAATAATGATAATCAAAATCAAAACAAAGGTTTTGTGAGGCCACCATTCAGGAGACCTTATCAACCTCCACAAAATCCACCACCTCTGAATCCAACAGAAAACCTTACAAACAAGGAACTTTTTCTATTTTCAAATCCCTAGCAGTTGAATCTCAAAACACTCATGAAAATCCAAACGATCAACCTAAGTCTGATTCACAAGTGCTAGAAGAAGAAGAACCAGAAGTATAATAGGATCCGTAGCTTAACACTATGAACTATTTCTTAGAACTTCCCATGTGTGAAGAAGAAGAAGAACCTGAAACTTTGTATAATGTACAACATCCTTATAAGACTAGGTCAAGGACTCAGCTTCCTCAAGAATCTCCTTCTTCTCCACCCATTCCCAACAAAGGCAAGGCTGTTCCCCAAAAGGATACAATCATCCCAGAAATTGAGTATAGTCTAGTTGAAGATCTCAAAAGAGTTAAGGCCAATATTTCTTTATTTGAATTGTTAAAAATCCCTTCCATGAGGGATACATTGCCCAAAAGTATGGTATTCAAACAACTGAGAGAATCACAAAGTAATAACCTTGACTCCTTTACTAAACCTGATGATCAAAAAACTGGTAGCAAAAGGACTCCTCCTTTCCTGCTCACTTTTGAGATATTTAACAGAAATGTTCATAACTGCATGATAGACTCAGGTGCTATTAGAAAAACAGGATCGCAGAGCAATAACAATAAAAAGAAATGAAAATATAATCGCACATACACATTACAAGAGAGACACAGATATATCATGGTTCACCCAACTTAGGCGACGTCCACACTGAATTTGCCAATCATTATTATTATTACCATCCAGCAAGGTGAAGGGATACAATCTACAGCACAACCGCTGCACTTCCTCTTCTCTGTTGTACAGTCTCTCTCCTAATCTCAGAGATCTTTACAATGCATAAAACCTAATACATCATCATCCCTAGCCGTATTACAATGTCTTTATTTTATAAGGGAAATACAATGGGAAAATACCACGGGATACCCAAAACCATGGGCCCGCAAAACAGCTGGCGAAAACAGCCCCAAAAATTTTCTTCGAGGGCGCTGCCCCCAGACCCCCCATCCAAGGGGGGTGGTCCCCCCTGGAACCCCGTGGGGGGGCGATGCCCCCCCCCACCCCCCCGTTGGGGTGACTGTACAGTCCACCTACATATCATATAAAACTGGGGTACAAACACGACTGATACAATATCATCTATGAGACTAGAAGATCTGGCTCCATAACCAACAGGTGCATCATCAAATGTAATGCCTTTGTCAGTTTGTTGAAAGTTGAATGCTACATGGGAACCTTGTCCCACTCAAATAGTACAATTAGACAGATCCAAATTCGGAGTGGTAGGAAGACTCAGAAATGTGTTGCTCACATTAGTTGCAGATCCTAGAATTCATCAGACATTTGATATCGTCATAGCTGACATTCCATAAGCATATGGTATGTGGCTCAGTAGAGACTGGTCAGAGAAATTGAAAGGATATTTTGCCATTGATTGGTCACATTTGTGGTTACCCTATAATGGACAACCTAATAAGATTAAAATCAGCAGGGAACCATTTATGAAACAAACAGTCACATATTTAAATGACTCTAGTGAGCCTGTAGGCTTCTTCAACTCACATATTGAGCATTTTACCTTTGACACTTTCTTTGGGGATTTACTAGCTGACATATCACCACAAGAAAATGCTATGAATGAATCCTAGGTAACTCATCTTACCTCTATCCCTTTCTCTGGAGACATTGTACATAATGTGTTTAATGTAAATACAAATTTTAGATTAGATCCTAATGCTTGGACGTTAGTTTTTGATGGTTCTAAATCCAAGGATGGATCTGGTGTAGGCTGTGTCCTTATAGACACGAAAGGAACAAAAAATATGATTGCATGCACATTGGAATTTGATTGCACCAATAATGTAGTTGAATATGAAAATTTGATCCAGCGACTTAAAAAAGTAATCGATATGAAAGCACCCATTATACACTGTTTTGGTGACTCAGAAATCATTGTGAAACAGGTAAGGAATAAGATACACTGTATATCTCCACGCCTAATGAATTATCAGAAAATGGTAAGAGATCTCACCAGTTCTTTTTCCGCATTCAATATAAATTCAGTTCCTAGGTCTCAGAATTTTGACGCTGACTTATTGGCGAATACAGCTTCCAGGTTAATTCCACCTGAGGGTTTTTCTCCTCAAACATTCTCAATCGAGCTTATGTATAGGCCCTCCATACTAGATAATGTGACAAACTGGAAAGTATTTGATGACGATCAACAGATTCTTCATTTCTTGACAGCTCAAGACACATTCCAGGATATGACCATAAATGAGGATGAACATGAAAATCACTCTCTGATCCCTCAAATGTCATCCCAAAGTCAATAACTAATCTGGAAAAATTATTTGTTTTGCAAGACAAATTCAGACGCCACACTAATTGCAAAACTCAAAGCTCCTCATTGAATTATGAGCAAATCAATTTAGGTTCTGAACAGGAGCCTCTCTTCATCAACCTTGGAATTGATTGTACCCTTGAAGAACGCAGAGCCATCATTAAACTATGTAAAGAATACAAGGATGTCTTTGCCTGGACTTACGATGAGTTGAAAATGTACGATACCAACATCATGTATCATAACATACCGATGAAAGCGGAGGTAAAGCCATTTGAGCAGAAATTGCGGAAAATGCACCCTAGTTTAGAACCTTCTGTAAAAAAGGAACTTGAAAAACTCTTAACAACATGAATTATCTTCCCAGTTAGACATACACAATGGATTGCAAACCTAGTGCCTGTTCGTAAGAAAAATGGTGAAATTAGACTCTGTGTCGATTTCAGGAATTTAAATCACGCCTCTCAAAAGGACAATTACCCTGTTCCACCTATGGAGCAAATTTTGCAAAAAGTGGCTAGTTCAGAAATGTTTTCCTTGCTAGATGGTTTCTCTGGATACAACCAGGTTATGGTTGCTCCAGATGACCAATTGAAGACAGCTTTCAGAACCCCTTGGGGTACCTTTGCTTACAGATGGATGCCTTTCGGATTGATTAATGCAGGAGATACCTTTCAAAGGGTTATGGATATAGCTTTCTGAGGATTGACCCATAATTATGTCGTGGTTTATTTGGATGATATTACTATATATTCTAAGAAGTGACAGGAACATGTTCTTTCTCTAAAACAAGTTTTTGAACGTTGTAGGAAGTATGGGATTTCTCTGAATCCGAAGAAATCCATTTTTGCAGTAACAAAGGGGAAGCTTCTCAGCTTCATTGTTTCAAAAGAAGGTATGATAATTGACCCTGAATGCACAGACGCTATTTCAAAGATCGGTCTACCAGGATCCCGCAAAGCAATGCAATCCTTCCTGGGTAAGATTAATTTTGTACGTAGGTTTGTTCCTAACTTTGCACAAATAGTTAGGCCTTTACAACAGTTAGTCAAGAAAGATGTACAGTTCATCTGGTCTCAAGAGCAAAAGGATACATTCATTGAACTCCAAAAATCTATTGCCGAAGCTCCTGCTCTTATGTCCCCAAATTTTGATAAGGATGTCATTCTTTATACTTTTGCCACTGATTTTTCCTATGCAGTTGTTTTGACTCAAAAACAGGACAGTGATTCAGAGATCCCAATCTCTTTTATGAGTTCGACATTCAAAGGCGCAGAGCTCAATTATCCTCAGATTGACAAACAAGCCTACGCAGTATACAAATCAGTTAAACATTCCAGGCCTTAGTTGTTAAAATATCGAACAAAAGTCATTGTCCCATACTCTGCTATTAGGAATGTGTTGATCCAGAAGGAGTTGGGCAAAAGAAGGGCCCATTGGATGACTGCTCTGCAAGAATATGATCTAGAAATAAAACCAGCCAAAATTGTCAAGGGACAAGGCCTTTGTCTTCTCACTACTCAGTCTAATGATCCTTTGCAACAACAAATTGAATGGGAACAGGAGGAAAATATTCCTACAGGTTCTATTAATGCTATTGATATCCTGACGTCGGAATGGTATGATCATATCAAGTTTTTTCTAAATGACGGGTTTGCTCTTGAAACTTTGGATTTTAAGAAACGCAGAGCTTTAAGATTAAAGGTTTCCCCTTATCAGTTCATAAATGCAATTCTTTTTAGAAAAAACTATGATGGGGTTTTTCTTAGATGCTTAGAAAGAAATGAAATTGATGACATATTATTCCAATTTCATGTAGGACCTACTGGTGGACATTTTTAAGGAGAAACAACAGCCCATAAGATTCTCAGAGCTGGGTATGAACCATGTCAGAAATGTACAGGGAAGTCTAAAAAGCCTGCTTTCCCTTTGCAACCACTCACTATTAAGTTTCCATTTCAACAATGGGGACTAGATTTTGTTGGTCCTATAAACCCTGCTTCATCCCTTCAACACAAATACATCCTCACAGCAACTGACTACTTCACTAGATGGGTGGACTCAGTCCCTCTCAAATGGTGTAATGCCAGTCAAGTAATCTGTTTCCTAGACAGTCAAATAACTACACGCTTTGGAACTCTAGAGTATTTAGTTTTTGATAATGCTTCCTATTTTTCCTCAATAGATTTGACTGAATATGCTCTTGAAAAAGGAATCAAGCTTAAATTTTCTGCCAATTATTACCCACAGGGTAACGGGTTGGCTGAGTCTTCAAACAAAAATTTGATAAACATTCTCAAGAAGACTGTAGCCTCTCATCACATAGATTGGCACACGCAGTTGAACAATGCTCTTTGGGAAGATCGAATTACCCCAAAGGAAGCAATTGGAAATTCTCCTTACTGTTTAGTGTATGGCAAAGAAGCCATCCTTCCTACTAATCTTACCATCCCTTCACTGGAATTGGCCAATTCTATTCAAGAAGATGATTCTTCTCCCCTCCAGCAGAGGATTGACACTTTATTAAAACTAGAGGAAGATAGGGAAACAGCTAAGAACAAGTTGTATTATCATCAGCAGATGGTGAAAAGATGGTTTGATGAAAAGTCATCATTCGATAGGGAATTTTCTGTAGGGGATTTGGTTTTGAGATGGGATAAACAACATAAAGATAAGAACTAGTACACCAAGTTTCAATGCCTTTGGTTGGGACCATTCATTGTTTCTGAAAAGATGGGTTCTGGCACCGTTCGATTACAGACATTAGAGGGAGTCGTGAACACTTATCCAGTGAATGTATCACTCCTCAAAAAGTATTTTGTCTGATCATATTGATACTTTTGTACATAGATTGATTTTTCTTTCTTCTTTCGATTGTTTTGTTTTCTATTCGGTTATTTGTTTCCAAAACTCCACACAGATAGCAATATTATTGATCAGTCTATTTCTTACTGATGATTTCAGCTTTGGTTTATAAGAGTATGTCAGCCATGATTTAATCCTATACTTAGAAATTGTTCAACATATGATATATAGCTAATGGTTGCAGGATCTCGAATTGATATATCTCCACAATGGTCATTATCTTACACATGTACTATTTGTTTAATCGGGGTCTGAAGAATATCAGAGTTTCCATTATCTCATGTTTCATGGTTCAAGTTGCATATCATAATAACATGGCCAGGTTGTTTTGCTCTGGATCCTTTTACCATCGCCTTAATAATAAATCTCTTCAAGAAAAGTAAATTATAGGGTGGGAGGTCTTGTCATCAAGCCAACCCATTAGGTTCATAAGCGCTAAGCGGAATGACATCTTCACATCAAGCTACCACACTTGGAAGATGACTTTCAGTTTTACTGAGCGTTGGAAGATCCTATCACAGGTCGGTCCATTCATGATCAACAAAGCACTGGTGAGTAACACTACTTATATATGGTCACCAAGCCATGGTAGTGCCTTGTAATTTTCAAAACTAATAAATTTGGTTTGTTTCATATTTTATTTCCTTATAGAAGGACGCTTGTACATATAAAGATATGGGTCTTATTACAAGCCAGCCCTACCACGATCATGGGTTCAATTTGGACTGAAGCTATCAAATTATGGTTACCAAGCCATGATAGTTGCTTTCAGCACCTCAACTGAAAGACAAGGAGTCTCGTTATCGAGCTAGCTTGATCAGTTTCTGAATTATGCTTATGAGTGGCACTGCTTACATCTGAACACCAAGTCAGTGCAATGGTCTTATACACACAACCATTTTTCTTTTTGATAAAAAAAAAAATAAAAAATTAAATAATGTCTCAATAGATCAAGGCGATGTGTAATTAGGATATCCTGAAGCATTTTCAAGTATGTGCCTAGGTTCAACACAAGCTGCTTCCCATGATTACAAACAGGTGAAAGGATCTCAGTTGTCTCTTCAACCCCCTTATCAGATTTGCATCATTCTTAACATGATCTTACATGGGTATTTATTAATTTTGATATATGCTCATTAGTTATATTCCTTATGATCATTTTGACAAATTCAGTTTTAAGAAAGGTGATATGGCTAACATATTTTAATGTTTTTTCCAAACTGATTTTCTTTGCAGAGATAACTCATTCTTCCTAGCTAGTTGCCATTTGTTGTAGGAAAAACAGATCCCATGCTTCACTTAAGCAAGGGAGCCCCATTTCTAAATAAACACAAAGGTATTTGGGTGAGTTATCTTGTAAATGTCAGTTTTCAGTTTTTACCTCTAAAATCCTTCACCCATGCTCTTGGTCTGCCAGTGTGCAAAACTTTGAATAATTTTTTCCAAGTGTTTTTGGAATGAAGAAAACCAAAATTTTGAGTGCTTTGTTGATTGTTTTCATCATGCCGAAACCCGACATTTGGGAAACCCGAAACCCGCAACACGACAGCTACGGGTTGCGGGATCGTTAATTTTCATTTTTTGGTTTTGGTAATCCTGAAAAACGCAACCCGACGGTTGCGGGTTGTGGAACCATTCTGTAATAAGATTAGGAAATAATCATCCCGAAACCCGAATCCCGCAATGGAAAATTTCGACATTCGGGATTGTGTTTTTTGTTTATTTTGCGTGTATTCCCAAAGCCCGCAACCCGTATTTCGGGATGCGACTTTCAGGGTGGCTTTTCATTCTACATTTGATTGCTCCCGAAACCCACAACCCGCACAGTTGGCTTTCGGTTTTCAGGCATCCTATTTTCAACCTTCCATATTTGCAAACCCGCAGCCCACAATCTGTACAATCGGGTTTCGGCTTGCGAGGTCATTGAATAAGGCCTTCTAAACAAACGAAAACCCGATCCCGCATCCCGCTACAGCAAATCTTAGTTGTTCGTTTGTTATAATCTTATGGTCATCTTCATTTTTGTAAATCTATTTAATAGGGTTTTTTCATTTTAGTTTTGCATTTTAACCATTGAAGAATTACATTGTCGTGCTGTCATTTTTACTGCGGATTGTGTGTCAGGTGTTGTTTTGTTAGTTTGTTAGTTATTTCAGGTAAGTCTACTGTTATCCTTACGTTCCTAGCCTGCATTTTTTCCATTTTTTGGGTTGATTTTAATTTTGATTTCTGCATTAATTAGAGATTACGAGGTTTTTTTTCACCATGTCAAGGACTACGAGATCCAAAACATCACACAAAGACTCCTTGACTAAAGACCCAAATTTTGGTTTTCTCTCTGACAACAGTGAGCGAGTTACTGAAACATACCAAATGGATTGGTCAAAAATATATGCCATTTTTTATAATGATGACCTTTCTCATATCGAGAATGATAGACCAGTATACGAAAGATTTAGGGCTTCCCAAATTCATGCCAACACTACACGCCCTGCTGTCTTACCTTACACAGATGCAGTTAACTGGATAATTGAGAATGTTGGTGTTAAAGACCGCTCTTTCAATGATAGCACAAGATGCCAACTGACAAGTTTTCGCCCATAGGTTTTTTTTCGAGCTTTTTCTTTGAAACCCCATGCATAGATTCTCTCCCCTGAGTTCATACAATCGTCCAAAACCTAGTATAATTTTGATGAAATGATTAGGTCTTAGATGTTCAAACCCAACGCCTTTGTACCCAAGGCGGATCACCTCTATCCCATTGTCTGGTTCAAGGAACCCTATTCTCTACTCGCATCCATGCTCTGCCGGCTTTATGGTCAACCAAATTGATCCCATTTTAAGGCAGAATGGGCACCTATAGCACACCATGTGTTAATTACAGGAAAATCCTTCTTGTGGGCCTCCATCCTATCAACAGAATTGAAGAATGCCATTCAAGAATATCAAAAGGCACCAACTCATAAGAAGCCATATTTCTTGCTATCTGCATATGTCCTTGATGTTTTCTGCTCAGAGTTCCAGTACCCTAACTTGGGTTGGAATTGGACCCCTTCAGACCCACCTGTACACATTTTCCATTCAGCACTATGGGAAGGAAATTTTGCACCTTTACTCTAAGACATTTCTGACTATTTTGTTGGTACTATTTCTTTTAAGATCTTCAAGCAGCAGCCACCTACATTCTCATAAGATGCCAAGGCTTTCATCAACACAGTGGGTGATTGGTATGTAGATGAATATTTTTCATACATTAGGATTTGGGGAAGTGAAACAGTTCACTTATTGCCTAGAATAGTCCCAGACAGGATGGTGATACAAGAGGTTTCTTTCCAAACAGTCACTGATGGTATGTACAAGAAACTCATAGGCCCCAAGAAGAAAGGATGGCCTAAGTTTTCTTTGAACCTTGGTCAATTGGTCATTCCAACTTCAACTTGGGTTGCAGTTCTAGGTGATCAGATAGCTTCTCTAAGATTAGGCATTGCTCCGAAAAGGAAACATGACCCTAAGAAGTTCTTGGACGCACACCTCAAACAACTTCATATGAGGATCGACTATACTCACGAGTTCATCCCAGATGATTTCATATATGAGGGGGTAGATACATTTTCTCAAGTCTTGGCCAAATCAGAAGACTCTCAAGAACAACATGACATTCTGCAGTATAAGAAATAACTTAGAGGTAGAATTCTGAGTTACAGAGCCATGCAGTTGAATCTTATTGAACAAGAAAAAAAGGAGAGAGAAGAGAAAGAGGCTTAGAAGTCTAATGCTCCTCCTTTGGTCACAAATCCCGATGGAGACAAAGGTAAAGCTATTTTAGGATAACCATCTCAAGAGAAAGCTGATAAAGAAGTTAAATTAATGTTGCAAACAGCTCGTGAATCCAAACAGCAAATGGCACATTTGACATCAATGTTAAACACCCAATTGTTGGAGCCTCCACAGCTTACGGACATAATTCAGCCACCAAGTACTGTAGATTATCAGGTTTCTACTGCAGCAACTGCAGAGGATGATGACTTGGTCATAACCAAGTCCAGCCCAGCTAAAAGACAAAAGTTTATGCCTTCTTCATCACAAATTTCCACTGTGGATATAATTGACTGTGATGAAGAAAAAGTATCACCTCCTCCAATATCAATAGTTGAAGAATTCACTAAAGATCCCAAAACTCTTACTGAATTGTTAGACACTATTAATTTGCATCAGTCTTTCCTTGAACAATAAGTGTTAGAATTCAATGGTGCCCCTAGCATCACCAACAACAGTTTTCTTCTCCAATTTTTACCGTGTGCGGATCAACCATTTTCTGACACCTGTTAGAGTGGTTTAATTTCCGCAATCGCTCTTTCTTCTATCAAGTGCACACTTTTCCTGATGCGGATGACTTTTGGCCGTCGATTTTGTCCCAATGTATATTGTCCTTCTGATTAATATCAACATGTGGCGTATTCCCTTACACCTTCTCCATCTGTCACGTGCTATGGCCCGCCATTTATTATCCTGCCACGTGCTATGGCCTGCCACGTATTATCCTTTGGTCGTTCCACACGGCATTGTAGTGATTTGTGATACCACTATCACGTTGATGCGGATCAATGAGAATATGACACATTTCCGGCGGTATTAAGTCTGCAACCACTCACCAACATTTGCAAACGATCCTTTGGGCGGTGCGGGAAACCATGACAGCCGTTGATCTCTACTATTGTCATCTCCACCGTTGAAACTTGACCAAGACTTAACCTCTTCAATAATTACTTTCGGACTTTGCATATGTGGGTTTTTTCTTGTTGTTTTTGTATTATGAACCTTTACTTCAACCCATTTGTAGTAACTTCACTTCTTTTGGATATTTTTTGACAAATTTTTAGGGTTTGAGTATTTTCAGATATAGTGTCAACAATTGGCTCCAACTGGGGATGCTATCCTCCATGTGAGGTAGCAAAGAACATCGTAGACCAAGTGCCTGATTCATTGGGCTGCATTCAAACTTTTCTGCAAATCAAAGTTTATACCATTTTTTATTTTTTTTTTGAAAAATATTTACACTGTACAAGACTCTCTTTCACCTCTGTCCTTTTAAGAGAGATAATGTTTTAGGTGTCTAGCATTTAATGGTCCTCCAGGAAAGAATTCTCCATTACAATTTTTTAGGGTAAATGCATTCTCCCCTTGATATCCTGCAACAATATATGGACCTTTCCATAAATGCTCAAACTTCCCATGGTGATCTTCATTTCTGGAGTCCCACTTCAAAACTAAATCATTTATCTGAAAATTCTTTTCTTTAACCTTTTTGTCAAAAGTTTTCTTCATTTTCTCCTGATGCATTTGGGTTTTGTTATATGCCTTTTCTCTAACTTCATGTAATTCTATCATTTGATTTATCCTCCTCTGCATATGATTTGGTTCTTCTTCGACTTCTTGTAACAATTTCATAACTGGCAAACCCAAAGAAACAGGAAAAATTACCTCTGTGCCATACACCAACTGGAAAGGGGAAGTGCCAATTGCTCTTTTTGTACTGATTCTATCTGCCCACAGAGCATATTTTAGTTTAGTGTGCCAAGCCCTCTTGTTATCTTCTAGCAACCTTTTTATGATCCTCACTAAAATTTTATTTGAAGATTCGGCCAACCCATTCCCTTGTGGATAATATGCAGTGGAATGATTCAAATGTATGTGACATTTGTGACAAAAATTTATCATCTTTTTTTATTTGAACGCTGGAACATTATTTGTCACTATCCTTTTAGGACAACAAAACCTGGATAAAATGTTTTCCTCTAAAAAGTTCATTATCATTGTTTCTGTGGCATTTCTTGTCGGAATGGACTCAATCCATTTTGTGAAGTAATCTGTAGCAGTCAAAATCCACTTATTCTTCCCTGAATAATTTGGGTTAATTTCGCCAATAAAATCTAACCCCCACTGTTGAAAAGGTGCTTCAACTGAAATAGGTTTCAAAGAAAATGGTAATAATTCTCTTTTCCCATCAAAAATTTGACATTCATGACATTTGGTCACTTCTTTATATACATCTAAATACATGTTGGGCCAATAAAAACCAGCTCTAAGAATTTTGTTCACTGTAGCCTTCCATGAATGATGTCCTCCACACATGCCTTTATGAAATTCCCCCATAATATGCTGCGCTTCATTCTCTAATAGACAATTCAACAGAATTCCTCTTGGATCTTTCCAGAATAAATTCCCATCTTATATGTAAAACTTGGTTGCTTTCAACTTTACTGATCTTGCTATGGTTTTTTCCATATTTACAGGAGCTTGGAGATTTTGCAGAACATAAACAATGTCCACGTACCAGGGAGATAAAGAGAAATCTTCAATTACTTGTGAATTTGGAACGTCTTCTTTTGAAATTTCAAAAATAAAATTCATACCTAGAGAATCCCAATTTGTTTATGTCATCATTTTAGCCAGACCTTGACCTTTTATCAGCTTTGTAGGTTTAATGTCAAGATCATATTCCAATAATACTACTATCCACTCCGTTGTTTTCCCTTCAGGATATGGCTGGGTAAGAATATCTTTCACTGCTACTGATGGAACATGTGCTATTATATGAGAATGCAATATGTATATCCTGAAATCCTTTAATGCTTTCACTAAAGCATAAGCTTGTTTCTCCATAATGTTATATTTTAATTCTGCATCTCTCAGAATCTTACTAAAAAATGCAATTGGTTGTTCCACACCTTCTTGATTCTTTTTTAACAATACTCCAGCTACTGTGTGTTCTGATGCATAAGTAAACATAATGAAATCCTTTGTATAATCTAGACTAATTAACACTGGTGCTTCAGTCAATGCTTTTTTAATATTATCAAAATATTGTCTTGCTTCTTCAGTCCATTTAATTTCCTTGTCTTTCCTTAGCATTTCAGTTATGTTTCTCAAAATCTCAGCAAAACTAGGAATGAACCTTCTTAACCAATTTACCCTTCCAATAAATGATTGAATTTCCTTCTTGCTCCTAGGGATCCTGACCTTCTGTATGAAAGATACTCTTTCCGGGTCAATCTTGATGCCTTCTTTTGATATGATGTGTCCCAACAATATTCCTTCTTCCATGCAAAAATGAGATTTATTTGGATTTAAGGAGATCCCAAATCTTCTACATTTCAGAAAAAACTCTTTCTAGATGTTTCCAGTGATCAGCAGCATTCTTTGAATAAACAGTGATATCATCCATGTATACTACCACAAATTTGTCTCTTTCATCCGCAAATGCAATGTCCATGTCTCTCTGAAAGGTTGCCCCTACGTTCATCAAACCAAATGCCATTTTGGCATACATAAACGTTCCCCATGGAGTAGTAAAAGAAATTTTCTCTTCATCTTCTAGGTGAACTTTAATTTGATTGTAACCTGAGAAACCATCTAACATAGAAATTCTTTCGGCTCCCACAACTTTCTGCAAAATCTGATCCATTTTCGGGAGTGGATAATTATCTTTCAAAGAGACTTTGTTCAAATTTCTAAAGTCTACACACAACCTTATTTCGCCATTCTTTTTCCTTACTGGTACCCGGGTTAGCCAACCACTTAGAAAATCTCAAGGACACAATTATCTTAGCATCAAACAAATTTCTCACCTCTTTTTTTATCACTGGAAGCAACTTGGGATTTATTCTTCTCAACTTCTACTTAAAAGGCTTTTCATCAGGTTTGATAGGAATTGTATGCTGTATAACAGAAACATCATATTCTTTCAGGTCTTCATAACTCTAGGCGAAAACATCTGAAAATATTTTCATCACTTTCACGCTTTTATTATCTTCCTTTCTTGGTAATTTCTTTGAAAGCTTTACCAATTCGGGATCTTCTTTAGAACCTAAATTGTAATCTTTTACATCCTTAGGTTTAGGTTCTACTTTTGGATTTTTCACCACATCATTTTTATCAAACAATTTTTCTAAAGTAATCAAGCCTCTTGGGATAACGTTATTCTTCAAGTGAATTATATCCTTACCTCCAATCCTTTGCTTGAACTTTTCTATTTCTTCAAGGGGATCTTTTTCATTTGGACCAGCCCCAGCATGTTCTACATCAATAGACCTATAATTGAATTCATCTGTCATCTCTAAAAAATGTTTAATCTGTTGATCATCTTCAAAAACCTACCAATGTTTGATATTGTCTGGGATAGATGGTCTGTGTATGACCTCAATATCATATTTCTTTTTAGAATAGATAGGGGTTTTGAACGTAGCTCCTGCAGTGGCCAAAGAATCTGCTACGGTGTTATTAACTCTTGGAATTGAAACAACATCATGTTCATCGAAAATGTTTTCCAATAAATCCCACACTTCATTCCTATATGACCTCATTTTATGATGTTTGGTCTGATAAATAGCTTTTACCTAAATTATTACCAATTCAGAATCTCCAAACACTTCAATTCTTTTTGCTTTTAAATCTCTCAATACATTCAACCCCAGAATCAAAGCTTTATATTCTGCAACATTGTTTGTACACTCAAAATTCAATTGATAAGGAAACATTAAGAATTCTCGATCAGGTGTGACTATCCATACTCCTGCACCAGCTCCTTCTCTGCTCCTAGCTCCATCAAAATGCATTGTCCAAATTCCTTCTTTTCTATTTTTTTCTCTTAACAGTCTTTCTTTTTCATTTTCTTTAGGTTCGATTAAATCCACCTTGTCTTTAGACTCAACATCATTATACAGAATAAATGAACCCAAATCTATGTCTACTGCATATATAGCATGCTTTTCGGGTTCTTTCAAATCACTTACCAAATAAGGAGCCATCTTTTCAGCATATAATCTTATGTGTACCCGCAACACTGGAATAGTAGCAAAAGACATATCCATCTACAAAGTTCCTTTTAACTTCGAGGCCCATGATCTAGATAATAGCATACCAAATTTTGTTGGAATATCAGCAACCACCACATCCATGAGAATACCTTTGGCTGGTATTTTACTGATTTTGACTGTCAAGTCTTTGATCAACCCTAAACATTTGACTTTCCTTGAATCAAAAGAAAATAAGTCATCATATGGTCTTGTGATTTCCAATCCCAAAGATTCAACTACAAGTTTTGGCATCAAATTATGAGAAGCTCCTGAGTTTAACATACAATTATGCACAACTTTATCATGAACGTTCAAATCTACATAGAAAGGAGGAATTTTTCCAAAACTATTATCTTCCATTCTTGAACCCAGGCAGATATTAGGAGTATCATCATCTAATTCCAAAGTGTCTATTTCCACTCGATTTTCTACTTGAATCATCTTAAAAATTTGTTCCTTGTATTCCTTATTCTTTAATATCTCATTGAAAGGTACAGAAATCTTGACTTTCGACATTTCACTCTATATATTGAAAGGAACCAAATTTTTATCACCTTCCTTCACTGAATCTTTCTTGTTATCTGAAATTACTTTTGGCACATCCTCGTTTGTTGTTCATTCTAACTGGTAGAGGGTTTATCTGTAGATCCTTTTGATTTTCCCATTGGCTCTTTTCCTTTGTCTATTATAACGTCTCTATTTCTCAGACTTATCTTTCTTTGAAGATCGTTTATAGCACTTTGATAACCAATCAGGTATTGATCAATTTCTGTCTCCAAATTACAACATTCTCCTTCTACAAGGAACATATCATGCTCCTATTTAGTCAGATACACTTCTGAATCAAAACTACCACAATGGTGAATATCACTCTCAGGCATCTCAGCTTCAACTTCTCCAGCAATATAATTTTCAGGTAAAGGAGGTCTGATTGGATCTTCTTCTGCATTCGTTGGGTTCCTCTAATCTCTTGGCCTTATAGGTGGAACAAAGGGTCTCCTAAAATTAGGGTTTCTGATTTGAGGTTTTGTTTGTTCTTTATTCGGAGCTTTGTTATCCACCACTAACCTGTCTAACAACTTTTCCATATTTTTCATCATTGCTTCAAATTTTACATCTGTGGAAGAAGAAGAAGAAGCTGCATTTTGATTGTCTTCTCTATTTTTCTTTCGGTCTATATCTCTATGCCTCATCTTTCCAGAAGCCATCATATTAGCTTCAACTTCCACTGCATCTTTCATCATTATTGCCAAGGTGGTAGATCTTCTTTCTCTTAATGTAAATGAAAAATCACCTTCAAAAGCATCTGCATAATGTAACTTTGCTGCTCCTACTGGAGGTTTTATATCTGTAGGAATAGAGTTATAAACTTTCATAAATCTGGCAGAGAATTCTTGAACCGACTCAAAACCTCCCTTTTTCAGATTGTTATACTGTGTCAACATCTGTGAAGGATTTTTCTGGTCTTCCCATCTTTCGATAAAAAGAGTTGTGAAAGCATCATAATTAGCAATTGATCCTGTGGCCAAAGCTCTGAACCATTTTTTGACTTCGCCTCGCAAGCTTTGGGCAAACAACCTCATTTTTGCATCATCATAATCCACTTCTTCTAAATCAATGAAATCACTAAAGTTATCAACATGTTGTTGTGCTATATAATTACCCTCATTATCAAAAGTAACGATTATCTGTCCATAATTTTGAGGCAAATCATGTAAAGCAGCGGGAAAAACCAATGGGGCAAATCTGACAGCCATAGGTGTTGGATTATAAGGTGGAACAATCACTACCTGTTGTTTATGACTTTGCACAGGTATTCTTTGGGCCTTGGATATTCTGGACCCAGCCCTTTCAGATTTTTGTAAGTTTTCCCAAACAGATTTTAAAGAATAGTCCCACAAACTTTTTGGGTCAACTTTTGTTTCTTTCAAACAAGAATCTGATTTAGTTCTAAGCAAAACTTTTTCACTTGAACCAATATTTTCTTCCTCAAATAGATTTTCTTGAAAAGAAGGGAATATATTGGAGAACTAAGGAATACCTTCTTTCGTCTTGCCTTTGCCTTTATCCGTCTTGAGGAGCTTTTCTGTATTATCCACACCTCAGAAGAACTGTAAACCGGGATTTCTTCTTGTAGCCACAATGTCTATTTCTGAATATCTTCAAAAAACCTTAAAAATTTTTCACAAGTGAAGTTGCCAGGGCAATATCTACAACCAACTTACTTCAAACTTCCTTGCCCAAGAAATTTGACCTTTCTTTGTCATTTCTCCCAAGGAAAATTTCACTTTCATTCCCGGCAATGGCGCCAAAATGTTAGCACTTAGATTTTATCCCGGTTGTAAAAGAATAACACCTAAGGTAACCTATTTCAAACCCAACTTTAGGTAGAAAACTTAGCCATTTTTTCCACCAAAGAGGGCTCTCTCACAAGATATATGTACAGGCTAAAAATATATAGAAATACGCGCAAAATTTCTCAAAAGAATTTGCTTGGTTGAAAAGGAAACAAGAAACATTGGGCATGGAGTCAACTTTCAAATATTTAACGTGCCAACAAGAGATTTATACCAAAAAATTTCCACAGAGGAAATATAGCAACCATATCACAGTCAATTTGATTTAGCAGGTGGTAAAGAAAGAAAGAATGATAGTCCATCAACAACAGGCATCTAACTAGGATGAATCCATTGTCAACTTTGGAGAAATAGTGGATATTTAAATGCGATAAAACAAGGCATAACCAGTATGAATCCCGATTTATTTCAAACGTTCATTTAAATATAGAAGAATAACATAATGGAAGATATAACAAAGAAAGTGGACATGCACATATAAAGATAAGGGAAAAACAGACTGTAAAACTGATCAACACATGAATCTCTAGTCTCAAAAGATAGGTATTTCCACTGTACGGCCCTTTATTTAAAAATATTTGACTTCAAAACATCTCGTCTCTCAAAGAGTTTCCAACCCTTTCAAAAATGACTTTCATTGTCTTTTATACAAAATTCGGAAGAAGCTTGACATAACTGCTTCTTCTAACTAATAACTGAAAATGTCTTCACTCGAAAGATAACTATCTTTAAACAATAAATAACTGTCTTCAAACAATATTACAAATTTAAAATAAAAGCATCATTTTGCCACTTGGCAAAATTTTTGAATGTATCTATGAATGGGCAAAATATCTTGTCCTTCCATATTTGTCCACATAATTCCATTGGTCGGACGTGGGTAAATCATAACTGGTCATTTCTTTCACCAAGACTCGCATTTCAACGTGACCTGTATAGACACGTCTTTATCCTTCTGTCGCAATTGCTGATCTCCACTAGTCTTCAGAGATCCCAGGGATAGCGACAGATATATAAAATGTCATTATTTGAAACCCTTTTGTTTTATATAAGCCTTTTTGATTAACTTTCTGGCAGCTTTCTGAATGTACTTTATATCCAACCATTGATCACGAGCCTTTTGATTTGAGCCGTTAGATCTTGTGTCTCTTTATATCCAACCATTGATCACGAGACTCCTAGCTTCTAAAGTTGAAGAGGAAGTTAGTGAATGGAAAGTGTATATTAAAAATCTCCTTGAAAACATCTCGGTCCTCATTTCCTTCCATATTAAGAAGATCAAGGCATCTCTAAATTCATGGCTTGACATCAATGAATAAACTGAGGAAAACATCAACAAATCAAAGGACATTTGCACCAGACGATGCTATGCAGTGGAAAACATCATGGATGCCCTGGGCTTACCACTCATGAGTCGTATTTTGGAAGCCCTACCACCAAAATGCAGGCTTGAGGAACTCGAGGGCAAGTGTGAAGAGTTTGCTCAGAAAATTCAAGATCTTGAACAAGTTAGTATTGAAGATGTAGACCATTTGGTTAGAAAACCGGTCATTATGGAGGCCAAGATTCACATGTATCTACGTATTTGGCACAAGCTGGAAAAACATGACATGGAGAACAATGCATGCAATGCTCAATTATCCTTAGAATCTGTCATATTCCCAAACATAGATGAATTGTTAGATCTTTATGAAAAATCAGGATTTCTTGGATCAGTAGTTGGATCCAATTTTGTAATCCCTATTTTGTAGAATCTCTTTTTTTTTAACTCTTTTGTAAATTAGCATTTAAGGAGGAATACCTCTCTTAGCAAGGGGTTGGTATTTTTGGAGTTGCAAATCAGTAGGAGACGAGACTGGAGATACTTTGTTTAGCATATCCTTTTGTAATTTTTGTACAAGACCTCTTTTAATACGGTAAAGTCATCTTTTGATCTATCTCTTGTTATTCTTCAAGTTTATTTGAGAATTTCTGATTATGTACTTCAGATTGTCATCTATAGTGCATGAAATCTTTTGCATATGTATTTAAGTGTATGGATCTATTATATTGGTTTTCCGTGTATGATTGATTTATGATGGAAAGTGTTTTATTGAGTTTATTCAATTTAAATACTTTCTTTATTGATTTCTGCAAGTGATTCATAGCACAATAATCATTGTTAATTTTTCAATTAGCAAAGTGGTTACAGATTTATCTTGAACAGGCTTAAGTACTTAAATTGTTTCCTTTTAATTTTCATTAATGGATTGTGATTGAAGTTAATAAGTGAAACAACTAAAAACATTTCTGTTGAGGTGTCTAAGATCTGATAATGGAGGTGAGTACTGCGGCAAGGAGTTTGATAGTTACTATTCATACCATGGGATTTGTAGAGAGAAGACAGTCACAGGAACACCACAAGAAAATGGTGTATCAAAAAGGATGAATAGAATGATCATGGAGCATGCAAGGTGTATGAGATTGCATGCAAGGTTTCCCTTACAGTTTTGGGCAAATGTTGTAAATACTGTTGTTTATTTAATAAATAGAGGGCCTTCAAGTGCTTTGGATGGTGGTATTCCAAAGGAGGCATGGACACATAAAAAGGTAAACTACTCATTTCTGATAACTTTTGGTTGTGAAGCATTTGTTCATATTGATAAAGAAAATAGAACAAAGCTTGAAGCTAAATCCAAGAAATGTACCTTTATTGGATATGGGGTTGATGATTTTGGTTATCGCTTATGGGATTATGAAAATCACAAAATAATTAGGAGTAGAGATGTTATATTAAATGAAAAGGTCATGTATAAAGATCAGTTGCAGGGAAAGAAACAGGAAAAGGAAAACACAGAGTACACAGTACTTGATGAAATTCAAGAAAATGAAGTTCCAAAGGTGCCAAAAATCAAGAACAACAGTAAGTACCTGAAACTTTTGCAAGTGTAAGAAGATCTACCAGGTTAAGTAGACCCCCTGAATGATACTCTCCTTCAATGTATTATTTATTGATGACTAATGTTGGTGAACCAAAATATTATGAATAAGCAATGTAGGTGGAAACCAGAAAGAAGTGGGAGCAAGGCATGAATGAGGAGATGGACTCATTGGTAGGAAACTAGACTTGGGATTTGGTTCAATTGCCCGCAAGTAAAAGAGCATTGCAGACCAAATCGATTTACAGGTTGAAGGAAGAAGAAGGAGGTAAAAAGCGGTACAAGGCCAGACTTGTTGTAAAGGGGTTTGCACAGAAGAAAGCTGTAGATTTTGATGAAATATTTTCTCCTATTGTTAAGATGACTTCAATTAGGACTATTTTAAGTCTAGTGGTGGTAGAGTATTTGCATCTTGAACAGTTAGATGTAAAAACAACCTTTCTCCATGGGGATTTGGAGGAAGATATATATATGCAGCGGCCACAAGGGTATGAGGTTAAAGGGAAGGATAATTTGGTGTGCAGGTTGAAGAAGAGCTTGTATGGCTTGAAGCAATATCCAAGGTAGTGGTATTTAAAATTTGACAGGTTTATGATAGAACAAGGTTATAGTAGTTGTAATTCTGACCACTATGTTTATTTCAAGAGACTAGATAATGGAACATATATTATCTTGTTATTGTGTGTGGATGACATGCTTGTTGCAAGGTCTAACATGTAGGAAATAAATGTGCTCAAAAGGAAGTTAGCTAATTCATTTGCGATGAAGGATTTGAGTGCTGCAAAACAAATCCTTGGTATGATATTAACAAGAGACAGGAAAAATCACAAATTGACATTGTCTCAAGGTGAGTACATACAAAAGGTGTTGGAGAGGTTAAGAATGCAGAATGCAAAACTAGTTAATGCACCTTTGGCTAGCCATTTCAAACTAAGTAAGGAAATGTGTCCCAAGACACAGGAAAAGATGGACTACATGTCGAAGATTCCCTATTCATCAGCAGTTGGAAGCTTGGTGTATGCCATGGTGTGCATAAGACCAGATATTGCACATGTAGTGGGAGTTGTGAGAAGATATATGAACAATCCAAGTAAAGAGCATTGGAAGGAAGTATAGTGGATTCTTAGGTATATGAGAGGTACTACCACTCATGCATTATGTTTTGGAGGTTCAGACATGGTTCTTCAGGGATATGTTGATGCATATATGGCAGGTGATAAGGATAGAAGGAGGAACACCATAAGGTATGTGTTTACTCTAGGTGGAACAACAGTAAGTTGGATTTCAAAATTGCAAAATGTTGTTGCACTTTCAACAATGGAAGCATGGTATGTTGTTGCTATAAAGGCTAGTAAAGAGATGATTTGGTTGCAGAGGTTTATGGAGTAATTGGGTAAGAAGCAGAAGGATAGCAGGTTGTATAGTGACATCCAGAGTGCCATTCATCTTGCAAAGAACTCAACATTCCATTCTAGGACTAAACATATGCATCTCAAGTACCATTTCATATGCTTTGTTCTGAAATATGAACTATTGAACCTGGAAAAGATACATACTATCCAGAATCTTGCAAACATGTTGACAAAGGTAGTGACCAGACATAAACTGAGTTCCTGCTTGGTTTCAGTTAGCCTTCTAGAGTGAAGGTGAAGATGAGAAATTTTCCAAGTCCAAGGTCCAACAGTGGTGAAGTTGTTGTGATCAGTCTCCAAGTGGGAGATTGTTGGTTGCGAAACCTGATCTCCCAGATTCAGAGATATTATTATTAAGCCGTGTTTGTACCCTATCTTTATATGATATGAAAAAGGATTGTACACTCACCCCAGCGGGGGGGTGTGGAGGGGAAGAAGGCTCCCCCCACTGGGGTCTGAGGGCGAAGCCCTCGAAGGAAATTTTTGGGGTTGTTTTACAGGTCCATGGTTTTGGGTAACCCGTGGTATTTTTCCATGGTATTCCCTTTATAATAAAGACATTGTAATATGGCTAGGGTTGATGTATTAGGTATTATTCATTGTAAAGATCTATGAGATCGAAACAAGAGACTGTGAGATAGTGAAGAGGAAGTGAAGCGGATGTGCTGCAGGTTGTATCCCTTCATTTACTGGATGGTATAACAATAAGGACTGGAAATTTCAGTGTGGACGTAGCCCATCTTGGGTGAACCACGATATATTGGTGTCTCTCTTGTAATGTGTTTGTGTGATTGTATGTGCTTCTTGTTTATTATTATTTCTCTACGATCTTGTTTTTTTAACACCTGGCCACCAATCTCACTCTCTCTAAACCCATGACCCCAAATATTTCTCTCTCTCTCTCTCTCTCTCTCTCTCTCTCTCTCTCTCTCCAAACCCATGACCCCAAATCTTTCTTTCTCTCCCTCTCTCTCTAAACCCTTAACACCCACTATCTTTCTCATTCTACCTAAATGCCTAACCATCAATTTCTTTCCCTCTACCTCTCTGTCTCTAATCCCCTAACCCAAATGTCTCTCTCTAAACCACTAAACACCAGTCTCTTTCTTTATCTCTCTCTAAACCCCTAAGATATGGTCTCTTTCTCTCTCTCTTAATCTCCGTCTCTGAACCCCTAATCTCTCTCTCTCTCTCTCAAAAACCTTAACCACCAACCTCTCTCTCACTCTCAACCCCTAACCTCCAATCCCTCTGTCTCTATAACTATCTCTCTAAACCCCTTACCACCAATATATTTCTCTATAAACCAATACACTCCAATTTCTCTCTCTCTCCATCTCTAAACCCCTAAGCTACAATATCTCTCTATCTATCTCTCTACCCCTAGAAACCAATCTCCCTCTATCTCTCTCCCTCTAATCCCTTAAAACTCAATCTCTCTCTCTCTCTAAACCCTAACCCCCAATCTCTCTCGCTAAATACCTATCTTCCAATCTCTCTCTCTAAACCCTTAAGCCACAACATCTCTCTCTCTCTAAACCACCAATATTTCACTCTCTCTCTAAACTCCTAACCTCTAGTCTCACCAATTTATCTCTCTCTCTCTCTCTCTCTCTCTCTCTCTCTCTAAACTCCTAACCTCCACTCTCTCTTTGTCTCTCACTCTCCCTCTCTAAACACTTAACCCCTAACTTCCAATCTCTCTCTCTATATACCTCTAACCCTTAATCTCTCTCTCTCTCTCTCAAAAACCCTAAACCCCAATCTATCTATCTCTCCCTAGACACCTAACTACCAATCTCTTACTTTCTCTCTATCCCTCTAAAATCCTAGTATCTAGTCTCTCTCTCTCTAAATTCCTAACGACCAATCTCTCTCTCTCTCTAAACCATTAAGCACCAATCTCTTCTCTCTCTAAACCCCTTACCTCCAATCTCTCTCTTTCTCTAAACCCCTAACCTCTAGTCTCACTCTCTTTCTCTCTCTCTAAACCCAAATCCCTCAATCTCACTCTTTCTATCTCTTTCTCTAAACCCATAATGTTTATTCTCTCTCTCTCTCTAAACCGCTAACACACACACACACTCTCTAGACCCTTAACCCCAATATCTCCCTCTTTCTACCTAAAACCATAACCATCATTCTCTCTCCCTCTATCTCTCTCTCTCTAAACCATTAACCCACAATTTCTCTCTCTCTCTTTATACCCATAACACCCAATCTCTATCTCTCTCTCTCTCTCTATAAACCCCTAACCCAAAATATTTCTCTCTCTCTCACTCTCTCCCTCTCTCTAAATGACTAAGCCCCAATATCTATTTCTCTAAACCCCTAACCACCAATCTCTCTCTCTCTCTAAACACCTACTCTCCAATCTCTCTCTCTAAACCTTCAACCATTGATCTCTCTCTTTAAACACCTAACTTTAAATCTCTCTCAGTCTCTCTCACTTTCTCTAAACCTCTATCCTCCAATCTCTCTCTCTCCCTCTCTCTCTAGACCTCAAACCACCAGTCTCTCATTTTCACCCTCTCCAAAATCATGACCTCTAGTCTCTCTATATCTCTCTCTCTCTCTCTCCCTCTCTCTCTCTCACTCTCTAAACACCTAACCACCAATTTAGCTCTCCTTCCCTCTAAACCACAAAGCTCCAATCTCTCTCTCTCTCGCTCTCTCTAATCCCCTAACCACCAATCTCTCCCTTTCTCTCCCTCTTTTTCTCTAAACCCATAACCTCCATTCTCTCTCTCTCTCTAAACTTGTAACCCCCAATACCTCTCTCTCTCTCTCTCTCTAAACGTATAACCTCCAATCTCTCTTTCTCTCTCTGAACGCATAACCCCGTTTTCTCTCTCTAAACACTTAACCCCCAATTCCTTAATGTTTCTCCCGAAACCCATAACTACCAATTTCTTTCCCTTTCATTCTCTTTCTTTACTCCCCTAACCCCCAATCCCCCTCTTTCTCTCTGTGTCTCTCTCTCTAAGCCCCCAAACTCTCTCTCTCTCTCTCTCTCTCTCTCTCTCTCTCTCTATGGGTTATAGGTTTTAAGGGTTGGGTGTTTGATAATAGAGTTTAGGGTTGATGAGAATTAGAGGTTATAAGGGTTAGGGGTTAATTTTTATTTTACAAGACACTTTAGAGGTTAGGATTAGGTGGTTAGGATTATAGGGGTTAAGGGATATTTAAGTGTTAGGGAATGGGGGATATATCATTGTGTTAGGATTTAGGAATTTTAGGTGCTATACTAGTTTAGGATTATAGTGGGCCAAGAGTAATAATTGTTAGTTGTACTAGTGACATGGGATTTCAACGGCTCGGGACTAATGGTCAAGGGTTTGGGGATTGAGATATAGGGGTCATGGATTTATGGTTATAAGGATGAATATTTATATGTACAAGAGGATAATGTGAGTTGATGATTTTGTGTAATAATATATACATCTTATAGGATTTGTAGGTTATAAGGGTTACTAGATAGGGATTATAATTAATAGGGCTTATGGGGTATATTGGTGATAAGGTTTAGATGTCGATGGTTATAGGGGTTACATTCCGATCATCATTATTATTGCTACTCATAATGGAGGATATGCTTGAGAGGTTGTGTTTAGTGGACTAAAGCGTTGTTCTTGTACTTGAATGATTACATACGTATTTGAAGGATCAAAGCCAAGGTTCCATCCCTCAACCATGTATAGGGATATCATGTCCCCACTGACCTACCTGGCCATTGGAGACCATGATCCATTTTTTTTTCTTCCAAAACATCGACCGAGTGCCCATACACACAGTCGGGAGAGCTCGGATCTGCAATCTGCAACCCGCAGTTGCGAGCCCGCAACCTTCATTCCACAACAGCGGATCACGCAATCCACATCCCACAATTGCGGATGCAGAAATGCAGAATTCCAACATCTGCAGGAGGTCACTCCCGCCACCCGCACAGTGGGTCCCGCAACCTGCATCTCGCAATCCGCAACCCGCAATTACGAATGTGGAATTGCGGAAGCCCCAAACAAGCAAACATGCACTTGATGATCCCGCAACCCGCAATAGCCAATCCCACAATCTGCATCTCGCAATTGTGGATGCAGAATTTCAGAGTCCCAAAATGCATAATTTTGAACTTGGCAATCCCGCAACCCGCAATTGCGGAATCAAGTGCGGAACCATGCCTTTGTAAGGGAAATTTCATCAAATATTCTAAGGGGCATAACTCCTTCCTCCAGCATCCAAATGGGGCAAGGTTGGTACCCTTGGAAATATCTTGTAGAGCTCTATCCAATGGTAGAATCCTCAGATCAGGTGATGCATCTAACCTCCTCATTTCCTTCTCTGAAGTTATGCCTATATCTCCAGTTAGATACTTCCAACCTTCAACCTACCAAGATCTTCCTTTCCATCTGACCCACAAGGGTTTCTGAAACCGTTTCCTAGCTTCTCCTCCTTCCCCAGGGATCAGGTGTAAGTATACATCTCCTTCAGAGGGTTGGTTATACATATCATTCATCTTCAATAATGAAACACTATCATTCACTATAACATGTAAAATTCATTAAGAGATTTAATCAACACATCTATCATATGCAAGAATTACAAGGCATTAAACTCATGTAGTATAAGATATACATACAACAGTGAACTCAACCTCTTACTCAATCCTGTACATGACTTCATATCAATCCCATTCATACACATACATTCCACAGTTCCATAATAATACACAAGCATTCATCACATAATAATGAAATACCATCATTTGCTATAACAGAAATACTTATCTTTCAATTTCGAAGCAACTGGCTAAGTGAGAACAACGTTGTACCCAACCTTAGATCTTTGTCCAGCCTATACTATTTCAGCTGAGAGATCACCCCTGAGCTAGGCAGTGTATCCACTAAGGAGGGATAACAGGTTTTCTCATTGTCAAAGCTCCATTCTCATGCTAAACCAATCTATAGTTGGGTTTATCAAGGATTTTAGGGCTCCTACACATGCTAAACCAACCTACAGTGGTTTATCAAGCATTCAAGGACAACAGGGAAGGCGTTGCTAAGCCAGTGAGCTCAACAACAGAGTAGCAGGCATCTCAGTACTCATTTGACCTGGCATCCACAATACCTACCACATCCAACAAAAGGAAGATCTTCTTCATTGTTACACAGTCCTTCAAGGCATCTTCCCTTCCAATGCTATTCCAAGATGAACATAGAAAGGTCTAGTCACTAGTTCATTGAGACTATAACCTTCACTGGGTTTATCAAGCAACCCAACTCTCTCCCATAGATCAACAACTGATTCGTTACCAGGATTGGGGTTTCCTCACGACTGCTCTACCAATACCATTCTATAATATCTTTCTGCTATTACAACTTTGTCACTATAACTGGGGTTTATATATAGGGTTTCATGGCTAACAGATCTCAAGCATTTTCTAACACATAGGAAGCACGAATAACCTTCGATTTCCCTCCTAGATGGGTTCAGTGTATACAGGAGATACATGAACGAATTCTCTGCGAGGGTCTATGGATCGTGAATGGAGAGTGCATGAGTGACCAAGTGAGTGAGTGAGTGAGGAATGAATGTCCCCCGAGATAACCAAACAGGTTCAGCGATTTCCCCCAGGCAATTGAGTGTCGTCCTAGACAAGTGATCAGAGCCATGCCTTGCCATATGAAATCGCAGGCATGCTGCATACTCCAGCGGCCTTGGCAATCAGGGTTCTCAACCACCCACTACAGTCGCATTAATGTCAGTAGGGAGTTCAAATGGGTTCTCAGTCAGACATGTGGCAATATGGGAAACCAATCCCAAACCCCCTCACCTCTCCCTAGTGGATAAACATGGCCCTTCTCATTCATTACCTCCTTAGCCAGCCTCTTGGTTATTTTATTCATTAATAATAATTACATCATTTACATTTCTTCATGGCTTAGCAGCCCATGAATAATCAACCATACAAATACTTGCCTAAGAAAATGACCTTAAACATCCACTAGTGGGGCCTTGGCCTTGAGCTCCACACTAGGGAAAATACACACACTGTACATACACTGTATTTACATCAAAGCCAAATCCATCAAGGGAAAAATGGGGTATTACAACTCCCTATCCCTTAACATAACATTGTCCTCGGTGTTCTCAAGACTGAACAAAAATGGGAATGCCTCTTTCATGGCATCCTCCAGCTCCCACATGGCCTCTTCTAGACTAAGGTGCCTCCATTGCACCTTTAACTGCCTTATGGCCTAGTTCCGGAGCAAGGTAACCTTCCTGCTGAGGATGCATGTAGGCTCCACCTGGAACTCTCCCTCTTGTTCCACCTATATCACATGCCAATCAATGATACGATTACGATCATGTACATATTTCTTAAGCAAAGATACATGGAAAACATTATGAGCTTTCATGTTAGCAGGAAATGTAATTCTATATGCAACTAGCCCTATCCTATCAAGGACTTCAAATGGCCCACAATATATTAGTGCCAACTTCGCACAGCTTCCCAATTTCATGGAACTCATCCTGGGTCTCACTCTCAAGTAGACATGATCCCCACTCTGAAATTCCTTATGCACTCTGTTCATATCTGCATAACTCTTCTGCATGTCATGTGTTGCCTTCAAATTATGTCTGATCTTAAAAACTTCCTGTTCCATCTCCTCAATCATCTCTTGTCCAAGCACTACTCTGTTCACTGGGCTGTCCCAACTTACTGGAGTTTTGCATCCTCTGCCATACAACACTTCAAAAGGACTCATCTTCAACGATGTTTGATGTCCATTGTTGTAAGCAAATTCCACTAAGTGTAAATAGTCTTCCCACTTGGATGGCTTATCCATCACATACATCCTCAACATATCTTCAAGGATCTGATTCACTCTCTCAGTCCAACCATCTATTTGAGGATGATAGGATGTACTAAACCTCAATTGAGTTCCCAACTCTTGGAACAACCCTTTCCAAAAATTGGATGTGAACTTCGTGTCACGATCTGAAACTATTTCCTTGGGCAATCCGTGCAATCTGAAGATTTGTTTCATTAAGATATTTGCAATGTCATTAGCCTTGTGGGTACACTTGACTGGAATGAAATGAGCTACCTTTGATAGCTTGTCCACCACCACCGTGATTGAATCATGCTTTTTCAATATCATAGGAAATCCTGTTATGAAATCCATAGACATCACTTCATGTTATGCCTTTCTTCATACCGTGCCAAAAGTACTGCTTTCTTGCTACTGTTATAGTCTTCTGATATCCTGGGTGTCCTGAGTATGGCTCCTGGTGTATCTCATCCATTACCAACTTCTTCAAATTTGCATTGTTTGGAATGTACAGTCTGGTTTTCTAATAAATGAGAACATCATCCTTACCCAGCTGATATCTTGCATACTTCACCTCTATAACATTCTGCTGCAATTTATCTTTAATCTGAAGGTATACCTCATCATTAACCTGACCCTCTAAAATTATTGCCTTCAAATCTGATTCACATCTACTTATTGCTGCAATATGGAATCTCCTACTGAGTGCATCAGCAACCTTATTCTCTTTAACCTTGACATGCTTAATCTCCAAATAAAACTCACAAATAAACTCCATCCACCTAGTTTTCCTTGCATTCAAATTTGTCTGGTCAAACAAATATTTTAAACTCATATGATCAGTTCTGAGTTCAAATCTCCTTCCCAAAAGATAATGACTCCATCTCTTGAGAGCGTGAATGATGGTTGCTAGCTCTAAGTCATGGGTGGCATAGTTCCTTTCATGCTCTTTCATCTTTCTAGATTCATAAAAAATTACAAACCCTTCTTGCATTAGTAATCCACTGAGTCCTTCAATGCAAACATCAGTCCATACCACAAAATCCTCACTTGGGTCTGCAATCTTCAAAACAGGTGCACTAGTATGCAACTCATTTAACTGCTAAAAGATTTTCTCACACTTTCCAGACCATACAAACTTGATATTCTTCCTCTACAATGAATTGATTGGATGGGCTATCTTGGAGAATCCTTCAATGAACCTTCTGTAGTAACCAACAAGGCCCATAAAAGATCTAACATCTATTGCATTCCTTGGAGTAGACCAATCGATGATGGCCTCAATCTTCTCTGGATCTACTGCAATGCCCTCTGCTGATATAACATGGCCCAAATACTACACGTTTTGTTGATAGAAGTTACATTTAATCATCTTAGCATACAACTGGTGCTCCCTAAGGACTTGTAATACTATCCTCAAATACTCATCATGCTCTTCTTCATTCTTGGAATACACAAGAATTTCATCCAAGAATACAATTACAAACCTATCCAAGTACTTGCTGAAGACACTGTTCATCAGACACATGAACGTCGCAGGTGCATTGGTATGACCAAATGGCACTATTGTAAATCCATAATGACCATACCTAGTCCTGAAGGCTATCTTATGAATGTCTCCTTCCTTAATCCTTACATCATGGTACCCAGACCTCAGATCAATCTTGGAAAATACTCTAGCATCCTTCATTTGATCAAACAAATTATCAATCCTTGGAAAGGGATACTTATTCTTAATTGTCACTTTATTGAGCTACCCGTAATAAATACATAGCCTCAATGTTCCATCCTTCTTCTTAACAAGAAACACTGGTGCACCCCATGGGTATACTCTCGGTCTGACATATTCTTTGTCCATTAACTCATGCAACTGCATCTTCAGTTCTACCAATTCTGGTGTGCTCATTCTATAAGGAAGTTTGGAGATGGGTACTGCTCCTGGAACAAGGTTAATGGAAAATTCAATGTCTCTCTTGGGTGGCAATACCAGAACCCCATCTGGAAACACATCCTGAAACTCTTGCAATACCTGGAAGTGTTCTACCTTGGGTCCCTTATCTTTTGTTGAATTTGATATATGTACAGCATATAACTGACAACCCTTTTTATAAAACTTCCTTAATTGTAGAGTTGAAACCTGTCTTACTAAAACATGTTTTGGAATCCCTTTAACTAACCTTGGTTGGCCTTCACCATCAAGGCATTCCAATGCTTTCTCATAATAGTCCACCTTGGCTTTGTCTTTCAAACCAATCCAGGCAAATTAGGGCATCATATGATCCCAATGGCAAGACATTTAATGCAACATGTGTGAGGAGTCCATTCAATTCTATAGGACACTCCTTCACTACTTCACTTACCTTTCTCTTGGTACTAGTGGCCAATTGAACTAACCAAGCCTTCTCATGTCTTAACTTACCAAGAGAACAACTTCCAACTATCTTAGGAGATACATAACTATGAGTAGACCCTAGGTCAATCAAAACAAAAATAGATTGCTCAGCAATCTTACCTGCAACCTCCACCACTGTTGATTGATGGTATGCTTGATGATCATCCAGTGCTACATAAATTCTAGGTGTTTCTCTTGCCATGTCCCCTACTGTAGCTGCTCCTCTAACATTGTGCAAGCTCCTGGGGTTCTTTTTGTAGTTGGGAAATCTCTGAGCATGTGGTTCTCCCCACAACCCCAACACTGAAGTGGCCCTTTTAATGCTCTATCAATTGCTACAGCTGGCTTGAATTCTCTTCTTGCTTGTTGGCCTTGTGGAAATCTCCTAGGATGATTTCTGAATGGTGGTTTAGACTCACCTTTCTTCTGATTAAACCTTCCCTTGGGTTTACCTTTCCATATTGGCAGTGCTTCTGCTTTACCTTTATTCTGCTCATAGCAATGCTCTGCCATCCTGATGGCCTCATCCAAGCTTGGTGGATTTACAAACTCTATCCTATCTCTGTAGCTCTATGGTAGACTAACAAGGAAGCTTTGAATCTTCACCCTTTCATCCTTGATGTAGTCCACATACCTCAGCAACTCTAGAAACTTATGAACATGCTCATCCATAGTGTTCTATCCTACCTTGAGTTCATGGAACTCTTTTCTTTTGCCATCATAATACCTAGCTAATAGGTACTTCTCTTGAAAGTATCTTTGGAATCTATCTCAGCTGACTCTTCTTTCACTGATTCCTTTCACTTGCATGAGGTGATCCCACCAAATAGAAGCTCTTCCACTAAGGTTGTAGATAGCAACCTTATCCTTTTCATTCTCTGAATATCCATGCATTCTAAAGTACTTCTTTATTCCAAGAAGCCATGCCTCTGCTTCTTGACCTTCTTTACTTTCACCATCAAAAGTAGGAGGTCTTACTTTCCTAAATTCACCCTGTGGAATACCTTTGTGCTTCTTTCTTCCTTTACTCTTACTGGCAGTGTGTCTTGGGCTCCCTTGAGAACCCTCAGAATTGGTTGACCTGTTAGAAGAAAACTTAGGAGAAGGTGTTCTATGCCTTCTTCCCACAGAACCTCTTCTAGGGCTTGGAGTTCTTCTCATGGAATGATCCCTAGACTGACATTAGAGAGATTTTGAGGTCAAAAAATGGCCTCCTAAGAGATGTACTACAAAAATATGAGATATATTAAAATATTATGAATTGGGGGTTTTATGGGGTAGGTATATATGACAAGTCACCTCCCACACTATTTTCTATGTACAATATAAATAACCATGGTTGAGTTACTTTTCAAAATTCACTAAAAATAAAATTAATAAAATAAGTCTACAGTGATGTGACTAAGATTCATTGTAAATTCCAAAAAATGTATTGTCCTTTAACAATTATTTGTCTTGAACTTGCAAATGAAATTAAATAATAAAAAACATTTTAAGAGCTATTTTTTTAATTTTATGTTGACTTTTTATATTTAGTACTTTTCTCATGAATTTAATAATGTAATTTAATTGAGAATTTATTTACATGTAAAATATCAATAATATTATTATAATCCACATTGTATTATTATTATTATTATTTATTAAATCTATTATTATTCTTTATTAGTTTGACATTATGTTATTAAATAGAATGGAGTGAATATATAATTTAAAATTAAAAACATAAAAATGATAATATATTATTTTATAAAAAAATGTGAAAGGACTTTCTTTATGAATTAAGAGTACTTCACTTGAAAATAACAATAATATTATTTTATGAGAAAGTGTGAAAAGACATTCATTATGAGTACTTTACTTGAAAATGACAATAATATTATTTTATGAAAAGACTATCATTATAAGTACTTTACTTTATGACTTAAAAGTACTTACACCACTAGCTTAGTTAACTATGTGTTTTCATCCACCATAGAAAATTTGACAAATAAGCATTCTTAACTCATGCAATGCCACCTCACCAAGGGGGATGATGTCATCTACTAGAATGTGATTGGTTGTATTTTATAGTACATTTTCTTTGTTTTGAGGCCATTTTTTGACCTCAAAATTTCTCTAATGCTTTCTGCATTCTTTTCTTCTCAAACTTCGTGGCTTAGGTTAGAACCACCGTTAATCCTTTGCTGCAAGTCCGTAAGACTCTACAAAATGGCTGCATTGAGCTAATGTTGCTCTTATTATGCTTTCATCATTCCCTCATTAAAGCTAACCATAGTCTCAGCCAATATTGGGGGAGTCACTTGCTCCCTTCTTCCATCAGACTCAGCTTTTGTATGTGCTTCTTGCATATTCTCTCATAGTACATCATCTTCTGGCCCAAATGGGTATTGCACATCATTCAGAGTAACCATTCTTACACCGTTCTGTGTTTTTCCCTGTGATATAGTTCATCTTACAGCTACTGCTATGTCTGTGCATATCAGATACATTCTATTAGACATCACAAGCATGCAAATAAGCTCTATCATAACCATTCAAACCAGGAATTATTCATGTGAACAATTTAATCAATCAAATAAGTTCATTAAAAAATCCCATCATGGTGCATTTCTCGACCAAAATTCATACATGGTCTGGCCCAAGCAACTCCCAGTGCTGCAACCTCACTCTGATACCACTCTGTCACGTCCCCACTGACCTACCTGGCCACTGAAGACCATGATCCATTTTTTTTCTCCCAAAACATCGACTAAGTGCCCATACACACAGTCGAGAGAACTCGGATTTGCAATCCACAGCCCACAGCTGCGAGCCCATAACCTTCATACCGCAACAGCAGATCCCGCAATCCCCATCCCACAATTGCGGATGCGAAAATGTGGAATTCCAACTTCCGCAGGAGGTCTCTCCCGCAACCCACAACCTGCACAGTGGATCCCGCAACCTGCATCTCGCAATCCGCAACCCGCAATTGTGGATGCGGAATTATGAAAGCCCCAAACACTCAAACATGCACTTGACGATCCCGCAACCCGCGACAGCCAATCCCACAATCCACATCCCGCAATTGCGGATCCAGAATTGTAGAGTCCCAGAATGCATAATTTTGAACTTGGTGATCCCGCAACCTGCAACCCGCAATAGTAGAACCATGAGTGCGGAACCCTGCCTCTGTAAGGGCAATTTCATCAAATCTTCTAAGGGGCATAACTCCTTCATCTAGCATCCAAATGGGGCAAGGTTGGTACCATTGGAAAGCTCTTGGAGATCTCTATCCAATGGTAGAATCCCTGGATCAGGTGAGGCATATAACCTCCTCATTTCCTTCTCTAAATTTCTGCCTATATCTCCACCTAGATACTTCCAACCTTCAACCTGCCAAGATCTTCCTTTCCATCTGACCCATAGAAGTTTCTGAAACCACTTCCTAGATTCTCATCCTTCCCCGGGGATCAGGTTTAAGTATACATCTCCTTCATAGGTTTGGTTGTACATAACATTCATCTTCAATAATGAAACACTATCATTCATTATAACATGTAAAATGCATTAACAGATTTATATAACACATCTATCATATGCAAGAATTACAAGGCATTAAACTCATGCAGTATAAGACATACATACAACAATGAACTCATCCTCTTGCTCAGGCCTGAACATGACTTCATGTCAATCCCATTCATACACATACATTCCACAGTTCCATAATAATACACAAGCATTCATCAAAAAATAATGAAATACCATCATTTGCTATAACAGAAATACTTATCTTTCAATTCCGAAGCAACTGGCTAAGTGAGAACAATGTTTCACCCAACCTTAGATCTCTGTTCATCCTATACTATTTCAGGTAAGAGATCACCCCCGAGTTGGAAAGTGTATCCACTAAGGAGGGCTATCAGGTTCTCTCACAGTCAAAGCTCCATTCTCATGCTAAACCAGTCCGTAGTTGGGTTTATCAAGCATTCCAGGGCTCCTACCCATGCTAAACCAACCTACAGTGGTTTATCAAGCATTCAAGGACAATAGGGAGGGCGTTGCTAAGCCAGTGACCTCAACCATAGAGCTACAAGAATCTCAGTACTCAGTTGACCTGGCACCCACAATACCTACCACATCGAACACAAAGAAGACCTTCTTCACTATTACACAGTCCTTCAAGGAATCTTCCCTTCCAGTGTTATTCTAGGATGGGCATAGAAAGGTCCAGTCACTAGTTCATTGAGACTATAGCCTTCACTGGGTTTATCAAGCAACCCAAATCTCTCCCACAGTTCAACATTTGATTCATTACCAGGCTTGGGGCTTCCTCATGACTTCTCTACGAATACCATTCTGTAATATCTTTCTGCCATTACCACTTTGTCGTTGTAATTGGGCTTTACACACAAGGTGTCACGGCTAACAGCTCTCAGGCCTTTTCTAATACACATGAAGCATGAATAACCTTCGATTTCCCTCCCGAATGGGTTCAGTGTATACAGGAGACACGTAAATGAATTCTCTGTGAGGGTCCATGGCTCGTGAATGGCGAGTGCGTCAGTGCCCGAGTGAGTGAGTGAGGAATGAATGTCCCCCCGGATCCTCAAACAGGTTCAACGAGTTCCCCCGGGCGATTGAGTGTCATCCCAGATAAGTGATCAAATCCATGCCCTGCCATACAAAATCCCAGGCATGCTCCATACTCTAGAAGCCTTAGCAATCAGGGTTCTCAACCACCCACTGCAGTTGCATTAATGTCAACATGGAGTTCAAACGGGTTCTCAGTCATACATGTGGCAATATGGGAACCCAATCCCAAACCCCCTCACCTCTCCCTAGTGGATACACATGGCCCCTTCTCATTCATTTCCTTTTTAGACAGCTTCTTGGTTATTTTATTCATTAATAATAATTACATCATTTACATTTCTTCATGGCTTAGCAGCCCATGAATAATCAATTGTACAAATACTTGCCTAAGCAAATTACCTTAAACATCCACTAGTGGGGCCTTGGCCTTGAGCTCCACACTAGGTAAAATACACACATTGTATATTCAGAGTATTTACATCAAAGCCAAATACATCAAGGGAAAAATGGGGTATTACAAGGCCCCAAACAACCATACATAGAATCTAATACATTAGAATGACCACACCCATATTCTTACTTGGAATCAAGGCTAGCCTCAGGAAATCCTATGTCATGGCTTTAGGTGTTATTCATGGAAATGGATGACTAAATATCCTAACCCTTATGGTTAAGGAGAGAAGAGAGGGGTGAGGGAGGGAGGAGGGATTGGGTAGAGTGGAAGAGCGGGTGGGTGGATAAGAAGAGAGGGAGGGTGGGGTTATATAGAGCGAGGGGGGGTTTAGGGAGAGATAGAAAAAAATGAAGGTGTCAAAATGAACACGTGCATGCTAGTACACGTGTGTGCACGCGTGTTTAGATTCAAAAAATTTTGGTGCCCTTGCAGGTTTGGCAATAGATTTGTATTTCCAAACCTTGAGGCTCAGTCTGAGTTATGGCAGAACACACCAATTTCTATAACTTCATGTTTTTCACACTTAGTTCCTCATATGCTCCACTTGTGCATTACTGATGAAATTGCACACAGTTGTTGAGCTCTATGTGTAGATTCTAACTATATTTTTTTTAATAGATATGTTATTGTTTTCTATTTTTAATTCATTTTTAACTGCACTCATGATGTCAAATTTGTAAAAACATAGGTTGTTTATTTGGGCTATAACTTTTGATTGGATTACATATTCTGAAAATAGAAAAGAACCCGCACAAGAGTACAAGAATACCTACCAGCTATAAAAAAAAATCATTGATTATGTTAAGACCATGATATGGTAGACCAACACTCGACTATGTCATTTTAGGGATTCACTGACTTTCCTAATTTAAAAAAAATATAAAATTAACTTTTAAAATTTTGGAAAATAACCCTGCACAAGATCCGTTTGTTGCCTACACCTCTACATATTTTTCTCCTCATAATTTGACAATTTACATAACAAACTAGTGGACCAATGCAAACATATGCATAATTTTTTTGAGAAAAGATAATATACCAATATTAAAATAATGACATTATGGGGTGGTTATACCACTTTGACATAAATAAAAGTTATATATTCCGGAAGGTGATCCGATTTTCTATGTTTCATCATTTTGCACCTAATTTTAAAAAAAAAATTAGGTACCTCTAATAATTCATTTTAATAATCAGATTTATTTTTTTCCAACATGCCTTTACAACTAATGCTTCATAAGTGGGTATCATTACCTTGCACTAGCCCCTAATTTCTTCCTAAGGACTTCAATGTGAATCTTTCCAACATGTTTAGTGAATATATCAACAACATTTTCACTTGTATTACAATAAATCAATACAATTTCCTTAGACTCAATCGTTTCTCTCACAAAAAACCACTTATACTATGAAACGAGAACTATATACTATGAACGAGAACTCTACCCATAAAAACGATGATTTTTGAAAAAAAAACACCAAAAACACCCCCCAAATAGAAAAGTGTTGATGCCAGTATACACGTATTTTTTTTTAGGGTAAAAAATAGAGCCATGGCCTAAACATCCCATATTGTTGTTTAACAAAACTTTAAAATCAACCTTAAATTGAAATTTTTTCTTTTTCTTGAAGAGATAAATTACAACTTTCAGGAAAATTGCATATTAAACAAAAAAACAAATTTCTCTAATAATTTCACCATTATAACCATATAAAAACAAAGGAATTATGATGCGATTCATAATGAGATAATATATTAGACCATACAAGAACAAATGGTTCATATAAATATTCAAAAACTCCTCTAGAGTTTCAATTACAAAAATCATACTAGTAAAAAGCATCTAAACTCCTTCTTCAAATTCATCCATGGATTCTGACACCCCATCATCAAAAACTCCTCTAGAGTTTCAATTACAAAAATCATACTAATAAAAGGTATCTACACTGTTTCTTCAAATTCATCCATGGATTCTGACACCCCATCAGAATCTACATTTTCTGCAGATGAAGGACTTGATGAAGATGTAGATGACCCATACTCTTCTCTATTATCAATGGGCGCACAATCTGAGTCTACATCTATACCCATCATTTCAGATGTCATATTCCTTCGGGATCTACGACTTGGTTTAATACACTCCCATCTTGCACGAATGCTCCCTATTCCACGAATATTAGCTTTGGGTTTTAAAAAAGAAATTAAAAACAAATTAAACTAACATTTAAACTAATGTTATAATTAAAAATTTAAAAAAAATTAAAAACAAACTAAACTAAGCTAACATTATAATTTAAAATTTAAAAATACATTAAAAAAAAATACTATATATCTATACTAAACTAAGATAACATTATAATTAAAAATTTAAAAATAAATTAAGAAAAAATACTATGTATCTATATACTAACCAAACTAACATTATAAAAAATTAAAAAAAAAACTACACAAAGACTTAAAAACAATTAAAACAAAAATTTAAAAACAATAAAAAATCAAACTATGCAAAATTTTAAAATAAATTAAAAAACAAAATAATTAAAAAAAAAATAAACTATACAAAATTAAACAAACTTTAAACAAAATTTATAAAAAATTAAACAAACTTTAAACAAAATAAAATTTATAAAAAATTAAACAAACTTTAAATAAAATTTATAAAAAACATAAACTATACAAAAATTAAAAAAAACTATACAAAAATCAAAACAAAATTTAAAAAAAAATAAACAAAATTTTAAAAAAAAAAACAAAATTTAAAAAAAAAAACAAAATTTAAAAAATAAAACAAAATTTAAAAAATAAACAAAATTTAAAAAAAAATAAACAAAATTTTAAAAATAAAACAAAATTTTAAAAATAAACAAAATTTTAAAAAAAATAAACAAAATTTAAAAAATAAAACAAAATTTAAAAAATAAACAAAATTAAAAAAAAAAAAAACAAAATAAACAATGCAATGGGCGGCCTCGGGGCCAGCCCTCGATGCCGGGCATCGACGGCCGGCCCCGAGGGCCGCCCATTGGCGCCCGAGCGGCGGACGTCCGCCGCTCGGGCGCCAATGGGCGGCCCTCGGGGCCGGCCGTCGATGCCCGGCATCGAGGGCCGGCCCCGAGGGCCGCCCATTGGCGCCCGAGCGGGCGGACGTCCGCCGCTCGGGCGCCAATGGGCGGCCCTCGGGGCCGGCCCTCGATGCCCGAGGGCCGGCCCCGAGGGCCGCCCATTGGCGCCCGAGCGGCGCCCGTCCGCCCGCTCGGGCGCCAATGGGCGGCCCTCGGGGCCGGCCCTCGATGCCGGGCATCGACGGCCGGCCCCGAGGGCCGCCCATTGGCGCCCGAGCGGCGGACGTCCGCCCGCTCGGGCGCCAATGGGCGGCCCTCGGGGCCGGCCGTCGATGCCCGGCATCGACGGTCGGCCCCGAGGGCCGCCCATTGGCGCCCGAGCGGGCGGACGTCCGCCGCTCGGGCGCCAATGGGCGGCCCTCGGGGCCGGCCGTCGATGCCCGGCATCGAGGGCTGGCCCCGAGGCCGCCCATTGCATTGTTTATTTTGTTTATTTTTTTTAAAATTTTGTTTATTTTTTAAATTTTGTTTTATTTTTTAAATTTTGTTTATTTGTTTTTAAATTCTATTTAATTTTTGTATAGTTTTTTTTAATTTTGTTTTATTTTTTTAATTTTGTTTTATTTTTTTAATTTTGTTTTATTTTTTAAATTTTGTTTTCTTTTTTCTATTTTGTTTAATTTTTGTATAGTTTTTTCTAATTTTGTTTTATTTTTTTTTAATTTTGTTTAATTGTTGTATAGTTTATGTTTTTTTAAATTTTGTTTTTTTTTTTTAAATTTTGTTTAATTTTTGTATAGTTTTTCCTAATTTTGTTTTTTTTTTTTAATTTTGTTTTATTTTTTTTTTAATTTTGTTTAATTGTTGCATAGTTTATGGTTTTTTAAATTTTGTTTAATTTTTTTTGTTTAAAGTTTGTTTAATTTTTTATAAATTTTGTTCAAAGTTTGTTTAATTTTTTATAGTTTAATTTTTTTTTAATTATTTTATTTTAAAATTTTGTATAGTTAGATTTTTTTATTGTTTTTAAATTTTTGTTTTAATTGTTTTTAAATTTTTGTATAGTTTTTCTAAAAAAATTTATAATGTAAATTTGGTTAGTATATAGATACTTAGTATTTTTTTTAATGTATTTTTAAATTTTGTTTAAAGGTTGCTCGCTTGGGCGCCAAAGGGCGGCCCTCAGGGCCCCCGTCGATGCCCGGCATCGAGGGGGCCGTGAGGGCCACCCTTTGGCGCCCAAGCAAGGGAGGTCACTCGCTTGGGTGCCAAAGGGCGGCCCTCACGGCCCCCTCGATGCCGGGCATCGACGGGGTTAGTTTGATTTGTTTTTAATTTTTCTTTAAATTTTTTATTATAATGTTGTTAGGAATTTTTTATTATAATGTTGTTAGGGGTTAGTTTAATTTGTTTTTTAATTTATTTTATTATAATGTTAGAGGGGGGAAACATGCAGCAGAAGAGGACATGAATTTGGCCTCCATGATATTGTTGATTAGTTTCATGTTTTGAAAAAAATTATAAGTTTGATAATATTTTGATAAGATATATTAGTAATGTTTTGACTTTCAGACTTAATTTTAGAAATAAAATTTCTATATATAATGTTTGAAATATGTTTTTTACAAATAATTTGTATAGTTTTTCTTGAATTTATGTGAATCAACACTTTTCGGAAAATAATATGAAATAGTATCATTTTTATACAAAACATATCTGAAAATTGATTGAAAATGGTTTTAAATGTCTATATTGTCTGGAATTTTTTACAATTTTGTCAATAAAAGTGTCTTATTTTGTCCATAAAAATGTCTTATTTTATAGAAAAAATTGCAAAATGTATATGTTTTTCATTATAAATTGCTTAAAAATGTATGCTATTTTGCTAAATTTCTAAAAATGTACCTGAAAATGGAAACTAATTTTTTTTTACGATAAAGATAATTCAAAGGTCCCAAAAAATGCCTCGAAATGAAAATGTGTGATACTGGCATCACCCCTTTTTGAAACGGAGCTAAAAATACCTACTAAAATTAGGAGAGAGAAAAACGAGAACTGTGTCGAGTTCTCGTTTCATAGTATAAGTGGTTAAAATGGTGTTGCAACTCAATATGTTTTGATCTTGCATGAAAAGCTGGGTTATGTGATAATTTAACTGCACTCTGATTATCACAATGTACTTTTGTTATTTCTTCTTGCTTTGCACCAACATCATCAAGAATTATCCTCAACCAAACAACTTCACAAGTAGGACTGGACATGACTTTATATTCAGCTTGTGTGGATGATAAAGAAACAATTGGTTATTTCTTACTGCTCCATGACACGACCCGAGATCCAATGTTGAAATCATAACCCGAGGTATACCTTATGTCATTGGGATTTCCTTCCCAATCATAATCAGAAAAACCTGCCAATTGAACATCAAATTCATTAGTATACGAAAGACCAAAATTCATTGTTCCTTTGAGATATATGAGAACATTCTTTACAGCTTTCCAATTACTTTCACAAAGCTTAGCCATAAACTGACTAAGGATGGTGATTTCTTATGCTATATCTGGCCTAGTAGTAGTGAGATAGTTTAGACTTTCCACCAACTGACGATACAAGGTGCCATCTTCTTCCTTAGTTCCATCATCGCTGTATAACTTCAAGTTTTGATCTAAAGGAATTGATGCTACCTTACATTCACTCATATTAAACTTTTTCAGAATTTCTCTTATGTATTTACTTTGAGTGATAATTGTTTTACCAATCTCCTTCCAAAATTCAAGTCACAAACAGTAATGTAACTCACTAAGGTCATTCATTTCATATTCCTATGATAGTTGATTTTTAATTTATGCAATCAACTTATATGCACTACCTGTGATAATGAGATCATCAACATACAATGATATCAAACAAACATTTCCTTCCTTATCTTTCTTAACATACAGATTAGGATCACTTTTGCTTTTCAAAAAACCTTTCTGATTAAAGAAGGAATCAATCTTTATATACCATGATCTAGGGGGCTGTTCTAATCCATATATAGCTTTCTTCAACTTACAAACAAGATGGTCCTATCCTTTATGTACAAAACCTTCAGGCTGAACCAAATACACTTCCTCTTTTAATTCACCATTAAGGAAAGCAGATTTGACATCTAATTGATGTATCTTCCATTTTTGTTTTGTAGCCATTGCAACAAGTATTCTAACTATATTTAACTTAGATACTAGGGAAAATGTCTCTTTAAAATCCACTCCCTCTTTTCGAGCATAACCTTTTTCTACTAATATTGCTTTATATTTATCAATGCTACCATTGGCTTTAAACTTAGATTTGAACAACCATTTACATCCAATGGGAACTTTATTCTTAGGTTATTATGTTAATTCCCACGTTTGATTTTTCATTATAGAGTTATACTCTTCATTCATAGCATTTACCCATTCTTTCTTATCTTTCGCTTGTTCATAATTCAATGGTTCTATAACATTCATTACATTAGCCATTAAGACATAGACACTATACCTTACAGGAGGATGAGTTTGTCGAGTTGATCTTCTTGGTACTGCGGTACCTATAGGACTTCCATCCATTATTCTTCTGCTTTCTATTGTCTCTCCATCAAAAAATGTATCACTGCTGCTCATATTTATTTGAGGTGCTCATGCTGCTTTCATTGTCCCCGTTGCTTTCACCTTGTTCATGTACCTGTTCCTGTGATTGCTCATGTTCTTGTTCCTGATCATGCTGAAGTATTGAATCTATTTTGAAATATTCGTCATTTTAATTAAATATATGCCATACATCAGTATGATTCTTTTTATCATTTTGATCTGCATTCTCATGAAACACCACATCTCTACTTGCAATCAATTTATGTGAACAAGGATGAAACAACTTGTATGCTTTTTTATTAGTACAATATCCAAAGAATATACATTTAATTGACTCTGCATCAAGTTTTATTCTCTCATCTTTTGAAATGCATGCAAAGGCCCTACAACCAAATACTCTTAAATGCTTGACTTTTGGTTTGTAACCATGAAAGACTTCAAAAGTTGTTTGAAGATATAATTTCTTTGTTGGAATTCTATTCTTTAAATAAACAACAGTATTAATGGCTTCTACCCAAAAACCATTTGAAATATTTTTACCTTAAAGAATGTTGTGAGCACATTCCACCAGTGTTCTGTTCTTCCTCTCATCCACTCCGTTTTGTTGAGGAGTATAAGGCACTGTAAATTGTTGTTGGATTCCATAATCCTTACAGTACCTCTTGAATTCTCCAGAAATGTATTCACTCCCATTATCATATCTGAGGATTTTAATCCATTTTCTTGACTGTTTTTCAATCATAATTTTAAATTCCTTAAAATAGTCAAAGACATCGCCTCTTCTTCTTATGAAATAGACCCAAGTATACCTAGATCTGTCATCAACAAAAATGAGAAAATACCATGGACCACCAAGAGATCTGGTTTGCATAGGTCCACATACATCAGTATGAATTAATTCAAGCAATTTAGTTTTTCTTTTCTCTTTATGTATAGGGAAGTCATCCCTGTGTTGTTTCCCAAGTGCACATGCACTGCATTCAATATGTTCATTCTTGATCATAGGCAGACCTTCAACCATATATTTCTTTTGCATCAACATTAGATCATTATGGTTAATGTTCCCATACCTTTGATGCCAAAGTTCTACAGTTGTCATAGCAGTGGATTCCAATGCATGATAACTTATTTTGCTTACATCCAGCTTATACAAGCCTCCAATTCTGGAACCTGTAGCAATAATCCTGTAATGATATTGAATATATTTAATATGAAACTGATACTTATCAAATTTCACTTTCAAGTCATTATCAATAATATTAGAAACATAGATTAGATTCTTTCTAACGCCAGGGACATACATAACATTGTGAATCTGTTTCACTTATCCATTAGGTAAGTTCACACTTATCACTCCATAACCCTGCACTTTATGGGACATGTTATCACCTAAGTAAATATGAGTGTCATCAATCTTCTCATTATATTCATCAAACCATTCTTTCTTACAATACATATGGGTAGATGCACTCGAATCAATGAACCATGCATTCTCATCATTCGTATCAGCAGAAAATGCAGCTTCAGAAATGAATAATCTAAGATTTTTAAATCCATGACTATCTAGGGTGTCTTTATGCACAAAATTTCCATTGTGATTTTTGTATCCTTGTTTGGATTCACGATTCTTCTTTTGAAAACAATTTCTAGCAAGATGTCTTGGTTTTCTGCAATAATGACATTCAACACTTCAACTATTATAAGAATCAGATTGTACCATAACTTTCTTCTTTGCATGAAACTTTTCTCTACTTTTGTTCCATGGTTTACCTCTGTATGCATTTCTTCCTCTTACAATCAGTGCTACATCTAAGCCATTAGCATCCAGATCATAGTTCTTCATTCTTTCTTCCTCTTGTAGTAGGATCCATGTGAATTCTTCAAAAGTAAGGGGCTTTGGTCTTGATGAGAGTGTTGAGATTAAAACTTTGTAATCTTGCACTAAACCTTTCCGAGTGATAGTTACTAAATCAATACTATCTACTACTTCACAAATATCACCTAACTCTTTAAACCTGTAATGCACCTTATTTCTTCATTCTTGCATTTAAACCAACTTATTTATCATTATCTTTATACCGTCTGGTCACTCAAATATTTAATGCGAGAAATGAATTTGCTCACCCCTTTATTAGCTTCCATTTTGATTGACACAAGCCAAGTTTACCGAAATAAGATCCTATTTGCATCTGCAGTTTCATATAGACGTTTGAGAGTATCCCATGTTGCTTTGGACGTCTCACAATTTATGATGTGAGGGATTATATTGTCTTTGACAGACATTAGCAACGTCACCTTAGATTTTGACTCCCACCTGTTCCAGTCTTGAATGGATGGGTGTGCCGTGGGCTTGACCTCATCACCAGTCACAATTGACCATGCATTATATGATTCAAGGACAGACATCAAATTGAATTTCGAGGCCATTCAATTTGGAAACTTCATTTATGTATGAATCAGCAAGAGGCACATTTGCCATTTTATCTTCTTTAAGCCGATCCGAAGACCGCCAAAATTCAATTTATGCACAAAACTTAAAAAAAAAAAACACATAGCAGTGACACACCTTGGACACTGGCATCCTACGTCCAGCAAAATATAAACTTCCGTCTCCTTCTATCGATTTGACTCGCGTTCTTCACAGTTGTGGCTCCTTTTTCTTCAGCACACTAGCTTAGGCAGGCAACATACAGTCAAACGAGGATCGCCAATTGCCAACAACATCGATTTTTTCTTTGGTCTCTTTTATACTCCAGATCGGCAGCTCCACTTCCTTGCACCACGCTACATACAAAAAAAATGCCTGCTGCTTCCACGCTGGCTGCTACACAATAGTAATGCACAGTCGATAGAAAATGGTGGCAATGGTTTTCTCCACAATGGCTGCTCCTCCAGGTAATGACAACTCCTTGGCGGCTCCTCCAGGTAATGACAACTCTTCAACTCTTACGATCAATATCTCACACTGCTGATCGTGACTTCCGCGGGAAGTATCAGCTCACACAACGAGATGAGAAGAGACAACGTCTCTCTCTCGCGCAACAATTAATTGGGCAGCCCTTACACTATATAACATGCTTCTTTACCGCCAATAGCACGAGCCTCCTTACCGCCAATAACACGGGGCTCTGATACCAAATAAAATATGACAGAGGTAGACTGCAGAGCACAAAGGCTCTCACACACACACACAGGAATGGTGCAAAACCAATTCAATTAATTACTAAAAACTGAGTACAATAAATAGTTGTTCCAATCTCAAACAAACCTGAGCTTAGATTCTACAAACCAGGATCTTCCAAACTTAGTGAATACACATGAACCCAATCTCAACTATCAAGCCTAAGATTTCGACAATATATCTAACATCTTGTCACTCACTAACATAGTTTTAGGAATGAGCCAAGTAGTAACATGGTTAGGTTTTCTCATTAAAGGAATGAGCGAAGTAGTAACATGGTTTATGTGGTTTATTAAAATGTTTTTTTTTAATTTTGATATTGTTCAAGATTTATGCATTGCACTATGTTTGAGTTTAGAAATTTTTTACTTTTCAAGTGGATCCTTTTTTAGAGAACAAGAATGATTGTAGATTGGAGCTTATATATTATTGTGAACCAATGTATATAAGATTAATTTTTTGTATAAAAAAATATTTATGATATCAAAACAACTTTAAGATATATATATATTTTTAAATATCTAATTTAATAATAAATATTTTTCTAAAAAGTTACAGGGGTGTAGATCTACTCACAATAGAGTGTACTATTGAAACATTACTTGTGACATCATAAATTCAAACTTTGATGAGTACATGTCCCATAATTATGTGTTACACAAGTACAAACCTTTTCCTAATAAATAAATTTCCTCATTATCAAAAATACAAACATTTTTTTCTAAAAACATATAAAAAATATAAAATATTTTTAAAAAATTATAAATAATATAAAAATATATATATATATATATATATATATATATAAATAATTTCCATAGAGTGAGAAGGAAATAATCCTCATATAGTACACTAAATAAATGAGATCCAAAGTATTTCCCCTTTCTTGAACAAAAGATATTTAATATCTTCACCATTAAATTTCAGAGAAAGTGTCTTGATATATTTAATAATATTTTTATATTTAATTTTTTTAAATATTTAATATTTTGAATTACAAATATTTAATATTTTTATCATAAAATTTTAGAAAAAATGCTGTGATATATTTAATAATATTTTTAGATATTTTTTTATTAAATATTTAAATTTATGCCATTTATATTATATTATGTATCAAATTCATTTCAATTTCATGATAAAACTGAAAAAACAGTCATACTTTCAATTTAATATTTTAAAAAATATATATTTTTTTTATAAAATAATTTCCATAGCCAATGATCCTTAATGCCATCTTCGCTAATAACTGGTAATGGCATGCATTGGAACAAGGCTTTGTAAATTTAGGTTTTGGTTTTGAAGTGATATGTAAAAATTTATTTAAAAAATAATTAAGTGGAAAAAGGAGTAAAGTTGTTTAATTTTCTTAAATAAATATAATTAGCGCATATAAAAAGAGTTGATTGATTTTGTAGATAAATATTAAGTATTTTAGTAAGTTAATTATAAATCTAATTTAATTTTATAGTTACTCATAATTGTATAAGCGATTTAAAAAAAAAATACATAAGTTAATTCATATTGAGTAGTGTTTGGACAACTCAAGCAGCTTTGAGCTCCTCCTTTTTGGTTTTATGGGATTTTTTTTAGCTCGAAATGGTAGGATGTTTTATGGAACTTATATCCTCACTTTTCAAGTACTCTCTCAAGTGCACACATTCTTCAACTTTTACAAAGATGAACATTGCGCTAAACTCTCGAGGCAAATTGGGGACTTATTGATAGACAAAAACTTGTGTCGGGATTTCCTTAACGAGGCTTGTAAGGGCTAGAAAACTTTGTAGTGTAGGTGATATTCTTTTTAAGGGACATTCTCAAATTCTTAGTATTTATATTTCAAAAAGAACTTAAAAAGAAGGACCAACAATCTTGCAAAGTTAATGATAGTGAAATTTTTGTTGAAAAAGCTTAGCTTAAACGAATAAGCCAAATCCAAGTTTTTGGAGATTCTTTTTTTATGGTGAAATAGATGTGAGTTTCCCATAATATCTACTTAGCAATAATTGTAACTCTTCTATAAATATTGTTTTTGAATTTTTGAGATTCACCATATCTCATATTTCCCATATTTTTCAAGAACTAAATGTGAAGGTAGATAACCTCTCTAAGGAGGATCTTTTTTGAGTGAAATATATATATATATATATATATATACTTACTTATTTTTTATTTTTTATTTTTTCAGTCAAAAAATCACCTTCTTTTTATTTCGAAGGAATCAAGGAAAGCTAGTCAATACATAAGGGCTCGTCAAGAGCATCATGTCACTTACAAGAATTGAACCTAGGTGGGGAAAGTAATCCTTCCAACCACCCAAACTATATATATATATATATATATATATATATATATATATATAATTTTTAAATAACAATAGTGAGATTATAATGTTATTCATTAATGTAGGGTTAATTTTTAGAATATATAGATATTTATATCATAAAATTAATTAAATAATTAATATATCTATCTATCTATCTATCTATATATATATATATAGGCATATCTTATTTATGTCAAGTTTAATCAACCATGCTACAGATTGGTGTGTGGTAAGTTATGAATATATTAATAGAAAAAGAAAGATTTTATTTAATAATGAATATGGTTAAAATATCACCCACTAGAAATTTAAGAATGTTTCAACATTTTAAGGAAATTATGGATCCTTAAAATTATAGTAAAAATTGATACTACAAAAGTTTTTTATATAAACTAAAATTACAATTTGTTTGAAATCCTTAACCACCAATATTGTTTAAGCAAAATACTAAATCTAACTACAAAATAAAAAATATTTTAGGCATTTTTTTTCAAAAATTAAAATAAAAATTTGTTTGAAACCATTTACTTTAAAAACCAATTATTTAAAACCAATCAATCAAAACCATAATTTAAAACTCAATAAAAAAATTATAAAAAATATTTAAAATTCCTTTGCCCATTTCCGCTCTTTCGGCGACGGATTTTAAACCTGCCTCCACAAAGGGGTGACTATAGGAAAATTACCTTCTTTTATATAATTTAAAAATTCTTGTCCTTTTTAAAAATTTAATATTTAATGTGTATTTTTTAATCCATTTTCAAAATTTAAGATTCTTTTAAATGTAATTTTTTTAATTTATATTTTAGTTTTTTTTGCTTCCCTCGATGCATTAGTTTCTTTGTTGTGCAAGGAATCAACATGTGTAGCTAGTCTCTTGATCACCTCCTCCTTCACATCGACCACTATGAGGCTAATTGGATGAAAGATTTCGATATCATTGGGTGGGTTGTTTTTCCTCTATGCAGTAGCTTTTAATGGCGTTATTGTCAATGTGACCATGCTCATCATAAGTTACATATTTATCATTTAATCGGTGTCACGTTTAGAAAATAGGTCAATGCATTAGGGTTATGAACTTTTTTTTTTGATAGTGTGCTCATATGAATATAATTCTAAACCATATTTGTAGTTTTTTTTCTAGTGTATCCGTTAGAAATGGCACCATCGAGGTTGCAAGAATGTAAAAAAATATGCTTCCACGTGCTCATCAAGGGGTCAATTCTCTTGTGCTCGAATCTATGTGGAAGTTAACTTAGAGAAAGGGTTGGTAGAGTCCCTATAACTCAATATCAAGGACTAGAGCCACATTTAAGAATTGGATTATGAGCAAATCCTATTCAAATGTAGTGCTTGTCATGTATACAGACATTTTTCCAAGACCTTTCCCAAAATGAAAGAAGAACAACAAGCTGCAAAAGGACTAGAAATTAAAGAGATGAGTTCCAAACAATTTCTAATCATCGTTGAAACCCTTTGCGTAAGGAGCCCTAGCATAAAGTGTTATTTCCTGCAAACTCAACTCCAATGGCAATGTCTTTGTCAAGCAGTAATAAATTTGAATACTTAGAGAGATGGAAGATCTAGAGCCATAAATAGGAGGGGAAAGGATTCCGCCAAGCACTATGCCTTGAAATCCAGAAAAGGTGGGGGAAAAAGCCTGAGATCCTCTCTAGCCAACTTTTAGGAAAGAGGTATGGACTGAAAAAAACAATCCAACCCCTAAAGGAATAACCAAAGTTGTTACCAACTATGAAGCTTCGGTGAACAAGGAAATTCTAGAATTCCCTCCAGTCAAAAGGGTTCATTCTCCAAAAAATTCAAAATTCTCTCACCCCTGTCCTCCTCTCACAAGAGGAAGAAAGAAAATAAAGAAATGCGACAAAGGGAAATTGAAGCAAACATCATGCTTGGTTATCAAATTCATTTGGATCCCCTCTTTAAGAGGCCCTTGACATCTGAACCAAGCAAGAAATAATGTATTGCTTATGTATTATGTTATGTTCCCAATTTGTACATATATACACTTGTAAATTGGACTTGAATATAAAAAAAAAATGTAAATTGAACAACTGGGAATTGTCTCCCATGATTGACAATAAAAAGTTGATAGCACTATTTGAGGTCATCATCTTCTCTCCTTTTGTATCCATTGCTTTTCATCTTGTCCAAAGTTGTTTTAATACCGAACCTCCAACCATTTATATCAAAAAAATTATCTCTTAAAAATATTATGGTTTTTTTGGCCTTTTGGAGGCTTTTTAAATGGTTTTTTTGGCATTTTGGAGGCTTTTTAAATGGTTTTTTGGCCTTTTGGAGGCTTTTTAAGGTTTTGGAGGCAAATATGGTAGGAAATATGGACAAATGAGTCATGTAATGGGGTAGATGAGGTAGTGAGCACTTTTTGGGTGTTAACAGATTGCCCCCCCCAAATTTTTTTAGCAAAATTTGGCAATAACATGCTAAGTTTGACCAAAATGAGGTGAATGTTGACCAAAGTCAAATCAGCTCACCAAGTTGGCCTCACTTAGTACTTTTAGGCAAGTCCTTTTCCAAATTATATTTCTCGATGGTTATCCCAAAGACCAATGCACTATGTAAAGATAAAAGACGTGAAATAGATTCTTTGTTTTCATGACTTGAACATGTACCCATAAAATATTATGAGACTTGAAGACTCAGTCTTCGCAGAAACTAGATGAATAATTAGACCACTCCCACTATATGGTAATGGTCAATGTTGGTTGTGGAGCCATATCTTCTAGTCTCATAGATGATATTGTATCAGTCGTGTTTGTACCCCAGTTTTATATGATATGTAGGTGGACTATACAGTCACCCCAGCGGGGGGGCATCTCCCCCCCACGGGGTTCCAGGGGGGACCATCCCCCCTAGGTGGGGGGTCTGGGGGCCAGCGGTCCCTCGGTGGGGGTTCAGTTGCCCCCGAAAAAAAAATTTGGGGCTGTTTGCGCCAGCTGTTTTGCAGGCCCATGGTTTTGGGTATCCCGTGGTATTTTCCCATTGTATTTCCCTTATAAAATAAATACATTGTAATACGGCTAGGGATGATGATGTATTAGGTTTTATGCATTGTAAAGATCTCTGAGATCAGGAGAGAGACTGTGAAACAGAGAAGAGGAAGTGTAGCGGTTGTGATGCAGGTTGTATCCCTTCACCTTGCTGGACGGTAATAATAATAAGGACTGGCAAATTCAGTGTGGACGTAGCCCAAGTTGGGTGAACCACGATATATCTGTGTCTCTCTTGTAATGTGTATGTGTGATTATATTTTCATTTATGTTTATTGTTATTGCTCTGTGATCCTGTTTTTCTAACAGTCAACTCCATATACAATGATCAAACAATAAAATGGACCATGTTTTGATTGAACAATGGTGATTCCTCAATCAGAAGATCTCTAGGCACAAACTGATCATTTATTTAATACAGAGAATATATCTGTCATATTAAGAAATGCATAACTATATAAAGAGATAATCATTACAATAAAATGAAGGATGTATAAATATTGTAATAGAATCTCTTAGTTAAAACTTAATACCTATGACTCAGTCGCATCCTTTATAATAGTACAATGGTTGTTATTATTTGTTAATTAATATATTGACTTAGGACTACATAGATACATCACATGTCTTCCACTCTTGAGTTGTGCCAAGCTAGAAGCATAATTTGAAAAGGCTTATGTCCTCTTGACAGTAATATATCATGTGACATTCTTTATGTAATAAAGGTTGTCATCTTACATATACTTTTCAAATTATCCACAACTGGAGAAAGTTCCTCTCACCACGGATAGAGTGCCATACATTTGACATTGATTAGGAAGACAGATTCTTGAAGTTTCTTTTATTGACCACAATGTGCACTCAAGTCTCCTATGATGCTACTGGTATTAATGGCACTCTTCCATACACTTTTTGACATACTAAAAAGTAAAATTCCAACAATTCTTCTGTCAAAATCACCAAGGATTGACTGAAAGGTAAATTTTTATTAAGGTCATGACAGGAGGATTTCAATCAAATTCAACAATTAGGCATCAACACCACCAACATCAAGGTACATAGAGAGGTTGATGTGCTTGATTAAATTCCAATCCCTTACCCTTATACATGATAGAATCTAGTGGAAAAGGTTGCAATCATGAAATCCTGAAACTGTTAAGGCTGCTAAATTTTGAATGGGATCTAAAATTCTACTTTTTGCATATGAAGTCCGATGAGGTTGGAACCACTCTCAAACATCCTGAAACAATTAATGGTAATGTTAAAATTTTAAGTAAAACATGTCTGATGCTACAAACATCAACAACCCTTGCCCAGCAACTCAGTCAAACTAGTTGGTTAAAAGTCCAAGCCGACGGTTTTTAAAACACTGATCCTACCTACTCTGCCTTCGTCTTTTGAAATTAATGGCTTTGAGAATGGGAAGTGCCTCAGGTACTATTTCAATATTGGAGAAGATGTTTCTGATAGTTATAAGGATAATTCCAATTAGGTAAACTAAGCAGCGACCTATTCAAGTTGAGCACGCGTGATTTATGGAGGTCAGACTAACAAAATTCTTCCACTTCATCTTCCATGGGCATTATATTCAAAATTAAGTTGTCCGCCAAACTCTTGCACTTCATATCTTTATCTGGAAATGTGTGATCAATTTGTTAGGGGTTTCTCAACTTTTGACTTCTCCATGACAAAAAATATCATTTTCTTGGAAAATCCATACCTTCATATTTGCTGAATATGGCAAATTAAGAACCGCAATCCTTGTTGTGGCAGTAGCCACAAAAGCTGAGCTTGATTGGCTTGAACCATTTAAAGTTACAGGTTGACCATTTAATAAGTCCTTAGTTTCTTTCCCTTCCTGAAAGCACATAACAATAACTTCAACTGGACCAAGATATCCAGAAAAATAATACCATGTAAAACTTCATTTGTTCAAGTAACAATCCAAAGAAAACAGTACCTTTAATATATGCCTCCTTTCAACATGACTCTGAGAAATATTTCCATGCAATTGAGTGCCACTGTCTGCAGGTGCTAAGGCCCAATCCACCTCCCAAGAACTTTGTTCAGATGTGCCTCAATGAGCTGCCAGCAATGATTTTAAAGCAGTTGCAGCTTCTGGAACATCCATCTGTTCAACATACCTCATCAAATGAGAAAACGAAACATGGATTATATGTGTAGAAGCCAACAAGAGGTTTTGACAAAAAAATAACTACCATAAAAGTTGAACACCTGCTACCTATATGAACAAAAATATAAATCAACGATGAGCAATATACATCTACCACCTGATCTAATATCACTCCAATGTAATGTTTCCAAATTGGACATCAAAAATACTACTCAACCACTTCGGGAAAGAATAATAAAACTTTTGGACAATGGAAGAGAGAATATCTTGAACAAATGACCATGCTGAAGAGTAATATGCCCAACGATGTCTCTCTCAACTTTGGATGCACAGAAAGGACATACCTGCATAATGAATCAATTGTTGGTTAAGAGCTGCTATTAGTAATTGATCATTGAGAAACATAGGAAAGAACAACAAAACATGAGTCCTTTTTTGGCTCACGGATGATTAATAGAGATCATACTTATTGCACATATTGAATGCAAAACATTCTTCTTATTGCAAAAAATAGAATGAGAATTTGCTGGTGAACTGGATGTAAATTACCTTGAATTGTGACATACCCATAATGGATGAAAAGAATAAATAAATACTCGGGATCAACAGCGTGGTTCTAACATAAATCACATAACTAGTGTATATTTAACAATGCTAAAATAGATGTATGGCTGGAAAGAACAACAAGATTTTGAACTGTTACTTGTTTTGCCTGAAAATCTTTTAATAATTGTTACTTTGGTCTCTTCCAACTTTGCTTTTGTTGTTGTGGGGTGGGGCACACAAACCCATTATGGAGACTTGTTTGGATCATGCTAAATGTAGATGATTGATTGCTCGACATTTTTAACATTTATGTGCCAAATGTTGATGAGGAAAGGGCTACCTTTTGGAATTGGGTGTTTAATGAGTTGCCAAAATCTCTTTGGTTGGTCTATGGGAACTTCAATATGATTGCAACTCAAGATGAAAAAGAAGGTATGCCACCTATGAGAATGCCCCAAAGGAAATAGGTAGCTTAGAATGGCCTGAAGGCTAGGTTCCACCTTTATGGCCCTAACAAATTTAGGATAAATGAGTCATCTAAGCTGTGGTTCACTTGGTCAAACTTCCAAAGAGGCAATGAAAGAGTTCTTGAAAGACTGGATAAGGCCATGGTCTTGGAGCATAATATTGCCTTCTTTCAGTGCAACAAAGGACGACCTATTTAGGTTTTGGGAGAGATGATTCTCTTTGACCATCATGATCAGCCTATCATCTTCTCAATCTCTTAAAGGACAAAATAATGAGGATTCACAAGACTTTCTTCTTGCGTAATGCCTTAAATGTTAAACACCTTTGTTGTTTGAATTCTATGAAAATATTTCTGAATCTTATTCCTAGGACAAGAGGCGAGGTGAGGATGGCTGGATAGTTTGGTAAGAGGATGGAATTAATTGTGTGGTTACCTTCTTGTGTGGATTTGGGAGACAAAATTGCAGCTGTCTGGAAAAAATTCCACAAGGCTAAGGATGAACTTGAATAGCTTAGCCAAAAGCTTCATTTTAGCCTGTTTGATGAGGAACTTCAAGTCTGTGCATGGAAAAGTCTGCCATGTTTTGAACATGGTCAAAGTTTATGGAGCTAGAGGGGCCCAACTTCATGCTAGAGTCTAAACCACCTGGGAAGTGGTGCAGACTTGAGAAATTGGACAGCCAGAAGACACCACAGAACCTTGGTTTGAATAAGAAAGAAAACTGCAATATAAAATGGCCACTTGAAGAAGAAAATAGACAAAAAAATAGTGGATGTCCAAACAATACTCATCCTCCTTATGTTCGTGAAGGGTATGAAGGGCACATAGAAGTTTCCCATTCATCTATGGATGTCAGCTCAACTCAATATAGTAATACTGGGAATGACTATGCTACCCCAAATTTTGCTCGTGCTCATCTGGATAATGGACAAATGGAAGTGACCTCTAGAAGTCAAACTATGAATTAGTACCTTGCTCATGCAAAGCCACAGAGGTTGGGCCAATTTCATCCTGCAAAGAACTATCAATTTGGTTCAACCATCAGGAGGCCAACACTTGACTACTGTAGAAACCCATCTTCAGTTTGGATGCCATTGAATCCAGTTACAAATAACCATTTCCTATCACCAATTCATGCAAATTCTAGGACAGAGTGGACAGATAGGTCTGGAAAGAGGGTGTGGTGCCCTGGAAGATCACTATCTGCAAAAAATAGTCCTCAAATTTGCAGTAAAAAATCAAATGGCCAATCCTTCGTTGAAAAGATCCAAAGGTGTCTGGATAACTCTAGGGAAAGTGCCAATGTTACCACACACAATCCCTCTCCAATCAAGTTACTAAAGTCAAGTCAACCTGAAAATAGGGTGCACAATCTGAAAATAGGTGACACGTGTCAATGAATTGCACAGCAACTTTCTCTCCAAGCAATCATTCAACTATGGCCCACTAATTTTTTGGTCAAAATATCCTGAAACTGATCATCAAGAAGGACAAATCTGTAGGTCAAAGTAATTTCATGAAAAATCACAAAGGCAATCTTGGGAAACTTCTTATAGAACATGCAAAATCCCTAGTTTTGATATAATTTTTGGGTCTTTTGGAGTGACATGAATTTGACCCCCATGCTATTCACCACAAAGGGAACCCAAATATGACCAAGCCCTGAAACAAAGAAACCCTATTTTTTTACCCAATTTTTCACAATTTTGGATCATCACCAAAATAGGCCAACACATTGTCCTCATTAAAGGGTATCTATAAATATAATTATTTTTGCAAGTGCATAAACCTAATTTTAGCTTCATCTCGAAATGCAAGTTTTGACTTTCACCAAATGTTTCCTAACTTGAAATCCTATGCATATCTTCATAAAGAGTATCCAAAAATGTGATCAAATGTCAAGAAACATGAAATTTCTAAAAATAGAATATTACCAAGATAGCAAATTGTTAAACTCTTAACTGTTTTCCTTTTTGGAGTCCTTCCCTGCGCATATCTGTCCCAAGAACTGTATTTTGATAAATACTAGCAACCATGATTGCTAGGAGTGAAGTTCTGCTTACCATGAATTGAAAATTCAACATATCTCACATTGCTCGGTATCTTGCTAGCTTGGAAGAATCGTGCATCTTCACCTCTAAGTGGTTTGAAAGCACAGGGGTCTGTGACTTTAGCATGCCTGATCAAGTGAAGAGACCACAGGGCATCCAAGGAATAAGGATAGGAACACCTGTCCTATCCTTTCAACAATCACGAATGGTTTGACAACTTCATGGCCCAGCAGGGTCTTCAGTCAACTGTTCAAGAGCTAGGCTCTTCAAGCTTGAAGAAACTGAAGCCAAAGTCCAGAAAAGTGACGAATGAACAAGTTTACTAGGCTCTGATGTGTTTTGTGGAACAATTCAAGGAAAGGGAGGAAAGGAATAGTTGTATGCTTACCAAGTTCGAGGAATAATATCTCAAAATGTTGAAGGGCATCTATGTAAAAAGCTTCAGGGCCCAGCAATGCACCATGGTGGAGGAGGAGAATCCAGAATCAAAGGCCAACTCTCCCAAGCTTTAATGGCTCATCTCAAGTTGGAATTTTATCAACGTTTATGCTTTGTAGTGTCTCTGTTTTGTTTACATCAACTGCTATGCTCAGACTATGTGCTATGAGGGTAGAATATTTGTTTTGGTTGTTTTTGTTTATTATGGTATCATTTGTAAACACCATATGTCCAGACTGATCTGAAAGTCCTGTTTTTGGTGAAGAACTGGATATTAATGCGTGCTCTCGGAGCTCTATGAGTGAGTGTGTATATATACCTATGCATGTGAAAATACCTCAAAAGTCAAAACTGTCATAGAATTTGGGTTCTGTAATAGCATATTGCATACCTCAGTTGATAAATTGTGTTTATGGATTTAGCTGTATTTAGAGAACTCACAATAGCTTCCGATGCTCTCACAAGAAGGGGACTCCAGGAGTGAGTGCTCTTAATCTTATACTTCATTCTGATTGCATGCATTCATCCCATGGGCCATAGATTTTTTCTATTGGTCTATCTACTAGTTTTTATGTGAAAGTTGTGCAAATTAGTTCTTATTATACAGATACTTGAATGGTGGAATGCTCTAACATTAACCAAAGGGATTTTGATTCATTGGTTAGGAAAATGGAGTATTAAGCCATCCATAAAGGTTCCAATCTCACTGTCATCTGCCCAACTTGAAAGCCATGGTAGAGAAGGGATAAGGCTGGGTGTAAGTCAGGTGCAGGGGGGCACCCAGGAGGAAAACAATAGTTATACTACTCGTGGGGTTTGGGAGAGTTGCCTAACAATCAATCAGAAGCATTGGTCCTATGGCAAGGGCTAACACAAGCTAGTCAAAGAAATGTAAGGGGTTTGGGAAAGTTGTCTAACAATCAAGCAGAAGCATTGGCACTATGGAAAGGGCTAACACAAGCTAGTCAGAGAAATATATGGCTTATAACTATTGTGGGAGACTCAATGATAATCATCCAGTACCTAGCTCACAGGAAGGTTCCAAATGATGGACCGTTAAACAAACTAATGTGGAGAATATTGCAACTAATATCAGACTTTGAAGATGTTAAAGTCATTCATGTCCTTAGAAAACTCAACACTCAAGCTGACAGAAAGGAAAATTTGGCTTGCAATCTTGGCCAAGGAATTCTCATGATACATGGGGAAGAGGTTGGATATAGTACCATTCCCTAAAATTTTAATCATTGAACACCATGCAAACAAGCATTATAGGTAATATGATGGTTGATCACCCTATAATTAATAGGGTTAACACTTCAATGAAAGGATTTTAAGTGCACTGACAGGAAATCAAGAAATGCTCTCCATGTAGTGGTGAACAAGCATGGATTTGAAGGCTTGTATTGAGATGAGATCTTCAGATTTATTGCTCAGTACATGCATTTTCTCAAAGAGAAGTAAGGTTTGTGGGAACAGGCAAGAACAACTCAGCAATCTAGAGAATTCGAACGCCATAAAGATCAGACTTTCGGGGCAGACTGAAATCTTTCAAAGGCGACCAGTTTGTGTGAATCACTAGTTTTGTTGGTTGAAGTTGAGGGACACAGAAGTTAAGAAAGGAGATCTGAGTCAAGTAGAATCTGTTGTCAATTTGAGGTCTTGTAAGGCATTTTTATTGATTTGTGCATCATATTGCATGAAGTGTTGTGTCATTAGCTTGAGGAAGTTTGTCAAGAACTCGAAAGCTGTTCAAAGTTCAACTTTCCCTGGTCCTGGTGGTTGAAGTTGAGGGCTACAGATGCTAATGAAGGAGACCTGAATCCATCTGTTGTCAAACTAAAGTCTGGTAAGGCTCTTTTCTTACTCGGTTATATCATTGAAGTGTTGTTTCATTACCTGGAAGAAGTCTGCCAAGAACTCAAAAGTCATAAATGGAATTATCATGGAAAAATGACCCTAAATAGAATCAAAAGAGTGGACTTGAATGATGAAAGGAAATCAAAATCCAGCCTAGTACCTTCTTGAATTTAGGACCCAGCTCAATGGAGAGATTTGCAGGGTTGACTCTAGCAGGATTTCGGATGATGAAACCTTCCTCCACAGTGTAAAGATCCGACTGCAAAAACAGAATTGAGAATGTTTACGACTCTGGTAAGGATGATAAAAGAATTAAGTGCTTTCAACTAAAAAATAAGAGGTTTCCACTCAACCTGCACAAGTAGTAGATCTGAAGCCACCTTCACTTGGAGAAAACATGATCTTGGAACATTGACACCAATTGCACGATCAAAAAACTGGGGATCAGGCAACAACTGATGCTAGCTAAGCTTTCACAACATTGGTGAATAAAAAATTAAAATTACTTAATCTATGATAGAATAATTAACTGCAATACATACCCTTATAGCAGCACCTACAACCGTTTCAAGCTGAAGCACCTTTACCCCATCCACCTCCTGTAAAATGAGAAAGAAGTCTGTGAATGAAAACACAATTTGCCTAGGCCCTAAAGCACAAGCACACAGTTGCAGTCATTTTTCAAAGAGAACCACTACTTATTTGGGAATGTGGAAGAGAATGTGTATTGCCTTTGGATTTCGAATTATCTCCATTTTAAGAGCATCAGACTCCACAAGCCTCTTAATGGCCTTCAAGTTCACCCACCTACATGGTTACAGACACCTTTTGCATAACAAATCCTCAAATCACCTAGAAATGTAATGAATACCAAATATGCAACACATTTCACTCACAAATTATTGGTATTGAAGATTTTGAATTTCTCAATGGACTTGAACTCACCAACCTAAATCATAAACCAATTAAGCACTGGAATCAGTTCAATGTCCTATAAAAGAGTGCATAAATTAAGAACTCACTATTTTAAGTAAATCCACAAGTTTCCTGAAATCTGCAAATATGCATTTTGTCAAAATCAACTAAAAAACCCAAGATTAACTTACATGCTCCTCGGGAACCTATGCAATCTCCAGAAGCTGCAATCAAATATAATTAGAGCACAATAAGTTGATAATATTTTTCATATCTATAAGATAAATAGACAAAGAACTTTACCAACCTACAAATGCTTACTTAAGAAAAAAAAATAGCAATATCTGATGCAGCTACACATCACAAGATGGTGACAATTTACAGGCTAGGAGGAAGTGAGGCTTGGCCTGTGTACAGAGGGGCTGTAGAAAATGGTAGATACCTATGGTATGAATAAGAAAATTGACACTCTGCTTCAAGTACTGGAAATACAACTCTAATGTCATGTACTAAAAGTAACAAATATCATATCAATATTGTCCACATAATCCAATACTATTTAGCATTAAAACTAAGACTTGATCTAAAATACCAAGAAAATTGAAAAACTAAAGCAGTATGTAGAAAGCCCTTAAACATACAATATATATGATGACATAAGTTAATTGTATATTAATGTCCAATGAATCACCACAATACTAGGTCAGTGGGACTCATAAGTACAACAAGTGTACTTACACAATGGAAGTGCAAGACTTAAGCAAATCCTAACCCTAACCTGCAAAAAGCAAAAAGCCAAAGCTAGACAATAGTACTAAAAAATAACCAATAGTGTAAAAATCCAAGAGGTAATTCATTCCTTAAAAGCTAGAAGCAAATATGGAATGGTGCTCAAATTAGATGTAGCAAAGGCATATGACAAAGTCCAATGGGATTTCTGACAAGCGATGTTGATCAAATTTGAATTCTATACAAGCTGGGTTGAATGGATATCCAATTGCTTCTCCACTGCATCATTTGCAGTGCTCATCAATGGCAGCCCCTTGGTTTCTCATGTTGCATGTACATTTCAAATATGTGAACTTCAAATTTTATGAAACCTTGAACCCATTATGTTTTTTTTTCTTCAAGCATACTGTAATTGTTGCCAACGTTTCCTTGCACCTCTATGATACCATATAGTGGTAACATCCATAGTTATTGAACATAATTTTTTGAGAATTTTTATAACTGCATGTTGATGGTCGATTCCAAAATCTTATAGTTATAGCAAGATGCATTTTCCTACTACTTATCTAAATTTCACCATTGTTACAAGACAAGTTCTAAACAGATTTGACCATTATGATTCTCATTGCAGTAAGAAAGCTACTAAACTTAAGATACTATAACTCGAGCTATACTATTACTGACACAATTATCAGAGTTAATAGTGATTCCTTGAATCTAATGTTGTTTTTGTTTCATCTATATGGGCTTGTTTCCATCCTTTGTTTACACCTCTGTAATACCATATATTGGCAACAACCAAGTCAGCCAACTAGTGAATGACCTAGACTTTGATTCTTATGCAATTATATAAACATAAATATTGATTCTGAAGCACAACATTTATGCAAATACACAAATTAAAACATAGTTAGATTATTAATGTAGACATGGTATGGAAAAAATGTTATAATAACTCTGGCAGAAATGGATTCCATACTTTCAAATACCTTTATTCCACTTAGATTGTGCAATGTCAACAACTTTTATATGCAATGCCAACCATTCCAGCCAAATTTCATAAATTATCAAAATATTTGAATGTTTAGATTACTCTAATAACAATGGAGTCCCTAAACATGAGATGATTTGGATTTTTCCAACTAAAATAATCAAAATCCAGCTGAAAAAATCTTTAATGAAATCATCATTCTTCATGGTTCAAATTCGGAATAAAAAGCATGAAACTGTATATCTAAAGCAAAAGCCTCTGTTGTTCGGAATGATGGATAACTCATCACATATGTCTCAAAGAATCTCATTGAACATGCAAACAATCTCATTCTATTTCTTCTTGATGTTAGTGAACTCAGTAAACAAGAATTGCTACTCCTCATCACCCCCATTCGGATCTAAAAGCATCCTCAAGTGCAGCGAAAATAGCTAATGTTAAACTGGGCAAAGATTTAAACCATTTCCGGCCCTCCCCCTGCAAGTTGTGGACAAATAATTTCATCTTAGCACCATCATGTTCAACACATGCATCCTCGAGATAAATAGTTAATTTTTCCAATTGTGCATCAGCAGTGTTTCTATCATCCACTTCAAAGGTGAAGATACTTCTGATACTTATAAGGAAGTATACCTCACTGCCCCTGAATGGCAGTAAAAAATCAAATGGCCAATCCAATATGCCATGGAAAGTTTAGGGGCAACATTAACCAAAAAATGAGTAACCAGAAAACTCGAAAAAGAAACTAAAGATTAGATAAGATAATTTTATTAATGTCCAACAAATGACCACTGAAGTAGGTCAAAGGGACTGCAGGGTAGAAAATGATGTCAATAGAAAGTGGGAGCACTAAAACAACCCCTATGAAAAGCAAGATGCAGAAAGTAAAGTAAAGCAAGATTGATGTCTTCCTCTGATTTCTTAAGATCCTAGGGACACTAGATATTCTGAGGCATCAAAAGCTGCCATTTAGTTTCAAAATATTCTACATCAAATAAATGGAATTATATATTCAATAAATAATGATTAAAATAGAAAGGTTCTCTTCCAGACTGTTCAATCCAGAGCTTCCTCCATTTGGCCTCAGATGTTAAGAGAGCGGTTACGAGCAGAACCTGAATGGGTCTCACCATTTCCAATCCAGATTCTGGGTTCATCTCACCCAAATCCATAGTTTTCTTTCAGAGCTCTGCTTAGATCTTAGATTAGGGAAGTACCTCATTTTATTCTTCTTATTCTGCCTCTTGCTTCGTTTTGTGCATTCCCACTTTATAATGATACAAGTGTACTCAGCAGTCCCGTTGACCTACTTTCTTGGGTTTTTTTGGACATTAATAAAATTATCTTATCTTATCTCCTATGACTCAGGCACATTTGGAACATTATCTTGTACACACAAAATATCTAGAAAGGAGTTCTAAGAATCTACCATGGTCCACTTCTTTGACTACAGTTGTCCTAGGTTAAACAACAAGAAATTATATGAAAACAACAGTAATACTAAATATTTTTGAGGCAATATTTCAGTGGTGTGCCTGTTTTAGTTTTATTGTTTTTTTTATAATCATGCAATTTCACAAAGTTATTAAGACTCATGTAAATGTGAAAAGTCATGTAATCTACAAGTATTTAGTCATTAAAGCCCCTATGAATAATTCAAGTACTTTATCATTATATCAAATAATAGCACACAAGCCAATGCTAGCATTCTAACACTAGAAATAGGCATATATGTCACTTACAGTAGTGTAAAACCTGGCACTATGATCTATTCTGCCAAAACCGCCAAATTTTGTTTCATCAGAATCTAGTACCACCTGCAACCTCAAATGTTCATTTGTTATCCTGTGAACATAGGTCATATTCACAACCAACTTAGATTAATAATGTCCTTTGTCTCAGGATAGTAGGTACAACAAAGTGGCAATAGTTTAAAATACTAGAAAAAAACTCATTCATTTAGAAATGGTAGAAGAAAATCAAGTATTAACCCTCCCCCACTTTTCATTACAAAGTTCAAACACACAAGCGGACAATGTAAAAGCTATCAACTTGTTTATTTTGTATATTCTGGAACCTGGGAGATTTTTATATGTTGGAAGGTTCTACTAAATGTATATGGTGGGAGATGAACAAGAAGCTAGCCCATTGAATAATGAGATCAACTGGTAGCAAGAGTAAACATAAGAAATAAAGAAAAATGTACCGATGACATGGTAAAGATAACTAACCTTCCTGGCAGAATATGATGTTTGAAAATCCTTCCACAAGTCCTGAATCAACAGAAAACATAATTATTAGATTGTAGCCCTAAAAATAGCAAAGATAAGAGAGAGATGGAAGGCTTCAGAAATTGGAAAGAACAATATCAACAAAAATGCCCTCATTTAATTCAATCAAAGGTATATAAGCATATAAACAACTCTGCAGCAGTTATTTTTTTTGTCATTGTATCCATTCATCCATCAAACCTCACACAAAGAAGATAGGAAGCAGATATATTTTCATTTTCCAACATAACAAAGCAAAACCCTGTACCCTATCCTTTGTGCCTAGAACTTGGAAATTGTAGAAAAATGAGATTAAATTTTAGCAATTAAACAATGTGGGGAGGCCCCAACAGGCCCCACACTCTCAAGGAGGGTTTAAAGAATCCCTCTTCAACTCTTCTTGCATTTCCCCTTCAATTCCATTTAGTGCTTCAGTTCCTAGTTTGTAAATTGAGCACATGGCATATTTAGTAAACATTATTCTATGCATACGATTAACTCTTTAAGTCGTGATAGCCTATTTCATTTCATATTCTACTTTCTAACTTTGTAAATACTACATGGTTGATGTTAGTTGCTTCACTTCCTATTTTACTTCATGCTATTTGGTTTTAACTTTTTAACTTTGTAACTACTAAATCATTGACGATATTTGGTCTTGTACTGAATGGCTAATGCTTAATCTACTTTGAATCATGTTTTTCATGTATTAACTATTTATTCCTTAATAATGTAATATATGTATTAGTAGCACACAAATCTATGGTTTCTGCAATCTAAGTCCACTAACACAGTGAGACACGACATGCAAAGCCCCGAAATAGGATGGGGGGATACATAAATAGTGTACATAATAGTACATATATGTATATAAAGAAATACAGAAATTAAATATCATGATATAGACATATAGATGTACATTTTTTGAATATTCATTAATAGTCAACAATCCAACATACAAGTCTCAAGAATATGGTGTACAAAATAGATTCATAAGTAACCTTAGAGTTTAAACTATAGTTTTTTGATTCAATGCCATCATAATGTATTACATAGATAGGATGATAGTTGGGAATGCCAATGACAAAATACAAATAGGGAAGTAGAAGAGTCTCATGGATCACCCTCATGCAAGAACATCTCATAATCAAACACATCATCACCACCACTGACACTACCACTGCACCTCCTCCTAAACTATAATTGTTGGTAATGGTGTGGAATATGACCCCTCAAGAGGATCATCATGGTCAAAAGTGACCAGCCCTAGGACCACTGCATTAAATATCCAAGTTGTCCAATGCCAACTCAAAGTTGTTGTCCAAACCCATATCATCAAGAAGTACATACCACATCTTTGTCCTTCTTTTCAACCACTCTTCTCTCATCCTGTATATCAGAGGGAGGTTCATGTGCACACACCAAAGTTATCAGAACCGGAACTAGTCAAGGGTCGATAGGGAACCCAAACTGATCAAGGGTCAAATTGATGCAGAACCAGAACAGGCACGTGAACCAATTTATGAACCAATCTACTTTGCAAATTTTGAAAAATATATATGTATTCATGTACATCCATGTAAATCCAGACCATTAGACACCAAGATTTATGGTATGGGAGGGAGGCGTGGGATTTTTTTCTTCTATTTTTTCCCTTTTTTTATTTTCCACCCCAACCAAAACCATTGTTGGCCCTGACAAATTGAACCAATTGTCAACTGGTTTGAACTAACTGGTTCAGTGCTCTAGTCCGATTCAGTGACCAATTCAAGGGCTAAAGAATCTACACTGGTACAAACAAATCAATCCTAATATCACTAGCACACACATAACAATGACACTGCTCTAGACTACTCAAGCTTTCTCTTCTTCAAAGCTTGCACATTCCCATATATACTCCAATTCCTCTAGCAACAAGAGGATGAAGTAACCCAAAAGAGGAGCCTCATGGCCAATTATTGAAGAAGAGTGCACGTTGCCCCATTAGTTGCCCACCAAGTGTAGGACTTATTAAGCCCTATGTCTCTAATCATATCATAGCCTCTAAATCTCCCAGTTGCAATGGGAAACTCTGTGGAGCCCTCATCTAGGATGGCTCTACCCTGATACAATTTGTTCAATGCATCTTCCTCCCTTCAAAAATATCAATGTTCACGTGACGAGGGAATCTATGTGTAGGCCTAACACTGAGCCACCCATGACTATAGCACTTGGGATTAAACAAATGAGTCAAGTGATGCAAAGGATTACAATTCTTCTCCCAAGAATATCCCAGATGGTGGTGAACAAGATCTTTGTCAATGTCCCATGCTTGGGAAACTCATTTTAAAATTATTGCCTTCACGTACTCAATAGTCCTACCACTCAAACATATCCTACTATGGCTTTGTCGATCTTTGCAAACCGCAACAAAGAAATGATAGGGCCCATGATATTAGTGGTAAGATTTTCCCTCTACCACTAGCAATCATCAACCACTATATCCTTCATCTTCTTTAAAGCATTTAAATCTGGCTTTTTCCAGAAAGACCAAAAATCTAAATTAACCATCAACGATGTGCAGTTTTGATCTCCCTTAGCCTCTTAAGCAAGATGATTGGGAAGGAAAAGCAAGTATCTGCAAGCTTTAACAATGATAAATGTGTGAAGCTTTTATAGCTTGTGAGGGCATGGCATGGGTATGGTTTTCTACAAAATTGCAGATTTGGTGTGCATCCTCAATTAACCCTCCCATCCATGTCAATCCAAAGCAATGGATTTAAGTGCTACATTTTGAGAATGCACAATGCAAGGTGTCCAACATAATTATGGATATTTAGTTTCCACAATAAAGTTGGTAGCCTTGCAAACAAGTGCATTGTTTATGATAATTTGAACACAACTATCAACACCTACTTCTCCATTGACTTTTAATGAACAACTCATCTATATATGTTGCATACTTGTATTTTCCAAGAGCAGCCACCACTTTCAAGAAGACCGGTCCATGCCTTAGCTACACCATGAAATTAATGAGTAGATGGCATGTTGGATCCGTCCATCCATCAAAAACAACACTAACACCAGATGGTAACCATGAAAGTTTGATAGAGATTAGGAGTTTATCCACCTTGTCCTCTTCCTTAACCAACAATGTAGTTCTAAGCTTCTCTAAACCAGGGGGGCACATACCCATTCAAAGCTTGTTTACCTAAACCTCAACGCATCTCAACAAATAAAGGAGATTGTGCAACACAAAATGAAGGAAATTGAGATAGAAAAAGAACCCGATGATATTATCAATCTCCTCTTGTGGAACTTGTTGAAATATCATGTCCATTGGACCGTTGGGAGCATGCCCCTTCCTTGCTACTATTGCTTGTCAGTCGTCAAATCAGCCCCACTCCCACTTTTGCTAGATGACTTCCTCACGAATGGAAGAGGATCATCATCTTTGTATGTCTTACATGTCATTACCATTTACCCCCATCCAACATATTCCTCTTTATCCATATTTTGGATCGGAGACACTTTTGAACATGCTCTGATTCTATAATCCTTGAGGGCCAACAAATGGACCTTCACTCAGAAGTAGCTACTCTTAAATTCGACTTTGCAAAAGTTTCATGTCCTATAATAGTTCCCTCTAGCAAGTAACTTGCCCCTAAGCACTTTTCTCTTGGTGACATAATTCCACAATGGGTGTTTGCTCTCTTGGTTGTTACAGCTCCATTTCCACTTCCAATCCCACTAGCAATGTCAGCTCCATTTCCAACAAATTTAGTAGTAACAACAACAGTATCACTATTAGTTGGACACAAAGGAGGAGGAGGAGCACTACCAGCGACATCTTCCCCTTCACTCAGAAGTAGCTGTTCTTAAATTCGGCTTTGCAAAAGTTGCATGTCCTATAACAGTTCTCTCTAGCAAGTAACTTGCTCCCAAGCCCTTTTCTTTTGGTGGCATAATTCCATAGTGGGTATTTACTCTCTTGGCTGTTAGAACTCCATTTCCACTTCCAAGCCCAGCAATGTCAGCTCCACTTCCAAGAAATGGAGTAGTAACAACAACAGTATCATTATTAGTTGGACACAAAGGAGGAGGAGCAGCACTACCAGCGACATCTTCACTAAGAAGTAGCTTCTCTAAAATTCGACTTTTCAAAAGTTGCATGTCCTGTAACAGTTCCCTCTATCAAGTAACTTGCCCCCAAGACCTTTTCTTTTGGTGACATAATTCCATAGTGGGTATTTACTATTTACTCTCTTGGTTGTTACAGCTCCATTTACACTTCCAAGTCCAACAATGTCAGCTCCACTTCAACAAATGGAGTAGTAATAACAACAGTATCACTATTAGTTGGACACAAAGGAGGAGAAGCAGCACTACCAGCGACATCTTCCCCTTCCTTTGAGCTTCTGCAACAACAACAAAAAAGTGAATGAAATGGGGCAAATGCCCATTTAAGTCAATCTGGGCACGTTTATCTGGACCCACAAGTCCAACTCATCACAACCCACTTTTCTTGCAAGTACGACTCACACAGAGGACAAATCAGTGAGCCAAATTGCTCCCACATAACTCTAGGCATTTGGCTACAATGGTATAGAACCCCATTTTAACTTTGTGCCAATTCTTAACTTTTTTTTATAATTTGGATCATTTTTTCAGTATGTTTTCCCTAGATAGCCAGATTTTGTTTGCATTTTACATATTTCTTTAGTATTTTTGGAGTAAAAACTTAATGTCAAAGCAAAGTTTCAATGTTTCCCATGTGTTTGAGTTTGCATCAGATACATTGCCAAGTTCAAACAACAATATATACTTTTGTACATCAATAACTGTGATTGCATCAATTATTTTCAAATATTATAAGTGGAAAGCCAATAGGATCACAGTTCAATGGAGAGGGTAGTGACCTTTGAAACTGTCCAACAGTGTTCCAATCTTCCCCTAGGGCTTGTGCTTAGGCATTGCCCCTTGTGGATCAATTCACCTAAAGAAGCGCATTGCTATATGGTCCACCCTTAATTGGCTAGTTGGCCCCATGAAAATGGTGCTGCAGTTAATTGTTCCAATCTAGCCTGTGTCAAAACATCACTTGCAAGGAAAAAGAAGAGGGCAACACAGTAAGTTGAATGCCAAGAATCAAGATAATAACAGACAAATTAGCTCACCTGGGCTTATCAGAAAGAATGCCCACCTTCAGATATGAACCTGTCACGGGCCAAGTAATTTGCTCATGCAATGATTAGAGCCCCCACACCCATAACAGGTACAATCCACTACTATTACTATGTGAAAATTCCATGGGTACTGAATCGTGACAGACTGCTTGGAAATGTGACTCACTATTGATCCCTTCGTGACACAATTTCTTCTCTACAATCTCATACATAAAATCACATTATAAAAATGCATAGAATATTTTCCACAACATCTGCCTAGCATTACATTTCATTATTTCTTCATTCCTACATAGGAACATCTACCTAACATTACATTGGACTCCTTTTTCATTCCTACATAGCATGTCTCATCCTTCTAGCTAGTTACGTCGTAAGGCGTTTTATTTTAACTTTGGGGTGGAGCGAGAGTGGTAGATTTTTCATTTTTAAAAAAATGAATGGCCAGATTTAAAAGATAGCTGAATATTCTTTGTCTTACTTATGAATAAAGGATTGGGATTTAATGAATTAACTAGAGTGCATGTTTAAATAGAACCGTCGCCAATAATTAATATAAAAAAATAAATTTATTTCAAACTACAACGTTGTAGTTGTTCAATTGGTTGTTTTATGTGCTATGGGATATGCGCTAATAGATAATAGATAGAAGATTGAAATGTTTGGGTATCTGTATCACCGATGGAAGATTGAAACGTTTGGGTATCTGTATCCATTTCACATCTACTCAGCCACATTACAGATATCTCGAATGGTGTCTAGATCTCTACAATAGTGGCTGTCAAGTTGTAGAGGATTTCTAACCATGCCTGTATGGTGCTAGATCCATCAATATTCATTGATGGAGGTTATGCATGGATTTGGGGATTTAGCAGGTTAGGAAAACCATCTCAGGAATTTGTCTAGTGAGGAACGCCACCAACTAAGAAGGCAATGCAGTGATTGCATTTCGCCCAGCCATAGTGTTTCCAGTATTTTCCACCATTGTGTTTTCAACATTTTCTACCCTTAGCTTTCGTATCTGACCACTTTTCTGAGTCTATCTATTTTTTTGCTCGTGTTCGATATCCCTCGATGGTAATATATAATTAAATAATTTTCAAGATCTTGCCAATTTGAAAAGCCACCATTTTGTCATTTTTCACATGAGGAAGATGTTCTTGGTTTAAATATGTCTTCTAAGTGCCTTTTACTTGCATTTTGTAAACAAAGAGAACCCTAGCGACTCGATCCTAACTCGATAGTTGTTAAGGGATTTCGCTTGAAATAATGAAAAATACATTCTGGGTTTGAAATCCTTGTTGCATGAACATGGTGTAGCGTTATCTTATTTATGTTGTCTCTTTTTGTATTATACCATTGGGGTTTGATATTAGTAATAAATTATTACTTAATCTTCTACCTCAAGTCCTATGGATGTCTTCAGTATCATCTATGCACAGGGTTGGTGAATCCCAAAATTCAACCCTTGCATTCATGACTTAATTTTATAAGTACATATATATTGTTTTATGATTTATCTAAAGAGGGATATAGCCCATGTCGACTCCAGTCTGGTCGTATTCTGAATGCATTAACTATTGATTACTTTTAAAACATTCAACTTGCTATAGTTTGAATACATTTTAATACATTTCATACCTGCATATCAATAATCAATTTATCATTATAGTTTAAATTGTAAATTGTTTATGTATCTAATATTAATCTATAGCAAGCAAGAATTTGTAATATTTGAATATTCCATATACAGTAATTTCACATCCCCAAATTCATAATAATTTATACTGTATTAATTATTATGTTTTTAAAATTATTAAATGTAAAATATTTTTAATATGTATAATATTTGAATATTTCATACACAGTAATTTTGCATCCCCAAATTCATAATAATTCATGCTATATTAATTATTATGTTTTTAAAATATTTTTAATATGTGTAGTAAATTTTATAGTCAATATATTTTAAGTAATTTTAATCATAAATTGAGTATATATATATATATATATAAACTAAAAATAATAATACTAAATAATAATAATAATTATTATTATTATTATTATTATTATTATTATTTATTATTAATCCTAGGATTACTATTAAAACAAGATGATCATTTACCTTAATATTAAGAAACAAATTAATTATTATAATTTAATTAATTTATTAATTGATTAATAACATAAATTATTTTTTTTTAAATGTTATCTCTCTTATTTTTATATATATAGAAATTATTATTGTTAACATTAATATTACTAATAATATTAATACTGTCATTAATAATATTAATTATATTAACATTAATAATATTATTAATGTTATGATCAATATTAAAAATAGGAAACAAATTGTTATGATTAATATTGTTATTGTTATTATTAATATTATGAAACAAATTCATTAATATTAATTGATTAATATATTAATGTATTAATAACATAAATTAATTTTAATTTTAATGTTATTTAATAGTATCAATTATACATTAATTATATTAATCATATTAACATTAATTAGGAAACACATTAATTTTAAAATTAATATTTTTATTAATATTAAAGTTAACATTAATAATGTTATTAATGTTATAATTAACATTAACAATAACATTAGTATTAGAAAAGATTACCATTAACATTGATATTTTGAAACAAATAAATCAATTTTAATATATTAATGTATTAATAACATAAATTAATATATTAATATAGCAAACCAAAGTCAACCATTGAAAACCAAAGTCAACCATGCTCAACCAAAAGTCACCCATGGTTATCCAAAGTCAAACATAGTAATCCATTGTCAACCATAGTTAACCATGATCAGCCAAAGTTAACTATGGTAAACCAAAGTCAACAATGCTAAACCAAAGTCAACAACAGTAAACCAAAGTTAACCATAGTAAAACAAAGTTAACAATAGTAAACCATAGTCAACCATGGTCAACCAAAGTCAACAATCGTCAATAAAGGTCAACCATGGTCAACCAAAGTCAACCATGGTCAACCAAAGTCAACAATGGTCAACAAAACTCAACCACAGTAAACCAAAGTTAACCACAGTAATCCAAAGTTAACCATAGTCAACCATGGTCAACCAAAGTCAACAATGCTCAACCACAGTAAACCAAAGTTAACCATGGTCAACCAATGCTCAACCACAGTAAACCAAAGTTAACCAAAGTCAACCACAGTCAACCAAAGTTAACCATAGTCAACCATGGTGAACCAAAGTCAACAATGCTCAACCAAATTCAACCATGAACAACCAAAGTCAACCATGGTTAATCAAAGTTAGCCAAAGTAAACCAAAGCCATCCATAATCAATCATGGTCAACCAAAGTTAACAATGGTAAATGAAAGTTAACCATGGTAAACCAAAAGTCAACCAAATTTAACCATGGACAACCAGAGTCAACCATGGTCAAGCAAAGTCAACCATGGTCAACCAAAATTCAACCAATGTTAACCATTGTAAGATAAAGTCGACCATGGTTGGACATGGTTTACTTGGTCAACCAATGTTAACCGTTGTAAAACAAAGTCGACCATGGTTGGCCATGCTTGACTTGCTCAACCAAAGTTACTATGGTAAACCAAAGTGAACCATTGCAACTAAAGCCACCCATGGTCATCTATAACTATAGTTGACTTTGGTTGATTATGGTTGTCCATGGTTGAATTTTGTTGACTATGGTTGAATTTAATTGACCATGGTTGATTTTGGTTAACCATGGTTCACTTTGGTTGACCATGGTTTACTATGGTTAACTATGTTCACTATTGTTAACTTTGGTTAACCGTGGTTGATTTTTATTGAACATGGTTGACTATGGTTGACCACAACCAAAGTCAACCACGATCAACCCAAATTCAACCAAAGTCAACCATGGTCCACCAAAGTCAACAATGGTAAACTAATGTCAACGATGGTCAACCAAAGTAAGGAATTGTCAACTATGGTCTACCATAGTTAACCAAAGTCACCCATAGTTAATACTATTCTTCTATGACTTTGTTTATGGTCAACCAAACAATTATAAGTTAACCATGGTAAACCCAATAATAATCTACTATGATTTTGGTTGTGGTCAACCAAAGTCAACCATCCTCAACCATAGTCAACTTTGGTTTTTCATGGTTGACCACAAGCAAAGTCAACCACGGTTAGCCAAAGTCAATGAAAGTCAACCATGGCTATTCAAAGTTTAACCAAAGTCAACCATGGTCCACCAAAATCAACAATGGTAACTAAAGCCAATGAAGGTCAACCATGGTCAACAATAGACAACCATGGTCTACCATAGTTAACCATGGTCAACCAAAGTGAACCATGGTTAATCAAAGTCAACTCTAGATAACCATGGTGTACGATGGTCAACCAAAGTCAAACAACGTCCACCATGGTCAACCAAAGTCAACCATGGTTAACCAAAGTCAACCACGATTAACCATGTTGAACCAATGTCAACCATTCTGAACCAAAGTCAACAATGGTTAACCAACGTAAACCATTCTAAACAAAAGTCAACCATGGTCAATTAAGGAAAACCATGGTTAACCAAGGTCAACGATAGTCAAACAAAGTCAACAATGGTAAACCAAAGTCAACCACAGAAAACCAAAGTTAACCATAGTCAACGATGGTCAACCAAAGTCAACAATGCTCAACCAAAGGCAACCATGAACAACCAAAGTCAACCATGGTTAACTAAAGTTAGTCAAAGTAAACTAAAGTCATCCATAGTTAGTCATGGTCAGCCAAAGTTAACAATCGTAAATCAAAGTCAACCATGGTCGACCAAATTTAACCATGGTAAACCAAATTCAGCCATGGTCAACCAAAGTGAGCCATGGTCAACCAAAATTCAACCAATGTTAACCAAAGTCAACCATGGTCCACCAATGTGAACAATGGTAAACTAATGTCAACGATGGTTAACCAAAGTCAGGAATTGTCAACTATGGTCTACCATAGTTGACCAAAGTCACCCATAGTTAATACTATTCTTCTATGACTTTGTTTGTGGTCAACCAAATAATTATAAGTCAACCATGGTAAACCAAATAATAATCTACTATGATTTTGGTTGTGGTCAGTCAAAGTCAATCATCCTCAACCATAGTCAACTTTGGTTTTTCATGGTTGACCACAAGCAAAATCAACCACGATTAGCCAAAGTCAATGAAAGACAACCATGGCTATTAAAAGTTTAACAAAAGTCAACCATGGTCCACCAAAGTCAACAATGGTAACTAAAGCCAATGAAGGTCAACCATGGTCAACAATGGACAACCATGGTCTACCATAGTTAACCATGGTCAACCAAAGTGAACCATGGTTAATCAAAGTCAACCGTAGACAACCATGGTGTACGATGGTTAACCAAAATCAACCATGGTTAACCAAAGTCAACCACGATTAACCATGTTGAACCAATGTCAACCATTCTAAACCAAAGTCAACCATGGTCAACCAACATAAACCATTCTAAACCAAAGTCAACAATGGTCAATTAAGGAAAACCATGGTTAACTAAGGTCAATGATAGTCAAACAAAGTCAACAATGGTCAACCAAAGTTAACCACAGAAAATCAAAGTTAACTATAGTCAACGATGGTCAACCAAAGTCAACAATGCTCAACCAAATTCAACCATGAACAACCATGGTTAACTAAAGTTAGTCAAAGTAAACTAAAGTCATCCATAGTTAGTCATGGTCAACCAAAGTTAACAATGGTAAATGAAAGTCAACCATGGTAAACCAAATTTTACCATGGTAAACCAAATTCAACCATGGTCAACCAAAGTGAGCCATGGTCAACCAAAATTCAACCAATGTTAACCATTGTAAAACAAAGTCGACCATCGTTGACTTGGTCAACCAATGTCAACCATGGTTGACTTTGTCAACAAAAGTTAACCATGGTAAACCAAACTCAACCATTTTCAACTAAAGCCACCCATGGTCACCTATAACTATAGTTGACTTTGCTTGACTTTGGTAGTCTTTACTTGACCATGGCTATCTTTGGTTGACCATGGTTGAATTTGGTTGACAATGGTTGACTTTAGTTGACCATGGTTGACTTTGGTTGACCATGGTCAACCAATGTCAATTATGGTCAACCAAATTAACCATGTTTAGTCATAGTCAAACATGGTCAGACATGGTTAACCAAAGTCAACCATGGTCAACTATGTTCAACTAAAGTGAACCATTATTAAACAAAGAACGATAGTCAACCATATTCAATCAAATTCAACAACTGTGATACAATAGTGGAATTATAATTAACCATATGATTTTAAAGTCAACCCTCACTATCACCCATGATGAAACAAATAAGTTAACCATAGTAAACCATATGATATTAAAATCGACCAAAGTCAACCATAGTCAACCAAATGATATCAAAATCAATCGAAGTCAACCATCACCAACCAGGAGAAACTATAATAAACCATGGTCATCCATAGTTAACCATAGTAAACCATGGGCAAGTATAGTCAATGATGGTCAACCATAGTCAACCATGGTCAACCATCGTCGACCATTGTTAACCATATTCAACCATGGCTAACCACGGTAAACCAAAGTCAACCATGGTCAACCAGAGTCAACCATGGTGTACTTAGGTCAACCATATTCAACCATTTTCAACCACCATTAGCCATGGTAAACCATGGTCATCTACAGTCAACCTTGGTCAACCACCATTAACCATGGTAAACCATGTTCAACGAAAGTCAACCAAAGTCAACTATAGTAAACCATAGTTGCCCATGGTCAACCATGCTCACCCATGTTCAACGAAAGTCAACCATGGTCTACCATGTTAAACAGTGGTCAACCAAATTCAACTATGGTCAAACATTGTTAACCATGCTCAACCATAATCATGCATAGTCAACCAAAGACAGCTTCAGTAAACCATGGTCAATCATATTAAACGATGGTCAACCAAATTCAACCATGGTTAACCATGTTCAACCATGGATATCCAAAGTCAACCCTTGTCAATCATACTCAGCCATGGTCAACTAAGGTCAACCATAGTCAACCATGGGAAAACATGGTTAACCGTTATCTACCATAGTCAACCATGGTTACTCATGGTCAACCAAAGTCAATAGTGGTCAACAATGTTAAACCATAGTCAACCATGGTTAACCAAAGTCTACCATAGATAAAAATGGTCAACCATAGTCGTTATATTTAATTATCATGTTTATTATTATTTAATTAATATTATTAATTGTGTGGCCATAATATTGTTTTTAATAATAATAATGATAATAATAATATTAATAATTCACAAAACCTAACCAGCATGCCGACCATCAACTAGCAAGCCATATTAATATTAATAATATGGCTTATATACGCCAATCCATGTATATCAACCACATTTAAATGTGTGTCCTATATACGCCATATTATTAATATTAATATGGCTTGCAAGAACATTTCATAATCAAACACATCATCACCACCACTGACACTACCACTGCACCTCCTCCTAAAATATAACTATTGGTAATGGTGTGGAATGTCACCCCTCAAGAGGATCATCAAGGTCAAAAGTGACCAGCCCTAGGACCACTGCATTAAATATGCAAGTTTTCCAATTCCAACTCAAACTTGTTGTCCAAACCCATATCATCAAGAAGTACATACCACATCTTTGTCCTTCCCTTCAACCACTCTTCTCTCATCATGTATATCAGAGGGAGGTTCATGTGCACACACCAAAGTTATCAGAACCGGAACTAGTAAAGGGTCGATAGGGAACCCAAACTGATCAAGGGTCAAACTGATGCAAAACCAGAACAGGCATGTGAACCAATTTATGAACCAATCTACTATGCAAATTTTGAAAAATATATATGTATTCATGTACATCCATGTAAATCCAAACCATTAGACACCAAGATTTATGGTATGGGAGGGAGGCGTGGGATTTTTTTCTTCTATTTTTTCCCTTTTTTTATTTTCCACCCCACCTCACTCCAACCAAAACAATCGTTGGCCCTAACAAATTGAACCAATTGTCAACCAGTTCGAACCGACTGGTTCAGTGCTCTAGTCCAATTCCATGACCAATTCAAGGGCTGGAGAATCTACACTGGTACAAACCAATCAATTCTAATATCTCTAGCACACACATAACAATGACACTGCTCTAGACTACTCAAGCTTTCTCTTCTTCAAAGCTTGCACATTCCCATATATACTCCAATTCCTATAGCAACAAGAGGATGAAGTAACCCAAAAGAGGAGCCTCATGGCCAATTATTGAAGAAGAGTGCATGTTGCCCCATTAGTTTCCCACCAAGCATAGGGCTTATTAAGCCCTATGTCTCTAATCATATCATACCCTCTAAATCTCCCAGTTGCAATGGGAAACTCTGTGGAGCCCTCATCTAGGATGGCTCTACCCTGATACAATTTGTTCAATGCATCTTCCTCCCTTCAAAAATATCAATGTTCATGTGACGAGGGAATCTATGTGTAGGCCTAACACTGAGCCACCCATGACTATAGCACTTGGGATTAAACAAATGAGTCAAGCGATGCAAAGGCTTACAATTCTTCTCCCAAGAATATCCCAGATGGTGGTGAACAAGATCTTTGTCGATGTCCCATGCTTGGGGCACTCATTTTAAAAATTATTGCCTTCACATACTCACTAGTCCTACCACTCAAACATATCCTACTATGGCTTTGTCGGTCTTTGCAAACCGCAACAAAGAAATGATAGGGCCCATGATATTAGTGGTAAGATTTTCCCTCTCCCACCAGTAATCATCCAACACTATATCCTTCATCTTCTTTAAAGCATTTAAATCTCGCTTTTTCCAGAAAGACCAAAAATCTAAATAACCATCAACGATGTGCAGTTTTGATCTCCCTTAGCCTCTTATGCAAGATGAATGGGAAGGAAAACCAAGTATCTGTAAGCTTTAACAATGATAAATGTGTGGAGCTCTTATAGTTTGTGAGGGCATGGCATGGGTATGGTTTTCTACAAAATTGCAGATTTGGTTTGCATCCTCAATTAACCCTCCCATCCATGTCAATCCAAAGCAATGCATTTAAGTGCTACATTTTGAGAATGCACAATGCAAGGTGTCCAACATAATTATGGATATTTAGTTTCCATAATAAAGTTGGTAGCCTTGCAAACAAGTGCATTGTTTATGATAATTTGAACACAACTATCAACACCTACTTCTCCATTGACTTTTAATGAACAACTCACCTATATATGTTGCATACTTGTATTTTCCAAGAGCAACCACCACTTTCAAGAAGACTGGTCCATGCCTTAGTTACACCATGAAATTAATGAGTAGATGGCATGCTTGATCCATCCATCCATCAAAAAGAACGCTAACACCAGATGGTGACCATGAAAGTTTGATAGAGATTAGGAGTTTATCCACCTCGTCCTCTACCTTAACCAACAATGCAGTTCTAATCTTCTCTAAACGAGGGGGGCACATACCCATTCAAAGCTTGTTTAACTAAAGCTCAACGCATCTCAACAAATAAAGGAGATTGTGCAACACAACATGAAGAAAATTGAGATAGAAAAAGAACCCGATGATATTATCAATATCCTCTTGTGGAACTTGTTGAAATATCATTTCCATTGGACCGTTGGCATCATGCCCCTTCCTTCCCGCTATTGCTTATCGGTCATCAAATCAGCCCCACTCCCACTTTTGTTAGATGACTTCCTCACGAATGGAAGAGGATCATCATCTTTGTATGTCTTACATGTCATTGCCATTTACCCCCATCAAACATATTCCTCTATATTCATATTTTGGATTGGGGACACTTTCGAACATGCTCTGATTCTATAATCCTTGAGGGCCAACAATTGGACCTTCACTCAGAAGTAGCTGCTCTTAAATTCGACTTTGCAAAAGTTGCATGTCTTATAACAGTTCCCTCTAGCAAGTAACTTGCCCCAAAGCAGTTTTCTTTTGGTCACATAATTCCACAATGGGTGTTTTCTCTCTTGGTTGTTACACCTCCATTTCCACTTCCAAGCCCACCAGCAATGTCAACTCGATTTCCAACAAATGTAGTAGTAACAACAGCAGTATCACTATTAGTTGGACACAAAGGAGGAGGAGCAGCACTACCAGCGACATCTTCCCCTTCACTCAGAAGTAGCTGCTCTTAAATTCAACTTTGCAAAAGTTGCATGTCCTATAACAGTTCCCTCTAGCAAGTAACTTGCCCCCAAGCCCTTTTCTTTTGGTGGCATAATTCAATAGTGGGTATTTACTCTCTTGGTTGTTACAGCTCCATTTCCATTTCCAAGCCCAGCAATGTCAGCTCCACTTCCAAGAAATCGAGTAGTAACAATAGCAGTATCATTATTAGTTGGACACAAAGGAGGAGTAGCAGCACTACCAGCGACATCTTCACTCAGAAGTAGCTGCTCTGAAATTCGACTTTGCAAAAGTCGCATGTCTTGTAACAGTTCGCTCTATCGAGTAACTTGCCCCCAAGCCCTTTTCTTTTGGTGACATAATTCCATAGTGGGTATTTACTATTTACTCTCTTGGTTGTTACAGCTCCATTTCCACTTCCAAGTCCAGCAATGTCAGCTCCACTTCAACAAATGGAGTAGTAACAACAGCAGTATCACTATTAGTTGGACACAAAGGAGGAGAAGCAACACTACCAGCGACATCTTCCCCTTCCTTTGAGCTTCTGCAACAACAATAAAAAAGTGAATGAAATGGGGCAAATTCCCATTTAAGTCAATTTGGGCACGTTTATCTGGACCCCCAAGTCCAACTCATCACAACCCACTTTTCTTGCAATTATGACTCACAGGGAGGACAAATCAGTGAGCCAAATTTCTCCCACATAACTCTAGGCATTTGGCTACAATGGTATAGAACCCCATTTTAACTTTGTGCCAATTCTTAACTATTTTTCTTATAATTTGGATCATTTATTCAATCTTTTTTCCCTCGATAGCCAGATTTTGTTTGCATATTACATATTTCTTTCATATTTTTGGAGTAAAAACTTAATGTCAAAGCAAAGTTTCAATGTTTCCCATGTGTTTGAGTTTGCATCAGATACACTGCCAAGTTCAAACAACAAGATATACTTTTGTACATCAATAACTGTGATTTCATCAATTATTTTCAAATATTATAAGTGAAAAGCCAATAGGATCGCAGTTCAATGGCGAGGGCAGTTACCTCTGAAACTGCCCAACAGTGTTCCAATCTTCCCCTAGGACTTGTGCTTAGGCATTGCCCCTTGTGGATCAATTCACCTAAAGAAGCACGTTGCTGTATTTTCCACCCCTAATAAAGGATTGGAATTTAATGAATTAACTGGTGTGCATGTTTAAATAGAACTGTCGCCAATAATTAATAGAAAAAAATAAAGTTATTTCAAACTACGATGTTGTAGTTGTTTAATTGGTTGTTTTATGTCATATGAGGTATGCGCTAATAGATAATAGATAGAAGATTGAAACGTTTGGGTATTTGTATCACTGATGGAAGATTGAAACGTTTGGGTATCTGTATCCGTTTCACATCTGCGCAACAATGTTACAGATATCTGGAACGGTGTCTAGATCTCTACAATAGTGGCTATCCAGCTGTAGAGGATTTGTAACCATGCCTATATGGTGCTAGATTCATCAATATTCATTTATGGAGGTTATGCATGGATTTGGGGATTTAGCGGGTTATGAAAAGCATCTCAGGAATTTGTCTAGTGAGGAACGCCACCAACGAAGAAGGCAATGCAGTGATTGCATTTCGCTCAGCCATAGTGTTTCCGGTATTTTCCACCATTGTATTTTCAACATTTTCTACCCTTAGCTTTCGTATCTGACCACTTTTCTGAGTCTATCTATTTTTTTCTCGTGTTCGATATCCCTCGATGGTAATATATAATTAAATAATTTTCAAGAGCTTGCCAATTTGAAAAGCTGCCATTTTGTCATTTTTCACATGAGGAAGATGTTCTTGGTTTAAATATGTCTTCTAAGTGCCTTTTACCTGCATTTTGTAAACAAAGAGAACCCTAGCAACTCGATCCTAACTCGATCGTTGTTAAGGGATTTCGCTTGAAATGATGAAAAATACATTCTGGGTTTGAAATCCTTGTTGCATGCACATGGTGTAGCGTTATCTTATTTATGTTGTCTCTTTTTGTATTATACCGTTGGGGTTTGATATTAGTAATAAATTATTACTTAAGCTTCTACCTTGAGTCCTATGGATGTCTTCAATATCATCTATGCACAGGGTTGGTGAATCCCAAGATTCAACCCTAGCATTCATGACTTAATTTTATAAGTACATATATATTGTTTTATGATTTATCTAAAAAGGGATATAGCCCATGTCGACTCCAGTCTGGTCGTATTCTGAATGCATTAACTATTGATTACTTTTAAAACATTCAGCTTGCTATATTTTGAATACATTTTAATACATTTCATACCTGCATTCGTATTTATACAGAAATGATGTGAGCATAACCTTATGCCTCTCGGGATGTTGTGCATATATATACAATGACTCTATGTTTAGTTCTCATATTTTATTTTCTGAATAAATATTGAAGTGGATGCCGAACCCTATCAAAGTTTGATCGATGGCTTGAATGAATATATATTGATGTTGTCCATTACAATGTATCGTTATATTTTTATTACGATGATAGGGTAGCCTACAATCTCAACCCTGGGTTGATTTATGTTATATGCTTCCACTACATAAATTTCGTTTATACATTACCACTGTGGAAGGAATTCAAATCTTTTATTGCTAGACCTTATGCCATTGTATTAAGAAGATAGTGTGATATGGATATATTATGGGATGAACAAATTGTTTATAATTGTTTATATAATATGTGTACTATATTTATAGTACAAACAAAATTGTTTATTAATAATATAGTGTTGTAGTATTAACAAAGTTTTGCATATAGGAATTTAAGGGTAAGCCTATGGTTTCTACTCATTAACATATTGTACACTTAATTTACTTTTAATTAACAACTATATACATGTATAGAATATCAATAATCAATTTATCATTATAGTTTAAATTGTTTATGTATGTAATATTAATCTACAGCAAGCAAGAATTTGTAATATTTGAATATTCCATATACAGTAATTTCACATCCCTAAATTCATAATAATTCATACTATATTAATTATTATGTTTTTCAAATTATTAAATGTAAAATATTTTTAATATATGTAATATTTGAATATTCCATATATAGTAATTTCCCATCCCCAAATTTATAATAATTCATACTATATTAATTATTATGTTTTTAAAATTATTAAATGTAAAATATTTTAATATGTGTAGTAAATTTTATAGTCAATATATTTTAAGTAATTTTAATCATAAAATTGAGTGTATATATATATAAACTAAAAAGTAATAATACTAAATAATAATAATAATAATAATAATAATAATTATTATTATTATTATTAATCCCAGGATTACTATTAAAACAAGATGATCATTTACCTTAATATTAAGAAACAAATTAATTATTATAATTTAATTAATTTATTAATAACATAAATTAATTTTTTTTTAAATGTTATCGCTCTTATTTTTATATATATAGAAATTATTATTATTAACATTAATATTATTAATAATATTAATACTATCATTAATAATATGAATTATATTAACATTAATAATATTATTAATGTTATGATTAATATTAAAAACAGGAAACAAATTGTTATTATTAATATTGTTATTGTTATTATTAATATTATTCATGTTATTATTAATATTATGAAACAAATTCATTAACATTAATTGATTAATATATTAATGTATTAATAAGATAAATTAATTTTAATTTTAATGTTATTTAATAGTATCAATTATACATTAATTTTAATTTTAATGTTATTTAATAGTATCAATTATACATTAATTATATTAATCATATTAACATTACTTAGTAAACACATTAATTTTGAAATTAATATTTTTATTAATATTAACGTTAACATTAATAATATTATTAATGTTATAATTAATATTAACAATAGCATTAGTATTAGAAAAGATTACCATTAACATTGATATTTTGAAACAAATAAATTAATTTTAATATATTAATGTATTAATAACATAAATTAATATATTAATATAGCAAACCAAAGTCAACTATAGAAAACCAAAGTTAACCATGCACAACCAAAAGTCACCCATGGTTATCCAAAGTCAAACATAGTAATCCATTGTCAACCATAGTTAACCATGATCAGCAAAAATTAATTATGGTAAACCAAAGTCAACAATACTCAATTACACTTAACCAAAGTTAACCACAGTAAACCAAAGTTAACCACAGTAAACCAAAGTCAACCATGGTCAACCAAAGTCAACAATGGTCAATAAAGGTCAACCATGGTCAACCAAAGTCAACCATGGTAAACTAAAGTCAACAATGGTCAACAAAAGTCAACCACAGTAAACCAAAGTTAACCATAGTCAACCAAAGTCAACAATGCTCAACCACAGTAAACCAAAGTTCACCAAATTCAACCACAGTAAACCAAAGTTAACCACAGTAATCCAAAGTTAACCATAGTCAACTATGGTCAACCAAAGTCAACAATGCTCAACCAAAATAAACCAAAGTTAACCATGGTCAACCAATGCTCAACCACGGTAAACCAAAGTTAACCAAAGTCAACCACAGTAAACCAAAGTTAACCATAGTCAACCATGGTGAACCAAAGTCAACAATGCTCAACCAAATTCAACCATGAACAACCAAAGTCAACCATGGTTAATCAAAGTTAGGCAAAGTAAACCAAAGCCATCCATAGTCAATCATGGTCAACCAAAGTTAACAATGGTAAATGAAAGTCAACCATGGTCAACCAAAAGTCAACCAAATTTAACCATGGACAACCAGAGTCAACCATGGTCAAGCAAAGATAACCATGGTCAACTAAAATTCAACCAATGTTAACCATTGTAAGATAAAGTCGACCATGGTTGGCCATGGCTTACTTGGTCAACCAATGTTAACTATTGTAAAACAAAGTCGACCATGTTTGGCCATGGTTGACTTGCTCAACCAAAGTTACCATGGTAAACCAAAGTGAACCATTGCAACTAAAGCCACCCATGGTCATCTATAACTATAGTTGACTTTGGTTGATTATGGTTGTCCATGGTTGAATTTTGTTGACTATGGTTGAATTTAATTGACCATGGTTGATTTTGGTTAACCATGGTTGACTTTGGTTGACCATGGTTTACTATGGTTAACTATGTTCACTATTGTTGACTTTGGTTAAAGGTGGTTGATTTTTATTGAACATGGTAGACTATGGTTGACCATTCTTCACTCTGGATTTTCATGGTTGACCACAACCAAAGTCAACCATGGTCGACCAAAGTCAACCACGACCAACCCAAATTCAACCAAAGTCAACCATGGTCCACCAAAGTCAATAGTAGTAAACTAATGTCAACGATGGTCAGCCAAAGTCAGGAATTGTCAACTATGGTCTACCATAGTTAACCAAAGTCACCCATAGTTAATACTATTCTTCTATGACTTTGTTTATGGTCAACCAAATAATTATAAGTCAACCATGGTAAACCAAATAATAATCTACTATGATTTTGGTTGTGGTCAACCAAAGTCAACCATCCTCAACCATAGTAAACTTTGGTTTTTCATGGTTGACCACAAGTAAAGTCAACCACGGTTAGCCAAAGTCAGTGAAAGTCAACCATGGCTATTCAAAGTTTAACCAAAGTCAACCATGGTCCACCAAATTCAACAATGGTAACTAAAGCCAATGAAGGTCAACCATGGTCAACAATGGACAACCATGGTCTCATAGTTAACCATGGTGAACCAAAGTGAACCATGGTTAATCAAAGTCAATCGTAGACAACCATGGTGTACGATGGTAAACCAAATTCAAACAACGTCCACCATGGTCAACCAAAGTCAACCATGGTTAACCAAAGTCAAGCACGATTAACCATGTTGAACCAATGTCAACCATTATGAACCAATGTCAACCATTCTGAACCAAAGTCAACCATGGTCAACCAACGTAAACCATTCTAAACCAAAGTCAACCATGGTCAATTAAGGAAAACCATGGTTAACCAAGGTCAACGATAGTCAAACAAAGTCAACAATGGTTAACCAAAGTCAACCGCAAAATACCAAAGTTAACCATAGTCAACGATGGTCAACCAAAGTCAACAATGCTCAACCAAATTCAACCATGAACAACCAAAGTCAACCATGGTTAACTAAAGTTAGTTAAAGTAAACTAAAGTCATCCATAGTTAGTCATGGTCAACCAAAGTTAACAATGGTAAATGAAAGTCATCCATGGTCAACCAAATTTAACCATGGTAAACCAAATTCAACCATGGCCAACCAAAGTGAGCCATGGTCAACCAAAATTCAACCAATGTTAACCAAAGTCAACCATGGTCCAGCAAAGTCAACAGTGGTAAACTAATGTCAACGATGGTCAACCAAAGTTAGGAATTGTCAACTATGGTCTACCATAGTTGACCAAAGTCACCCATAGTTAATACTATTCTTCTATGACTTCATTTGTGGTCAACCAAATAATTATAAGTCAACCATAGTAAACCAAATAATAATCTACTATGATTTTGGTTGTGCTCAACCAAAGCCAACCATCCTCAACCCTAGTCAACTTTGGTTTTTCATGGTTGACCACAAGAAAAGTCAACCATGGTTATCCAAAGTCAATGAAAGTCAACCATGGCTATTAAAAGTTTAACGAAAGTCAACCATGGTCCACCAAAGTCAACAATAGTAACTAAATCCAATGAAGATCAACCATGGACAACAATGGACAACCATGGTCTAGCATAGTTAACCATGGTCAACCAAAGTGAACCATGGTTAATCAAATTAAACAATAGACAACAGCCATGGCGTATGATGGTCAACCAAAGTCAAACAACATCCACCATGGTCAACCAAAGTGAACCGTGGTTAACCAAAGTCAACCACGATTAACCTTGTTGAACCAATGTCAACCATTCTAAACCAAAGTCAACCATGGTCAACCAACATAAACCATTCTAAACCAAAGTCAACCATGGTCAATTAAGGAAAACCATGGTTAACCAAGGTCAACGATAGTCAACCAAAGTCAACAATATTCAACCAAAGTCAACCACAGAAAACCAAAGTTAACCATAGTCAACGATGGTCAACCAAAGTCAACAATGCTCAACCAAATTACACCATAAACAACCAAAGTCACCCATGGTTAACTAAAGTTAGTCAAAGTAAACTAAAGTCATCCATAGTTAGTCATGGTCAACCAAAGTTAACAATGGTAAATGAAAGTCAACCATGGTCAACCAAATTTTACCATGGTAAAACAAGTTCAACGATGGTCAACCAAAGTGAGCCATGGTCAACAAAAATTCAACCAATGCTAACCATTGTAAAACAAAGTCGACCATGGTTAAGTTGGTCAACCAATGTTAACCATTGTAAAGCAATGTCAACCATGGTTGACTTTGTCAACAAACGTTAACCATGGTTGGTTAAGCAAAAGTCAATCAAAAAAGTCAACCAAATTGAGCTATGGTGAACCAAATTCGACCACGGTCAACGAAAGTCAACCAATGTCAACTATGGTCAACCAAATTTAACCATGTTTAGTCATAGTCATACATGGTCAGACATGGTTAACCAAAGTCAACCATGGTCAACTATGTTCAACTAAAGTCAACCATTGTTAAACAAAGAACAATAGTCAACCATATTCAATCCAATTCAACAACTGTGATACAATAGTGGAATTATAATTAACCATATGATTTTAAAGTCAACCCTCACTGTCACCCATGATGAAACGAATAAGTTAACCATAGTAAACCATATGATATTAAAATCAACCAAAGTCAACCATAGTCAACCATATGATATCAAAATCAATCGAAGTCAACCATCACCAACCAGGAGAAACAATAATAAACCATGGTGAACCATAATCAACCATGGTCATCCATAGTCAACAATGGGAAAGTATAGTCAATGATGGCCAACCATAGTCAACCATCGTCAACCATCGTCAACCATTATCAACCATATTCAACCATGGCTAACCATGGTCAACCAAAGTCGACCATGGTCAACCAGAGTCAACCATGGTGTACTTAGGTCAACCATAGTCAACCATTGTCAACCACCATTAGCCATGGTAAGCCATGGTCATCTACAGTCAACCTTAGTCAACCACCATTAACCATGGTAAACCATGTTCAACCAAAGTCAACTATAGTCAACCATAGTTGCCCATGGTCAACCATGCTCACCCATGTTCTACCAAAGTCAGCCATGGTCTACCATGTTAAACAATGGTCAACCAAATTCAACTATGGTCAAACATTGTTAACCATGCTCAACCATAATCATGCATAGTCAACCAAAGACAGCTTCAGTAAACCATGGTCAATCATATTGAACGATGGTCAACCAAATTCAACCATGGTTAACCATGTTCAACCATGGATATCCAAAGTCAACCCTTGCCAATCATACTCAGCCATGGTCAACTAGGGTCAACCATAGTCAACCATGAGAAAACATGGTTAACCGTTATCTACCATAGTCAACCATGGTTATCCATGGTCAACCAAAGTCAACAATGGTCAACAATGTTAAACCATAGTCAACCATGGTCAACCAAAGTCTACCATAAGTAAGAATGGTCAACCAAAGTCAACCATGGTCAACCATAGTCATTATATTTAATTATCATATTTATTATTATTTAATTATTATTATTAATTGTGTGGCCATAATATTGTTTTTAATAATAATAATGATAATAATAATAATAATAATTCACAAAACCTAACCAGCATGCCGACCATCAACTAGCAAGCCATATTAATATTAATAATATGGCTTATATATGCCAATCGACGTATATCAACCACATTTAAATGTGTGGCCTATATATGCCATATTATTAATATTAATATGGCTTGCAAGAACATTTCATAATCAAACACATCATCACCACCACTGACACTACCACTGCACCTCCTCCTAAACTATAATTGTTGGTAATGGTGTGGAATGTCAACCCTCAAGAGGATCATCATGGTCAAAAGTGACCAGCCCTAGGACCACTGCATTAAATATCCAAGTTGTCCAATGCTAACTCAAAGTTGTTGTCCAAACCCATATCATAAAGAAGTGCATACCACATCTTTGTCCTTCCCTTCAACCACTTTTCTCTCATCATGTATATCAGAGGGAGGTTCATGTGCACACACCAAAGTTATCTGAACCGGAACTAGTCAAGGGTCGATAGGGAACCCAAACTGATCAAGGGTCAAATTGATGCAAAACCAGAACAGGCATGTGAACCAATTTATGAACCAATCTACTTTGCAAATTTTGAAAAACATATATGTATTCATGTACATCCATGTAAATCCAGACCATTAGACACCAAGATTTATGGTATGGGAGGGAGGCATGGGATTTTTTTCTTCTATTTTTTCCCTTTTTTTATTTTCCACCCCACCCCACTCCAACCAAAACCATTGTTGGCCCTGACAAATTGAACCAATTGTCAACCGGTTTGAACCGACTGGTTTAGTGCTCTAGTCCGATTCAGTGACCAATTCAAGGGCTGAAGAATATACACTGGTACAAACCAATCAATTCTAATATCACTAGCACACACATAACAATGACACTGCTCTAGACTACTCAAGCTTGCTCTTCTTCAAAGCTTGCACATTCCCATATATACTCCAATTACTTTAGCAACAAGAGGATGAAGTAACCCAAAAGAGGAGCCTCATGGCCAATTATTGAAATAGAGTGCATGTTGCCCCATTAGCTTCCCACCAAGTGTAGGACTTATTTAGCCCTATGTCTCTAATCATATCATAGCCTCTAAATATCCCAGTTGCAATGGGAAACTCTATGGAGCCCTCATCTAGGATGGCTCTACCCTAATACAATTTGTTCAATGCATCTTCCTGTAATGTCCTTTGTTAGGAATTTTATTAAAATTGCAATTTTCCACTTTTTTTCCCTTGTTCGACCTTTGACTAGTTTTGATCTCTAGGTCCCAAATTTGCCCCAAATGATCCCAAATATTCTGAGAAGGTGTATGAATGATATTAGAACATAAATATGTGTTTCAGGGATGCCTTTGGACCTTTAAAATACTTCTGCAAATCCGCTTTCAATTCCGATCAATGTAGGTAACTTTACTAGTGATTTTCCTTTGACTAGTATTGGTCTCTAGGTCTCAAATTGACTCCAAATGCCTTCAAATCTTCAAGGAAAGTGTATGAATGATATTATAAATTGAATATGATGTTTATGGATGACATATGGCCACCAAAATACCTCTGCAAACTCTCTTAATATTCTGGACCAATTATGCAATTTTACTAGTAATTTGGGGTTCCAATCCCCCTAGGGTAAACAATGAAAATGGCTTCCCAAATGCCTCCAAACCCACTCAAATTTCTTAACAGAGGTATGTAATGTGTTAAGTATGTTATTAAAGTCTCATATGCACCATTAATGGATTATTACAACTTTTCTCACCCTCTCCCATTCAACTGCAAAAATCCCCAATTCGACCCTTGGGGAAATGGCACTATTTCACCTCCCAATATAACTAAACTGAGTAAAATTGCTTCAAATGCTCAAGTACAGCACATGAAACTTGTAGAAGACATACATGGAAGTATATTGATCACAAATATATCAGAGAATCATCCATTCATTCGTTCGAAATTATCATCAATACATTGGCTCACAACAAGGTAGTGGGGAAATGGCATTGTTCTTCCATTAAAAATGAGATTTATACATTTCTACTTGGAATTTCGACCTGAAACTTTTTGGAGATGAAGAACAGAGTATTTAATTCATATTACAAAATAAATGGGGCATTAAAAGCTTCCCCAAAGAGTACAATAGCTCACCAAAAACGCCCTCCCTCAAGGATCAAGAATATGCCATCAAAACTGGAAATGGTTGAAGGAGTGAGCTGCAATAGAAGAAACCATGAGCTGCCCTGTAGCTTACACTTGCAAATAAAGACTCCATTAAAGCTCCAAATGAAATTTCTGAATGGCCTTTCCAATTACCAACTTGGATGGGAATCTTTCACCCTCGAAATTGGCTAAGGCAAGAAACTAGTCATCCACTAGCTCTCCCTCTTCACAAATGCAATTGCAAATTCTACAAATGATCAAAAGCCATTCTCATACTTCATTTCTACATTTTATAGCCAACATTAGCCTTCTAAGGGTCGAAATCCTCTCAATAGATTCAATAGATTTCCATTTAGGAAATATTCCACATTTGCCACTTGTCTCCTAGTTCCAACCTTCCATCTTCTCCCAAATTCGATTTTGGGTCTCTTTGGCTTCTCCAAATCCCAAATTCGACTTCCTTGAGCCTATTTTTGGGGTTGACATTTCATAGTGGTCATATGTCAGAGGTCAGGTCTGCAATTTGTCATAGTTGTCATAGATGCTCCATCATTGGTGTCATAGGGGCTAGGGAATCTAGCCCAAGTGTCCACAAACTTCCACTTTGACTCTTTATCTTCCATGGAGGTTACCAATCCTTCCCAATTCGAACTAAGATGCTCAATGACATGTGTTATGACTTACCAACTCACCCAAGAGTGTTCACATTCCCATTAATTCGAATTTGCAAAAGAGATATACCATGTATTATGAAAAATCAAGCTAGTGTGGGTCCCACATCCTCCATATGTCTCCAAAACCATTTGTCACCTAGGATTTCTCTTGAATTTCTTTATTCACTCTATTTATTAAATACTTGAACCCTTCCAAGGTCTAAACATCATTTATTATCCCCCTTATTCCAAATCCCAAAGCTTCCACCCCAAACCTAGGAAACTAGTAATTTTCCTCCTTGGCAATTATTTGACCCTTAACATCAATTTTACAAACTCTAATGAATATGGCTAATGTGATTAGGCCATTGTGACCCAATTCCAAATTTGGGACATGACAAATCCTCCCTTCCCAATATTGCATGTCCTCAAGCAATTTCAAACATGGGTGTTGAAGAACCTGCTTTCTGTATAATTCTTTGAAGTTGCCATTGAATTGCCAAACCTTGAGTCTTTGAGTTTCCATGAATATTTTAGAGAGGAACCACCATGCTTGCTGCTGCACTACTCTGATTAAAATCACTTTATTAAGTGGGGAATCCATCTCCCATACTGCTTGCTTCCCCCAAAAAAATGAAACCAATGAGACAAAAATTATTCCAGGGTCCCATTGTTTGTATTGCACCCCAACAATTAAGAGTGCTCTCCAACCTACAACATTAGATAAGAGGATTCCTGGATCCCATTTTCTTGTATGCGTTCTTCCAAACATCATGAGTACCAAATATATATCATCAAAGTACATAACAGCATAATGAAAATGTACATCAAGGATATGCTTCACCAAAGAGTCATGAAAGTGCGTATACCTCCAAGCAAGTAGACCACCATTTTCCAAGTGCATACAAGCTTCAAGTGACCAATCAAATCTGCTCCAATGACATAGGTGAGGATCCCATGTCCTATAATGCTGCTCCAAAAAGATGTGATATGCATCAAAATATTCAACCATGTATTCTTTCATCCAAGAAGTGAATGAAGAATCTCCACTAAAATCTGAATCAAATAATGAGCAGAAAAAACAAGGAGACTTCAAATGACTCAAAGAAGTCTCACCCATACATCCATGAATGTGAGAATCATAAAAATATAACAAAGTATTTGGCTGCCAACAAAAATATTCTCCAATCATAAATCTATTCTCCCAAGTGTTGGATGAAGTTCCTCCAACATCAAATGAATCAAGTGTTGAGCAAGAAAAACCATGAGTCTTCAAGTGACTCAAATGCATATCATAGGTGCATCCATGTAGATGTGCATCATCATAAGGTAACAAAGTATGCTGCTGCAAATGTGAATAAGAATGTGCTCCAACCATATCATCATAAAAAGTAAATCTAGGAGTTCCATACTCCTCATGTGGCACCATCAAAAAGAACCCTTTCACCCATACTTCATTGAGACTAATGTTGCAAAACATGGAATTGTAGGATGTAGGAGAATGAACCAAATCACCCAAATGATCAAAAAGTGCAGAAGTTTCATCATGGAAAGGATCCATGTGGGTAGTATCATGCAGCTCCTTCAAAAGTGGGACACCTTTGTCATAGATTGGTTCCCATGTAGAGGAATCATTCTCTTCTTTAAAAATTGCATAAGCTTCATCAAGAGACAATTCAAGTTCCTCTTCCACCACATAAAGTGTTTGGATCTCTTCAAGTTCATCTTCAAACACATTAAGCACATTCAAATTTCCACATTTCTCATGATCTACCATGTCATGAGAATCCTCCAAACAATCTACCATTTGACAATCTGAAACATAGGAGGAAAAACAAGTATCTTGCAACTTTTCAAGAAGTTGCTCATTGTGAATTGTGAGCTTATGAATATCCTCATTATTCTTCAAGTATGCATCATGTAACAATTCATTAAGCTCAAACAAATGGTTTCTATCAAAAAGCAAAGACATGAAATTACCTTTGATGTGGCACATTGCTCTTTGAATCTTCTCCATGTCTTCAAGAAAGGATGTTTCCTCCAATGAAGTAGCTCTCCAACAAGAATTTGACACCAATGCTTGAGTGTCATGGATAATGCTGAGGGACTCTTGGATCTTATTTTCATTCATCTTTAAGGACCCTTCAAGAAAATGAGGCTCTTGCAAATGAACCTCCTCATCTTCTTCAATTTTGCTTGGACCAACTTCATGAAGCTCAAGTGGTGATGGGGAAGTTGATCTTGGTTCTTCTTCAACTGCTACAAGGTATTCATTATCATGCTTAATGAAACTTGTACTTGTAGAAACACTTTCAAAAGTAATCTCTATGTCACCAACATAGAGGTGTGAGCACCCATCAGCAGGTACTCCTTCATAGTTTAAGCATCCATCAGTAGATGCTCTTTGGTTCATGTCTAAGCTAGAAGGTGTCTCGAAATGATCTTCCATATTTTCAATAGAATCTTCTTCATGCTCTTGTGATGTCTCTTCCTTTTGCTCCTTAAAGCAAGCTGATGCATTTTGCCCCTTGTTTTCCTTAGGATCAATATATTTGGAATCTCTTCTTGAATAAATCTCGAAAGCTCTCCCCAAGGAGGACATCATTTCATGCACACATATATGATACTCACTCCAAGGGTTTTTACAAGAATGGCATAAACCTTTCTTCACTAACTCCACATCTTCATTTTTGGGCCTATTTTCAAAAACATGTTCAGCATAGTACTCAAAAGACATGGCATTTTGTGTGTTTTTGCTAAAAGCAAGATATTCTTGATATTTTTGATATTGTTGGGGCAAGGTTTTATATTTTACTCTCCATCTTTGGAACTCACTCATAGAATTATCCTTGGTTGGTGTGACACACTCATATTCATCAAATTTAAAGTCATAAGAATACTATTCATTTCTCTTGAAATTGTAAGAAGTGTTGCATGATGGCACCTCTTCTTCATACCATTCACATTTTGCTTCATATTGCTCATAAGCATTTGCATATTCCTCATAAGAATTGTACTCATAGGGTTCATCATAATAGTAAGACATGGCTGCCAATTATTATTGAATGTATGTACCTAATACACAGGTGCAAGGACCATGGTCTGATACCACTGTAATGTCCCTTATTAGGAATTTTATTAAAATTGCAATTTTCCACTTTTTTTCCCTTGTTCGACCTTTGACTAGTTTTGATCTCTAGGTCCCAAATTTGCCCCAAATGATCCCAAATCTTCTGAGAAGGTGTATGAATGATATTAGAACATAAATATGTGTTTCATGGATGCCTTTGGACCTTTAAAATACTTCTGCAAATCCTCTTTCAATTCCGATCAATGTAGGTAACTTTACTAGTGATTTTCCTTTGACTAGTATTGGTCTCTAGGTCTCAAATTGACTCCAAATGCCTTCAAATCTTCAAGGAAAGTGTATGAATGATATTATAACTTGAATATGATGTTTATGGATGACATATGGCCACCAAAATACCTCTGCAAACTCTCTTAATATTCTGGACCAATTATGCAATTTTACTAGTAATTTGGGGTTCAAATCCCCCTGGGGTAAACAATGAAAATGGCTTCCCAAATGCCTCCAAACCCACTCAAATTTCTGAACAGAGGTATGTAATGTGTTAAGTATGTTATTAAAGTCTCATATGCACCATTAATGGATTATTACAACTGTTCTCACCCTCTCCCATTCAACTGCAAAAATCCCCAATTCGACCCTTGGGGAAATGGCACTATTTCACCTCCCAATATAACTAAACTGAGTAAAATTGCTTCAAATGCTCAAGTACAGTACATGAAACTTGTAGAAGACATCCATGGAAGTATATTGATCACAAATATATCAGAGAATCATCCATTCATTCGAAATTATCATCAATACATTGGCTCACAACAAGGTAGTGGGGAAATGGCATTGTTCTTCCATTAAAAATGAGATTTATACATTTCTACTTGGAATTTCGACCTGAAACTTTTTGGAGATGAAGAACAGAGTATTTACTTCATATTACAAAATAAATGGGGCATTAAAAGCTTCCCCAAAGAGTACAATAGCTCACCAAAAACGCCCTCCCTCAAGGATCAAGAATATGCCATCAAAACTGGAAATGGTTGAAGGAGTGAGCTGCAATAGAAGAAACCATGAGCTGCCCTGTAGCTTACACCTGCAAATAAAGACTCCATTAAATCTCCAAATGAAAGGTCTGAATGGCCTTTCCAATTACCAACTTGGATGGGAATCTTTCACCCTCGAAATTGGCTAAGGCAAGAAACTAGTCATCCACTAGCTCTCCCTCTTCACAAATGCAATTGCAAATTCTACAAATGATCAAAATCCATTCTCATACTTCATTTCTACATTTTATAACCAACATTAGCCTTCTAAGGGTCGAAATCCTCTCAATAGATTCAATAGATTTCCATTTAGGAAATATTCCACATTTGCCACTTGTCTCCTAGTTCCAACCTTCCATCTTCTCCCAAATTCGATTTTGGGTCTCTTTGGCTTCTCCAAATCCCAAATTCGACTTCCTTGAGCCTATTTTTGGGGCTGACATGTCATAGTGGTCAGATGTCAGAGGTCAGGTCTGCAATTTGTCATAGTTGTCATAGATGCTCCATCATTGGTGTCATAGGGGCTAGGGAATCTAGCCCAAGTGTCCACAAACTTCCACTTTGACTCTTTATCTTCCATGGAGGTTACCAATCCTTCCCAATTCGACCTAAGATGCTCAATGACATTTGTTATGACTTACCAACTCACCCAAGAGTGTTCACATTCCCATTAATTCGAATTTGCAAAAGAGATATACCATGTATTATGAAAAATCAAGCTAGTGTGGGTCCCACATCCTCCATATGTCTCCAAAACCATTTTTCACCTAGGATTTCTCTTGAATTTCTTTATTCACTCTATTTATTAAATACTTGAACCCTTCCAAGGTCTAAACATCATTTATTATCCCCCTTATTCCAAATCCCAAAGCTTCCACCCCAAACCTAGGAAACTAGTAATTTTCCTCCTTGGCAATTATTTGACCCTTAACATCAATTTTACAAACTCTAATGAATATGGATAATGTGATTAGGCCATTGTGACCCAATTCCAAATTTGGGACATGACACTTCCTCCCTTCAAAAATATCAATGTTCATGTGACGAGGGAATCTATGTGTAGGCCGAACACTGAGCCACCCATGACTATAGCACTTGGGATTAAACAAATGAGTCAAGCGATGCAAAGGATTACAATTCTTCTCCCAAGAATATCCCAGATGGTCGTGAACAAGATCTTTGTCGATGTCCCATGCTTCGGACACTCATTTTAAAAATTATTGCCTTCACATACTCAATAGTCCTACCACTCAAACATATCCTACTATGGCTTTGTCGTTCTTTGCAAATCGCAAAAAAGAAATGATAGGGCCCATGATATTAGGGGTAAGATTTTCCCTCTCCCACCAGCAATCATCCAACACTATATCCTTCATCTTCTTTGAAGCATTTAAATCTAGCTTTTTCTAGAAAGACCAAAAATCTAAAATAACCATCAACGATGTGTAGTTTTGATCTCCCTTAGCCTCCTAAGCAAGATGACTGGGAAGGAAAACCAAGTATCTGCAAGCTTTAACAATGATAAATGTGTGAATCTTTTATAGTTTGCGAGGGCATGGCATGGGTATGGTTTTCTACAAAATTGCAGATTTGGTGTGCATCCTCAATTAACCCTCCCATCCATGTCAATCCAAAGCAATGGATTTAAGTGCTACATTTTGAGAATGCACAATGCAAGGTGTCCAGCATAATTATGGATATTTAGTTTCCACAATAAAGCTGGTAGCCTTGCAAACAAGTGCATTGTTTATGATAATTTAAACACAACTATCAACACCTACTTCTCCATTGACTTTTAATGAACAACTCACCTATATATGTTGCATACTTGTATTTTCCAAGAGTAGCCACCACTTTCAAGAAGACCGGTCCATGCCTTAGTTACACCATGAAATTAATGAGTATATGGCATGCTTGATCCGTCCATCCATAAAAAACAACACTAACACTAGATGGTGACAATGAAAGTTTGATAGAGATTAGGAGTTTATCCACCTCGTCCTCTGCCTTAACCAACAATGCAGTTCTAAGCTTCTCTAAACCAGGGGGGCACATACCCATTCAAAGCTTGTTTAACTAAAGCTCAACGCATCTCAACAAATAAAGGAGATTGTGCAACACAAAATGAAGGAAATTGAAATAGAAAAAGAACCCGATGATATTATCAATCTCCTCTTGTGGAACTTGTTGAAAGATCATGTCCATTGGACCGTTGGGAGCATGCCCCTTCCTTGCTGCTATTGCCTGTCGGTCATCAAATTAGCCCCACTCCCACTTTTTCTAGATGACTTCCTCACGAATGGAAGAGGATCATCATCTTTGTATGTCTTACATGTCATTTCTGTTTGCCCCCATCAAACATATTCCTCTCCATCCATATTTTGGATTGGAGACACTTTCGAACATGCTCTGATTCTATAATCCTTGAGGGCCAACAAATGGACCTTCACTCAGAAGTAGTTGCTCTTAAATTCGACTTTGCAAAAATTGCATGTCCTATAACAGTTCCCTCTAGCAAGTAACTTTCCCCAGAGCACTTTTCTTTTGGTGACATAATTCCACAATGGGTGTTTGCTCTCTTGGTTGTTACAACTCCATTTCCACTTCCAAGCCCACCAGCAATGTCAGCTCCATTTCCAACAAATGTAGTAGTAACAACAGCAGTATCACTATTAGTTGGACACAAAGGAGGAGGAGCAGCACTACCAGCGACATCTTCCCCTTCACTCAGAAGTAGCTGCTCTTAAATTCGACTTTGAAAAAGTTGCATGTCCTATAACAGTTTCATCTAGCAAGTAACTTGCCCCCAAGCCCTTTTCTTTTGGTGGCATAATTCAATAGTGGGTATTTACTCTCTTGCTTGTTACAGCTCCATTTCCACTTCCAAGCCCAGCAATGTCAGCTCCACTTCCAAGAAATGGATTAGTAACAACAACAGTATCATTATTAGTTGGACACAAAAGAGGAGGAGCAGCACTAGCAGCGACATCTTCACTCAGAAGTAGCTACTCTGAAATTCAACTTTGCCAAATTTGCATGTCCTGTAACAGTTTGCTCTATCAAGTAACTTGCCCCCAACCCCTTTTCTTTTGGTGACATAATTCCATAGTGGGTATTTACTATTTACTCTCTTGGTTGTTACAGCTCCATTTCCACTTCCAAGTCCAGCAATGTGAGCTCCACTTCAACAAATGGAGTAGTAACAACAGCATTATCACTATTAGTTGGACACAAAGGAGGAGAAGCATCACTACCAGCGACATCTTCCCCTTCCTTTGAGCTTCTGCAACAACAACAAAAAAGTGAATGAAATGGGGCAAATGCCCATTTAAGTCAATCTGGGCACGTTTATCTAGACCCACAAGTCCAACTCATCACAACCCACTTTTCTTGCAAGTACGACTCACAGGGAGGACAAATCAGTGAGCCAAATTGCTCCCACATAACTCTAGGCATTTGGCTACAATGGTATAGAACACCATTTTAACTTTCTGCCAATTCTTAACTATTTTTCTTATAATTTGGATCATTTATTCCGTATGTTTTCCCTAGATAGCCAGATTTTGTTTGCATATTACATATTTCTTTCGTATTTTTGGAGTAAAAACTTACTGTCAAAGCAAAGTTTCAATGTTTCCCATGTGTTTGAGTTTGCATCAGATACATTGCCAAGTTCAAACAACAAGATATACTTTTGTACATCAATAATTGTGATTGCATCAATTATTTTCAAATATTATAAGTCGAAAGCCAACAGGATCGTAGTTCAATGGCAAGGGCGGTGACCTCTGAAACTGCCCAACAGTGTTCCAATCTTCCCCTAGGGCTTGTGCTTAGGCATTGCCCCTTGTGGATCAATTCAACTAAAGAAGCACGTTGCTATATTGTCCAGCCCTAATAAAGGATTGGAATTTAAGGAATTAACTGGCGTGCATGTTTAAATAGAACTGTTGCCAATAATTAATAGAAAAAAATAAAGTTATTTCAAACTACAAGGCTATAGTTGTTTAATTGGTTGTTTTATGTGCTATGAGATATGCGCTAATAGATAATAGATAGAAGATTGAAACGTTTGGGTATATGTATCACCGATGGAAGATTGAAACGTTTGGGTATCTGTATCCATTTCACATCTACCCAGCCACATTACTGATATATGGAATGGTGTCTAGATCTCTACAATAGTGGCTGTCAAGCCGTAGAAGATTTGTAACCACGCCTGCATGGTGCTAGATCCATCAATATTCATTGATGGAGGTTATGCATGGATTTGGGGATTTAGCGGGTTAGGAAAAGCATCTCAGGAATTTGTCCAGTGAGGAACGCCACCAACGAAGAAGACAATGCAGTGATTGCATTTCGCCCAGCCATAGTGTGTCCGGTATTTTCCACCATTGTGTTTTCAGCATTTTCTACCCTTAGCTTTCGTATCTCACCACTTTTCTGAGTCTATCTATTTTTTTCTCATGTTCGATATCCCTCGATGGTAATATATAATTAAATAATTTTCAAGAGCTTGCCAATTTGAAAAGATGCCATTTTGACATTTTTCACATGAGGAAGATGTTCTTGGTTTAAATATGTCTTCTAAGACACTTTTACCTGCATTTTGTAAACAAAGAGAACCCTAGCGACTCGATCCTAACTCGATCGTTGTTAAGGGATTTCGCTTGAAATAATGAAAAATGCATTCTCAGTTTGAAATCCTTGTTGCATGCACATGGTGTAGCGTTATCTTATTTATGTTGTCTCTTTTTGCATTATACCATTGGAGTTTGATATTAGTAATAAATTATTACTTAAGCTTCTACCTCGAGTCCTATGGATGTCTTCAATATCATCTATGCACAGGCTTGGTGAATCCCAAGATTCGACCCTTGCATTCATGACTTAATTTTATAAGTACATATATATTGTTTTATGATTTATCTAAAGAGGGATACAGCCCATGTCGACTGCAGTCTGGTCGTATTCTGAATGCATTAACATTGCTATATTTTTATGAAACAGATAAATACTATATTTATGAACTATTGATTACTTTTAAAACATTCAGCCTGCTCTAGTTTGAATACATTTCACACATGCATTCGTATTTATACAGAAATGATGTGAGCATAACCTTATGCCTCTCGGGATGTTGTCGATATATATAGAATGACTCTATGTTTAGTTCCCATATTTTATTTTCTTAATAAATATTGAAGTGGATGCTGAACCCTATCAAAGTTTGATCGATGGCTTGAATGAATATATATTGATGTTGTTCATTACAATGTATCATTATATTTTTATTGCGATGATAGGGTAGCCTACAATCTCAACCCTGGGTTGATGTATGTTATATGCTTCCACTACATAAATTTCGTTTATACATTACAACTGTGGAAGGAATTGAAATCTTTTATGGCTAGACCTTATGCCATTGTATTTAGAAGACATTGTGATATGGATATATTATGGGATGAACAAATTGTTTATATAATATGTGTAGTATATTTATAGTACAAACAAAATTGTTTATTAATAATATATTGTTGTAGTATTAAAAAGGTGTGCACATAGGAATTTAAGGTCAAGCCTATGGTTTCTACTCATAAACATATTGTGCACTTAATTTACTTTTAATTTAACAACTATATACATGTATAGAATATCAATAATCAATTTATCATTATGGTTTAAATTGTTTATGTATGTAATATTAATCTACAGCAAGCAAGAATTTGTAATATTTGAATAGTCTATATACAGTAATTTCACATCCCCAAATTCATAATAATTCATACTATATTAATTATTATATTTTTAAAATTATTAAATGAAAAATATTTTTAATATGTGTAATATTTGAATATTCCATACATAATAATTTCGCATCCCCAAATTCATAATAATTCATACTATATTAATATTATGTTTTTAAAATTATTAAATGTAAAATATTTTTAATATATGTAGTAAATTTTATAGTCAATATATTTTAAGTAATTTTAATCATAAAATTGAGTGTATATATATATAAACTAAAAAGTAATAATACTAAATAATAATTATTATTATTATTATTAATCTTAGGATTACTATTAAAACAAGATGATCATTTACCTTAATTTTAAGAAATAAATTAATTATCATATTTTAAGTAATTTATTAATTGATTAATAACATAAATTAATTTTTTTTTAAATGTTATCTCTCTTATTTTTATATATATAGAAATTATTATTATTAAAATTAATATTACCAATAATATTAATACCGTCATTAATAATATTAATTATATTAACATTAATAATATTATTAATGTTATGATTAATATTAACAATAGGAAACAAATTGTTATGATTAATATTGTTATTGTTATTATTAATATTATTCATGTTATTATTAATATTATGAAACAAATTCATGAATATTAATTGATTAATATATTAATGTATTAATAACATAAATTAATATATTAATAACATAAATTAATATATTAATATAGCAAACCAAATTCAACCATGTTCAACCAAAAGTCAACCATGGTTATCGAAAGTCAAACATAGTAGTCCATTGTCAACCATAGTTAACCATGATCAGCCAAAGTTAACTATGGTAAATCAAAGTCAACAATGCTCAACCAAAGTCAACCACAGTAAACCAAAGTTAACCATAGTCAACCATGGTCAACCAAAGTCAACAATGCTCAACCACAGTAAACCAAATTTAACCACCGTCAACCACAGTAAACCAAAGTTAACCACAGTAAACCAAAGTTAACAATAGTCAACCATAGTCAACCATGATCAACCAAAGTAAAAAATGGTCAAGAAAAGTCAACCATGGTCAACCAAAGTCAACCATGGTCAACCAAAGTCAAGCATGGTCAACAAAAGTCAACCACAATAAACCAAAGTTAACCATAGTCAACCAAAGTCAACAATGCTCAACCACAGTAAGCCAAAGTTAACCAAATTCAACCACAGTAAAGCAAAGTTAACCACAGTAATCCAAAGTTAACCATAGTCAACCATGGTCAACCAAAGTCAATAATGCTCAACCACAGTAAACCAAAGTTAACCATACTCAACCAATGCTCAACCACAATAAACTAAAGTTAACCAAAGTCAACCACAGTAAACCAAAGTTAACCATGGTCAACCATGGTGAACCAAAGTCAACAATGCTTAACCAAATTCAGCCATGAACAACCATGGTTAACCAAAGTTAGCCAAAGTAAACCAAAGCCATCCATAGCCAATCGTGGTCAACCAAAGTTAAGAATGGTAAATGAAAGTCAACCATGGTCAACCAAAAGTCAACCATGGTCAACCAAAAGTCAACCATGGTCAACCAAAATTCAACCAACGTTAACCATTGTAAGATAAAGTCGACCATGGTTGGCCATGGTTTACTTGGTCAGCCAATGTTAACTGTTGTAAAACAAAGTCGACCATGGTTGGCCATGGTTGACTTGTTCAACCAAAGTTACCATGGTAAACCAAAGTGAACCATTGCAACTAAAGCCACCCATGGTCATCTATATCTATAGTTGACTTTGGTTGATTATGGTTGTCCATGGTTGAATTTTGTTGACTATGGTTGAATTTAATTGACCATGGTTGATTTTGGTTAACCACGGTTGACTTTGGTTGACCATGGTTTACTATGGGTAACTATGTTCACTATTGTTGACTTTGGTTAACTATGGTTGATTTTTATTTAACATGGTTGACTATAGTTGACCATTGTTCACTCTGGTTTTTCATGGTTGACCACAACCAAAGTCAACCATGGTCAACCAAAGTCAACAACGACCAACCCAAAGTCAACCATGGTCCACCAAAGTCAACAATGGTAAACTAATGTCAACAATGGTCAACCAAAGTCAGGAATTGCCAACTATGGTCTACCATAGTTAACCAAAGTCACCCATAGTTAATACTATTCTTCTCTGACTTTGTTTATGGTCAACCAAATAATTATAAGTCAACCATGGTAAACCAAATAATAATCTACTATGATTTTGGTTGTGGTCAACCAAAGTCAACCATCCTCAACCATAGTCAACTTTGGTTTTTCATGGTTAACCAAAAGCAAAGTCAACCACGATTAGCCAAAGTCAATGAAAGTCAACCATGGCTATTCAAAGTTTAACCAAAGTCAACCATGGTCCACCAAAGTCAACAATGGTAACTAAAGCCAATGAAGGTCAGCCATGGTCAACAATAGACAACCATGGTCTACCATAGTTAACCATGGTCAACCAAAGTGAACCATTGTTAATCAAAGTCAATCGTAAACAACCATGGTGTACGATGGTCAACCAAAGTCAACCCTGGTCAACTAACGTAAACCATTCTAAACCAAAGTCAACCATGGTCAATTAAGGAAAACCATGGTTAACCAAGGTCAACGATAGTCAAACAAAGTCAACAATGGTCAACCAAAGTCAACAATGCTCAGCCAAATTCAACCATGAACAACCAAAATCAACCATAGTTAACTAAAGTTAGTCAAAGTAAACTAAAGTCATCCATAGTTAGTCATGGTCAACCAAAGTTAACAATAGTAAATGAAAGTCAACCATGGTCAACCAAATTTTACCATGGTAAACGAAATTCAACCATGGTCAACCAAAGTGAGCCATGGTCAACCAAAATTCAACCAATGTTAACCATTGTAAAAGAAAGTCGACCATGGTTGACTTGGTAAACCAATGTTAACCATTGTAAAACAATGTCAACCATGGTTGACTTTCTCAACAAAAGTTAACCATGATAAACCAAAGTGAGCCATTGTCAACTAAAGCCACCCATGGTCACCTATAACTATAGTTGACTTTTCTTGACTTTGGTAGGCTTTACTTGACCATGGCTATCTTTGGTTGACCATGGTTGAATTTGGTTGACTATGGTTGACTTTAGTTTACCATGGTTGGCTTTGGTTGACCGTGTTCAACCAATGTCAACCATTGTTAAGCAAAAGTCAATCAAAAAAGTCAACCAAAGTGAACCATGGTAAACCAAATTCGACCACGATCAACCAAAGTCAACCAATGTCAACTATGATCAACCAAATTCAACCATGTTTAGTCATAGTAAAAAATGGTTAGACATGGTTAACCAAAGTCAATCATATTCAACCATGGTCAACTATGTTCAACTAAAGTAAACCATTGTTAAACAAAGAATGATAGTCAATCATATTCAATCAAATTCAACAACTGTGATACAATAGTGGAATTATAATTAACCATATGATTTTAAAGTCAATCCTCACTGTCACCCATGATGAAACGAATAAGTTAACCATAGTAAACCATATGATATTAAAATCAACCAAAGTTAACCATAGTCAACCATATGATATCAAAATCAATAGAAGTCAACCATCACCAACTAGGAGAAACTATAATAAACCATGGTGAACCATAATCAACCATGGTCATCCATAGTCAACCATAGTAAACCATGGGCAAGTATAGTCAGTGATGGTCAACCATATTCCACCATGGTCAACCATCATCGACCATTGTCAACCATATTCAACCATGGCTAACCATGGTCAACCAAAGTCGACCAAGGTCAACGAGAGTCAACCATGGTGTACTTAGGTCAACCATATTCAACCATTGTCAACCACCATTAGCCATGGTAAACCATGGTCATCTACAGTCAACCTTGTTCAACCACCATTAACCATGGTAAACCATGTTCAACCAAAGTCAACTATAGTCAACCATAGTTGCCCATGGTCAACCATGCTCACCCATGTTCAACCAAAGTCAACCATGGTCTACCATGTTAAACAATGGTCAACCAAATTCAACTATGGTCAAACATTGTTAACCATGCTCAACCATAATCATGCATAGTCAACCAAAGACAGCATCAGTAAACCATGGTCAATCATATTGAACGATGGTCAACCAAATTCAACCATGATTAACCATGTTCAACCATGGATATCCAAAGTCAACCCTTGTCAATCATATTCAGCCATGGTTAACCATGTTCAACCATGGATATCCAAAGTCAACCCTTGTTAATCATACTCAGCCATGCTCAACTAGGGTCAACCATAGTCAACCATGGGAAAACATGGTTAACCGTTATCTACCATAGTCAACCATGGTTATCCATGATCAACCAAAGTCAACAATGGTCAACAATGTTAAACCATAGTCAACCATGGTCAACCAAAATCTACCATAGATAAGAATGGTCAACCAAAGTCAACCATAGATAAGAATGGTCGTTATATTTAATTATCATATTTATTATTATTTAATTAATATTATTAATTGTGTGACCCAACCATAGTGTTTCCGGTATTTTCCACCATTGTGTTTTCGGTATTTTCTACCCTTAGCTTTCGTGTGTGACCACTTTTCTGAGTCTATCTATTTTTTTCTCATGTTCTATATCCCTCGATGGTAATATATAATTAAATAATTTTCAAGAGCCTGCCAATTTGAAAAGCCGCCATTTTGTCATTTTTCACATGAGGAAGATGTTCTTGGTTTAAATATGTCTTCTAAGTGCCTTTGACCTGCATTTTGTAAACAAAGAGAACCCTAGCGACTCGATCCTAACTTGATCGTTGTTAAGGGATTTCGCTTGAAATAATGAAAAATACATTTGTGGGTTTGAAATCCTTGTTGCATGAACATGGTGTAGCGTTATCTTATTTATGTTGTCTCTTTTTGTATTATACCATTGGGGTTTGATATTAGTAATAAATTATTACTTAAGCTCCTACCTCGAGTCCTATGGATGTCTTCAATATCATCTATGCACACGGTTGGTGAATCCCAAGATTCGACCCTTGCATTCATGACTTAATTTTATAAGTACATATATATTGTTTTATGATTTATCTAAAGAGGGATATAGCCCATGTCGACTCCAGTCTGGTCGTATTCTGAATGCATTAACATTGCTATATTTTTATGAAACAGATAAATACTATATTTATGAACTATTGATTACTTTTAAAACATTCAGCCTGTTATAGTTTGAATACATTTTAATACATTTCATACCTACATTCGTATTTATACAGAAATGATGTGAGCATAACCTTATGCCTCTCGGGATGTTGTGGATATATATACAATGACTCTATGTTTAGTTCTCATATTTTATTTTCTGAATAAATATTGAAGTGGATGCCGAACCCTATCAAAGTTTGATCGATGGCTTGAATGAATATGTATTGATGTTGATCATTACAATGTATCGTTATATTTTTATTGCGATGATAGGGTAGCCTACAATCTCAACCCTGGGTTGATTTATGTTATATGCTTCCATTACATAAATTTCGTTTACACATTACAACTATGGAAGGAACCCTGGGTTGATTTATGTTATATGCTTCCATTACATAAATTTCGTTTACACATTACAACTGTGGAAGGAATTCAAATCTTTTATGGCTAGACCTTATGCCATTGTATTAAGAAGATATTGTGATATGGATATACTATGGGATGAACAAATTGTTTATATAATATGTGTAGTATATTTATATTACAAACAAAATTGTTTATTAATGATATAGTGTTGTAGTATTAACAAAGGTGTGCACATAAGAATTTAAGGGCAAGCCTATGGTTTCCACTAATTAACATATTGTGCACTTAATTTACTTTTAATTAACAACTATATGTATGTATAGAATATCAATAATCAATTTATTATTATGGTTTAAATGGTTTATGTATGTAATATTAATCTACATCAAGCAAGAATTTGTAATATTTGAATATTCAATATACAATAATTTCACATCCAAAAATTCATAATAATTCATACTATATTAATTATTATGTTTTTAAAATTATTAAATGTAAAATATTTTGAATATGTGTAATATTTGAATATTCCATACATAGTAATTTCGCATCCCCAAATTCATAATAATTGATACTATATTAATTATTATGTTTTTAATATTATTAAATGTAAAATATTTTTGATATGTGTAGTAAATTTTATGGTCAAAATATTTAAGTAATTTTAATCATAAAATTGAGCATATATATATATATATATATATATATATATATATATATATATATATTTATATATATAAACTAAAAAGTAATAATTCGGTTGAAAAAAAAACTAAAAAGTAATAATACTAAATAATAATAATAATTATTATTATTATTAATCCTAGGATTACTATTAAAACAAGATGATCATTTACCTTAATATTAAGAAACAAATTAATTATTATAATTTAATTAATTAATTAATGGATTAATAACATAAATTAATTTTAATTTTAATGTTATCTCTCTTATTTTATATATATAGAAATTATTATTAGTAACATTAATATTACTAACAAGTAAAATTAGCACAGAAGTGCTTATACCTGCCATCTAGAAATGTCGTAATGCATTAGTTATTCATAATCCAAAGTTAAGTAGTTGAAATAATGATAATGTGAAGTAAATTAGGACTTGATTTTTTAAAAAATATTTTAGTATATTAGTTGTGTTTTATTGGATGTCAAAATAATTATAGAATATGTTACTACATGTCAAATTAGACAACCTGATGCAATGCTCCTTAATCATCGCATCAAGTGCTTCACTCTGCTCACTGCAACCCTGATTCTTAAACTACCTTGAAACTCTCTACTCTACTCTCAAAAGTGACAACAATGTGTTGGTTGTGGAGCCAGATCTTCTAGTCTCATAGATGGTATTGTCTCATTCGTGCACCTTGGAGGATTGTACACCCATTCTGCATTTTTAGGGGTTCGGGGGCAGTGCCCCCAAGTCACGGGGGTGCGGGGGTTCAGGGGCAGCGTCCCCGAGAAATGGGGGTTCAAGGGCAATGCCCCCGAGAAATTTTTTTGGGGCTGTTTTTGCCAGCTATTTCCGGGCCCATGGTTTTTGGGTAACCCGTGGTATTTTCCCATTGTATTTCGCTTATAAAATAAAGACATTGTAATATGAATAAGGGATGATGTATTAGGTTTTATGCATTGTAGAGATCTCTGAGATCAGGAGAGAGACTGTGAGATAGTGAAGAGGAAGTGCAGCGGCTGTGCTGCAGGTTGTATCCCTTCACCTTGCTGGACAGTAATAATAATATGGACTGGCAAATTCAGTGTGGACAGAGCCCAAGTTGGGTGAACCATGATATATCTGTGTCTCTCTTGTAATGTGTATGTGTGATTATATTTGCATTTCTGTTTATTGTTATTGCTCTGTGATCCTGCTTTTCTAACACAATGATATTTCAAGGAAATTCTATAATTCCATAACCTTGATCTTCGATTATGAGGAATTTGTTCATAGTCATGCTTCATAATGGATAGCTACCAAAAGAATGTTTGACTTAATAATATGTCAAATGTGTAGACTATCAACACTATGTTATATAGCGCCTCAGTTTATAAGGGGTTGAGCACACACTAAATATTCATTGTATTGGAATGTGTAAGGGTTTGAGTTTTCATAGCCAACCACGGTATAGGGTCATGGATAGGGTGTCTTATCCAAGTTGAATGATTTGAGTATGTTTGGTGTCACCATATACATATGACTATCATTCTTAATGACGAAATGAAGAGGTCGACCTTTGAGCCATGTCTATGAATGTAATAGCATCTATTTTTCTCTTCATTTTGATCTATAAAATTTCCGAAGTTGAAAAGTTAATATTGTTGAAGGGGGCATTTATAGACCAACATCAATGATGTGAGGTTCTGACTCTAACAATGAAGGAAATTCATGTGTCATCGGCACATCGAGATCCTTGTGCATGCAACATTTATTATTGACATGGTTAGAGTTATTATATCTTTCAGCCACTTATCAAAGTCATTTCTTTCTTTTTCCTTAGCATCAACTTATGTGACCTTCTTCTACTTAGATAGGTTTTTTGTTAGGTTACACAATGTTGTCCTAATTAGATCTATAGTTCTTCTTCTACCCTTATAGAGCTTCAATATGATACTCTTGAATACCTTGGTCAAACATACAAAGAAGGAGAATGATCTAAAGAGAGAGTAGTATGCAAGTGTTTCAAAGAAAAAGGCATCAAACTACCATTGCACCAAACCATGCATAAATGAGGTTTTGGTACCATCAAGCAAGAGACCAACAAATAATGTATTACATGTCAAAAAGTATGGTAGATCTCCAAAGAAGGGGGTTGATAGTACCATCGAGAAAGGGTGAAAATAAGCAAGAGAAGAATCCCCAAAGAGAAGGAAGCCATCTAATGAATTAAGTGAAGGCAATATATCATCATTTAAAGAGTTATACAATCTCCAATAAGGACATAGTAGGCAAGCTCAAAGCACCTCAATATGTCCAAGAACTTGAAAAGCCAAGTATAAATGCACACATGAATGAAACCTAAGAAAAAAGGTTTTTAAATCGATTCTTCATATTTTTAAATGATTATTCTTATTGTGGAAGACATTGAAGTTCCCTGTGTCATTATTGTAACCTACATCCCTGACTGAATTGTGAGGAAAATAACTATACCTCTCCTCTATATTGGAAGCAAAGTGTTACTATCTGCATGTTGACAATATTCAATGATTAACACCAAAGAACCATTATCAAAACAAATAATATCTAGTGTGGTTGGATACCACCTCATGAATGGTGTAAGGTATGCAGGTGTGATGTCCAGGGAACATGTTAGTTTACTAAGTAGTCCTTGGTGTACTTGGTCATGTGATTTGCGATGGTGAGTTGAAAAATGATCTTTAAATAAAGACAAAGGTCATCCTTAAATGGCCCATGCCTACTAATGTCACAAAATGGCCTCATTAGCTATGCCATGTTATAATTGTAGGTGTGTGAACAGACTTGACAGTGAAATATGATCTCAGTGTAACCCATGAGAAGAAAACTAATAATATCCAAACTTAGACTTTTCCATGACAGTTCAATAAGATATGTGCACTATTATACTCAAATTTTGCTGCATATATTAGCAGTTGGATAGCACCTTCAAGTTCAGATTTTTAGAGGGTATTTTACATGCCATTGTGGACTTACCAGTTGAGATATTCACTCCTTCACTGTTAAAAATAGAGAGGTGATATGCTAAGGAGTCCCCTACACTCACATGGGAAAAGGACCGGAATCCAGCTCCATGATGTTGTCATTTATATGTTCCCATTGAAACCATGTTCCCTCTTCCACATGTAGACCCTACTTAGATAATTGATCATCCTGTACGTTCCTCTCCCTATATATGTGTCGGAAACTGATATTTTGGAATAGGCCTCAAAGTTGAATTAATTCTTCATAAATGGCTAATAAAAAGATGTTATTTGGTTCTCTTTTCATCCTCATCCAATCCACAACTAGTTTAGAGTATCCAAAGACCTATAGCAGCATAATGCCTTTTGAAAGAGCTAGTAACATGGTCAACTTTAGAGCCTTCAATTCCGCACAATTATTTGTGCTATGTCCCAATTCTGTTGTAAACTTGTACCAGTGTTGGTCTGATAGATAAACTAAGTCTCTTGCACCACCCCTGCAGGGTCACCCTTCGATGCACCACAAAAATAGACCCAACTACCTATTCTATTTGTGGCGTGACGTACCCCTTTTGGCACACCTAGCCACTTGGTGTAACCTAATTGCACTTTATTTATTATTTTCACATCATTTAGAGTGGTTAAGCCTCCAAATTGTGGGTGAGCAAGACAAAATGTTATATTTTCACATCATCTTGTATGCTCATAACTTAAAATTAGGTGATGCTAGTCTTATATAAACAGAGCCCCCTCTCATTATAAAAACACAACAAGATATGGGTTCATTATGGTATCTTTTCTATTTCTCTTGGTATATTGGAGCTCTTTATGCTATGTACACCTCTTTTTGGATGATCTTTCTTTTTCAAAGTTTGATGTGATGAAGTTCTAGGGTTTCTTTTACACGTGTTATTGGTTGATACAAAGAATAGTTGTGATAACTTGTGCTTAAAGGTGATCTAAGGTGCATCTCCTTGCTCATTCCTTGGTTAATATTGGTAAGTTTATTTCCTAACCCTAGTTTAACATAATTCTCGAAGTGATTTGGACTAAGTTAGGGTTTCTTGCTAACATTTTGTCAACTTCGTGTGAGGAGACCATCCTACCAAAGGAGCTCTTTGTTCTTAATTGGGCCTTGGACTTCTTCGCTTGCCCTAATTAGGCTCTTTTACCTAACTCTTGTGGTTGTTAGTTGATGCCCTAATTGCAAGTCTTGAAAGCCATTATAAGAGAATGACTTTGGTATCAATCCCTCAATGCCCTAGGGATCGAGACAAGAATCATATTCCCTATCTTTTGAACAAATGTCTCTCTTTTATCAATTTACATGCCCTTTATTTCACATGCACCTTTATATCTTTTTTTTTTGTAACTAGGGGAATCAACAACTGGAGACTGGGCTGGTACTCGCGTGACACGGGGTCCAGGGATCCAATCTCGCTACCACTATACCCCTAGGTGCCCCACAACTGCCCGCAAACATGGGACACGAGTTAGCCTGAGTGTGATTTGAACTCATGACCTCTATTTACAACACGTGACTTCATATCAAGCGAATCGCTAATGAGCCACACCCATGCGGGGTGCACCTTTATATCTTGAAAACCCTAAAAAATATAATATTGTTGGAGAAATCCTAAAAAATTTAAATAAATTCATAACTCCAGAAACAACCATGAGTTTGTAATTTTGGTCCACCCATCAAATTCCCACTATTGGATTTACCCACAAATATTTAAGGGCATCCCACTTTGTCCTAGTGCATTGGGATATGTGAAAACCTTGCAATTGGTGAATTAGATGTGATTTGATATTTCTAGTCCACTCTAAACTTTTTCCCTAGGGTTTTAGCCACAAACCCTTGAGGGCGTCCTCATTTGAGGAGGTGCATTAGGAAATGTGAATTTGCCCAAATTAGGGTTTGTGCAAAGTTTTTAGCAATTCTAACTAGATCATCAAGTGTGCCCTAGTTCACTTGATCTTCTCCCCTTGAGAGTGCACTTTTATGAGGTAGGACCTTGGGAAATGTGAAACCCTACCTTGGGACTTGTGAGGTGTACTAAATTGATGATATCTATTGATGTTGACTGATAGATTGAATTAACTTCTTTATATGTTTTATGTGTCTTTATTATTCATTGTTGACCCCATATAAGACACTCGTTTTAACCATAAGTCTTGTAGAAGGGTATTTGGAGGTGTCTTGATGTCTACAAGTGTTCTTTCTCCATTAGAGACTCTCCCCTAGGTTTAGGAGTTATCCGAAGAAGTTGAGGAGTTAGGTTGTGGTGACATTGGGTCTAGCTCATCTTGTATGCTTACCATCACTAGCATTGAGAATACTTGTCCTGCTTTGAAAGGATTGCTGGTTTGAGTGATGACAAGCACAAAACCAAAATATTTGATACCTTCATGACATGTCTTAATTGACTTTGAAAACTTTGGTAATGAAAGAAAACAACCACCTTCCTTAGCGAACAACACACGCAACATGAATTAATGTTAATGTTAGATATATTTTAATTTAACTTTTATAATAAAAAAAACTTTTCATAACAAACATTTAATTTTTAAAAATAAATGGTTCGCATCCTCCTTACCTCCCATTGACCCCAAAGAGACGGTCATCGTTTATCATCTCACTTGATAATCTTGGCCCTATTCGGTGGATTTTGACAAAACTCCCCTTTACTACTGCGCAGTTTTGCCAGAGCCGTTTCTACTTCTTCTGCTACACTAGAGTTAGGCAGCAAGCATGCATTCAATCATTCATCATGGATTACGGTCCCGATAATGAAACGAGAGGCAATCAGAAGCCTTAATACTCGAGATCTAGGTGAAAATGGCTTTCGACGACCCAAAAACAACAGAATTGTTGTCCTCCTGAGCATGCCAACCCTCGAATCAATCGATTCCTTATTGCATCGGTACATTAACATCCCATCACTGTGGAGTTTTGCACGGTGAATTTTCCCTATGAGCTGCTCAGAGATATTATCGAGAGAATTGAGAGCAGCCAGATCACCCGGCCTACACGGAGGAACATTGTGGCTTGCGCTGGTGTGTGCAGAGTGAAATTATCAAGGGGATTGTGAAACCGCCGCAGCTGTCTGCAATGATCATATTTCTTGTTTCCTTGAAGCAGGCGAGATATTTTCATTTTCAAGATTTTTTTCTCCTGCTCTTCTTTATGTTGTGCAAATAAAATTTTGTTCCTGTGCCGTGTTTAGATAGTACAACACTTTCTAGTTGATGTTGGATTTTTCGTTTTATTCGGACAATGGGTCTGAAAGTGACCTCTGTTTTTGCTGTAATTTATTGTAAATCTGGGGATAACTGAAAGTAGTGGTTTTTAACATTGATTTTTTGTCACTGGTTGGAGAATGACGAATGCCCGAACTTAAGTTTTCGACAATCGCTGGAAAACTGTACCTGTAGTAAAATAATGTCTGAAACAATACTTTTCTGGAACTAATCTAAAAATTAACCTCTGTGTCAGCATAGTATGATATGATCTTTTTGTTAATTTTTTTAATTTAATTTCCTTTTATACTTGACAATTGTCCGACCTTGGAATAATGCCATGGATTAAACGGGTCAATTATTACAAAGTTAATATACTTGTTAAGATTTTTTTTCAATTTTCCATTTGAAGATTTAATCCCTCATACTATTCCACTTTTTGTCTCTGTCTAGGAACGTTTGCATTTAACTTAAGGCTTGGTTCCTTTGAAGTTTGGTAGCTACTTGATGTCATGTGTTTGATTTATTTTTTGTCATCGGAGGGATTAATTGTTGAGGCTAGCAATATCTTTGCATTTTACAGTACCATGATTGCCATTTGGATTGTTCAATGCACTATTAGAATCTTTTCATTTATGTCTGGGTGTAGAACAGTACCATGATTTCCATTTGGATTGTTCAATGCACTGTTAGAATCTTTTATTTTCTGTATGGGTGTATGACAGTACCATGATTTCCATTTGGATTGTTCAATGCACTGTTAGAATCTTTTCATTTCTGTTTGGGTGTAGGAACGTTTGCACTTAACCTAAGACTTGGTTCCTTTTGGTAGCTGCTTGATGTCATGTGTTTGATTTTTTGTCATCCAGGGCTTAATTGTTCTGGCTGTAGTGTCTTTTCATTTTGCAGCACCATGATTATCATTTGGATTGTTCAATGCAAGTTAAAATATTTTCTCTGTTGAAGAATTTAGTCTCTCAGAATAGATTCACATGTGTTTTGGGGAATAACATTTGCACTTGAGACTCGAGAGTCAAGCCTTATTTCCTTTTGATAGCTGCTTGATGTCGTGTGCTTGAATTTTTTTGTTATCCGAGGGATTAATTGTTCAGTCCAGCAGTTTCTTTTTATTTTGAAGTACCATGAATGCCATTTGGACTGTTCATTACATTATCAGAATCTTTTCTCTGAGGAAGAATTTAATCACTCAGACTGGCTCTCTGTTTGTTTGTGGGAAGTAACATTTGCACTCGAGAGTCCGACTTTAAGACTTGGTTCTTTTTTATAGGTGCTTTGATGCTACATGTTTGAAATTTTTTGTCATATGTGGTTTATTTGCTCAGGCTAGCAATATTTTTTCATTTTGAAATTTGCATTACCATGAACACCATTTGGATTTTTCAATGCATTTTTTAGAATTTTAGTGGATTGATAGTTCAAATTTTTACCTTAATAAGACTTATCTGTATATTTGCATTTTGAAGTTGCATTGGCACATAAGACACTTGCCCTTGCTTTCCTTATCACATCATTTGACTGAGATCCTATTGAATTGCTCGAGAGCCCTGAGCCCATCAAAGATTAGATAGATTGCCAAGCGACTAAGTTTCTCAAAGGAAAGGGTAGAACTGCACCAACAGATGTTGGCCTTGCAATTGCTAATGGATCTCTAACAAATGCCACCCCTAAGTTGGTTTTTAACTTTTAAGGTGATAGGAGGAACACTTCCACTATTGTCTTATGCCCATACAATAATCTTTGGTTTGCAATTATCAACAAATAAATGAACTTTCAATCGCTTGTTCCAAAAACATTCATTCGGCCACTCTTAGGTGTACCGCGGCTGCTATTTTCTTCCAGATGCAGACTCTGGTCAACTCACCATGCGGGCCTGCACTCTATCTCTCTAGAGTTATGAGAGGGATATTTATGTCTATTCATCAACCCATCTGCTTGGCAATGATATTTATATGTGAATATTGATTCCCTTGCCACACAGGTCAACAATTCTTCTCATTGGATTTTATTTTCCATTCTCAATTAATGGCACTTGGTATTTACTATTTAGTTTATGGCAATCATGCAATACTTCCTAGATTTATGCAACCCTCATACATTATAATCTGGATATCCGATTTTAGCCTCAAATATTTGAAGATTGACTTGCAGTTAATGGATTCAGCCTGAAGTACTGAGGGATTGGTTGGTAAAGTATGAGATCAACTTCATAAATATGATATTGACTTGCAAATATGAGATTGGTCCGTAGTTGTGGAAAATTGGGTCTCAATTCTGGAAGTTTGTCCCGCAATTTATGGGTTTTTTAAGGAAAATCTAAGACAACCTTGCAAAATTTGGGGACCTGCTTGTAAATGCTCGAGTTGGATTGCAAATTTAAAATTAACTTGCAGATAACTAAGTTAACTTGCAAATAATAAAGTTTGGCCTGAAATAATCCTAGAGTTATAATTTATCAAATAGCTCTTGGATCAATTAACATAGAAAGATTAGGGTTTGTGATTTTACCCATTAGCTCCTTCTCTGCTGATGATCTACATGTCTAGTTTCATGACAGTCATGGGAGGAAAAGTCAAGATACAGGATACTGTACATCAATATTATAGAAGGAGGAAAACTTAGAAAACAATGAGTTGGGACAAAACTTTTGCTTTATGGTATTTGAGATGAATCTTGTTTAATAGACATTATATATCATGTATGCTCATTGTATTTTTATTCAAGTCTTAAGTTCGACAGTTTATAGTTGTATTAAACTTTTCTCCACATGTGAGTGCACTTTATTTATTGTTTATGGCATTGCATTATTTTTATGTGAACTTAGGAACTTATATTTCAATGTTATTATTGCTCAAGTTGAATGATATTGTTTTTCCATATGTTTTGTGCAGCCTGTAGTCTGGACCGAAAGACTTACCTATGCAATGTTTTATCAAGCAAGATAGGACTGCATCTGCTCATTATTTGTACTTGGGTTTGACTTCATGTGAGTGCTTGTTACGTAACTCTGCATTTTTTCTTGGTCATTGACTCATTATATTGGTCATTGTTAATATTTTGAATCTATTCTCATTGTCAGAGATATACATATATTTTTGTAATTCAACAAATGAGATTGTTCTGCGCTTATTTAGAAGTTGCATATAGCCATGTCAACAAATTGCCCAATCCTTGGGCTACATTCTTCTATTGACATAGAAAAGGCAGACTTTAAATATAAACTAACATAGATACCAAACAAAAACATAAGGGAGAATTCGCTACCATGGAAACAACTTTAGAGTTTCGAACTTGTAGCAAGAAGGCTCCCAAACTTGTTGTCTTTGATGTACATAGGCTTGTACACAATGTAGATATTCGAACCTGTAGCAAGATGGTTACCATTCTTTTCGTCTTTCATGTGCATATGCTTGTAGATGATCTTGTCTAGTAGCATGTCGATTTTTTGATCTAGATGACGTGCAATATCCTCAATTAGGTTCCTTTAATCTTTAATACTCTTGTTGATCATTGACTCCCCCTTGAAGCCTTTCTTTTGCAGTTTTCCAAAGTATGAGTGTGTGAGCATCCCCCCTCCTTCTATGCCTTTGACTCCGACGATCTCTACATCTTGGTAGTGATATAACATCCAATGCTAATCTAGTGAGACTTTACTCAATTGTGCAATGACTACTTATGATTGGGCTATAAAATTAGAAGCAAATAGCTTGCATCAATTTTAATTGAAAAATAAGGACATAACTATACTAAAATCATACCGAAAAACACCATGGATAGATTTACTGTGGAGAAACATGCGACGAAAAAACTTTAGTAAGAAATAAGGACCAGATTGGACAGTTGTTTGGGATTTGCAACAGAGATGTGCATTTTTTAGAAGTATTATTAGCTTCCTAGCATGGACATTTTTTTATCTTCGTAATTCTCATTCTGAGAGGAAAACGACACTTTTCTTTTATGTAAGTCTTTCTTTCAGTTGCAAATTCTATTTTCATTGAGATTTAAGTTGATTTTTTAACTCTAATGGCTAGTTTGTTTAACACAATGTTAGAGGGTAATGATATTTTTTTAGATTAACACAATGTTAGAGGGTAATGATATTTTTTTAGATTTTTGGGAAAAAATTATTATTACCCGGTTGTGTTAAACGAATTAGCCATCAGAGCACAAAATTATCATAACTATAAAGAACATATGTTGGCCATTTTTTAGTATCGTTGTTTGGATCAGCTTGCATTGGGCAAGGAAGCACCGTGTTACTGGATCATGTACCCTAGTTTGGCATATCCAAAGATCTGTCATGGAAATGGATCTTGGGCCCATGGAATGAATCCCATGGAAAATTAAACAGATCCTGAAATTTAGAAACAAATACTAAAACTTCATGGCTTTCGTGATCCACTGATCCCCCAAAAATCAATTTTTTTTTATGAAATAAGTTTTAAAACCCTAAACACCTAAAGGCTAAAACCCTAAACCCCATTCCTGGTCAATATCTGATCTATCTTTGTGTCAAGATCTGCTCTTGAACTATGATCTGTCAAGGCCTGATGTCAAGGTTTCCATTTGATCTATCTTTATGGTCAAGGTTTACTATCAATGTATGATCTATATGCTTATGTGTGACCTCGCTCACTTCACCCACCCTGTTATTTAGTCCCGCCATAGCCTCCTAGAAAACCACTTTATTCACTGTTGATATGGACCGTGGATGTGACTCATAAAAATGTTGTTATGACTTGCTGACATTTGTGGGCCTATGAAGACAACGTCATTCTTTAGTGCTAGGTATTTTTTGGTTTTTGTAGATGACTTTTCTAGGAAAATGACATTGTATTTTTTGAAGCTGAAATTGAACCAATTTAATGAGTTCAAGAAGTTCAAGGTTTTGGTAGAAAACTAATTTGGGAAGAGCATTGAAATTTCAAATTCTCATATCAGGTAATTGTGGACAATTTCTCTCTAAATGTTTTCTTGATTTTTGTACTCACGAAAGCATTCAAAGGAAATGCACCACATCCTACACTCTACAAAAAAATAGAGTGGTATAGAGGTTAAATTGTACCATCATGGAGATGGCTAGGTGTATATTAGACAACAAGCTTGTTCTTTACTAGTATTGGGCAAAAGTAATCACACATAAATGTAACTTCTCAACTGGTCTCCAATAAAGGCAGTGCACAATAAGACTCCAAATGAGGCATGGTCTCGACAAAAACCTCAAATAGGTCATCTCAAAGTTTTTGATTCAATGTTACATGCATGGGTTCTTAAGAAAAACATACCAAACATGATGCAAAATGCTAGAAAACGATGCTCACTAGCTCTACGGTGACAACCATCAAGCTTAGAAGTTGGTTGATGTTAAGACTAACACAACATGTCTTATTCCTGATGTGGTAGTTGATAAAAGCGTAGGCTATTCCAGAATAAATCAGATTAAAAATTAGCTTTGAAAGTTACTGAAAATGAGAAGATATGGTTGGATAAACATGTTCAATGGATGGGGCATATCAACAAGATGTAAGAATCACCTCTTAGAATAGTTCACATTAATTTTCTAGCTAAGAGAATGCCAGAAATAGCTCAAATCAACTGGAAAGCAATGTTGTTTTGCATAAAGAAGAGAGAAAGAAATGACCAAAATGGTGGTACAAAACCTATAATGATGCTTACCTAGATGAGTTGCTTGATAATAGCTAGGAAGGTTGATAAAAAAGCGGTAAGGTATATGATACAATGAATTACAATGATGATGTTCACTAGGATGATTTGTGTGATTTGAACCAGGTAGCAAGGCCAAGCAGAGTTAAGGCATTAGGTATAATGAATCATGATTTTGTGGCTAACCCTGAAAACTCTTTTGAGCCTCGGGATTATGAAGAAGCCAAAGGAAACTTGGAATGGGAACATGGTAACAATGACAAACATGAAACTTTATTAAAGAATCAAACATGGGTTGTTACAGAGTTACCTCCATGAAAGAAATCCATGGCCTGCAAATGGTTCTATAAAGTCAAGTATATGGCAGATGTGATGCTTAACAAGCACAAAGAAGGGTTGATCATAACGAGCTTTTCTCGAAAGGAAGTGATTGACTATGAGGAGACATTAAATCCTACAAAAATGGGAACAATCCAATTGTTTCTATCCATGGCAACAAAGTTTTGCTGGAAACTGCATTAGATAGATGTGAAGAGTGCCTTCTCTCAGAAGGAAGGGATTGATTATGAGGAGAAATTTACCCTTGCAAATTTGGTGGAAATCTGATTGTTTCTAGTCATGGTATTGGTAGCATAATTTGGTTGGAAACTACATTAGATGGACATTAAGAATGACTTCCTCAAAGGTGATATATATTATAGATGAAGAAGTATACATGTAGCAATCGCAGGGATTTCATGGACTAGGAAAGGAACATTTGGTATGCAGATTGAGAAGATCTCTTTATGCATTGGGAAAATGAGGATTGAGAAGATTTCCTTTTGACCCTGATCTCTACACCAAAAATGAGAATGTGTATGTGGTGATTATAGTGATATATGTTGACGACATCATTGTTACAGATAGCGAGGTACGAGCAATTGCAAAGGTAAAAACAGATTTATGCTTAGATTTTTACATGACAAATTTAGGTCGTCTACATTATTGCTTAGCTATAGAATTTTGACAAATAGATAATCATATTTTTCTTCACAAACAAAATATGCCAAAATTTTGTTAGATAAGTTTAGCATGATAGGTGGTAAAATATCATCAACGCCTATGGAGAAAGGGCTGAAACATTCAGTTAAGACTGATTCATATGTAGTCAATGGATAAATTTACTAGCAACTAGTGGCAAATTCTATCTATCTGACTGCCACTAGACTTGACTTGAGCTATGTAGTCAACTATATCCCTCGATTTATACAAGCTCCAAAAACAGAACACTTGACAACAACAAAGAGGGTGCTACAATATGTAAAGGGGGCATTGGGCTTTGGCATTCTATATGGGCAAGATTAAGGAGCTTTAGACGTGTGTCTATTTAAAATTGGATTGGGTAGGATTGATCGATGACAAGAAGTCTACAACATGTTATGTGTTTAGTCTTGGCACAAGGGTAGTTTCTTGGATCAACAAGAAATAAGACGTAATTTCACTTTCTTCTACAAAGTAGAATACATAGAAGCAATAAGAGGGGCATGTGAAGTAGTTTGGCTTAGTAGAATGCTTGCAAATTTACAAGTCAATCAAGATGAGCCCATGGTACTTTTTGGTGATAACTGTGGAGTTCTCAAGACAACAAAGAATTCGATCTTCCATGAGTGAACAAAACATATTGATGTGCATTGTCATTTCATTTAACTTGTAGAAGATGGAGAAGTTAAGTTGAAATATTGTCCATATCAAAACCAATCTGCAAACATTCTCATCAAGTCTCTCGGATGAGATAAATTTGCAAAATTTAGAAAACAACTTGTTGAACATTCTGGAATGACCATTAAGGGAGGATGTTAGAGTAGTTAGAGTCATGACGGTCATTTAGACCAGCCATAACAATAACTAGGTTTTATGCCTTTGGTTTATGCACCTAGGGTTTATGTATTCCATTGCTATAAAGAGTCAATGAGTCTCTTTCTTTTGTAATACATTGAAGTAATATCAAGAAGTATTTCTCTTTTTCAAATTCTCTCGTCTTCTCAGTTCCTTTTTGTTTTTTCTTTCTTAATATAGATCTTAAGGTTGTATTAAGGTTTTTTCCTTAATATCAGTATTAAGGTTGTTTATTACGTTTTACTTCATCAAACATATTCATTCATTACTTTTGTTAATAATATTCAGTCAATGTAAACATAAACAATCGAGCAGTACATAGAACACAAAGATTTGAGGAACTTCATTTCAATTTTGTGAGACATTTGCAACTCTCATTGGAAAGATTATCATTTGGGTCTCTCCTGATGCAAAACTGCATACCCAAGAGATTGTCCTCTAACCAAAAGGGCTCATGTTTCTCCTCCAAAAATTCATGGGACAGCTTCACTGCTCACTGAGCAGCGTAATGCGTGATGTTAGAAATGCCCTTGTTCTTGTACTAGAAGGAAGGCTAACATGCATTAGCATTCCCTCATTATGAAATTTTGATGTAAGAAATGCCCTTATGCTTGTGCTAGAAGGAAAGCTAACATGCATTAGATTTCCTTCATGGTGCAATGTATTTGATGGCAATGTGGTTGTACCTTTAGGAAAGCTAACACTCATTAGATTTCATTCACAATGCAATGTTCTTGTTAGAAACACCCTTGTGCTTGTGCTAGAAGGAAAGATAACATGCGTTAGCTTTCCTGCACTGTGCAATGTTGTTGTAAGAAATGCTCTTGTGCTTGTTAGAAGGAACGCTAACATGCATTAGATTTCCTTCATGGTGCAATGTATTTGATGGCAATGTGGTTGTACTAGTAGGAAAGCTAACATGCGTTAGCTTTCATTCAAGATGGAATGTTGTTTTTAGAAATTCCCTTGTGCTTGTGCTAGAAGGAAAGCTAACACGCGTTAGCTTTCCTTCATTGAGCAATTTTATTGTAAGAAATGACCTTGTGCTTGTGCTAGAAGGAAAGCTAACATGCATAATATTTCCTTCAATGTGCAATGTATTTCATGGCAATTTGGTTGTATCAGTAGGAAAGCTAACACACATTAGCTTTCATTCACCATGCAATTTTGTTGTTAGAAATGCTGTTGTGCTTGTGCTAGAAGGAAAGCTAACACATGTTCGATTTCCTTCATGGTGCATTGTATTTGATGGCAATGTGGTTGTATTGGTAGGAAAGCTAACACGTGTTAGCTTTCATTCACCATGGAATGTTTTTGTTAGAAATGCCCTTGTGCTTGTGCTACAAGGATAGCTAACATGTGTTAGCTTTCCTTTAATGTGTAATGTATTTGAAGGCAATGTCCTTGTACTAGTAGGAAAGCTATCACACATTATATTTCATTCACCATGCAATGTTGTTGTTAGAAATTCCCTTGTGATTGTACTAGAAGGAAAGCTAACATGCATTAGCTTTCCCTCACTAGGCAATTTTGATGTAAGAAATGCCCTTATGCTTGTGCTAGAAGGAAAGTTAACATGCGTTAGATTTCCTTCATGTTGTAATGTATTTGATGACAATGTGATTGTACCTTTAGGAAAACTAACACTTGTTAGCTTTCATTCACAATGCAATGTCCTTGTTAGAAACACCCTTGTGCTTATTCTAGAAGGAAAGCTAACTTGCGTTAGATTTCCTTCAGTATGCAATGTTGTTGTAATTAATGTTGTTGTGCTTGTTAGAAGGAAAGCTAACATGTGTTAGATTTCCTTCATGGTGCAATGTATTTGATGTCAATGTGGTTGTACTAATAGAAAATATAACATGTGTTAGCTTTCATTCACCATGCAATGTTGTTGTTATAAATGCCCTTTTGTTTGTGCTAGAAGGAAAGCTAACATGCATTAGCTTTCCTTCTCTATGTAATGTTGTTGTAAGAAATGTGCTTGTGCTTGTGTTAGAAGGAAAGTTAAAATGCATAAGATTTACTTCAATGTGTTATGTATTTGATGGCAATGTGGTTGTACCAGTAGGAAATCTAACATGCATTAGCTTTCATTCACCATGCAATTTCTTTGTTAGACATGTTGTTTTGCTTGTGCTAGAAGAAAGCTAACATGCGTTATATTTCCTTCATGGTGCAATGCATTTTATGGAAATGTGGTTGTATCAGTAGGAAAGATAACACGTGTTAGGTTTCATTCACCATGCAATGTTGTTGTTGGAAATTCCCTTATGCTTGTGCTAAAAGGAAAACAAACATGTGTTAGCTTTCCTTCAGTATGTAATGTTGTTGTAAGAAATGTCTATATGCTTGTGCTAGAAAGAAAGCTAACACGCATTATATTTTCTTCATTGTGCAATGTATTTGATGGCAATGTGGTTGTATTGGTAGGAAAGCTAAGATGCACTAGCTTTCATTCACCATGTAATGTTGTTGTTAGAAATGCCCTTGTGCTTGTGCTTAAAGGAAAGCTAACATGTGTTAGCTTTTCTTAATAGTGCAATGTTGTTGTAAGAAACACCCTTATGTTTGTGTTAGAAAGAAATATAATATGAGCTAGATTTCTTTCATGGTGCAATGTATTTGATGGAAATATAGTTGTACTGGTACGAAAGCTAACACACATTAACTTTCATTCACTATGCAATGTTGTTTTTAGAAATCCCCTTGTGTTTGTGTTAGAAGGATAATGTGAATATAAATCATCATAACTAGGGCATCCATGCATATCAAGAGGACTTAGCTCATTTATGAGTTGCTCCGACTTGTAGAACTGTCTCAACACTCAAAGCTCACAAATTTGCTCATGAGAATTTGGTGCTAACAAGTACCATGAAGAAATTAGAAAATCAGTTCTTAAAGTTGTTGAAATTGTATTTCAATGTTCTATAATGCACAGATTGGAAAGAGATGCAGATAATATCAAGTTGATTCATAGACTGAGATAGTACACTTAATATAATGCAATGAAATTCTGAGTTATATTGCATACATTTTTTACACTACTGGAGATTTTTTTTAATAGTGAATCTTGGAGCAAAAAAAGAATTAAAACATACATTCTTTCAATCATTTCCATATTGAACTCGTCAGAGAAAATAAAACAATCACTGATATCATCTAGTGTATCATTGATCTAAGCTTTCCTAAGCCAGTTTTCAATTGGAAACCAAATATGAAGGCTTTGATAAAGGAATTTTTTTGTTTGTAGAGCATTTTGAATTTACAAATCTGTATACATTTCCCAGAAGCTACTACAACTTCTACACCAAGTTTGGGTGACTATTCTAACTAAGCCAAATCCTTGCTATAAGGTAGCTAGAGATTATTCCTTTAATAGAGAAGACGAATTTACCATTTTTCTATGTCCAATCCATCCACAAAGGATTACAACTAATGGTGACTTACATAATATTTTCTTATCTTTTCTTTTAGTCTGATTTTGAGCTAGGAGCCTAGGACTGTATTAGGATCCCATTATACCTTGTTGTATTTGTTGTAGAATATCTATGGATTTTTGTTTCAAATACATGGTTTAGATATATCAACTTTCTATATCCCTTGAGGAATTTCAAATTGATAGTGATCAATACTAGGACTCCAACATAAATAGAGTAGAGATCAAGCATGAGATATGGTTTCGTCAAATTATGATGTTTTATTGTTCCATGATTTCATGAGTTTTAGTTGATCACAAAGGATGATCTAGGTTGGCCCTATCAAGATTCATGAGCATAAAATTTATGTTTGGATCTTGCGTTTACACATTATAGCCAAATTCTTTATCTTATTTCTTCACACAAATATCGATGATCCATAGATGCTAACACTAAAGGATTTCAGACTCATGCAAACTACAAATATTGTTTTGTACAATTTCCTAATATCTATTAATATAGTGATTCACCTTGGAGTCAGGTTGTTATATGATGGAATGACTTTTGGCTACCATAGTTGAACTTAAGATGAGATTCGCCAACTAGACTGTAATTTTTCTCGGGTTGGAGAAGTTGTGAGACTCAAAAGAGAGGAGCCATTAGTGTTCGTAAGGGTAGAGAGGAGATGGTCGACCTCCAACAATAAGGAATCAAAATAAGATTCATTCCCAATATTATTGTTTCTTTAGGTATTGTGGTGGAATTGGTAATCCCATAGACGCCCCATGGTGTTGCAGTTATGGAAGATCACATGGTAGTATATTAGGAAACAACTATGGTAGTTCAAGAGCTTGTCATTTAAGTTCTAGGTGTTGTAAATTCAATTTTTTCTTGTTTATTATTTGTATGAGGTTTTTATTAAGTCATCCAACCTTAAAAAGTCAAACTTAAACCTCATCATCAAAGGGACCACATTAAATCATTAGAAAGTCGAAACTAGTGTTAAACTTTAAAAGCATATTGTGGGTGGATGGTAGGTGGTTTTGAGAAATGTTAATTTTCACCAACAATCCACTAAAAGCTTCAACATGTCTTTTAATAGTTTTGAAGTGTGGATTTGTCCACAGTAGAATCCTACCTATCTTTCACCCATAATTATTGAGAATTGTTGATCAAAGGGATGTGTGATAAATGGCTCAAAGCTATTGTGGGAAATCAGCCAACTATGTAGAACATCTTTGAACCAACAAAATTACACGTTGAATGAATTCACCCAAAACCATTTTTCTTGGAGGTTGAAGAGCATAGTATTATATTGAATGAGTGAGGGATTGAAGCATTGAATGACATATCAGTGAGTACATAGGCATGATTGGTTTGTTCTTAAAAGGATGCTTGTCAGAACCCGATAATTCTGAAAAATTTAAAAAATTTTATTCTTAACAATAAATGTTAATTTAGGTAGTATTTCTGATATTGTTTTTAATTTAAACAACTAACATAAACTGTTTAAAGACTCTGTTTTATTAAACTTTGATTTCGGTGATTGTAATTAATGATTGTTTTGTTTTGAACCGCAAGGGAAGAGCTAGTCGTAGTTGAATGGCTTACTTAGCTTACGAGCTAATGCATACGTCGTCTTCTGTTTCTCAGGTGCGCCATTGAAGTAAGGATCACTGTATGTTAAACTTGGTGAGCATCAATACTCCTTATACTTCAAAACTTAATGATCGTCATGATATTTCTTATTCAGCTAGTATCGTCAAGTGTTACGAAGATTTACATTGTCTCAGTTATAATTATGTTTTATGATTATTATGCTATGTTACTGTTGTAACTAAAATGAAACATTTGTGATATCAGAATTTCTGGCTGTAACAGTGTCTATGCATCATGTGACCTGTTGTCAACTTAATACCGGTGACTACTGTTTTGTTCATGCATTGATAATGCGAGTTGAGAAGGTGACGCCTCTAGCGTTGTTTCAATATGATCCTATGCGTCGAAGTCCAATGTCCACTTAGAGTTTAACTTATGTTACTTGACGGTGCCTTGATTTTAACTATCTTTACGATGTACACCTGTAGCTGAAGCTCTATTTCAACGTCTTAATAATAGAGGTTTATTTTTCATATTGTTACTGTTAACAATAGTATTAATAGCAATTCTGATGATAGTATCTAATGGCGATGTATTTATTGTCTTAAAGGCTTGGTAACATTTCAAGTATTAAATAACGAGGCATTTTCATTTGAAGGTTGACTACCTTGGTACTTATATGAACATAGAAATGTAATATGCATATGGCATTAATCTATGACTTGGTATTAATTTATATATATAATGATTGTACAATAATCATAATATTCCATACATTGGCAAACTTTATATTCTATATAGTGTTATGGTTGTATTTATCATATTAGACCATAGAGAAAACTCTAGGGTTGAAGTTGACCAACATCTTGTGTAAAGTGATATGCTAATGACATTAACCTATGCCCTGGTTTCATTGTATATGTGCATTAACTTGATTTTGTTAAAGTCCTAATGTCCTTCCCTTACCATGGATAAGATTTATAACTAAGTTATGTTAAAGTATTATCCACCCTATTAAGTTATGGAATAATTCCATATGTGATGTTGACTAACTCTTATTTCTATCATTGTAGTGATTATACATTCCCATTGCTTGGGATTCTCGACGATTCAAATGCAAGGCTATATGCCAATGATTATATATCATTTGTTATCTCATACGTTTGACTTATATATGACATGATTTGGAAAAGAATCGGTGTATAATTAATTGGTTGGCAATGGAACTATAGGTTCTCGACCCATGCTACGTTGATTTATTTGTGTGCTACGTGGTTGCATCTCTTCCATGCGATGGGCGATATATAAGCTGCTATTGAAACCCTACAGGTTATTGTAGTTGCCTTCGGGCTCGGGTCCTAAGGATGAAACCCTTCCCTGTCTGAGTTTTGTAATGAAAGCACTGAAACAATGTGCAGAGTGTGATGGTTATGGCCTTGAGGTTCCATTCGGCAATAGGGTATGTCCTCGGCTCTGGGGATAGCGTCTGCTATAGTTTTATTGCTTCGTGGTCTCGTTGCTCTTTATAAGTTTAAGACCCAGCTATCTACAGTTCGTCACTGTGCTGGTGTGGGTATGAGATAGGGTTTCAGTTATGTCTTTTAGGTTATGAGAGGGTTGATGCCATTGGGCTTTGAGTTTGCTTCTCGACTGATTCAGCTCCAGTTTGAGGTTTCTGTCTGCAAGGTTTGTCTGTCGTGGCCGTCATTGGAAGAGTTTGAGGGTGTTCCTTGCTCTTTCAACCGACGAGGGTGATGGGGTTTCAGTGTCTGCTCCCACCGGTGGCTTCCAGAATATCCACGGCTACATTGCTCAGGTAATAAATAACCATTTTCGCAATTTCTGTTTTGCAAGCAGTGTAGATATACAATTATTTAAAACTCTCGGCATAACAGTGTATTAACATCCTTCAGCATTGAATGTGCAGGTCACGCGGCTCTGAAGGTGTACAGGACTTGGTCACCCACGCAGGCTCCTCCGGGTAAGCCTGGTTATCCACGGCTGTCTCTTCCTTTGCTGGTTTTTAGTGGTTAGGGTTGTGTTTCAGGGACAACTCCTGTGTGTTGAGGTCATTATCGACCTGATGTTTGTAGGTGCGGTCATATGTTTGAAGTTGTTTTGTTTGAAATGAATTGGGGTTTGGAACCCTGTTAAGTTATGGAAAGCCATTCACGGCCAAGACTTATGAGGCCAGGGTTTCGGTTGTTGTACTTTGTAATGGCTGAGCATGGGGTTTTTAACCTCGCCATATGATATTTATACTTAATATATACCCTGGGCCTGGTATGGTCGTGTTTATGTTTTGATAATTTATTAGCATGTGTTTGGAATGTATGGATAGATGTAATCTTCAATGCGTGCAATGGATGATAACTCTGTTTATAAATGAAACCATAAGTTATCTCTCTGCGTTTTTATTCTATTGGAAAAGTTAAAATAGAACATGGGAAAGTTTAGCGACTGTGCCTGTAATAGTTATATTCATAGGGTTGTTCTGGCTAATTGGGGGTTTTGTTCTGTGTTCAATGCATAAGTGTGATATTGTTAACTCGGTGGTGACTGGTACGAGTTGTAACAATTTATTTTGAATCTATATAATTATTAAATAAAACTATGAATAGAATAATATATACATAGAAATATGTGTTAAGATGCTGTAGGTTCTGTCTGTCATAAAAAGCATTCTTTTCAATTGTTTTTCAGTCTGTCAAAGGAATAATATAAGGCTACGGCCGTGTAGGGTTTGTGGACTACCTAAAAAAAAACATTTGTACTGAATAAATATTATTACTGTGTAAACTTAAGATGGTTTGTAACAGCCAATGATGGTTGCGTTCGTCGACTGTTTCTCTGTTGTATTACTATGTTTGATTTGTTTAAAAATACTTCTGTTATTTCTATTAAAGTGACATGACTACTGTGTTCTAAAACTAGATAGAAGAAAAAATAATAATCTACAGTTATTGGTGTTTGTACTTGACTACTGTGTAAATGTTTAATATGATGTGGAAGCTGGTAACAATGAAATATTATCACAGTTGCCCCTTCAGTTAATCGATAGCTGTCAAACATGTTCTGAGTATAAACAATATATTAAATTGAGTTTTTGTTTATCTGTTAACTAGATATAAGAATGACCTAAAACTAAAGTTGACTGAAATATGCTATACATATATATATATGCAGGTATATTACTGGAATATCTATTGTTTAACATTTCTGTCTATTATTTAACAAATCACAGAATTTCTAGAATATGCATAAACATGGTATTGCTAACTGTAACAGTAACAACTAGGTTCTGTATAAGATAAATACTCCATTTAAATACAAATAGAAATTTTCTACAACATCTGCATTCTGAAATTTATGCTAAAGAAAGTACAGAGACTGATTTACTGAAGTTGGAAACAGTCAAAACATAGCTGTGCTAGAATATCTCATATGAATCTAAATTAAATCAACAACAGGAAGAGTGACAGAACCTGTAGCTAAGGTAGACAATAACAGCAATGGGAGGCTGTTCCTCCCTACCAATTCCTGGAGAGTGCCCAGACAGCACTTCTCAGGACCCCCGAGCTTGCTCTGGTCTAACTGGCTGGAATCTAAGTACGGCCAATAATTCCCTCAGCCCAAACAGCTATATTGGAACCAAGTTACTGCAACTTCCTGCTTCAAAACACTTCCTTACTGTTTTCCCACTTCCTCAATGGGACTCCTGAATAGCATTCACATGAATGTATTCTCCCTCTAGAACAATTGCTGAACCCCCAGCTCAGTTCATTGAGTAGTATTTAAAAGATTGCCTAGGTCTTAGTTGGGCTAACTGTCATTAATGAGCCACCTGCTCAGATTCCACTTTCTTGGGGAATCATGACCCCAAAATATAGGGAAGTTGCCACCTGCAACTCAGGAAGTGTTTGAGGATGCTGCCACTTGTCTTTTGTCCTTCCACGTAATTCCATCCACCAGTTAGACCAGTAACCTCTTTTAACAGCTCTCCCATGCTGTTGTCTCCATAATTTATTTATTAATAATAATTATTCAGATTTTACATTCCATTTCTAGAGACTCTGCTGAGTCATCCCTTCCTACTTAGCATTTAATTTAACATAATGTTCTCAGGAATATTAAAAATAATTACATTATTTTAATAAAATTGGGGTATGTGACATACACACCCCCTTAAAATGTAACATCGTCCTCGATGTTACTTATTCTTCTTCTTCAGCTACCTGCTGGAATAGATGGGGATATGCTTCCCGCATCTTACTTTCCAGTTCCCAGGTAGATTCTTCAGGACTAAGGTGCTTCCATTGCACCTTCACTTGTCCAATTATCCGGTTTCGTAGAGTAATTTCCCTCCTCCCGAGGATACAATCCGGTTCTACCAGAACTTCCCCTTCTGGTTCTACCTGTACAATGTTCCAATCAATAACATGAGTAGCATCATGAATATACTTTTTCAAAACAGAGATATGAAAAACATTGTGTACTTTTAAATTTGGCGGTAATGCTAACTGATAAGCAACTTGACCAATTCTGGCTAAAATTTCAAATGGACCACAGTAACGTGGTGCTAATTTTGCACAACTTCCTAATCTTAGGGAGCTTTTCTTTGGTCTTACCTTGATGAACACATGTTCACCTACCTGGAACTCTTTAGGAGTTCTTTTCAAATCTGCTTGACTCTTTTGCCGATCCTGGGCAATCTTCAAGTTTTCCTGCACTTGTTTCACAATCTGTTCCATTTCTTTCAATAAATCAGGTCCTAACACTAATCTATCTACTGGATTACTCCAAGAGATAGGAGTGTTGCATTTTCGTCCATACAAAACCTCAAATGGACTAAACTTAGCTGATGATTGATAGCTGTTATTGTATGCAAATTCAGCTAAGTGTAAATAATCCTCCCACTTACCTGGTTGATCTTTAACATACATCCTTAACAGATCTTCTAATATTTGATTAACTCTTTCCGTTTGTCCGTCAGTCTGAGGATGGAAAGAGGTGCTGAAATTTAAAGTGGTGTTTAATCCTTTGAACAAGGACCTCCAAAAATTTCCTGTAAATTTAGGATCTCTGTCTGATATAATAACCTTTGGAATACCGTGTAACCGAAAAATCTGTTTTAGAAAGATATCTGCTATGTTTGCAGCCTTGTATGTGGTTTTAACAGGAATAAAATGTGCTGATTTACTTAATTTGTCTACCACTACCATAATTGAATCATTCTGATGTTGGTTTTTGGGTAAACCCGTAATGAAATCCAGGCTAATTATTTCCCATTTCCAGCTAGGAATAGGTAAAGGTTGCAGCAATCCAGCTGGATGTTGATGTTCTGTTTTTACTTGTTGGCAGTCCAAACATTTCGCTAAATATTCAGCAGTTTCAGATTTCATGTTAGGCCAAAAATATTCTTTTCTCAACATAGTGATAGTCTTTTGATAGCCAGGGTGCCCGGAGTAAGGGGTTTTATGTATTTCGTCTAAAATTAACAGCTTAACTGTAGGTGCATTAGGGATATACAGCCTGTCTTTAAACAGCAAAAATCCGTTTTCGTTTAAACTATACCCTTTTAGCAAACTTTCTGTGGGCTGTTCTTGGGCTGTAATTTGTAAATGTTGATAATTTTCGTCTAATTTTATCCCTTCAGCCAGCTGTTCATTTAAATCAGAGGTGTAAGTGCTGCTAGCTGATATAAAATTCAGTTTTGCATTCCTACTCAAGGCATCAGCCACCTTATTCTCCTTCCCTTTTATGTGTTGGATTTCAAAATCGTATTCACTTAGGAATGCCAGCCACCTGGCTTGTCTTGCATTTAGATTTGGCTGGTCTAAAAGGTATTTCAGACCTTTATTATCTGTTAGTAAGGTAAATTTTCTGCCTATTAAGTGGTGTCGCCACATCTTTAAAGCATGAATTACAGCAGCTAATTCTAGGTCATAAGTGGCATAATTCTTTTCATGGATTTTCAGCTTCCTAGATTCGTAAGCAATGACATGTCCTTCTTGAGTCAGCACTCCGCCTAAGCCATCATTACAAGCGTCGGTACAAACTATGAAATCTTTATTTGGGTCCGCTATTCTAAGAATAGGTGCAGTTGTCAATAAAGTCTTAAGTTTCTTGAAACTTTCTTCACATTTCGCATTCCAATCAAACTTCTTGCCTTTCTTCTGCAAAGAAGTGATTGGGTTGGCTATTTTTGAAAAGCCTTCAATAAACCTCCGGTAGTAACCGGTAATTCCCATGAAAGATCTAACGTCCGTCACATCTTTAGGTACTGGCCATTCTTCAATCGCCCGAATCTTTTCGGGATCCACTGAAATCCCTTCCTTAGTGACTACATGTCCTAAGTACTGGATTTCATCTTTGAAGAAGTCACATTTGCTAAATTTCGCAAAAAGTTGTTGTTCTCTTAGTTCTTGTAAAACGATACGTAAGTGTTCCTTGTGCTCCTCCTCGCTCTTAGAATAGACTAAAATGTCGTCGATAAATACAACCACAAATTTATCTAAGTACTTGTGCATTATGTTGTTCATTAAGCACATGAAAACCGCTGGGGCATTAGTAAGTCCAAATGGCATTACGACAAATTCGTAATGTCCATACCTGGTTCTAAAGGCTGTTTTGAAAATGTCTTCTTCTTTAATTCTTACCTGATGATAACCCGATCTTAGATCAATCTTAGAGAATACCGTAGCGCCACGTAGTTGATCAAACAGATCATCAATACGAGGTAACGGATACCTGTTTTTGATCGTCATCTTGTTTAGTTGACGATAATCTATGCAAAGTCGCATAGTTCCGTCCTTCTTCTTAACGAAAATCACTGGTGCTCCCCAAGGGGATACACTGGGTCGGATATAGTTCTTATCTATTAACTCCTTCAACTGAGTTTTCAACTCGTTAAGCTCCAAGATATTCATACGATACGGGGCTTTTGAACTGGGAACAGCACCTGGTACCAGCTCAATGGTAAAGTCAAGCTCTCTCTTGGGAGGCAATTCTAGAATTTCCTCAGGAAAAACGTCAATAAATTCATTGACGACAGGAATGTTCTCTACTGTTTTCTGGTTGTTTTCAAATTTATTTGTCTCGTCTGTAATAGTTACAGCATAGGTCTTGCATCCTTTCCTGACTGCTCTTTTAAGTTGTAATGCAGAAATTTGCCTAACTACTGTTTTCCTAGGAATACCCCTGACAGTTACAGGCTGTCCACTACTGTTTATACACCTAAAAGTTTTGTCAAAACAGTTTAAAACGACCCTATGTTGTTCCAACCAGTCCATTCCGATAAGTATGTCATATGAGCCAAGTGGTAAAACGTTCAGTTTAACTGTAGTTCTAAAATCAGTCATGTTTAAGATGCATTCTTTTACATAGCAGTTTACTTTCTTCTTAGCCCCAGTAGCTAATTGTACAGACCAAGAATTATCAAACCTTTCAACAGTCAAATTACATTTTTCTACCAGCTGAGGTGAAATATAACTAAGACTAGCACCGGGATCTATTAATATAGTAACTGGGGTTTTGTTAATCATACCTCCTACTTCCACCATGGAAGTTTGGTAGTCAGCCTGGCGGTTTTCCAACGCTGCATTGATTCGGGGCATAGTTCCTGCAAAATCTCCAACTGTCATTTCGTCTTGAACAGTATGAATATTGCTGACTTGTTTCTTTCTGTTTGGGCAGACTGAAGCATAATGTGGCCCATTACATTCCCAGCACTTGACAGGTTCTTTTCGCTCAAAATTTTTGATGTAGTTTCCATGGTTATTAGGAGTCTCTTTGCTGTTTTTGTAATTGTTTGAATGGCTGACAGCTCCATTTTTGTTTCCTTGGAAACTTTTACTATTAAAGTGGTTCCCGTTTTTGCCATTCTTGAAATTTTTATGGGGAACAAATTCCTTTTTCTTGTACTCGATCAGATTGTTGTTCTTTTTGGCTTTCCAACCGGCTATCCCTTCTTTCTTTTTATTCTGTTCGTAACAGAAGTTTGCCTTGCGCATAGCTTCTTCCAGTGTTTTGGGGTTGTCATATTCAATTCTGTCCTTGATATGATAAGGCAGGCAACTAAGAAACCGCTGTATTTTTGGTTTCTCTTCGACAAAATATGGTACATAACGCAACATACTTAAAAATTTACTGTTTAAGTCCTTCATCGTCATAGATCCGAGTTTTAGTTCATAAAATTCTTTAGCCCTTTCTTCATAATACTGCTCGGACAGGAATTTCTTCTTGAAATACCTTTTAAAGGTACTCCAATTAACTTCTCTTTCTTTGATCCCTTTGACCCTTTTCAGGTCTTGCCACCATATGTCCGCCTTTCCCGAGAGGTTGTAGATGGCCATTCTTGCCTTTAGCTGATTTGAGTAGTTATAGATCTGAAAATATTTTCTCATCCCGGATAACCAAGATTCTGCCTCTTCTCCAGTTTCAGTTTCTCCATTGAAAGTTGGGGGCTTTATCTTCTTAAACTCCCCGGAAATCTCTTCATAAGGCCTGTACTTTTTCCTTCGGTTGTGCATCTCAGCTTCACTGCTGTCACTGCTAGTGTGATAACTGGGTTGTCCTTTTCTTTCTTCAGATGAGGAACTGCTATCAGATTTAGTTGGTTTTGTCCTTTTTGACCCTCTTGGATGATTAACTTCTTCTGAGTCAGCTGGTTTGCTCCTTCCGTCAGTTTGAAATTTTTCTATCAATAGCTGATTTAGCTGTTCCTGGGTCTTTAGAATTCTTTCATTATCCTTCTTAACCGTTTCCATTTCTGTCTTTAATCCTCTTATAGTCTGCATCAGCTCAGTGGTGTGAGCAATTTCTTCTTCTGCCTCTAGTTCTTTTGACATCTGTCTTGTCCCAGCATTGGGAGATTCCTCCTCAGCATATTCTCCCAGTTTTTCCATATCTGTCTGAAAAATTCAGAAAAGAGAATTTTTCTGTACTGTACATTAAACCGAAATATATGTTAGTATTTTATAAATAAAACAAAATCTTCTTTTATGATCGCTGTTTACGGAAGTTTAGTGGAGTCACATCCAGGCCTAGTGTCTGAACCTTGGCTCTGACACCACATGTCAGAACCCGATAATTCTGAAAAATTTAAAAATTTTTATTCTTAACAATAAATGTTAATTTAGGTAGTATTTCTGATATTGTTTTTAATTTAAACAACTAACATAAACTGTTTAAAGACTCTGTTTTATTAAACTTTGATTTCGGTGATTGTAATTAATGATTGTTTTGTTTTGAACCGCAAGGGAAGAGCTAGTCGTAGTTGAATGGCTTACTTAGCTTACGAGCTAATGCATACGTCGTCTTCTGTTTCTCAGGTGCGCCATTGAAGTAAGGATCACTGTATGTTAAACTTGGTGAGCATCAATACTCCTTATACTTCAAAACTTAATGATCGTCATGATATTTCTTATTCAGCTAGTATCGTCAAGTGTTACGAAGATTTACATTGTCTCAGTTATAATTATGTTTTATGATTATTATGCTATGTTACTGTTGTAACTAAAATGAAACATTTGTGATATCAGAATTTCTGGCTGTAACAGTGTCTATGCATCATGTGACCTGTTGTCAACTTAATACCGGTGACTACTGTTTTGTTCATGCATTGATAATGCGAGTTGAGAAGGTGACGCCTCTAGCGTTGTTTCAATATGATCCTATGCGTCGAAGTCCAATGTCCACTTAGAGTTTAACTTATGTTACTTGACGGTGCCTTGATTTTAACTATCTTTACGATGTACACCTGTAGCTGAAGCTCTATTTCAACGTCTTAATAATAGAGGTTTATTTTTCATATTGTTACTGTTAACAATAGTATTAATAGCAATTCTGATGATAGTATCTAATGGCGATGTATTTATTGTCTTAAAGGCTTGGTAACATTTCAAGTATTAAATAACGAGGCATTTTCATTTGAAGGTTGACTACCTTGGTACTTATATGAACATAGAAATGTAATATGCATATGGCATTAATCTATGACTTGGTATTAATTTATATATATAATGATTGTACAATAATCATAATATTCCATACATTGGCAAACTTTATATTCTATATAGTGTTATGGTTGTATTTATCATATTAGACCATAGAGAAAACTCTAGGGTTGAAGTTGACCAACATCTTGTGTAAAGTGATATGCTAATGACATTAACCTATGCCCTGGTTTCATTGTATATGTGCATTAAATTGATTTTGTTAAAGTCCTAATGTCCTTCCCTTACCATGGATAAGATTTATAACTAAGTTATGTTAAAGTATTATCCACCCTATTAAGTTATGGAATAATTCCATATGTGATGTTGACTAACTCTTATTTCTATCATTGTAGTGATTATACATTCCCATTGCTTGGGATTCTCGACGATTCAAATGCAAGGCTATATGCCAATGATTATATATCATTTGTTATCTCATACGTTTGACTTATATATGACATGATTTGGAAAAGAATCGGTGTATAATTAATTGGTTGGCAATGGAACTATAGGTTCTCGACCCATGCTACGTTGATTTATTTGTGTGCTACGTGGTTGCATCTCTTCCATGCGATGGGCGATATATAAGCTGCTATTGAAACCCTACAGGTTATTGTAGTTGCCTTCGGGCTCGGGTCCTAAGGATGAAACCCTTCCCTGTCTGAGTTTTGTAATGAAAGCACTGAAACAATGTGCAGAGTGTGATGGTTATGGCCTTGAGGTTCCATTCGGCAATAGGGTATGTCCTCGGCTCTGGGGATAGCGTCTGCTATAGTTTTATTGCTTCGTGGTCTCGTTGCTCTTTATAAGTTTAAGACCCAGCTATCTACAGTTCGTCACTGTGCTGGTGTGGGTATGAGATAGGGTTTCAGTTATGTCTTTTAGGTTATGAGAGGGTTGATGCCATTGGGCTTTGAGTTTGCTTCTCGACTGATTCAGCTCCAGTTTGAGGTTTCTGTCTGCAAGGTTTGTCTGTCGTGGCCGTCATTGGAAGAGTTTGAGGGTGTTCCTTGCTCTTTCAACCGACGAGGGTGATGGGGTTTCAGTGTCTGCTCCCACCGGTGGCTTCCAGAATATCCACGGCTACATTGCTCAGGTAATAAATAACCATTTTCGCAATTTCTGTTTTGCAAGCAGTGTAGATATACAATTATTTAAAACTCTCGGCATAACAGTGTATTAACATCCTTCAGCATTGAATGTGCAGGTCACGCGGCTCTGAAGGTGTACAGGACTTGGTCACCCACGCAGGCTCCTCCGGGTAAGCCTGGTTATCCACGGCTGTCTCTTCCTTTGCTGGTTTTTAGTGGTTAGGGTTGTGTTTCAGGGACAACTCCTGTGTGTTGAGGTCATTATCGACCTGATGTTTGTAGGTGCGGTCATATGTTTGAAGTTGTTTTGTTTGAAATGAATTGGGGTTTGGAACCCTGTTAAGTTATGGAAAGCCATTCACGGCCAAGACTTATGAGGCCAGGGTTTCGGTTGTTGTACTTTGTAATGGCTGAGCATGGGGTTTTTAACCTCGCCATATGATATTTATACTTAATATATACCCTGGGCCTGGTATGGTCGTGTTTATGTTTTGATAATTTATTAGCATGTGTTTGGAATGTATGGATAGATGTAATCTTCAATGCGTGCAATGGATGATAACTCTGTTTATAAATGAAACCATAAGTTATCTCTCTGCGTTTTTATTCTATTGGAAAAGTTAAAATAGAACATGGGAAAGTTTAGCGACTGTGCCTGTAATAGTTATATTCATAGGGTTGTTCTGGCTAATTGGGGGTTTTGTTCTGTGTTCAATGCATAAGTGTGATATTGTTAACTCGGTGGTGACTGGTACGAGTTGTAACAATTTATTTTGAATCTATATAATTATTAAATAAAACTATGAATAGAATAATATATACATAGAAATATGTGTTAAGATGCTGTAGGTTCTGTCTGTCATAAAAAGCATTCTTTTCAATTGTTTTTCAGTCTGTCAAAGGAATAATATAAGGCTACGGCCGTGTAGGGTTTGTGGACTACCTAAAAAAAAACATTTGTACTGAATAAATATTATTACTGTGTAAACTTAAGATGGTTTGTAACAGCCAATGATGGTTGCGTTCGTCGACTGTTTCTCTGTTGTATTACTATGTTTGATTTGTTTAAAAATACTTCTGTTATTTCTATTAAAGTGACATGACTACTGTGTTCTAAAACTAGATAGAAGAAAAAATAATAATCTACAGTTATTGGTGTTTGTACTTGACTACTGTGTAAATGTTTAATATGATGTGGAAGCTGGTAACAATGAAATATTATCACAGTTGCCCCTTCAGTTAATCGATAGCTGTCAAACATGTTCTGAGTATAAACAATATATTAAATTGAGTTTTTGTTTATCTGTTAACTAGATATAAGAATGACCTAAAACTAAAGTTGACTGAAATATGCTATACATATATATATATGCAGGTATATTACTGGAATATCTATTGTTTAACATTTCTGTCTATTATTTAACAAATCACAGAATTTCTAGAATATGCATAAACATGGTATTGCTAACTGTAACAGTAACAACTAGGTTCTGTATAAGATAAATACTCCATTTAAATACAAATAGAAATTTTCTACAACATCTGCATTCTGAAATTTATGCTAAAGAAAGTACAGAGACTGATTTACTGAAGTTGGAAACAGTCAAAACATAGCTGTGCTAGAATATCTCATATGAATCTAAATTAAATCAACAACAGGAAGAGTGACAGAACCTGTAGCTAAGGTAGACAATAACAGCAATGGGAGGCTGTTCCTCCCTACCAATTCCTGGAGAGTGCCCAGACAGCACTTCTCAGGACCCCCGAGCTTGCTCTGGTCTAACTGGCTGGAATCTAAGTACGGCCAATAATTCCCTCAGCCCAAACAGCTATATTGGAACCAAGTTACTGCAACTTCCTGCTTCAAAACACTTCCTTACTGTTTTCCCACTTCCTCAATGGGACTCCTGAATAGCATTCACATGAATGTATTCTCCCTCTAGAACAATTGCTGAACCCCCAGCTCAGTTCATTGAGTAGTATTTAAAAGATTGCCTAGGTCTTAGTTGGGCTAACTGTCATTAATGAGCCACCTGCTCAGATTCCACTTTCTTGGGGAATCATGACCCCAAAATATAGGGAAGTTGCCACCTGCAACTCAGGAAGTGTTTGAGGATGCTGCCACTTGTCTTTTGTCCTTCCACCTAATTCCATCCACCAGTTAGACCAGTAACCTCTTTTAACAGCTCTCCCATGCTGTTGTCTCCATAATTTATTTATTAATAATAATTATTCAGATTTTACATTCCATTTCTGGAGACTCTGCTGAGTCATCCCTTCCTACTTAGCATTTAATTTAACATAATGTTCTCAGGAATATTAAAAATAATTACATTATTTTAATAAAATTGGGGTATGTGACAATGCTCAAGTCTGATACATGGATAATTCTACATTCAAAGTGTTGAAAGTGTTAGTGATTGTTAAAGAGGTGTAGTATGGTAGGTGGTATGACAACTAGTATTATAGCAAAGAGAATAGTTTACCATGATGATTGCCAACTTCACATTAATTGTCCTTTTTCGTATAAACATGGTTGGTTGTTGTTGATGTAGAGTGAAATTGTTTCTTGTAAAGTGCAGGGTGGTATATACATTGCAAATATATTGGAGTTCCCAAGATAAATTATCAGTGTTAGAGTTGCAATAAGAGTTGGAAAAAATTGAAACTAGAATGATGGATCTAAAGGCCAATAACCAAGTGTGTTGGATAACTCAAATTCTACTACTTCTCTATTGCATTTGTTTTGTAGGGGTTGAATGTGTCAATATAATACCATAGAGGGTCCATAGCCTATTGGCAATCAAATCAGACCTTATAGACAGTTCAGTTCATCTCTAAGTTGGTTCCTTACTTGAGCAGAGTGCATAACCAACCCTTCCTTATTTCCTTGCCCCCTTAAAACTTGAGTAGAGCTATTTTTTTATTTCCCTACTTGAGAATAACATATGGCTGCCTTAACTTAGCTCTTTGAGGGGGGGAAGAAATAAAGGGTGGCTAAGGGTCTTCTCTAAGGTAATAACCTGAGCATAGCTCTTTGCCTAGTATCATATAGGCTATTTAATAATTACATATATAAAACTATTTAGATTGGAAATAAAGTGATGGAACCATGCATATGTATCCTTGTTCATAGACTATAATTACATTTAACAAATAAATCTAGAGTAGTTTCTTTGGATCTCTCAATAAAAATCCTCATAGGAAAAACATCACTAGTAGTTGAGTTTCTTAACCACCTTGTTAGCTAAAGATATTATCCCAAAGTAGCTTTATAGGATAATCATTGAACCTAAATAAATTGTTGTTGTACAACAATAATCTTATTGGATTCATCCTAGGAAATTTAAATAATATCACATGAATGCAAGGATTACATTTGTTAAGTAACATGCTAACTAGATTGATTCCTAAAGGGTTTTTGATGCTTAGAATCATGATAGTTATGCAAATATTTCTTAATAAGCTCAATGGATACACCCGAGGGAATTGGTGACCTGCCTAGATTGAATAAATTTGCTTTACGGAGCAATTCCTTCATAGGAAGCCTTCCTCAGAGTTGGGGAGAAATTATAGGCTAGAATGGTTGGATGCATCTTTCAATAAATTAACAAGATCAATCCCTATTGACATGTGTAATGACATCAAGTTAACCGTACTTATTCTCTTTTCCAACTAGTTCACTGGTGAAACACCCTATAGTCTTACAAATTGCCCCACTTTGAATAGAACCTACATTCAACGAAACAATCTTAGTGGCTCCATTCCTTTCAGATTTGGAAAGCTTAAAATTTTATCCTATGTAGACCTATCAAGGAATAATTTCAATGGTCATTTTCCTTATGATCTCTACAATGCACCTAGATTGGAGCACCTCAATGTTTCTTATAATCCCCTTGAAGGCAATCTTTGTCAAATATCTACAAATATTTTACACATTTTTTGTAAATTTATTAGGAAAGCTTCCTTCCTTTCAAAATTGCAATTCTAAATACAATGATAGGGAAATAGGATTTATAGTAGCATCCCCCAAAACATTTGCCAAATGCCAAAATCTCTTGTACATTGAATTGATCCAAAATGAGCTGATTGGAGTGAGAACCCTTGCTCCTCCTCGTTTGTGTACAAAACACTAGTTAGGAGTATGGACAATTAGCGTCTTTCTATTTTCTTATCTTAACATGTATTAGAAATTTCCAGGAATCAATTGGTCGTAGAACTAAATGGGAGTTGTATTTTTGGCAGAAATTTTCACTTGTGGCTGCTAACACTGTACACTGATACCATGGTTCACCTTTTCTACTTGCATTCCTTGGGCTATTAATAGTCTATTAGAATGAGGGACAAGCAACGATGTATTTTTGTGTTCATAGACCTTTTTTTAGACAAGTAAAGTTGACAATGTTTTCTATGGGATCAAGATATGCATCATTGTTTTGGTGCTTTGGAAAATAAACTTTAGTGTGCAATAATTTAGCTTCCCATTTGATTTGATTTATTTTATCCTAATGAGGATGAGGCAAAGATTTGTCATATATACTAGGCCTTAGTTGGTTTGGTAAAATGCTACTTGCAATACTCTAGGAGAATTATGCTAGGAAATGGCCTTCAGTCCTGGGTAGGAAATTGCATGTCGCATGCCAAAGAATTATTAAAACTATGCATTGAGAATATGTGATGAGATTCAACAAATTGTTTTTTATGTCGATTTTGATAGAACATATAGAAAGATTCAAAAGGAGGTCTGGAAGGAACATATAACATGAAACATGTATAATTTAGTCATTCGTAAAGAGAAAGAAAACACTAGACAATTAAAATAAAAGGTAATAGATCCTTAGCAGTGTTCATTATCATCCATGGAAATTGCTAGGGAAATGAGAAAAATTGATGTCTAATAAAATTCATTTAGTGATGCAAGGAAAGGGATGGTTAGCATGATGATAATAGAACCTAGAATAGAAAAACTGCTAGTGCTGAAGAAAAGTTGATATTAAATTGAAGGTGAAAATGTATTGAATGCAACATATATTGGAATTAGACCTTTTAAACTATAAGTTGATGAGTGCGTTGAAAATGAACTGCTTTTGTTATAAAAGCAAGAATTTACATATACAACATATCCTATTTTCTCACCAAGACCTTTGCACTTTCACTAAATGAGCATATAAATACAAATGGACATCGTGATTTCCATACTAATTAAAATTCCTTCAGTTTTGGAAATACAAGTTTCACATAGAACATTATTCATTCAACAAACCTATGCACTTTCACTAAATGAGCACATAAACAAAAATGGATAGATCATGGGATCCATACTGATTACATTTACAAGGGCTCTCCTCCAGAGGCAAAAGCCAATAATGTTCTAAAAAGTCATTTGAAGAGCTAGTGAATCTCTTTCCATAGTTGAGAAAAACTTCACCAAAAAAGCAAAAAAAAAATAGCCAATCCTTAGTGTCCTCAATTCAAGCACCCTTTCTCCTTGTTTGTGTACAAATTTTGGAGTATGTACTATTAGCTCCCTTCTAGTTTTATTGTCTTATCATGTATTGGAAATTTCTAGAATTTAGTCAGCAGGAGAACTAGATGGGGACATTTTTTTGGTAGAATTTATTGCACTATGGCTACTAGTACTGTACATAGATACCATGCTTCACCTTTACCACTTGAATTCCTTGGGCTGTTAACAATATAGTATACAAATGAAACAAACAAAGGAATTCTTTGCAGGTTTTTTTGGTGTTTATAAAGGTTTTGTCATACTAATAAAGGTGAAGGTGTTTTTTATGGTCCCAAGATAGACATCACTGTTTTGATGTTTTGAAAATGAAACTTTAGTGTGCAATAATTCCACTTCAATTGTCAACTTCCCATTTGGTTTGATTTATTTTACTTTAATGAGGATGAGGAAAACACTTGTCATGATACATTGGGACATAATTAGTTCTATAAAATGCTACTTGCAATGCTCCAAGGGAATTGTGCAAGGAATTGGCCCTTTTTGTTTAGTCTTCGATAGGGAATTGTATTCTTTATGCCAAAGAAGTATTTAGACTATGCATTGAGAATATTTGATGACATTCATCAAGTTACTTTTTATATTGATGTTGATACAACAAATGGAAAGATTGAAAAGGAGGTGTATAAGGAACAGATAGCATGACACAACTGTATTTTAGTTATTGGTAAAGAGGAATCAAGCATTGGACGTAATTGAAAGAAAAGGTAATAGATCCTCTATGGTGTTTATTATCAACCATTTTCAATTTGTTATAAAACATAATGGAACTTTGAAATGATGCCCCTTTATTACTATTATGAATGTTGAGAATATCTTGCTACCATTATGTGCTTGAAATAGGTGATCCACCCTTCCTGTGACTCCATACCAAGGAGTGAGTCCAACCTCTTCCTAGCTAGAGTGAACAAAGAACTTCCCCTTATCTCCAATCTCAAATCTAATAAAACATTGTTGCAGCCTTGGGTAACATTATTACTTGTTGATTATTCATATTTCTAAGTTTTGAATTTAATTTTAATAACTAGGCTTTCAAATCTCATTGACCCCTTTTCTATTGCAACAATAAACTCTCTAGAATTTGATTTTTGAGAGTGACTATAAATTTCTTAGAAATCAGACTTGCATTTTTTGTGAAGTACCCTCTTAATCAACTCTATATCATGCTTTTGTGCATGGATAAAATCTATGACAACAATCAATAACATCCATCGCTATAGTTTTTAGTTTTTCAGATGTAGTTTGAACCAATATAAATAAATGCCTCTCTGTATGATCTGATTCTATACCCAACTAGAGGCCATTTTTATCAACACTTGGTTGGAATGCTTGATGTTTGATCCTCCACTACCTTCATCTGTGTAAAAAAATTAGGAATTGACATGATTTTATAATTATTCCAATGTCTGTGATTGTTGGAGACATGAGTCGGCCTTTTTGGACTGCGCATACCTTTGGCTTTAAATGCAATATGGAACTTATGTGATGATGAATTCGAAAAGTGGATAAGCATTGGCATGGTCTTAAACATTTATCTCAGTATTGCAAACTACAGGATGTAAGCGTAAATGATGGAGTTATCACCTAGGATTACAAAGGTCTAATCTAGGTATTAACACAGTCCTAGGTGTTAACAAAATCCCTCTCCCCTATTGCTTTAAAGGGTGCTAGATCAATGGAAGAGCACCTGCTTTATGAGTAGGATGTTGGTGGTTCGATTCCTCCATGCCCTATCCAAATTAACATGATGTTGTACTTTATTTTCAAGAAGATGATCTTTAGGTTAATTTATTATAGTGGCAATCCATTGACTTTTATACCTTGTTTCTAGGGAGAAAAAATGTCTTAGTCTTGGGAGAGAGAGATTTGCATAGATTTTCATTTTATATGTCTCTAGAGATATTTTTTTAGTATTTGAAGTTTGACGAACAAGTTCTAAAATTTATAAATCTTAAATTCAAAATGCTCCACCATATTTAATTGAAGTAGGATTGGTGTAACCTCTTGTCATTATCATGTCACAATGTTCACACAACAGTTGGTATGGCAATGATGCCAAGCCTATGATTGCCATTGCTTCTTCATCGACATGGCTAGAATTATAACAATAGTAAAAAGGTGGTGACTTCTATTATCAATTACAACCGCATTTGGAACAATCATCTTTCTTCTAATGATGTCTATAATATCCCGTTAATGAGGGCAAGGTGAATTATGTAATTGGAGAAAATAATGATTGTATAGGAAGATGTGAATAACAACTTGCATTATCTTTTCTTATCAAGGTGTGCAATTGCTTCAACTTATTCATGATGTTCAACCTATGATTCTACGTGATCTAAGTATTTTTTTGAATTTGACTACGTTTCAACAAAATCCAGGCTTCTTTGTTCTATTTGGTTGGATGCATAGATTCCATCCCTTTGTGATGTAAAGTTGATCCAACTCACCTATCTGCTTGGGAATTTTCCCTCTAAAAATTGCCTCTATTTGCAGAACAATATATGATGCATTGTTGCTTAGTTTCTACTATTTTCTTGGGCATTTTCTCTCCAAAATGCCCCTTTATATCTGTGGATCAAACCTTCATTAACGGCAACCTAACCATGATAATAGCCTATTTATTCCAATAGGAGCTTGCTACACTCGAAGCTCAAAACTGAGACAAAAAGGAAAGCACAAAGCTCTACACTGTCTTTTTTATTATTCTTAAACTACTTTAATTTGTTTAAATTCATCAGTTTTAAAAATAAACGAGTTTTAAAATCACTTTCACAAACCCTTTTTCTTATAATTTTAGAAGTACAAAAGCCATGAATTAACTATAAACTATCATTGAGAATCTCTTAAAATTAACTATAAAAGTAATTCAAATTATGTGTATACCAAAGTTCTATGAAAATTTTGCATATTACTTTAGTTTTTGGATCCATAGTAGTTGTTCTTAATTTTGTTGTTAAAAAAATTGGTAAACTCTATTTCAGAGTCATTAGGTATTTCAAGATTATTGTATTTGATATATTTAACTTTAATGAATCATTTTCATTTCATCGATAGTTATTGGATTTTGCAACAAAAATATGGACATCTACAACCTATAATTCATTCCACTGTAGAAGTTGGGTTTTCTAGGTTTAATGGGTAAATTAAAGATTTACAAAAAACTCAATGTTAACGAAACCTTCGTAATAAAATTTTTTCTATTTGTGTTATCTTATTTTCCTATATAACATAATTTAATAGTATATATATTTCTACTACTTTGGTCACCTCGAATATAGATAGAGAACCTCTTTCAATAAAGCATGTGATTATGTGTTCAACTTCATTGGATTAATCCTAAATAATAAATTTCAATGTCTCAATGATCAAATTTAACAAATTAGGGATATTTATAGATTCATCATGATTTATGGCCTACCCATCTAGGTCTAATTGAGATGTAGTTTTTCGTGAGTTTTTCCTTTTGAATGCTTGAATACCAAAGTTTAACTTCAAGTAATAAAACATATTAATTGAGGAAATAGTTCCCTGGATTAATTTTTCCAAACTTAATGGAATAGTTCTTTGAGTTAATTTTTCTAGATTTAATGGAATATATTATTTAAAGATTTACAAAAAACTCAATGTTGATGAAGTCCTCGTAATATACCCATCTTAAACCATATACAGTGGATCAAAGTTCTAAATTCTAGTTCTAATAGACCCATCTTAAACCTATATCTATCAAGTACTAGAAGGGATCCAATTTCTTGATGTGTAATTAAAAAAAAAAAACTTAAACTCAAGAAATTTGATTTCTCTTGGTTGATAGATCTGAGTTTAAGTTTTTATTTATTTTTATTTTTATTGATGAACATCAACTATTTTAATTACTTTTAATAATTTCCATATTTTATATTTTGCGTTATGTTACATACATTACCTTACATGAAAAAATATCCCCCATATTGGGTTGTAGAGCACCTCACTCCTCTTACTGCAATAATGTAATGAAACCAAGTATAAGGAGTTACTCATTTTGAAAAAAATCAATCTAGTTAAAGTTCTAAATTCTAGATCCACTATATTATTCTATTATTCTATTTTTAATGAAATGTGTGTTATTACCTTTTTCTTGAGCTTCCATGTAGTCTTCAAGAAAATCATTCAACAAGAAAGTTGACCAATTAATTTTAGCACCTTCTACACATTTCTCTGCAGCTACGATGATTGCTGCTAATACTTGATCTTGGTGTCCCTTTAGAAATAACTTGCAAGCAAGTAGTTTAACAATGAATTTCATAGCTGGGCTGTTGATCCGAGCAATAACAAAACCTCTACTTCCCCTTTGAGCTCCATATTTTTCAGCAACTCTTTTCCCAAGTCCATTTTTATCAAAGAGGAAGCTTACATCTTCTCTAGTGGCAGGTAGACCAATTATTGATTCAATCATCACAACATCAATGGAAATTTCTCTATTGAGACACAAGTATCCACTATGGAATTGAGATAGCATCAATTTTGCACACATTTTTGCATAGTGAGATTTTCCAAAGTAGGGAATTTCCAACAAGTTCAATATTCTTGACTTGGATAATCCAATGGCCCAATCCTGAAGCACCATTTCACCTGACTCACTTCTCTCCATATACTGTGTTTTGGCGATTTCTGTAAATTTCCCAATGTCTCCGACATCGTACTCTACAAACAGGATTTGGTCTATTGCACCGTATATGTTCTCTTCAACAACAAATTCTTTGGATTCCTTCCTATCAGGCATCTTTGAGCATTCCAGTTCAGGTAAAATGAACATTGGAGCATTCAATTTTTGTGAGGGAGTATACAATATTCATGAGGGAGTATACTCACAATTGTCTAGTACAAGTGCTCATGTATCCACAACTTTGCTCTTATGTTGTCTATTGAATTCCATGGTTCTCAAATCTCAAGCACTCACTGATATTTTTCTTGTAGAAATCGTTCTCAATAGGTGCTATGGTTCTTACTAGAAACCTCCAGGGTTTTTGAAGGCCGGTTGTGTCATCTGCCATTAATGATCTGTAGATTTCCCTTGATATGGTATGACCTCAGGATAATGGAAAGTTTCCTATAAATTTCAGTTAATCATTCCAAATACATTGAACTCTCTTCTATCATCTATGATGTTTCTGTTTGTGTAATTAATCCCATTTGTGTCACTAACCCACTAACTAATTAATGTTCCTCCCCATTGTCGTAATTTACGATATCGCATATGTTCCCTACTGTGACGGGTCCAACTGATAGTCATCCCTTTCATGTTAGGGTGGAGGCAGGTGTGTCTCCTGTGTCTCCTTTAGGATTTCTTTGAGGGGTTCGTTTGGCGTAGTGTCAATATTCACACTTTTCTTCTTCCAAACCATTTTTCAACAGTGATATTTTCTTTGACCTTCATTGGTGTTGTTTATGTTTGATCCAGGAATTTTATCAGTCTTCTTTATCCAAAGTTTCACAGTATTCCCTGAATTTCCACAGTCCTTAGCCTTGTGTCCAAGTTTGTTGCATTTGTAACAGGTTACATTGTAGCGTTACTTTCCAATATGTCCAACCATTGTGCATTTCCAGTAATGAATTTTTTTGCGCAGGTCCATCCCTTTTATTTGTGCAATTTTTCTGTAGCTTTTTCACAATTATTCTCAAAACCTATACCAGTTTTGTTGTGAGGATATCTTTTCTTACTAAGAATTTCATTCAGTACCTATGTGCTTTTAGCATAGCTTTTTGATATCATGACACAGTCCTGCATGCTTTTCATTTCTTCTTCTTTTTCTTGCAATGTGGTTTGTTGTTCATCAAGTTGTTTCTCATAGTCCAATTTTCTTTCTTTAAGAAAGATAACCTCTAGTTGACTTGATTGAAGATGATTTTAGTTATCACATTGTTTATGTAGCTGACTTTTTAATGACAGAATTTCCTTAGCCTTTTATTCCTTTTCTTCTGTAACCTTTTCCAATTCTTCCTTGAGGAGGGTGATCTCTTTTTCAAGATTTTGATTATCTGTAGCTGAATTTTTCGGTTTGGTCTCTAAATTTTCGTTCCTTAGCTTTGCATTCTAACTGGTCTCCTTAACTTCCTACAACTGGTCGGTGACAGTTGTTACCAATTCCTTGGATTTTGTTTCTTTCTTCTTGAGGATATTTAATGTCTTGGTTGCTATCTTCCTAACTTCTTCTATCGTCTTTCTCTGTGTCCGGATAATATCCCATGCTTATGCAACAAAGAGATTGTCTAGACAACAATCTTCCTATAACCATGGTGCTTTTTTTAGAGAACCTTCCTTTCCCATGATTGTGTGTTGATCTATCTTCCAGATGTTAATCTGTTACTGAAGAAACCCACTCTGATACCAATTGTTGGAATTGATTTAATAATGAGAGGGGAGGTGAATTCAATATTGCCGCAGTTATTAGTATATTTTACCTTCTTTAATAGATTATCCTTTTCTTAATCTTTATCTTCTGTTATGCATCAATAAATAAACATTCACACATATATGCACCACATCAATAACACATAACACACAAGATTTTTATGTGGAAACCCAAATGGGAGAAAACCACATAATGCTTCTTTATAGTGAGAAAGAATACATTCAAGGAAGCACCAACTTCCTTTGTTTACCAGCACCAACCCCCTAGTTTTACAAGCACCAACCCCCTATTTTACAAGCACCAACCCCCTATTTTACAAGCACCAACCTAAAGGAATCTTCCACTCCCTATGTTTTCTCCAACACCAACTGGAAGGAGGCACCAACCCCCTGTTGCTTTGTTTTACTGGCACCAACCACTAGTACAAAATGAGAGATAAGTGACCAAAAAAAACGACCAAAATCCACATTTAAATGACCACTGGTAGCAAATTAGTGGCCGTATATCACGCGACCAAAAATGTGGTCATATTTAGCTTGGTCATTTATAGCTTATCTTGTGGTCATATATTTGGTCATTAATTTGGTAATATATTTGGTCATTAAAGGTCATGTGATAAATGACTGCTAATTTGCTACCAGCGATCGCCAACTCAAAAGTGGTAATTTATATGCATATTTTGGGCATTTTTTTTGTCACTTATCTCTCATGTTGTAATGGTGATCGTTTATATGCAAATTTTGGTCATTGTTTTAGTCATTTATCTTTTTTTAGTGGTTTTAGAATATAAATAGGGCATGGTGGAATCAAACCACCAACCTCCTGCCTATAAGGCAAGTGCTCTACCATTGAGCTAGAACCCTTAAATAGAACACAAGAGCTTGAAAGATGAGCATTTATTTGCGTGTTGTGGACAGCTTCTTGCACCTGTATCATATACCATTAAAAATACCTCATGTTAGTTTAAAAGATAATAAAATTATAATTATAATAAAAACACCACATTACTTTCCCAATATTTGTCACACCTTTCATACTGTGTTTGGTAGCAAACAATAAAAAATTCATTGTTTTTCAATTCTTGTATCCATATACTGACTTTCCCAAAGCCATCGACATTTACAACATGTTAAAAAATCCCTACTAAACAAATGTGAGAACCTTCAATAGGAAAATATTTTGAGAATTTTCATTGGGCGCATCCAAAAAAATGGCTGATAAAGCATGTATGCAGGTATCAATGTAGAACAAATATTTGGCATTTTGGAGAATAAGAGAAACAGAAAAGGGAGGTGAGTCTGTGTCTCTACAATTGCCACCACTGTAAGAGTTTATAGTGCAGATATGTAGCATTTCCCAAGGAGGTACTGTAGTGCAAGCTTGAGCAGCAATATCAGCAATGTTGTGAAGCCAAAAAGAAGCATGCCTATGGGGCATCCTCAATGCCCTTCAGGGACTCTCGAAGAGAGGAGTTAGAGGTGAGGGGGGGATAAATCCTTCTTCTAGTGTTTGCAGTAAAACAAGAAACTCCGAGGAAGGGGTGTCTTGTTTGAATGCAGGCTCTGTTATGTTATTTAAACACTTTCTTGAGCTCATGATGCAATTAAAGCATTCCAAACACTATGTGCAGATAATAAGTAGTCTAACACTTATTGGAAAATTATTTGGCATTTTTCTAAAATAAAATAATAATAAAAAAATGTGTGAAACCTGATCTAAAGTAACTTAAGGCTGCAAATAAAAGGCGAGATCTCTGTTTCCCTGTGAGAGGTTTTGTATAGTTATTTCACTAGATGAATCTTCAACAATGACCTACACTTCATGCCTGAAATTGGGTTATATTTAAGATATTGGTCCCACAACCATAATAATATTTAACTCCACTATAAATCAAATAGCCTTTCCCTCAGATAAGATATTCAATACCATACTTAGAATAGTAGGGAATATGTTGGGATCTTCTTTCAAGATGGCAGAGACCACAGTGGACAAGAAAAATAAAGCAACATATGCCAAAAAAGGTGAGGTGACTTGAATAAACAAATCTTATGTATATTGCATTTTAATCACTCTCTTGTAATATGTGGGCTGGTGTAGCTTAAACAGAAAGCCACTGCAGAATATGAAAAATAGTGACCACTCAATCAAATTATCTAGAAGGGACCATATATACAGACTTAACTCCACCTCGATGACCCTAATTCAGTTGTACCACAATGACATGATTCCATCGGGTCACCATCATACTCACAATAATAATAAGAATAGAGTCAATAGACTTGCTTCTAGAAATCACAATTTATATCATGGGCTAGGAAAAATTGAAGAAGTAAAAGATGTATCTGAAATCAAAAATCAAATTCTTCCTGTATAGAACAAATAGTTTACAATATTTGTAATCTTAACTTGGGCGGTTTCTTGCAAGATATCGATAGCAACTGCCTGATATCTCTCTCTTCAAGCCACGAGACTTTGAAACAAAATTTTTGATGAATTATAGCAATTTTGTATTCCATATACTTGTGTGTGTGGAGAGGTTATGTTTATATCCAATGATAAAAATGAATCTAAATGAGGGAAGAAAGAGAGACTATATAACTTGGATTGTGATAAAGCACTTAATACATTCTTGGCGATCATCCAGATAAAATCACTCCAAACATGTAAGTTCAGAGAATAAAATATGAATCTTACAAAAAGCTAGACAAAAATGTTGTCTGTGTAGCTTGGAAAAGGAAGATAGGGCCTTTAATCTCTTCATCATGGTTGCCTGTCATATTGTTCTACATAAAGGATAAGCCATAGAATGGTATCAGATCTTTCAGATTAAAAAAAAACATATTTTTTTATCAAGAAAGCACACTTTCCAATCAAATAATTTGATCCTCACCATTTCAAGCTTATGTGGCAACACCCACAAAGCTGAATGCCATCTATAGCACGGATCATGAACTAAACTGCTAAACTTTGTAGTACCTATGCACCAACACAAGAAGGAGATAAATATAAGTTCAAATGAGGTATTGCATAAAACTATGGATGTAATAAAAAATTGAGATACAAATATCATTACCAAGCAGACTAGCTGCAAAGATATCTATTCCACACACATAATACTTGCCTAAATAATTATATAGATTGATTGATACATAAATAGATAGTTAACAAAGAATGATCATACTTACCAATATAGTCCATAGGATGAGCATCTAACAACCAAAGAAGTGTCCGATGTGGCATAAATTCTAGAGGTAATCTCGATGTTCACTGCAGACCAAAGGAAATCAACCTACTCAAAGCCTCAGCCATGTTCAAAGTAACCTGATGTTATTAAATGACAAGTTAGAAGTTTCACTAGACAAGATAAAATAGAAAAAAAATGAGGTTGGTCGATTGAGCAATTAAGAGTATGAACCCACGAACTGGAAATTTCCTCACCTAGCAGAAGTCACTGACAAATTAAACTAATTGAAATACAAAACATTAGTAACAATAGGAAAAAAATATGAAAATGTCATTTCTTCTTCGATGGTCCCAAATATTTGTACAGTTTAGAAATATCAAGTAATGGTAGTTTCTGTACAATTATTTTTATCAGCAAGAAACAAGAATTCGAGAGTTCTTTGTAGCCATGTTAAGTTACAGACAGCTCACCTGATGCTGATCCTTGGTATATAGAAGAAGTCCTTCTGAGAGTGATTTAAGAAATACTAGGTCCAAACACAAACTCTTATGGTCTGATAATGGGAGAATCTGAACCCAGAAATCAAGAGCTGAAGAGGAACAAAAAATCTCAGGTGGAAAGCAATTATCCAAATGATTTGAAGAACATTTGCAGGAACTTTTCAGCATTACAGATCCCTAGATACTTGGATATAACATTGACTTAGATGTAAGTTTATTTCCAAGTAATTTTTTTTCCACCTCAAATTTTTCTGAAAGCATCTGCAAAAAGTTAAATATGTCAATAACCCAAATATTAATGTAAAAAAAATATTTGTTTCCATGACTAACTCAAGTTAAAATAATAAGTTTTTGTCCTTGAGAAGGAAGCTAAGAAGCTTGCCTTATATAAATCTTTGCATTCATTAGCTGCTTTGTGGGACTGATTAGTAGTACCCTCATAATCCAAAGACAAATCCATGGTTCCTTCGGGAATTCAAGGTTAAACAAGATTAATAATATAACTAAATACCTGGACAACAAAACTTACATACAATTAATATAAAAGAAATAATAAAATCCCTAGTAATAAGCATCTTGTGACGTGTTTTTAAGCCAACAGGATCTAATGTTCCTTAAAGAGGTTAAGTCTGTCGGCTTTGAATTAAAATTTAAGATGTCATAAGAATTCCTACTGGAATGGTCCATTTTGGGCTACGGATCATGAGCAACAGTGACTAATTGGGAAGCTTTCTTTGTTTGTTTAAATCAGAAGCACGCAGATTCATAGTAATGAGTTATGCGAAGTCTTTACAATGTTTCTTGATAATAAACATCTACAAATGTTACAACCAGTGAATTAAGTTGTTGCTCTAGTGGTGCATTTTTTACTAGCATTTAACATGTATCACTCAAGTAGCCCATAAAGATGTCTTCATAATCCTATAGGTAGGAATAAGTTCATCCCATGTGGTGTTAAATATTTTCTCATTCAAACTCTAATAGAAAGAAGCAGGAAAATTAAAATCTTCAATATCAAGAATTTTCATATGTGGGCTTCACATGTGCCATGAAAGTGAAATAGGATATGCTGTGTTCATTTAAACTTTCAAAATCTGATGGTAGCAACATGAAAATTAGAATCTTCAATATTGACCAATTTAATATGTCGGTTTCACATGGTGCCATGAAACAGGATACGCTATGTTCATTCAAATTTTGATGGTAGCAATAGGGAAGGCATGTTTCCAAGGCTATTCCATCTGCAAAGAGAACCAAATATTGTTATTAGAATTTTGCATTAAACAGGAAAAGGAATAAAGATCAAGTTTTCATGAATCAGAATGTCAACTTAGCCTTGCAAGACATCAAGTATTTCAATCCATAGCCTTATTGGCATTATATGAAGTTCCCTCCTTCAACATAAGTACATCCTCCAGAGTCCATATTAATGCAACAACATCTTTGGATGGATACTTGCAATGAGAGATAAGTATATAATTGTCTGCTGTGGCATTACTTTGCTTCTCAGTTATGTTTATATGCATCAAAAGGAAGGTTGGTCTGAGATGGTCATAGCCTAGACCTGATATATATAAAGCAATGATTCAACTATGTATGGAAATGCTCCATCCAAATAATTGTTGTTAGAAAGATATAAGTGTGTTAATCTACCCCAAACAAACCAAAAAGTGTCATGCTTTTGCAACAATAGTATGAGCCAGTTCAAATTGTTCCTTTCAAGGAATCCTGTAATCATAACACTAGGAACTTTGTTTTGAGAGACAAAATATTAGGTAGGAAGCCAAGCACAGAACACCACAAGTTCCCAAATGAGCATGTTCTTTCATAAAAAAATCCAAGCCAACTGTAGGGACAATATCAAATAACACCTTCCATGATTAAGAATGATTCCAAAGGAAACATGATTATTTTGATGTCAAACAGGAGGCAATCCAAGTATCAGAGAACTTCGCATCATGTTATCCACAAATATTAACTACTCCAAGTAAATGATCAATAGCTGAAAACACAATATATTCAAAATGCTTCGATATTTAGATGTACAATGCTGATTGTATCATGGAAATTGTCTGAAAAAAAAGTATCAATAATATGACAATCACATCACTTCTACATGAAGGAAACTTGCAGTTTTACATCCTTTCGGTAATCAGATTGCATTGTGTCACCAGAAACATAAACTAGATGTTTACTAAATTTTAAAATAAAAGCCTTCAAATCTAGAAGAAGACACGTGCAATAAAGCTAAACACCTTGTCCATTTGTTGTGCTCAATTGGGTTCCACCTTCAGGTTTAGAGACATTACAAGGGCCCACCGTTGCCTGCAATAAGAATCAAATCTTTTATCAAGAAAGCATACTAAGAAGAGACCACAAAATGCTTTGATCCAATATTCACTCATATGATTATGCCAAATTTGTCATCGAACATTTAATCTAGATTATGGTTTGACTAAGGGTGTTCAAGATCCCAGTTCCATTAACATAGAGATAAAGATAACAACAGCTTAAGGCAACAACAACTTTTGATGGATAGTTGCAATGAGAGATAAATATATAACTATCTGCTATGGCATTAATTTGCTTCTCAGTTATTTTTATATACATCAAAAGAAAGGTTGGTCTGAGATGGTCATAGCCTAGACTTGAGATATATAAAGCAATGATTCAACTATATATGCAAATGCTCCATCCAAATAATTGTTGTTAGAAAGATATAAGTGTGTGTTCATCTGCCCCAAACAAACCAAAAAGTGTCATGCTTTTGCAACAATAGTATGAGCCAGTTCAATGCTTTTGCAACAATAGTATGAGCCAGTTCAAACTGTTCCTTTCAAGGAATCCTGTAATCATAACACTAGGAACTTTGTTTTGAGAGACAAAATATTAGGTAGGAAGCCAAACACAGAATACCACAAGTTGCCAAATGAGCATGTTTTTTCATAAAAACTTTCCAAGCCAACTGCAGGGACAATATCAAATAAAACCTTCCATGATTAAGAATGATTCCAAAGGTAACACAATTATTTTGAAGTCAAACAGAAGGAAATCCAAGTCTCAGATAACTTCGCATCATGTTATCCACAAACATTAACTACTCAAAGTAAATGATCAATAGCTGAAAACACAATATATGCAAAATGCCTCGATATTTAGATGTACAATGCTAATTGTAACATGGAAATTGTCTGAAAAAAAGTATCAATAATATGACAATCACATCACTTCTACATGAAGGAAACTTGCAGTTTTACATCCTTTTGGTAATCAGATTGCATTTTGTCACTAGAAACATAAACTATATGTTTACTAAATTTTAAAAGAAAAGCCTTTAGATCTAGAAGAAGACATGTGCAATAAAGCTACACACCTTGTCCATTTGTTGTGCTCAATTAGGTTCCACCTTTGAGGTTTAGAGACATTACAAGGGCCCACCATTGCCTGCAATAAGAACCAAATATTTTATCAAGAAAGCATACTGAAGAAGAGACCACAAAATGCTTTGATCCAATATTCACTCATATGATTCTACCAAATTTGTCATCGAACATTTAATCTAGATTATGGTTTGACTAAGGGTGTTCAAGAGCCCAGTTCCATTAACACATTGACTCTCCTAGCAAGGTTCCATGGGACAAGACCTAGTAACAAGTTACAACCATTTTGAGAAAACTGTTGCTCTTGATTATTTTCCCATGTACTTTTTTGAACATCGTATATTCAAATCTTAGGACTTCCATATAAAACCTGGATTGATCTGTAAAGTATTGGGAAAGGAAGAAAAATAACCATTTGAAACTGTCCGATGTGGCCAGAGGCATCACAGGGCCAACCAACATGGAACGTTGTACCTAGCCAACAAATCGATAGTTGGCCAACAACTTTCCTGGCCAAGGGAGAAACACAAGGAGGAAAGAAAAGAGGTCATTCTTCTTCCAGCAGATTAAAAAAACAGAGAAGAAGTCCACAGCCTAATTCTTTGGGAGACTCTTGGCATAATAAACAAATTCAACTATGGTCTTCCTCATCCTTAATGGTTGTACTATTGTGAAGCAGAAGAACCAAACATCACAGTGATCTAGACTTTAAAAAGAAACAGAAAAAATGGAAGAAAAGAGATGAGATCTTTTTCTGACCATAAAAGGGGATTTTCAAAGGATAGAAGCAACCTGTGAACATCAACAATTGCATAGGTATAAGACAACATATTCTGCAATGACACTAGAAATGAAAGAATGTGCCTTTCATTTACTGGTGAAATTCATGAAGCATTAAGCCATCTAGTAGGGTTCCATTCTCGTTGTGGTCCACCCCACCCAAAGGGCATGTCAAAAAGCGATGACAACAGGTGCAAGTCCTAGGAAAATTTGTAAAATAGATAGCTCTCAGACATGGAACAAAAGATGAAGGAAATCCGTCTAATGAGGTATGGTCCCTAATGTCCGGGCGTGTTTCTCAAAGCAACTTTTAAAAAAAATTCCTTTGTCTTCTCGTTTCAGGCTTGACAGTCTGTAAGGCACAATGGCATTGGGAATAAGTTGATACCAAATAGGAATTTTATAATATATCCTAACAATATTTTGAGAAGTAGCCCATGGTTAACTCCTTGGAAAATGCTTGCATTTGCACCAATGTTGCTCGTCTTGCTTACTGATCAGCAAGTTGCTGACTGATTGACAATCTTTTATGAAACACGAAATCAGGCTGAAAAATTGCCATTTTTTGAAAAACTTGACAAATTCACTAGTTATTGGAAAAGCTTGCAAGTCATGCAAGGTTCACGATTTCTTCTAAAAAATCAGATTTCAGGCATGTTTTTTCCTATAGACTCTAGAGTGCAATTTTGGGGGGAAATTTTGTCATATCTACTCACTGATTCTGATTTCATCTCTTCGAACTTCATTCCAGCATGTTGTTAGAGGAGCAACATGGTGTCATCCATGGCAATGAATCTATTTTAGATTAGACGACAATCTTCATCCCACTTTTTCAAAGTTTATTACACCCAACAAGCATATCCCAGGTTTGTTTTTGCTCTATTTTTGCAGATTTATACAACAATAATAGGGGTTTTCTGGTTATATCTATGGATTTTATTGCAAGAGATTTCTACAATAGTATTACTATTACTTTGTTGTCTAGTATCATTAAATTTCAAGGCCTATTTTTTCACAAAAAACCCATGATATTTTTTCCCCTAGCTTGCATTTATCTTCCTCCCAACATAATAAAGGAATTGTACATGTTTTGGGCATATAGGGAGGTTGTTGAAGGGTAACATGGCAAGGTAAAATGCAGGTTTTTCCCAAAGGTTCTGTACAGGAGTATTTTCCATGTTGCATGCCACTTTACAAGAATCCTCGGAAAAGATGTTGAGCGTTGTTGAATTGTGACCCCAGAAGTTCAGCAACAAGATTTCTCAAGTTCAACTGTTGAAAAAGCTAAGAAGAGGAAGGAAAACAACCTCTATTGTTTGAAATTCTAGTGGGTGGAGTGTAGCAAGGATACTTCCAATGATAGGGCCCCTTCTTCATCTTCCACTGTTGAAACCTCTACTATGTCTCTTGCTACTGAGAGTGTTATACAACTCCACTACCACATTCATGTACCTTTGCCATGCCCTCTCCTTCTAACCTCTATTGATACCATTTTCACTCCATGCACCAAACCCAATTCTCAAAGTATCAAATGGGGGTAGAAACTTCATGAACAAGCGCTTAAAGCCATAAATAACTTTTGGTTTTATGAGGCTCATAATTTAATTATGGTAGATTCCCATACTCGCGGGTTATGATAGATGCTCATGTTGTGTGTCGCCCTGGTTTTAAATCCCTTACTTCTAACGCTCTCAGTAATAAAAATTTGACCAAGACTTACAAGGATGTGAAAAAACTCTTCACAATACCTCTAAGAATCACAAAATATTGGCCCAAAAAACTACTTCTTGATTTGGTGTTCATGCACTACCATCTTAAGACCCTCCACAAACAATTGGAAGCAAAGAGTGATTAAGCCATTTGGCTAGATGGCATTGATCCAACATCACATTGAATCTTAAAGATAAAGGAGCCAACTTTCCAAGATGAGGACCTCACTCTATTGGAAAGTGACCCAATAGACTTGACAACATGGCAAGGGAATGGCTTTCCCTTTCATGAGCCTGATGGTTCTATGATTAATAATATCATCCTTTATCATTTTATGCCAAAGTCCATAATCCATGCTATTTAGACTTTGTACAATTGAACTTTAAATTCTATGTTATATAATTTTTAGATATTGGTGCAAGTAAATTATTTAAGATTTCGATGTCTATTGTTCGATGTTTATGTCCATTATGAAAGTTGAATTGGTTTAGTATTAACATGACCTTTATGTCTATTTTATAGATATAGTTTTATAGGTTTGCAATGAAATTGGAAATTCTTGATTTTCTTGTGAAATTGTAAATATTTTATGTATTTTTGGATATGCTAAGTTATTGCCCTGTTTTACTCATAGTGTGGCCAAGTTGATGAGTAGACTCTCCCATGTGTGTTTGCTAAATCATTGTCCTCTTTGATTCATGTGGCTTAGTAAATAGGCTAAGCAAATTAATTGTAATTAATAAAATCCCAAATATGAAATCTAGAGACGAGTGATCTCAAGCACAACCAATTTCCAATGCTATTGCAAGAGAATTCCACAACATGTATGGAGTTGTGGTGTACCTCATCCTTAACAACATTAAGCTTGGAGAAGGCACTTATGAGAAACTTCATCCATTTAGTGGAAACAATTCCCCATCCAGATATCAAAGAAGGAAATCAAGGTAAGGTGGGCATACCATAGCCAAGTGCTCAGTTGAAAAGAGAATCACAGGTACCCAAAGGCAAGGCCAATGTCAGCAATATATATGAAATTTTGGATCTTCGATAATGCTATGGGTAGCGATTTCAAGGGGTTTCAATTTCTCTAGATGCGATTTCAAGGGGTTTCAATTTCTCTAGATGGTGTATCATGTTAGGGTTTTCAGGGAATCCAAGAAACCTGTTGGACAGCTTCAAACTCTGTTTCCTTGGACTCTCACCAGTGAACCAAGAACCTAGTGGAATTATCATGTTTTTTATGTATACATGCATATGCCACATGGATAATTTGACTAATGTCCTACAACCTTTCTTATGCTTTTAAAGAATATGATATGTACAGTGCTCGAGTACTCACCTAGAAGTCTCATAATGGTATTAAGCTCACTTGGCCGCCTTACTTGGTTGAAGTCTCATAATTTCAAGATTGTGGGTCAAGCAAGGATACCTGGGTTAATTGTGTTAACCGGAGGATTTCCTTTTTGACGTTTAAAAAAAAACTATTAAATAAACGATCTGTAGAATTGCGCTAAAGATCCAAGATTGGGTCCTAGGATAAAACTTTATTTAGAAATTATAAAAAGAGAAAAAATTCCCCTTCAAAGATACAGTAAAGAATTATCATTCATAAGTAAGAAAATACAGCTTTAGCCGAGAACCTGTGTTTTAATTTAATTTACACAAACTATGAGACAGTTACGCTTAAACTTTGAAGCTAGACAAATACCTTGCAAATAGAGAAAGCAGTAAAAGTTTCATTCTTTCTAAAAACCAGATAGAACCCAGAATCTATGGTTTCATATGCATTGGTGAGTAATACAGTAAACATTAAATGGCGTTTTAGATCTCTATATTTTTAAGAGCTAGCCGTGAGTTCAAGCCATTAAAGAAGAACCTTCCTACATCAATTTCAGGAAGAAAGACATGATGTTGTGTCTCTTTAGAGACAAAAGTTTATAACATTTAAAAGATCTTATATCTATCAAATTGAAAACCCCTTTGTGACAAATTTGTATATATATGAAAAAGATGCAGAACGATTAATTCTTTTACAAGCAAATAGTGAATCTAGAAATCTTTCGCACAAAATTACATTGAAGATCTCTTTAACAGTATATAAGTAAAACACGAACTTGAAAGACAGTTCAAGGAATTAGATGAATTTATAGATTTCGGCTTTAGGTTAATGGTGCAAATCTTAAATAAGTAAACCATCAAACGTTTCATATGGACTGGTATAAAGCCTTGAATAGTTGTACTGGCTTTTGGTATATGAAAATTAAAATCGAACCAGACTCTGTTTTATTACTGACAGAATAAAAAATGGAGTTATTCCTTTATCTTCCTTCATGTAAAAATCACTTTAAAATTGAACGGAATGAACAAGAAAAATATTGGTCGCAAAACCCTTTTGTTCAAAAGAAAATGATGAAATACGTTTCATTCTTTAAAAATCCTTTAATGTTGTTTATTAACATTAAAAACTAGTACAGATCACAAATGTTGTAAACGTTGGGTTTGCCTCAGCCGTTAACAAGTTCCTACCAAAACCATTGTTGTAGGGCGTCGCACACCTATAGGAGGGATACCCATAACACATGTACAACCTATTACTAAGCAACGATGTTACTCTAGGGCACAGGTGCCAAGATAACCTGAAAAATGAGTTAAATACCATTTTACTGTGCGTCCAAAAACCCAGGAAGGTTTTAACCCTTCCGCAGACCTCAAGCAGAGGTTCTTTCACTCTGTTCTCTACCCAGCGAAGGAAAATGGTGATAAACGGTCTGCTTCTTACCCGAGAAACCGAAGATGCCAAATTACAGTGCTTAAAACTCTGTGGGAACCTGCCAAGCACAAAGAAGTTACACCCTAAAAGTTTAATTGTTTGGAACTACAAATTAAAGCGCACACAAAATTTAATCAGGTATCAAAACTTAGCAGTTGATGAAAACGTTGTTCTAGTGGTATGAAGCCACGCTGAACTTTTGAACCAAATGAAAGAAGAACGCCCCGAGTTTTGACTTTGCAAACAACTCATGACTGCAACCAAAATCTCTCAAACCCCTCTAAGACAAAACTCTTCTGGAAAGAAACTGGGTGTTATCATGTGAACCGTATCTCTTTGCCAACTTGATAGGATCGAAGTTGTACAAACGCTGGAAAACATAAATGCTTTTAGTATGACAGTGCAGCAGAAGACAGGACCTTGGGAACAATCGAGTATGCTTAATGGTAGTTTTCATGACATCCATGTGATAGTTGGAGGCTCCATTATTTCTAACATGCTTGAGAGGTGGCGTTTTCTCCAATAGCCGTATGCACTTTGTAAACTTTGGTTACAATGTCGACCTTACCTTAGTCTGATCATAGGTAGCTTTCAATAATTATATTATTGAATAAGCTTATGTCGCAGATCTTGTATAGGTTGTCAATATTCCTTTCTTGCCGAAGTCCCTAAAGTTCTTGTTTGTTACCTTGTTGTAAACCATGACTTAGGGGTCTTACCATAGTATAATATAGGACCCTCTTGGCTTGAAGAGAGTTGATCCTGCAACCTTTCATGAAGAGAACTATGTAATATCATTAAAGTTGTTCTTATAAAGAGGTAACTTTGGATAAAGTTCTTGTTCGTTACCTTGTTGTAAACCATGACTTAGGGGTCTTACCATAGTATAATATAGGACCCTCTTGGCTTGAAGAGAGTTGATCCTGCAACCTTTCATGAAAAGAACTGTGTAATATCATTAAAGTTGTTCTTATAAAGAAGTAACTTTGGACACAAGGTTATAACTTTACATGTACATTAATGCTGGCCCCTTTTTCTAAGACATACCTGCCACAAGTGAGCACATTCTGTTAGCCAGAGCTAAGTAAGCAAGAGACTTACTATCAAACTATCCATGCTGGAGAAAGAAACGTGTGGTTCTAGTTATTAATTACATGTTGATTAATTTTGATAATGGTGTTTCTTATCATAGATGGTTTTAGACAGCTAAAGATAGGAGAAGTAAAGGAGGAATTTAGATAATTAAGAAGATTAAGAAAAAGACGAAGGAAAAAAAAAATTATGGGTATTTTACAAGGGCACTCAAGAATTTATGATAGCCAAAATCTTTCATCTTCAAGTTCTGCATCTCCATAACATATAACGCTTCTAGCTCCAGTTTTCATTCTTGAATGAGCCAAAAGATCTTTTATTTCCATCAATATTTCCCGCAAGTTTAGATCAACCTCCTTTCGCATCTCCAATCGTTGCAAATGTTCGTGATCTGTCGTCTTTATCCTCTCACAAAGCCTAGACAACAGCCTCACTTAGCATTTATCTCATCCAAGGTGCACCATCGTCATTATCTTTTTTATAAATCTCCTTGGTCCCAGGCATAATCCCCCCTTTTCGAGAGTACTAAAAATGATATTATATATATATATTAATAATTCAACATTGTTAAATTTTCAGTATTAAATCACAATACTATAGGATCTTTGCTGAGAGAACAACATCTACAGTATATCAATGCATGACAATCATAATATGACAAGCATCACAAGCATCACAAGAATCAAAAGCATAGAGACAAGAGACACAGAGTTTCCGTGGGGAAAACCCTAAGGTGAAAAACCCCACAACTTCCTCAGAGATAGAGAGAGCAATGGCTCAACCAAAATACAACCAAATAATACAGAGATAGTCTCCTAGCAGATGATCCTCCTCCTCCTCACTAGTGCGCCACTTTTCAGAGAGAGAGATAGATACTTTTCCGAGTGAGTAAAATAGAGATCTCCTATCTCTATTTATACTCACCTTTTTGCCCAGTGACCTACTGGGGCCGACTTGTCTACTTGAGTACATCCACATTATATTATATATTAATTAGGGCCGACCCCATAAGGTGGTCTAATAACCCCTCGGCAAGTACACACACTTGCGACACTTGTCAATCCACATGACGACACTTCCTTATAGAGGAATAACACATCTCTTATAAGGGTACAATAAATATAAATATAATATACAGATGAAATACATTCCGAAGTTACATATACATCAACACTCTCTCTTAACTAGGAAGGTATTTCTCGACACAGATCTGCTAGACAAGTCTTCTTCTCTGGATCATCGTCATCGATGCATCGTCATCATCATCGTCACTGCTGCTACTATCTCAACCAATCTCTGTCTCTACTCGTCATAGGAAGTTCTACAGAGCCAGTCCTTTTTCATACTGGATGTAGGCCCACCACCTGCAGGTCTTCATCATCACTGGCCATACTGTGGAATCCTCAGGACTTTTACGTGCGTCACAAAACCTCGAAAGAGCATCCCAGGCTGTTACGAGCACACAGCTCTACCTATAGGATCTCCCAGGGCACCGAATTACATGTGACCTCACCACAAAACCTCGCAAGAGCATCCCAGGCTGTTACGAGCACACAGCTCTACCTATAGGATCTCCCAGGGCAACGAATTACATGTGGTCATGGCAAAACCTCGCAAGAGCATCTGCCAGATATCCCAGGGAACTGAATTACATGCCATAGGCAAAATCTCGAAAGACTATCTGCAGATCTCCCAGGGAACCGAATTACATGCCATAGGACAAAACCTCGAAAGAGCATCTGCCAGATATCCCAGGGAACCGAATTACATGCCATAGGCAAAACCTCGAAAGACTATCTGCAGATATCCCAGGGCACCGCATTACATGTCCTCCCAGAGCAAAACCTCGAAAGAGCATTTGCCAGATGTCCCAGGGCACCGAATTACATGCCATAGGCAAAACCTCGAAAGACCATCTGCAAATCTCCCAGGGCACCGAATTACATGCTCATCTGCACAACCTGATCCACGGCCACAGAGTATCATCCTGATACTCACCATACATCATCCTGATGTATCCATGATCATCCTGATCATCATCACTGCAACGTCCTGCTGCATGTCATCTGGAGCAACATCTTGAAGCTCGTCATCTATGATCATCCTGATCATCACTGCAACATCCTGCTGCATGTCATCTGGAGCAACATCCTGAAGCTCGTCATCTATGATCATCCTGATCATCACTGCAACATCCTGCTGCATGTCATATGGAGCAACATCCTGAAGCTCGTCATCTATGATCATCCTGATCATCAATGCATCTTCCTGATGCATACCAAGTATCATACATGATCCTCCTGATCATCAATGTATCCACCTGATACAAATACATGATACATATCATCATACATGATCCTCCTGATCATCAATGCATCTGCCTGATGCATACCAAGTATCTACCTGATACATATCATCATACATGATCCTCCTGATCATCAATGTATCCACTTGATACAAATACAAATACATGATACATATCATCATACATGATCCACCTGATCATACAATGTATCCACCTGATACATATACAGATACATGGTCCAAGCATCCAACATGATGCATAAACAATACATACACATGATCCAATTGATCATATCCAGCATCCAACATGATGCATACATACATACATAAAATGATCCAACTGATCATATCCTGCATCCAACATGATGCGTACATACATACATAAAATGATCCAACTGATCATATCCAGCATCCAACATGACGCGTACATACATACATAAAATGATCCAACTAATCATATCCTGCATCCAACATGATGCGTACATACATACATAAAATGATCCAACTGATCATATCCAGCAGAAACTAGAACATCATCCTGATTCTCATCATCCAACACTTACATCCACAGCCATGTGAAGGATCCTCCTCCCAACATTCTTGGAATGGCTTCAACAAATGTGTCCATCACTTCTTCCTCGAAGTGTCCTCGATCTGAAGAACGCCAAGCCTCTCTCTGAAGTACTCGAACTTCACCCTGGCTAGTGGCTTCGTCAGCACATCTGCAATCTGCTCGTCCGTCGCAACATACAGGAGCTTCACAGCTCCTCTCTGCACCATATCCCTGATATAGTGATATTAGATCTCTATGTGTTTCGACCTGTCATGAAACACTGGGTTCTCGGACAGCTTCACACAACTCTGGTTATCACAGAAGATACCAGTAGCCTCCAACGGGAGATCAAATAACTCAGACAGTAGCTTCCGTAGCCATACTGCCTCACAACTAGCTGAACAGGCTGCAACATATTCTGCCTCAGCTGTACTCAGTGCTACGCAGGACTGCTTCCTGCTAAACCAAGAGATCACACCTGATCCCATACTGAAGCAACACCCTGATGTGCTCTTCCTATCTGCAGCACTGCCAGCCCAATCCGAATCAACATAACCATGCAGGTTAAACTTTTGATTCGCCTCATATCTTAGCCCATAATCCACTGTACCCTTCAGGTACCTCAGAACATGCTTTACAGCAACTAGGTGAACACTCCTCGGATCCATCAGAAACTGGCTCAATGTGTTCACAGCAAAGCAAATGTCTGGTCTCGTGTTCGTCAGGTACATCAAGGACCCAATCATCTGACGATACATAGAAACATCAACCGGCTCAGATGAAGCATCACAAAGAAGCTTCAGATTCGATGCCATAGGTGTGGCCATGGCCTTGCAATCCATCATCCCATATCTCTTTAGGATATCTACTGTGTACTTCCCTTGACCAAGGAAGATCCCACCTGCATTCTGCCACACCTCCATACCTAGGAAATAGTGCATCATTCCCAAGTCTTTCATATCGAATTCAGCTGCAAGCTTCCTCTTAGTATCCGCAATCAGTCTGTCATCTCCTGTCACAAATAGGTCATCCACATATAGTAGTAGAATCACAGGATTCCCTTCCTCAACTTTGTAGTAAAGGTTGGAATCCGCTTTACTCTTGGTAAAGCCCAAACTAGATAGGAAACTGTCAATCCTACCGTACCAGGTTCTGGGAGCTTGCTTCAAGCCATACAAGGCTTTCTTCAATCTGCATACATAAGATTCCCTGTCATGTATTTCAAATCCGAGTGGCTGTTCCACATATACTTCCTCTTCTACTATACCGTTCAGAAAAGCAGTCTTGACATCCATCTGGTGTATCTTCCACTTCATTGCTGCAGCCAGGGCAAGTACTGTTCTGATGGAAGTATATCTGGCTACAGGTGCAAAGGTTTCTTCATAGTCTATTCCTTCCTTCTGAGAGAAACCACGAGCTACGAATCTTGCTTTATATTTTTCCACGCTGCCATCTGCAGCATGCTTGATTTTGTAGATACATTTGGAAGTCACAACAGACTTCCCTTTAGCTCTTGGTATCGCATCCCAAACATCATTCTTCATGATCGACGGATCATGGCATTCCATTTCTTCATCCCAGATCCTGGGAACCTCAATATCTTCAATAGATATCTTTGTTGCTGGAACAAATGTTGTAGTCCTTTTGTAGGTGAATATATACGGTCTTTCCTACCAAACAAGTTAAATTGCATGATTAGAAACATCTCATAATTTTCAGAACAAATTCTTACACATGAAGAAATATGTCATACAGTCATGCAGTCATGCAATTATCTTAGCCAATGCTTCAATACAACATTTATCCATATCCTGTAACTTTCTAGATGCCTTCCAATCTCTACCAGAACATTGTTAAGAGTGTGCACAACTCCCAACATGTCAGCAAAGAGGTTTCATTCTAGATAAGTAGCAATGGAATGTTGTAGAGTGCCATTAGGCCACTTACCCAACACATGCATATTAGTAGTATACTGTTCATTAATTCAATCATTCTAATATGCACAATACATATCCTAAGTCTAGGAACATGAGCATATACATCATTGAACAATTTTATTTAAGCAAACAAATATGCAAGATAATTAAAATACTTATCTTTGTTTGTTTGTTGGGTGGACTCCCTCTGAGTCTTTTCTTCCTTGCAGGAGCTGCTGGAGTCCTTCTACACCTTCTTGTTGTGGAATGTAGAGATATGGACAACTCCCTCTGAATATCTGCACCCTTGCAGAAACCATTGGAGTGTGCTCCCTCTTGATCTTTGCTTTCTGGATTACCTGTTCTTGAACTCATATTCATCCTTGGTCCCTATGCATGCTTATTAGTATCATGATTGTGTTATCCTTGTAATCTCATACAAAATCATACATTCATTAAAACACAATAATCTCAAGTAGGTATAGTCATGATCATTTCAAACAGAAATAATAAGCATTAGCATTCAAGGTTTATATAGGACTCTTATGGTTAGTCATATCATAAGAAACATAACATGTATAAACCTGTAATTACTCAAACCTATGACTCTTCTGGTTAGTCATATTATTAATTAAGGTAAGACACATAATATGCATATGCCCATGATTATTCAAACTTATGACTTTATGAACAATCATCATCAATCATGCCATGCATACTTATATGATAGATCCTATGATATAAGAAACACATACCTGGTCACCATATTTGCTAGTTATGTCTAGCAATGTGTTCTTGTTCTCTTCAATGACCTGCATAACTCATTAGTTAACTTTTGCAAAAACAAATTATACATACCTCTATGTGATCCATGACTATGGATGAATCTTTGTATTTATGTCACCATGGCATGTTTAGGTTGTCCCTTCAAATTGTACAAACCTCCCTCTTGCTTTCCAATCACTACTGCATCATCTATGGTCTTTCCCTTTGGCCACATTAGGACTTGGCCATCCACAAATGCAACCCTCATACCTTTTGCATCTAATGCAGAGATGGAGAGTAAGTTCTTCTTGAGTCCAGGTACATAGAGGACTTCCTTCATCTTCAGAGATTTTCCCGAATCTAGGTTGTAAGAAGCTTCACCACTTCCTTTGATTGGGTATTGATAATCATCCCCAAGTTTCACCTTATGGGGTGATTCATGTTCAGAAAGGTTCACAAAAGATTCCTTGAACCCAGTCATGTGTTTGGAAGCCCCACTATCAATCAACCAATCATTACAACCATGGGAGATGGTACCAGTGAGTGCAGAGATCAGAACATACTCTTCTTCACTTGATGAATCATCATCACTACTACTTTCTGCCTTAGCCTTCTTCTTTGGGGGTTCATCATCTTCAGCAGCATGAGCATGAAACCTTCTTTTGCTGCCCTTCTTCTTCTTACTAGGATTTTTGTTATTATCCCTTTTGTTCTTAGGACAATCTGAAGCAAAGTGACCCTTCTCATTGCATGTGAAGCATCTTAGGTCTTTCTTATTCTTTTGATAGGATCTATTGTGGCGAGGTTGATCCTTCTTGATTTTGCTTCTTTTGGTGTGAGCTGCAAGAGCTTGATCTTCTCCTCCCATATTTTCTTCACGAGCTATAAGCCTAGCTTCTTCTTGAGAACATTCTTCTCGAAGTCTACTGAAGGAGATCAACTTCTTCCTTGCACAAATTCCTTGAATAAAGGAATCCCATGACCTGGGTAGGCCATTTAGAGTGGTCATCACCACTTCACCATTCTCCACCATTTCATCTACTGCTTCTAATTGTTCCTTGATTTGAGAGACCCTTGAAAAGTAGGATTGAATGGTTTCTCCATTCTGAAACTTTACTGCTTTCAATTGGTTCCGTAGGGTCATCTTCCGATTTAGCTTGGTCAAAGATTCAAACATCTCTTTGGGTGTCTTGAGAGAAGACACATGGGGTATGAGATGGTCTTTGATAGAATCAGCAATGATTCTCTTTGCCTTGACCAAGTTCTTCTTGTGCAATACCTTGGCCTCTTCATCCTCTGGGATAGGGATGTCTTCTTTCACATATGAGTCCAACTCATTCTCTTCCAGGATTAGCCCAATCCTATACTTCCAGGCTCAGAAGTTATCAGCCCCTTCAAGCTTATCCTCAAGCTTGGTGTGAAGAGACATCTTTTAAGAGTACTTCAAATGGAAATAGAAAAGATTTAGAACTTACCACTTGAAGTGCTGAAAACTGGATCTGGTCCCGGATTGGGGTTTGTCAGAGAAACCCTAAAAATTCAAAATGTGAATTTCAAAATTCCGAAAGGATAGAAAGATGCGCCTTGGAGAGCTGATCATCCTAGTACATTCAGAATTTGAGATCAGCAAAGTCTTGCCCTTCAAAATTGCCTTTTTGTCCTCCCGGGTTCACTGGGAGAGCCCTGAATTAGGGTTTGAGTTTCCCGGAGATCTACCCAGCCAAAAATCTCGATCCAAAGCTCAAACCTTCGATGTTTGCAAGGAGCTTCCAGCTATACCTTCAGTTTCCAGAAATTCCTATTTTTGTGGAAACCCTAATTTTTAGGGCCAAAACTGAAAATGCTCGGAACTGAAATCTGATTGGACAGAAAGATGCGCCTTGATGAGTAGATCCAATCTACTATAGTGAATTTCAAAAAATATGTGGAGAGAAACCCAATAAACAAGCAATACAAGCTTCCGTCACTGCAAAATGTCTTCTTCTCAGTTAAGCTCTGATACCATGTTAAATTTTCAGTATTAAATCACAATACTATAGGATCTTTGCTGAGAGAACAACATCTACAGTATATCAATGCATGACAATCATAATATGACAAGCATCACAAGCATCACAAGAATCAAAAGCATAGAGACAAGAGACACAGAGTTTCCATGGGGAAAACCCTAAGGTGAAAAACCCCACAACTTCCTGAGAGATAGAGAGAGCAATGGCTCAACCAAAATACAACCAAATAATACAGAGATAGTCTCCTAGCAGATGATCCTCCTCCTCCTCACTAGTGCGCCACTTTTCAGAGAGAGAGATAGATACTTTTCCGAGTGAGTAAAATAGAGATCTCCTATCTCTATTTATACTCACCTTTTTGCCCAGTGACCTACTGGGGCCGACTTGTCTACTTGAGTACATCCACATTATATTATATATTAATTAGGGCCGACCCCATAAGGTGGTCTAATAACCCCTCGGCAAGTACACACACTTGCGACACTTGTCAATCCACATGACGACACTTCCTTATAGAGGAATAACACATCTCTTATAAGGGTACAATAAATATAAATATAATATACAGATGAAATACATTCCGAAGTTACATATACATCAACAAACATTTAATTTAATCTCATTTTAGGCGGGATTGATCTCTTCTTTTCATTCAGGGCAGTTTGAGAAGGGATAAGAACAAACAGACGGATCGGGGGATTTTCATTCTAATTGTAACGACGGGTTCAAAATCAACTTGAAATGAAAATAATTCCCAGGTTTGATTAGAATCCACCAATATGGTTTGCTGTCAATATTGTTCTTTGCAAAGTGCTTGTCCATGTAGTAGTACAACTTCCATATGTTCATCTAATATGCCTCGAAAGACATGGAATGTTCTGGATTCAATGCAAAAACTATGTATGCAATGTTAAAGACACAGATTAAACCCTATTATACAAGCATTGGATATCAAATGCCACAAATTATAGCCAAATATCTTCCAAAGCTAGGGTTTCAACTCAATTCAGTTATATCAACTCCAAATTTTCAAAATTCCACACTTGTGTAGCCCAAATAATAGCTAAATCAGAGTATATCTCCAAAACACATGAGAAAGATAACAATTTACTCCCTGAAAATTTAAACAAGCAAAATATCTACAATCTTTACACAATGCTACAAAATCCGCTACAAATCCCCTTCACTGCAAATCTTTTTGGCCAGTTGGATATCCTTGGGTGTGATACGAACCCTTTTAGCATCAATAGCACAATTTTGTATCCTCAAATAACCCCACAAGATAGGCCTTGATATCCTCCTGCAACGCTAGAAGGCCATGTCTCTGTAAACACAAATCTGTCAGAAACAACAACATATTGCAAAATCTTTAGAGGGTAAAAGTTTAAAAAATAAACATGTCAAAGAATCACAAAAATCATCAATAGGATGCCATGGACATTCCTCATATTGTACAAAGACAACTGAATAACTTAGCATTAGCACATTTCCATCGCATGATAAAATACAAAGAATCTGTGATTCAGACCTGTGGAACTGAGTCATATTTATAAGTAAAAAAACAAGTGAGGCACCTAAAATAGTTCAAAATACAAGTTTGAACCACATAAATTAATCAACATTTTTTGTGCTTAGAAAGATTCGGTTTTTTACCTTGCTCAACGCTTCCTGAGTTAAAAACCCTAGTAAAAAACTTGGTTTTTCTCCAAATTTGGCTAAACAATGCTGAAAAAAGTGTCGAAAGAATCTAAATGCTTTCATCGCCACGATGATATTCTCTGGGTTGGAATTTTGATCTCCTCGCAGCATAAGCCTTCATTATGTAAGGAGCAGAGCGGTATGAAAAAAAATAGAGATCGCCCAATATGTTCCGATCTCAATATCCGTTCTAAAAATTTACAAACAAAAAATAAAATCTATTTAATCATTTTTTAATATAATATATCATAAAATATATTTATATATTAATAATATATTATAATAATATTATATATTAGAATCATGGTAACTCCTTTTAAAAATAATTTTACAAAAAAAGAGGATTTTGTTTTCTTTCCAAAATGGAGAATAACGGCGATTTTTTGCAAGGGAGAGACCTAAGGGGAACTTTAGAACTTTCCAAACTCATGCACAAGGAGAACCATGATAAATGGATGCACATGGAGAATTAATGGAGGTTGTGAAATTGACAATTTTTAGCTAACATGATGCAAAATACATGAACTTGCCGAAAGGGTCAAACGATGATGGTTTTGTTCAAAGAAAATATGAATGTCACCAATATGATGAGCCAAACACAATGACACCAAATTCACGACATGATAATGCCGAGAGGAAAAGACAACAAATATCTAAGACTCGACTCAACCACTCTATGATGATGCAACTTGGTGGATCCATCGAAGAGATAATACAGAAGCAAAAATGGTGAAATAAGATATGGACATGATAAGCACAACGAACGGGATGTGACGGTATAGATGAAATGATCTTGAAAAAAATTCAGTAGGTTTTCCTATGGCATCATGTTTCGACACTAGCTCGTTTCTATGAATCCATCTACAATGTTACAATTTACTGAATTTTAACAATGCAGATGGATTCGGAGACCCCCTTTTTAACACCGCAGATGGATTCGGAGACCCCCTTTTTAACACCGCAGATGGATTTGGAGACACAAATTTTTTTGGTCACCTAGTCACTAATCTCTCATTTTGTACAAGCTACGACTCCCTGTCTCCTTGCTTTACAGGAACCAATGTCCTAAAGGAAGCTATGAATTCCTATCTCCTTGCCCCATCTGACTGCCTTGATATCCAATATATGTTGTTGTTGTACTGAACTTCTACTTTGCACACTTCTTTATATATTCTGATGATAATTCTGTTGTGCGCACCTTTGTATGTAGACTATACTCTCTCAGTACGATGCATACATCACTTGACTTCTCATTCCTCTCAAATCACACTTCGGCTGATGACTTAGTTCATGTATTGTGTGCTCTACGGATATTGCAGTCTACGTTTCTGTTGAATCAAACGTTCTTCTCTATGTGATTGCAATGATCATATGGTCACTAGTACAAAATGAGAGATAAGTGACCAGGTGACCAAAACATCTGGTCACCACAGCTTTTTCAAGGCATAAATAACTAAAATTGAGAAATTTTAAGTGAAGTGACTAACCATGACCAAGATAAATGATCAATTTGGTCACGGGGTAGGAACTAAGCTAAAAATGACCAAGATAAATGACCAATTTGGTCACGAGATAAGAACTAAACTAAAAATGACCACATAACAATTGGTCATTTATGCGGTCATTTTTAGTTGTGTCATTCCAACAATGGAAAATTATAATTTTGAAAATGAATTTGTACAATTTACTAAATTTTAACACTGTAGATGGGTTCAAAGAACCCCTATAATTTACTAAATTTTAACACTGCAGATGGATTTAGAGACCCCCTAGAATTTACTAAATTTTAATGCTGCAGATGGGTTCGGAGACCCCTTTCTAGGGGGTCTCCGAACCCATCTGCAGTGTTAAAATCTAGTAAATTGTAACATTAATAGTATACAACTTGGATTATTTTTCAATACATGTCCTCTATGGGATCATTTCTTTGAGGCCATCCTGATACCTATTGTATTATTAGATGATAGGAGAATCATTGAGATGCTCATTTAGGGGTTTCTCTACTAATTAGTGCCTTGGGTGTGGTGAGTTGATTATATCTAGATAATACATCATGTCTTTCATATAGTTTATCAAGTGATAGATGAGTTCTTCTACATGTGGTTGAGTTGAGTCGTAGATATTTGTCGTCTTTCCCTTTTGGAATTGTCATGTCCTGAAGTTAGTGTCACTTCATTCAGCTTGTTGTACTAGTTGTGTTCATATTTTGTTTGAACAAAACCATCGTCGTTTGACCATCTCAACAGTCTATTAAAGTTTCAACAAGTTCATGTAATATTTTTTGTCATGTTAGCTAAAAATTGTCAATTTCACAACCTCCATTAATTCTCCATATGCATACATTCACCATGGTTCTCTTTGCACCTGAGTTTGAAAATCTTTAAAGTCCCCCTGGATCCCTCCCTTGCAAGAAATAACTTAATGTCCTCCACTTTGAAGAAAAAATTTGTTACTACTTTGTTGACTCTTGATCTTAATAGTGGTAGTGCGGATCTGCATTTTGTTTGCCTAACTTGTGTTGATGGTAAGCATGCATAGCAGTAATTTTTCAGTGAAAACTACAGAATGTGATTGCTTTTCATATTTATACCTAGTATCTTTATAAACTTACCCAAAAAAAAAAAAAATGCTTGAAAATATATATATATATATATATAGTTTTTATATTACAATATATAACTCAACATGGAATATATTACTACATACAATTCTTATATATAAAAACATAAAACTATATTATTAAAACATTTAACATACAAAACATACGAATTAAACAATATGCAATATAATATAACAATATATAATATTGTTGGTTGTGGAGCCTGATCTCCAGATTCAGAGATATTATTATTCAACCATGTTTGTACCCCAGTTTTATATGATATGTAGGTGGACTGTACACTCACCCCAGCGGGGAGGTGTGGGGGGGCATAGCCCCCCCAGGGGGTTCCAGGGGATGTTTTCGAGCCCATGGTTTTGGGTATCTCGTGGTATTTTCCCATTGTATTTTCCTTATAAAAGAAAGACATTGTAATACGGCTAGGGTTGATTATTAGGATTTATGCATTGTAAAGATCTCTGAGATCAGGAGAGAGACTATGAGACATTGAAGAGGAAGTGCGGTGGTTGTGCTGCAGGTTGTATCCCTTCACCTTGCTGGAAGGTAATAATAATAAGGACTGGCAAATTCAGTGTGGACATAGCCCAAGTTGGGTGAACCACGATATATCTGTGTCTCTCTTGTAATGTGTATGTGTGATTATATTTGCATTTTTGTTTATTGTTATTGCTCTGCGATCCTATTTTTCTGACAATTGGTATTAGAGCCAAAGGTCTATTTGGCAGATAAACCCACAGGAAGCTAGGGTTTCTGGTGCGAGTGGGAGCAATGGCAGAAGAAGGAAAGTTTAAGGTCAAGAAGTTTAACGGCCAAAACTTTGGGTTATGAAAGATGCAAATGGAGGACTATATGTACCAAAAGGATCTATTCCTGCCGTTAGGAGGAAGAGCAAAGCAGCCAGCGGCCATGAGGGATGAAGAATGGGAGGTTCTTGACAAAAAGGCTCTGGGAACAATACGGTTGAGCCTGGCTTCGTCGGTGGCTTTCAATATCTCAAAAGAAACGACAACAGAGGGTTTGATGAGCGCACTGGGTAAGCTATATGAAAAACCTCGGCCTCAAACAAGGTATTTCTAATGAAGTGTTTATTTAATATGAAGATGTCTGAAGGTGGATTAGTTACTGATCATTTAAATGAGTTTAATACGGTCACAAATCAGCTAATTTTTGTAAGTGTGAACTTTTATGATGAGGTTAGGGCTCTTGTAATCTTGTGTTCATTGCCAGAAAGTTGGAATAGCTTGGTCATGGTTGTAAGTAACTCTGTCTCTGGTTCAAACACCTTGAAATTTGATGATGTTATTGGTGTTATTCTTAGCGAGGAAATGCGAAGAAAAAGCACAGGTGAGACATCAGGTAATGCATTGACCATGGAGAGCAGGGGAAGACAAAAGGAGAGAGGAAAGAGCCAAGGTAATCGTGGAAAGTCTAAAATGGGCAGATCCAAGTCCAGATTGGGAAATATAGAGTGTTGGAACTATGGAAAGAAAGACTGCAGATCTCTAAAGAAGAAAGGAGATGCACATAAGGAAACTACCCAAGAAGCAAATGTAGCGGGTGATGTGTTACAAGATGCTTTGATTCTTGCATTAGATAATACTAGTGATTATTGGGTAGTAGATTCAGGTGCTTCATGTCATGCTACACCCCATAGGAAATACTTTCATGAGTATGTTCCAGGTGATTTTGGATATGTTTTATTGGTGATAATGAGCCATGTAAAATTGTTGGAATAGGTAAGGTATCAATAAAAGTTAAGAATGGAACTGATTGGCTGTTGAAAGAAGTTAGGCATATTCCTGCTATGAAAAGAAATATGATCTCAACAAGGTAGTTGGGAGATGGCGGCTGTCTATCTACGTTTGGGAAAAAGTGGTGGAAGATCACTAAAGGATCAATGGTGATAGAAAAAGGAGACAAAATAGGTACGTTGTATTTATGTCCTCATAATACTGACCATTCTATCTCTTTAGCTTCCACAGGAACAGATACAGCATTGTGGCATCATAGGCTTGGCCACATGAGTGAGAAGGGGATGCAAATTCTCCACTCAAAGAAGTTGCTCCCAGATTTCAAGCAGGTAAGTTTGGAATTCTGTGAGAACTGTGTTTATGGGAAACAGAAAAGAGTCAAATTTCTCAGGGTTTGGAAACAGAAGAAGAATGAAAAATTAGAGCTTGTGCATACAGATGTATGGGGACCGACTCAGGTACAATCTCTTGGTGGCTCTCATTATTATGTTACATTTATTGATGATGCAACTAGGAAAACTTGGGTTTATTGCATTAGACAGAAATCTAATGTGTTTGCTACTTTTAAGAAGTGGAAAGCTTTGGTTGAGAATGAGACAGGAAATAGATTGAAGTGTCTCAGATCTAATAATGAAGGTGAGTACTGTGGCAAGGAGTTTGATAGTTACTATTCATACCATGTGATTCGTAGAGAGAAGACAGTCCCAAGAACACCACAGGAAAATGGTGTGTCAGAAAGGATGAACAAAACGATCATGGAGCATGCAAGGTGTATGAGACTGCATGCAGGGTTGCCCTTACAGTTTTGGGCGGATACTGTAAATACTGTTGTTTATTTAATAAAAAGAGGACCTTCAAGTGCTTTGTATGGTGGTATTCTAGAGGAGGAATGGATAGATAAAAAGGTAAACTACTCATTTCTGAGAACGTTTGGTTGTTAAGCATTTGTCCATATTGATAAAGAAAATAGAACAAGCTTGAAGCTAAATCCAAGAAATGTACCTTTATTGGATATGGGGTTGATGAATTTGGTTATCGTTTATGGGATTATGAAAATAAAAAAATCATCAGGAGTAGAGATGTGATATTCAATGAAAATGTCATGTATAAAGATCAGTTGCAGGGAAAGAAACAGGAAAGGGAAAACACAGAGTACATAGTGCTTGATGAAATTAAAGAAAATGAAGTTTCGAAGGTGCCAGAAATCAAGAACAGTAGCAAGTACCTGAAACTTCTGCAACTGTAAGAAGATCTACCAGGTTAAGTAGACTCCCTGAATGATACTCTCCTTCAATGTATTATTTATTGATGACTGATTCTGGTGAACCAGAATGTTATGAAGAAGCAATGCAGATGGAAACTAGAAATAAGTGGGAGCAAGGAATGAATGAGGAGATGGACTCATTGGTAGGGAACCAAACTTGGGATTTGGTTCAGTTGCCTATTGGTAAAAGAGCATTGCAGAACAAATGGATTTACAAGTTGAAGGAAGAAGAAGGAGGTAAGAAGTAGTACAAGTCCAGACTTGTTGTAAAGGGGTTTGCATAGAAGAAAGGTATAGATTTTGATGAAATATTTTCTCTTGTTGTTAAGATGACTTCAATTAGGACTATCTTAAGTCTAATGGTGGTAGAAGATTTTCATCTTGAACAGTTAGATGTAAAAACAGCCTTTCTCCATGGGGATTTGGAGGAAGAAATATATATGCAGCAGCCACAAGGGTATGAGGTCAAAGGGAAGGAGGATCTAGTATGCAGGTTGAAAAAGAGCTTGTATGGCTTGAAGCAAGCTCCAAGGCAGTCGTATCTAAAATTTGACAGGTTTATGACAGAACAAGGTTATAGTAGATGTCATTCTGACCACTGTGTTTATTTCAAGAAGCTAGACAATGAAAGATATATTATCTTGTTATTGTATGTGGATGACATGCTTGTTGTAGGGTCTAATATGCAGGATATAAATGTGCTCAAAAGGAAGCTAGCTAATTCATTTGCGATGAAGGATTTGGGTGTTGCAAAGCAAATCCTTGGTATGAGAATTACAAGAGATAGGAAAATTCGAAAATTGACATTGTCTCAGAGTGAGTACATACAAAAGGTGTTGGAGAGGTTCAAAATGCATAATGCAAAACCAGTTAGTACACCTTTGGCCAGCCATTTCAGTCTAAGTAAGGAAATGTGTCCCAAGACATAGGAAGAGACAGATTACATGTCCAAGATTCCCTATCAATCAGCTGTTGGCAGCTTGATGTATCCCATGGTGTGCACAAGACCAGATATTACACAAGCAGTGGGAGTGGTAAGCAGATATATGAACAATCCAGGTAAAGAACATTGGAAGGCAGTACAGTGGATTCTCAAGTATTTGAGAGGTACTACCACTGAGGCATTATGTTTTGGAGGTTCAGACACTATTCTACAGGGATATGTTGATGCAGATATGGAAGGTGACAAGGATAGCAGGAGTAGCACCACAGGGTATGTGCTTACTCTAGGTGGAACAACAGTAAGTTGGATTTCAAAACTATAGAAGGTTGTTGCACTTTCAACAACAGAAGCAGAGTATGTTGCCATTACAGAGGCTAGTAAAGAGATGATTTGGTTGCAGAGGTTTATGGAGGAAGTGGGTAAGAAGCAGAAGGATAGCAGGTTGTATAGTGACAGCCAAAGTGCCATTCATATTTCAAAGAACTCAACATTCCATTCTAGGACTAAACATATACAGCTCAAGTACCATTTCATACGCTCTGTTCTGGAAGATGAATTGTTGAAGCTGGAAAAGATACATACTAGCCAGAATCCTGCAGACATGTTCACAAAGGTAGTTACCAAAGAGAAACTGAGTTCCTACTTGGTTTCAAGTGGCCTTCCAGCATGAAGGTGAAGAGGATAAAGTTGCCAAGTCCAAGGTCCATCAAATGCAGTAGCGATGGAGTTGTTGTGATCAGTCTCCAAGTGGGAGATTGTTGGTTGTGGAGCCTGATCTCCAGATTCAGAGATATTATTATTCAGCCGTGTTTGTACCCCAGTTTTATATGATATGTAGGTGGACTCTACACTCACTCTAGCGGGGGGGTGTGGGGTGGAATTTCCCCCCCACGGGGTTCTAGGGGCTGCATCCTTCAGAAATGAATGTTCGGGGGCAACGCCCCCGAAGAAAAGTTTTGGGGCTATTTTTGGGCCCATGGTTTTGGGTATCCCGTGGTATTTTCGCATTGTATTTCCCTTATAAAAGAAAGACATTGTAATACAGCTAGGGTTGATTATTAGGTTTTATGCATTGTAAAGATCTCTGAGATCAAGAGAGAGACTGTGAGACACTGAAGAGGAAGTGCAGCGGCTGTGCTGCAAGTTGTATCCCTTCACCTTGCTGGATGGTAATAATAATAAGGACTGGCAAATTCAGTGTGGACGTAGCCCAAGTTGGGTGAACCATGATATATCTGTGTCTCTCTTGTAATGTGTATGTGTGATTATATTTGCATTTCTATTTATTGTTATTGCTCTGCGATCCTGTTTTTATAACAAATATAATAATAAAACAATGTATAAATAACATATTATAACTAAATATTATAATATACATAATATTAAAAAAGAAAAAAGAAAAGAAAAACAAACACAATGAACAGGAATGGATTGACAAAAAAATGAAAAGAAAAACAAACAGAATGAAACGGGAATTAGAGGGAGGGGTATATCAATGAAAAATTTGGTTGGCGTTATCCTAAACAAGTTGAAGATGCAGAGGTTGAAATTAATTAGATGCTAAGCATACGAGATGATTGGAGAGAAGCATTGGAGAATGATCATGATTTGTTCATCAAGTTTTTCAATCCTTAACCCAATTTCACCATTTTTTCTTTCTGCATTTGCAAATTTTTCTTAGGGTTTTCATTTTTTAGTTGAAGAGGGGTTTTATATTTTACAAGTTTATGGAAAGATGGGTTCGATTTTTTTAATTACTGGATTATACCACAGAAGATTTTTTCTTTTAGCATTTGCAGAGTTTTCTTAGGTTTTTCATTTTTTGGTTGAAGAGGGTTTTCTCTCATTCCCCAATCCCTTCAATATGCAGTTCTATGGGTTCGATGGCATTGTTGCTGCGAATCCTTTTTCTCCCCCTTATATTGTAGGAGGGAGCCCAGTAATGCAAGCTATGGAAGCCCATTTCATAGGACTGAGGGTTGACATACTTATCCAGTGGCTTTATACGCAGGATCGACGGCATAGATACGGAATTCCCTTGGCTTCCAAAATGATAGTGGAAGTCATGCCCGCCATCACTGTTTCTCAAGACCATCTCCCTTTGGAATTTCCCATCTGCAAAGAGGAGTTTCAATTGGGGGATCTGGAATGTCAGATGCCATGTCAGCACATGTACCACTCCCACTACATTCTGCGGAGGCTGGAATTGCACAGATCGTGCCCACTCTGCTCAACCAATCCATCCGTCTATGGTGTGTTGTAAGTTGTGAGACTAGGTTTCCCGATCCTAGGTAGTTTATTCACCTGTATGCATCAACGGTAATGCATATTGCTTTCCTACTGTGCCCTCCCTATCGTTCCTCATATCCCTCCCATCACCATGTCTGTCGCTGAAGAACTGGTTTAGCAAACAGGAAAAAAAGTAAAGAAGTTACCAGCAACAAAAAAAAAAATAGAAACTACCAATTTTGGGAATAACATGGGGAATTCACAAGTAGTATGGAGTTCAGTGGATATTTGGTAGAATATGGATACAATACAGTAAGCGCTACCATATCTGTATTATGAAAATCCCAAAATAAACCCAAATACTGCTAAACAATTCCCAAACTAAATGATTTAAAGCCACAAAATTCCATTTAAAAACCTATAAATATCTGGTTAATTGTCAGATCGCAATTTCAAAGAATTGAATTGTTTTTTCTTGATTGATTGTGTGTTGTGAAGCTTAAATTCTTAAATACAAGTGATTTTCCAAAACATTTGACATTGTACCAAATACTTCAGCCAACAAACCAAAAAATAAATCAAACAAAAAATAGGTAAGTCGACCAACATAGAGATGTGTACATCCCAAGGGAAACAACCAAATGCCTAAGAACCAAGAAAAATTCCCCCAACATTCAATAGTTCACAATAAAATCAATTTAGCAACTGCTTATGGACGTGCAACAGTTTATAGTTCACAATAAAAACAATTTAGCATCTCCTTATGGACGTACAGTTTTTAGATGGAAATCATTGAATATATTGAGGGTGGCGACATGAGAGTTGTTGGTGTTCTCCATTTACTTAAAAATTGAAACTAGGAAAATAAACATATCATGGATTTTGGTGCACCATTAACCTAAGCCCAAGCAACAATAAATACATAACATCTTCAAAATTAAAGTAAAGATTTGTAGTGTAACAAAACCAATCACATAATGAATATAGTGATTTTACTTAAATGGATTCAAATGGGAAACCAACATTCAAGAGTTGTTTAGTTCTCCATTTTAATATTGCTTGGCTAATACGCAACACTTGGTTCTATACCATTCTCCTAGCTTTTGATTAGCAAATATAAAAACTCTTTGAAATTCAAGATACAAGAAGGTATAGAAGAGCTAAGCTAATGGAAAATCAAGATATTAATATTTCAATTATTTCAATTTGCATTTAAGTAACCAGTCTTACAACCATTATCTTGCTTTTGATCCCTTTCACATTAAGGTTGTAGAGTCATATACTTCGAGAATCATTTCATTTGCTTATATATAATTCGCCCCTTCTTTAACAATAGTAACATATTGACATAATCTGAAACATTTTTATGAAGAGTTCGCCAATAACACCTAGTATTAAAATAAATTCTTGACTCTTCCACATTAATTTGTTTTACATTAACACATTAATAAACATAGAGAAAATGAAAATAAGAGTGGACTTTTCTAAATTATCCAATTGTTGAAAAATCTATTTAGTTGGAATGTGATGGGAAGCGTTGAAAATTTATTTTAGTTGGAATCTAACCAAACCAAGAAAGATCATATTCCCAAAAATTTTGCTGGAGTTTACCGTGAACTATTCACCTTTTAACAAATGTCTACTTCAATTCGATTTTAATCTCAATGTGACATCGTCTTTTAAGATACAAATAACAGGGTATCGTTTTCATGGTTTAACTGAAAGCATTGAATGGAAGAATCCGATATATATTATTCAAATTCCTGGATCAAATGGAGAAGTTGTTGTGATCAAATGTTTAACTAAAGGACACCAGTCTGGATGTGTACTTTTCAACAATATATATGTATGTATATTCAAATGTTTTAGATTTATTTCATCGCACGGCGCTGGGCATCAGGAAGAAGTTTCATTGTCCTCACACAGCTATGGAAAGGTATAATAGTCAATGATATCCAATAAATACTTGCATTAATTAGAGTTATTATTGTGGAAAGGAATAATCCATGAGTTGTCATATTTAATCAACGATATAATAATACAATTGATGTTGGTTGGAAAAGGTAAACCTAGAGGGTGGACGGTGGTATTCTTTCTTACGCTACTTCTGTACCGTTGAACTACTCCACCGTACCCTCTTTCGAGGTGCGGAACACCATGACTAAGCTTGTATTTCAATGCCTAACTTCACCAACTTTCCAATAAATACAAGTGATTTTCCAAGAGATAATACTAGCTGTGTAATGTGTTTCTGGGCTGCATTATGGGCCGTGACTATTAATTTTTTAGCATTAATTCAATATAATCTAGGATCTTTACAGAGAGTATAACATGTACAGCATATCAATCATATCAATCACAACAAGCAATCACATGAGACAATAGACACACAGAATTTCCATGGGGAAAACCATAAAGGTGAAAAACCCCACAACTTCCTCAAAGATAGAAAGAGCAATGATACAACCCAAGTACAAGAGATAGTCCTCCTAGAAGCTACTCCTCCTTCCTCACTTGTGCGCCACTCTCCAATGAGTGTAGAAGTGAATAATGAAGTGATCAAATAGAGTGCCTCCCGCACTCTATTTATACATGACCTGACTTGCCTAATAAACTAGCAGGGCCGACTTGTCTAACTCAGTCTAATAACCCATCGTAATACTAATCAGGGCCGACCCCACACTTGGTGGTCTAATAACCCATCACATGCAAGTTGTGACACTTGCGACACTTGTCAATACAAATGACGACACTTCCGTATAGAGGAATAATACCATCTCTATAGGAGTACAATATACATAGGTGAAGCACATTCCAAAGTTACAAATACATCAACACTCCCTCTTAACTAGGAAGGTATTTCTTGACACAGATCTACTAGCACAAATCTTCTTCTTTGGATCATCGTCACTGGATCATTGTCATCGAAACATCATCATCGTCACAGCTGCTGCTATCTCAATCAATCTCTGAACTACTCGTCATAGGAAGTTCTACATAGCCAGCCCTTTTTCATGCTTGATGTAGGCCCACCACTTGCAGGTCTTCATCATCACTGACCATACTATGGAATCCTCAGGACATTTTACGTGCATCACAATGCCTCGAAAGAGTATCCTAGGAACTTTATGTGCCGAAGCACGACCGACAAGATCTCCCAGGTCTACTTATATGTGACCCCCACCACAATGCCTCAAAAGAGTATCCCATGATCCTTTATGTGCCGAAGCACGACCGGAAAGATCTCCCAGGTCTACATACATGTGGTCACCACAATTCCTCGAAAGAGTATCCCAGGACTGATTATGGGCACACAGCCCAACCTATTGGAACTCCCAGGTCTACTTACATGTAGTCATGGAAATGCCTCGAAAGAGCATCCAGGACTGATTACGGGCACACAGCCCAACCTATCGATCGGATATCCCAGGTCTACTTATATGCCATAGGACAATGCCTCGAAAGAGCATCCCAGGACTGATTACGGGCACACATCCCAACCTATTGGATCTTCCAGGTCTACTTATATGTCCTCCCAGAGCAATGCCTCGAAAGAGATTCCAAGACCGATTACAGGTACATAGCCTAACCTATCGGATCTCCCAGGTTTACTTATATGCTCATCTGCACAACCTGTCCACAGCCACAGTGTATCAACCTGATACTTCACCATACATCATCCTGATGTACATCATCACATGATCATCCTGATCATACAATGCATCCACCTATTGTGTACCAAGTATCTACCTGATACATATCATCATACATGATCTACCTGATCATACAATGTATCCACCTAATACAAACATAAATACATGATCCAGCTGATCATAACAAGCATCCAACATGATGCATATACAAATACATGATCCAACTGACCATAACAAGCATCCAGCATGATGCATATACAAATACATGATCCAACTGACCATAATAAGCATCCAGCATGATGCATATACAAATACATGATTCAACTGATCATAAAAAGCATCCAACATGATGCATATACAAATACATGATCCAACTGATCATACAAAGCATCCACCTGATGCATATACAGAGCAATAATTGGACCAACGTCCCGATGCTCATCGCACCACGCTTATATCCAAAGCCATGGGAAGGATCTTCCTCTCACCATGCTTGAAATGGCTCCTGCAAATGTGTCCATCACTTCTTCCTCGAAGTGTCGTCAATCTGAAGAAAACCAAGCCTCTCTCTGAAGTACTCAAACTTCACTTTGGCTAGTGGTTTCATCAACACATCCACAACCTGCTCATCCATCGCAACATACAGGAGCTTCACTGCTCCTCTCTGCACCATATCCCTGATATAGTGATATTTGATCTCAATGTGTTTCGACCTGTCGTGAAACACTGGGTTCTGAGACAGCTTCACACAACTCTGGTTGTCACAAAGGATACCAGTAGCATCCAACGGGAGATCAAATAACTCAAACAGTAGCTTCCAAAGCCATAATGCCTCACAACTAGCCGAACAAGCTGCAACATACTCTGCCTCGGTTGTACTTAGTGCTACGCAGGACTGCTTCCTCCTAAACCAAGAGATCACACCTGATCCCATATTGAAGTAGCACCTAGAAGTTCTCTTCCTATCAGTAGCACTGCCTGCCCAGTTCGAAACAACATAAACATGCAGGTTAAACTTTTGATTCGCATCATACTTGAGCCCATAATCAATTGTACCCTTCAGGTACCTCAGAATATGCTTTACAGCAATCAGGTGAACACTTCTCGGATCCGTCAGGAACTGACTCAATGTGTTCACTACAAAGAAAATATATGGTCTAGTGTTCGTTAGGTACATGAAGGACCCAATCATCTGACGATACACAATGACATCAACCAGATCAGATGAAGCATCACACAGAAGCTTCAAGTTCAATGCCATAGGTGTGGCCATGGCCTTGCAGTCCATCATCCCAAATCACTTCAGGATCTCTACTGCATACTTCCCTTGTCCAAGGAAGATTCCATCTGCACTCTACCACACCTCCATGCCTAGAAAGTAGTGCATCATCCCCAAGTCCTTCATCTCGAACTCGACAGCAAGCTTCCTCTTCATATTGGCAATCAATCTATCCTCACCTATAACAAATAGGTCATCCACATACAAAAGTAGTATCACTGGATTTCCTTCCTCAACCTTGTAGTAAAGGTTGGAATCCGCTTTACTCTTGGTAAAGCCCAAACTGGATAGAAAGCTGTCTATCCTACCATACTAGGTCCTAGGAGCTTGCTTCAATCCATACAAGGCTTTCTTCAACTTGCACACATATGACTCCCTGTCATGTGTCTCAAAACCAAGTGGTTGTTCCACGTACACTTCCTCCTCGACTACACCATTCAAGAAATTTGTCTTAACATCCATCTAGTGTATCTTCCATTTCATCACTGCAGCCAGAGCAAGTACTAATCTAATGGAAGTGTATCTAGCCACAGGAGCAAAAGCCCCTTCATAACCAATCCGTTCTTTTTGGGAGAAGCGACGAGCTACAAACCTTGCTTTATATTTCTCTATGCTACCCTCTGCAGCATGCTTGATCTTGTAGATCCATTTGGAAGTCACAACCGAATTCCCTTTAGGTCTTGGGACTACATCCCAAACATCATTCTTCATGATCGACTAGTATTCATCGATCATGGCATCCTTCCATTCTTTCTTTTCCGTTGTTCTTCATAATTGGAAGGTTCTTTGTTCATAATATCACAAAGTAAGGCAACATAGCTGGTGTAAGATCTGGTTCTCTTCCTTTCTCTGTGTTCTTCTTCTAGAATGCCATACCTTTCTACATCTTGGATGAGCTCTCTAGCCCATGTAGTTTTCCTCTTGTGAGAGTTCTTCTCAGAGGGTGGATCTACAGGTTCTTGCGGATCTTCAACTTCATGATCTACTTCTGGAATTGCTTCAGTCATGGTGGTGTCTTGGAATCTGGTTTCCTTTGGTTCTTCATGATATTCAATAGGTGCCTTCTTTGATTTGATGTAAGTTGAGTCTTCATCAAATGTTACATCCCTACTGACATCAATCTTCTTGAACCCTGGAAAGTATATTCTATAAGCCTTCGATTTTTCACTGTACCCCACAAGGATGCCCTTCTTTCCTGAAGGATCTAGCTTCGTTCTCTTTTCTTTTGGAACATGTGTATACACTGGACAACCAAATATTCTGAGATGGCTGACTTCAGGTTTCTTACCAGAGAAGACCTCTTCTGGTGTCTTGTTGTCCAATATCTTGTGAGGTGTTCTGTTATGCACATATACAGCTGTCCTAGCAGCTTCTGCCCATAGATGCATAGGCAAATCTTGGTCATGCAGCATTGCTCGTGCTGCTTCCATGATTGTTCTATTCTTCCTTTCTGCAACTCCATTTTGTTGTGGATTGTAGGGAGTAGTCAACTCCCTCTTAATCCCTGAATCACTGCATAACTTCTTGAAATTACCTGAAGTAAATTCTCCGCCATTGTCGGATCTAAAGGTCTTGATATTCTTATCAGTTTGATTTTTCATCAAGGCTTTGAATTCCTTGAACTTATCAAACACTTCATCTTTGTTCTTCAATAAATAAACCCAAGTCTTCCTAGAGAAATCATCAATGAAAGAGACATAGTATACATACCCACTCAGAGAACTGGATGACATCGGACTGCATACATCGGAGTGGATAATTTCCAATATTCCTTTTGCTTTGCTTTCAGTGCTTGTAAATGCCTTCTTAATGTTCTTTCCTTTTGCACATCCTTTTGCAAACACCTTCATGCTTTGACTTGATTTCAGGAAGACCCTCTACAACTTTGCTTGCAATTGGTAGTTCTCTATAGTGCACATGTGCAAGTCTTATATGCCAAAGTTCACTTGGCTCCATGGATTCATGCACCATGTGTAGCTAGGGTTTTACCCCTAGCTTGTGCCAATGAGCACCTACTAAGGAGAATGGACTCCTTAGTAGCAGTTCAGTATATTAAACTAATTATGCAAAAACAAAAAAATTAAATTATTTCTAAGACAAGCATGAAGCATAAACACCAAAATGAAAGAATGACTTTGTATTGATGTTACCTTGAGTGTCAAGGTTGGTGAAGCCCTTTGCAGTGTCCAAGAGGATGCTCCAAGCTTCTGAATGCTCCTTCTCCTTCTCCAATGTTGGGGATGGGCCAAAGTGGCTCTCAAGGTGAAAATAGTTCAAAGGTGAACTAGGGTTTCGAGAGAGATTTTGGCAGAGTAAGGGTGCTTGTGATTGTGGATATGGAATAAGGGATCTCCATCACCTATTTATAGTTTTTTGGTGGTGGAGTGCTGACCCATGGTTTTTAGGAAACACATGGTTTTGGGCAGCTGTATAGGGTTTTTTTCCTCCTTTTCCTCATTATTTTATATTTTTATTCCCTTTTTAGGGGATTTTTGCTATTTTTGGAGGAAAAGGGGGTTTTTTAGCCTTTTTTAGGCTATTTTGATGGTTTTGTGGCCTTTTGGAGGCATTTTAGGCCTTTTGGAGGCTTTTTAATGGGATTTTTTGGGATTTTTAAGGGAAAAATGGTAGGAAAATGGACAAATGAGCCATATAATGTGGTAATGAGGTAGTGAACACTTTTTGGGTGTTAACACCATGGCATGTTCAAGTTGTCCCTTCAATTTGTACAATCCTCCCTCTTGCTCTCCAATCACCACTGCATCATCTATAGTTTTACCTTTTGGCCACATTAGGACTTGGCCATCTACAAATGCAACCCTCATGCCTTTTGCATCCAATGCAGATATGGAGAGTAGGTTCTTTCTTATCCTAGGTACATATAGAACATCTTTCATCTTCAAAGACTTTCCAGAGTCTAGGTTGTACGATGCTTCACCACTTCCTTTGATAGGATATTGATAGTCATCCCCAAGTTTCACCTTATGGGGTGACTCATGTTCAGATAGGTCTACAAAAGATTCTTTAAACCAAGTCAAGTGTTTTGAATCCCCACTATCAATAAGCCAATCATCACATCCATGAGAGATAGTACCTATGAGAGCATAGATTAGAACATATTCATCTTCACTAGATGAGTCATCACTTTCTGCTCTAGCCTTCTTCTTGGGAGGTTCATCATCCTCACCAGCATGAGCATGATATCTCTTCTTGTTGTTGTTCTTCTTCTTGTTGAAGTTGTTATTGTTGTCTTTCTTCTTCTTGGGACAATCTGCAGCTGTTGGAGAGAACTCCCGCAGCATTTAGAAAGCTGCTAATTTTGGAAAAGATAACCATTTTTGGGGAGAAGGTACCTATTTTGGCGACAAGGCAAAGATATCGCCGTAGCGCAAATTCCGCCGAGAATTGCGGCGATATGTACGGGAAATTCAAAGCGCGTGGTACAAGGAAGAGGCCGAAGGGAGAGCTCAACCACCATAATAAAGGCGCCGAAGATGAAGAGAGGGTTCAGCTACCCCCATTAAGAGGAAGGACTACAGTCAGCGTTGCTTGAACCAAAGAAGAAGCAACGGGCCGATGCATTAAAGACTAAGGACTGCAGGAAGCGGCGACGAGACAGGAGGCGGCCATGAAAGTATAGCTAGTTGACTGTAAGTGGTTAGGGTTGAGTCACTGTTGGGATAAGGCCCACAGTTTTGTAACTGCAATGAGACCTTCGGGCCATCTATATATAAGAGTATTTTTGTATGAAAAAGGGTTGGGCACATAGTTACTAAAGTGATTAAGTAGAGAGTAGTCGAGTCTTTGAATATACAGAGTCTGAACATCTTCCGGAGATCAGAGGCCGGCTCATTGAGCAGATTGTGCAATCCTAAGGGATTGAGAGAGAGAGAGTATATTGTAAGAGTCAGTAGGAGAGTAGGAAGGAGACGGAAGAGAGGTCTATAGAGAAGGGCTCCCCCAGGGATGGAGGTTCCTAGAAGATCTCTGCTGCAAAGAGTTGCGGCGGAACTGTGTTTCACTCTCTCAAGTTGCTAATAGAAAACACAGTTCCCGTGGACGTAGCTTCCCTCCTGGAAGTGAACCACGTAAATATCTGAGTAGTGTGATTGCCTCTATGTAATTGTTGCTCTTATTTGTCTATCTTTACTGTTACATGAATGCTTTCTTCAGTTTATGGGTAATGTATATGGTCGTCAGTTTAGTTCTGGTTGATGCGTAACAATTGTGAAAATCATGGTTGAATTCTAGCGGAATAGATCTCTGTTCGATAAAGGATAATGTTGAGTATTGAATGAGTATAATGCATGAAGGATTCAGTTAGAGCATTGCTTAAAGTAATATCTTATACAGTCACGTCGTTGGGAAGTATTAAGGGTTAAGCACACTAGCGAGGATTATGTTTAGAGACTAAGTGATATTAAGATCTCTCAGTAAGTGGGTAAGGGTGTTTGAGTCAGCATACTAAACCAGGAAGTGGCCAAGTGTCACATACCGCAGGGACAGCGAAGAGGGAGATATCGCATCTGCGACATCCTAAGTATCGCTAGACAGGATCATATCAGGAGGAGGCTTATCGCACTGCCCGTGTAATTCGATAAGACAGAGGGATAGCCAGAGTCATAGAAATAGAGAGGTTAGCCCTTTTTGGGAGAGGACTAAGGAGGGCTTTAAGCACCCTGGATGCCTCAGAACCTGGCTGAGGACACTTGAGTCTTCCGCCACCCCATTAGAATCACTTCGGGTGAGACTTTAGGTTGCTTCTGCGACCTGTTGCCACAAGGGCCAGTGAGCTAGGGGTTATGTTGGTTTAAAAAGTATAGCTAACCTGGGTCTACCCAAGAAAAGGAACCAACAAATGGTTCCGTTGCCGGTTTGAACACATTGAGCTGATGTTCTGTTGGCATCCTACCAAGGAAGAACTTAACCAGTGGGTTGAGTCAAAAGAAAGAGAGTTTGCTGTAAAAGAAAACAAGAATCCTAGACTGAGCACTGAGGCTTGGCTACAGAAGCACATTTTTACAAATATCCATGAGATATTCTTTGTAACCTATGCTATTGAGTTATATGATTGGGTATCGAAGCTTGCTGATAACAACGTTTTCAAGAAAAATCGAGAAGTTGTCTGGACAGCAGGGTGATTCAGACCTTGAAAGGTGTTGATAATCCTATCTCATGCGCAGTAGACTGCTGGCTTGCGAGTTTGCTGGAAGGCTTCATCATAGAGTTCGCGGTTGATCAGAGAAAGAGTTTCAGCGAAGCAGAACTGTACTTCTTCAAGGGTTATCGCGGTAAGTACCTAAATTCTCTGAATCTATCCGTTAAGCAATTACTATATGAAAAAGGAGTACTGGATATATTCTCAGATGAATAGTAGTATGATATTGTAATGTCAGTAGACTCTGAGAGTGAGATTACGAGTATATTGGACATACACGTAGTGGTAAAAGATACAGAGTAAACGATTCATCTTCTTCTGAAGAAGACAGCTCAGATAATCCTAGACAACAGATTCAGAACCCTAGGACTCCGCAAAAACCAGTCGGGACTCAGAGTAATCCCGCAGGAACCCCATCCAGTAGCTCCTATACAGCGCATACTACCGCTACACCCTCTACATCTACACCGCCGAGTGGTAGTAATACAGCAAACCAGATCCCACCACCTAGAAACAGAATGGGAGATGATATGAAGTTACCAACATTTAAAGGTACAAGGTCGGAGGACCCTGAGTAGCACTGGTTCTTATGCGAAGCCATATGGACCATTAAGCAAATACAAGATGATAATGTCAAGCTTGTCTAGCTGGCCACCACATTCCGATAAAGAGCATTAACTTGGTATATGAAGTATACCGCTGGACATAACAGAACACTTGCACAGGTTAGAACCGCTATGATCAAAGAGTTTAAAAAACCTAAATCTGAGTCACAGTGCATAGCAGAACTTAAAGACATTAAGCAATTGCCTACGGAGACTGTTTGGGATTTTGACCAGAGATTTAAAACCCTCATTGATCAGGTAAGCTTTGAGCTTGCGCCTCAACAGCATAAAGAGTGGTTTATCGCAGCAATGTTACCACACATCAGACTTCCACTAATGCAACAGAAATTAAATACACAAGATGAAGCATTAGAAATGGCAATGAAACTAGAGGCTTCACCTCTAGCAGAGACTAGCGCAGGTATCACTAATCTGCAAAATCAGCTAGCTAACCTCACCTTACAGCTGCATGAAATTAAGAAAGGAAAGGATGTTGAGCATGAAATTTGGTGTACTAAGTGTAAAGCGCAGGGACACAGTAAGGATAACTTCCCTATCTTTGTTGACTATATCGCCAGTGGAGCTCCTAACCCGTTGATGCAGAATCAGGGGCCATGGTGTGAGATTTGTAGAACTAGAGGACACAGACCTCAGGAATGCCCTCTCCTTCAGAAATATGTGCAGACACCAAAGAACCTATATTGCAATTTTTGTAAATCTATTGGACATGATGAAAACAACTGTAGAGCTTATGATTTAATGATAGAAAGAAAGCATGACTTTTACAGAGTCCAATCAGAAGCATCTGGACCATCAGCAGGTCCACAAATCGATCCGGCTCAGGGAGGCCGCGGAGGAAATTTCAGAGGCCGAGGACATGGAGGAGGCTATGAACGTGGCCGTGGACCTATTAACTGTTATAATTGTGGAGGAACAGGACATTACGCTAGGGACTGCCAGAACCCTACTACAACATGCAAGTATTGTAAATCTTATGATCATACAATAGAGGAGTGTCCCATATTGATAGCCAAGATCAAGGACGCCAAGCCAACAGCCAATCAGACTATCCAGTTTATCGCTGCTGAGTAGAAAGAACCAGAACCACGAGTTAATGTTGTAACTCGTAGTGGTCTCTCTACTAGTAACATATCGCAGGATGTGGAAAAGACGACGGGAATGCAGTGGGTGCGCAAAGCTCCAGAAAAATCTATCCCACTTGACCTACAGAAGAATAAGGAGGCATTTCAGCAAGCTAAGACCTCCTTTGCTGAACAGACACATTCCAGATCACCGGTATTACCATCTCAGGGTATACCGCGACAACCACCATATGATGTTAGTACTGTGCAGATATCGCAGACTAGCACATCTGGAAGATGCGATGAAGAGGAATTGACAGGAAGTGTACAGTCCTTCCTGCAGATTTGTTTGAAACTTCTGAGAAATGAGAAAGCTATAGAGGAACTTCAGAGATTTATTGATCAATGTCAACAGAGCCCTTCCTTGAGCAACACACAGCGAACTATTCACCATATCATGGGCCATACAAGAACAGGAAGAGAGATGAGGCTCACAGCGCAGATCGGACTATTTGAAATGGACGAGGTTATCCTAGACTTAGGATCAGAAGTAAATGTCTTGACTAAGCAGACATGGGAACAGATGGGTAGTCCAAAGCTAAGCAGTTCCCCTATCCATCTGAGACTAGCCAATCAACAGAGAGTATCACCGATAGGTCGCCTATCGCATGTCCCAGTTGACATCGATGGGGTTCACACGTATGCAGATTTTGAGATCATAGAAATTATTGGTGATACCAAACCCTATCCAGCTCTATTAGGTATTGATTGGGCTTTTGATAACAAGGTTGTTATCAATTTAAAGAAAAGGAAGATGACATTTGAAGATACTCACGTTCGAGTTATCGCACCACTGGATCCTTTACAGGGTCCTCGCTACATTGAGCCGATCAAAGCAGAAGAGGAGGTGCATAACATGGAAAATTTGTATCAGATGACTTCTAATCAGACAGATTACATCAATCCTACAGCCGATGGACATATTAGCTGGAGATCCGATAGTTCATGCACATCAGATTCAGATGTCGGCTTAGAGAATTGGCAAAACAGACTCCATGAAGTTTCTACTTGCAGATGCGCATTCATGACTAAATCACTGCGATGGATTGGAGCAGAGAACAGGTATATTCCAACTTTTGATGGATTAGCAGATGTCAATGATTTTTTACAACAGTTTGAACAAGAGATTCCTCAAGAACAGAGGATGGAGGTTTTTGACCTTGCAGTTAGAGCTACACCTGCAAGATGGTGGTCCACACACAAGGAACATATCGCATCATGGTATGATTGTAAGAGATTGATGCGTATCAGGTTCTCTAAAGAAAGATACTGTATACAGCAGAAATACACAGGAGAAAGTGATCCCAGAGCACACATTATGATCTGTGAACAGAGTTGGCTAAAAATTCCAGCAGATGAGTTGGTTCATTTGTTTATTCACACACTGGATACAGTTCCAAGGAACTGGTATACAGAAACAGAGTTAAGAAAAGGAACTATCTCATGGCCTATTATGATAGAAAGCTTTTTGCTTACTTTCAGTTTTGAATCTGAGTATCCAAGCATTGATCGGGCCTTGAAGATCATAAAGACTAAAATATTTGATGATTGCACATTACCAGTGTATTCGCAACCCGAGTGGGCTATTCAGATGGAACATGCTTTGGAATGTTACAACTTCGCACAAGATTCAGGCAATGAAGAGGAAGATCCTCGCAGTGTCAATATCGCAGAAACAGAAGGTACGCGTGAAGTTGAAGGACCACACTTAGAAATTCCAGCTGTAACAGAACCAATCAAGATTAAAAAGAGCAATATTGGCACAGAAACAGAACCTAAGTTTGCCTCTATTGGAGATTATTGGAATGATAAGACAATTGGCCAAATCACAGATCTATTACATGAGTATCAGGACCTATTTCCTACCAACTTTACAGAAATGAAGGGAATAGTGGGTGACTTAGGAGTCATGAGAATACCGCTTAAGGAGGATGCTAAGCCGATTAAGCAGCGTCCATACAGGTTGAACCCGCGGTATAAAGAAAAAGTAAAAGATGAGATAGATAAGATGCTAGCAGCAGGCATCATTGAGCCTGTTGAAGAAAGTGAGTGGGTTAGTCCCATGGAAGTACAAGAAAAGAAAACAAAAGGAGACATCAGGATCTGTGTCGACTTGCGCAAACTGAATGATGCATCGCTGCATGACCCATTTTCGACACCCTTCACTGATGAAGTCTTAGACAATGTTGGAGGACAAGAAATATATTCATTCACCGATGGCTTTTCAGGCTATCACCAGATAAGAATCCATCCAGACGACAGGCACAAGACCACGTTTGCGACAGAATGGGGATCCTTTCAGTATACGGTAATGCCCTTTGGTCTTAAGAATGCCCCAGCAATTGTTTCTAGAGTAGTTGTTGCTGTTTTTAAGGAATACATCCATCGATTTCTAGAAGTTTATTTTGATGATTGGACTGTATTTGGACTCATCAAGAAGCACATAGGAGATATGAGATTAATGTTTGAAAAATGTAGACAGCACCAGATTTCCCTTAACTTGAAAAAATGTATATTTTGTGCTCCTTTTGGTACTTTGTTGGGTCACATTGTTTGCAGACAAGGCTTGATGGTAGATCCTGCGAAGATCGCAATCATCGTCAATTTACCAGCACCCAACTCAGTAAAGCAACTGAGAACTACACTTGGTCATACCGGGTACTACAGAAAGTTTATTAAAGGTTATGCCAAAATTACTGCACCAATGGAGAAATTATTGAAGAAGGACATCAGATTTCAGTGGAATGAGGAATGTCAGAAGAGTCTCGATACTCTTAAAGAAAAAATGGTTACAGCACCTATTTTGGTATTTCCAGATTGGAACAAGCCTTTTCATGTTCATGTGGATGCATCTGGCATCGCACTAGGCATTGTTCTCACGCAACCAGGAGAAGGGGGTATTGATCACCCTATCGCATATTCGAGCAGGAGATTATCAACAGCAGAGAAGAATTACACCACCACATAAAGAGAAGGGTTAGCAATGGTGTATGCTTTACAGAAATTTCGGCACTATCTGTTGGGTGCCCCGTTCAAGATCTTCACTGACCATTATGCATTAAAGTACTTGGTCAATACGCCAGTGTTAGGGGGAAGAATATGCAGATGGCTATTGTTGTTTCAGGAATATGATTTTGAAATCATCGTCAAGCCATGAAGACTAAATGCAGGACCCGATCACCTGTCAAGGATAGACTCAGGTGAAGAACCAAGTAATTTAGAGGACAACTTGTCTGATGCGCAATTGTTTTCTATTCAGGTTGCAGACGAATATTACGCAGACATAATTCAATTCCTCACTACAGGGTGGGCACCGTCAGAGTTTACTAAGCAACAAAAGAAACAATTAGTGGTGAAAGCAGCAGATTTCACCTTGATTGCAGGACATCTCTATAAGTTGGGTCCAGATGAAATTTTGCGCAGATGCGTTATGCCCTATGAGAAACAGACCATTCTTAAGGAAGCACATTCAGGCATCGCAGGAGGTCATTTCGCAGGAAAGCCTACTGCTCAGAAAATCCTATCAGCAGGATTATGGTGGCCTACATTACATAAAGACAGTAAAGAGTTTTGCAGATCATGCGATATCTGCCAGAGGACAGGAAAGCCCTCCAGAAGAGATGAAATGCCGTTGCGACCACAGATAACGCTACGCGCATTTGATAAATGGGCTATAGAATTCGTGGGTCCTATTAACCCACCAGGAAAACGAACTGGTGCGAGATATATTATTACAGCAACAGAATACCTCACCAGGTGGGCTGAGGCAAAACCAGTACGGAATTGCGATGCTGCCACAGCAGCACAGTTTATTTTTGAAAACATCATTACTAGATTTGGATGCCCAGTGATTTTGATGAGTGATCAAGGCACACATTTTTTGAATCGCACCATAGAAGCCTTGACAGAAGAATTTGAAATCCAGCACCATAGGAGTACACCATACCACCCTCAAGCTAATGGTACGGTGGAGGCTTTTAATAAGATATTAGAACATGCTCTTACAAAGATTTGTAACAGTCAAAGAGATGATTGGGACCTTAGAATTAATGCTGTATTATGGGCTTACAGGACCACATGCAAGAAATTAACAGGACACACACCTTTCAGCTTGGTGTATGGACAAGAGGCTGTTATGCCTATGGAATACATTTTACCCAGTCTAAGGATTGCTCAGCTTACAGAGATGACTGATTCTGATACTTCAGAGGAGAGATTGGCACAGCTGCTCAATCTGGAGGAAGACAGATTTATCGCAGGATTTCATCAGAAAGTGCAGAAAGCACGAGAAAAAGCTTGGCATGATAGGCATATCAAGAACAAAATCTTTCAGCTTGGAGACTTGGTACTCCTTTATGACAGTAAGTTTATAAAGTTCCCTGGGAAATTCAAGACTCATTGGTTAGGGCCATATCGAATTCAGCAAATAACAGATGGATGTGCTATTCAGCTTCGTACTTTGAGTGGGGAGTTTCTTCCTACCTTGATCAATGGCAGTAGGCTTAAGCTGTATGATGAAGGCCATGCCACCTCCCAGCCTTAGCCCAGAAAAGACGCAAGTGGTGCAGATGTCCAGTGTAGTTGAAATGAGGCATCGCACCCTAAGGAGTCTACACCGGGAAAATACTTTAAGCAAGAGTTCGCAGCAAGTTTTTCTGGTTGTTGCGATAATTTTGATGCGATATGAGTTTTTGCACTTTGCACTTCCAGGCGACGCGATATCATATCGCAGGAGACAGAAAACAAATCGATGAGATAGTAATTTTTGAATTGATCAGAAGGCTAGTCACTTCGCCTTCTGACAAGCATTAAGTATACGACTGACAAGTATCTATTGTACTAAGATTTGGCAGCAGTACGTCGATTCTTCGAGATTTGGAAAATTCGATGCGACACCACTCCGGCGCACAGTTTCCCAGCGAAATTTCAAACGGCGTTTTTCAATAAATGGGCGCGGGGTGCTGTCTTGTCCATGCATTAAATGCCGCCAGCGGGTCCAGCTCACTGGTCCGTTGCCATTTGAAGTTCCCGCCTTATGATAAATACACGTCTTATTCAAAGAACAGGGTTACTTGTTCATTTCTATCGAAAGAGTTTAGAGCATTTGACAAGAGCAGAGCATATTTTCAGCAGAACTCTTAGCAGAGAAGTCATAACAGTTGCAGACCTTGATTTGTCTCAGAATAACAATCATAGGAAGTCCAGAGTACCATAGTGGAAGGTTCCTCGTGCCAGACGAGCCCCTCGAAGACATATTGCAGAGATTTCAACGGGGTGGAATTGAGTTTGCTATGACTTCGCCCGCGGCTAAGAAAGGAAAGAAAGTTATTGCTGGTTCTCCATCCACACGACAGTCACCAAGGACCTTAGCTAATATGGAGTATATCGAGACCCCGAGTAGCACAGAGTCAGAAGAACAGGAGCAAGAACTTTTGGAAGAAGTCACAGTCGCTACTGTATATTTCCCGCCGAGGATAGAAAACGCACCAGAAATTGTCCTTCCGAAAGACTTTAGATATGAACTCATACTCCCACCACTGGATAAGCGAGTGAAGGAAGAAGGCAACCTTCGGGGGAATATGCATGCTGCTAAGTTTGCCGATTATAATCTGGGAGATTATAAGCTTTACCCACACTTCCGTCGTGATCGTTATATGACAATTGAGAGGAACCCAAGGACAGAGCGAGATGAGTTCGTCCCCATGGACCATGCAAGCCATTTAGCACCGTCGGGACTGCTCAATCTCCTAGAGATTCCGCACTTTGGCCGGGGTTCAGAAGTAAATGCTGTAGTGCGGATGCTACTTTCATGTGTGCATGGTGGTTACTTATGGTTGGGTAACCGGATAGATGTTAATGTTGACCTTATTCACTGCATTACCGGTCTTTTGAAGACTGGCCTCGACCCTCAGATAAATATTGATGGCGCCACAAAGGATACCAGGCTCTCAACCAAGCAGGTTGCGGAGTATAAGCTGCAAAGAGGAGGTCGCGCCTACGACGTCAACTCAATACAGGATGACGCCTTGCGATTTACTGTTAGTCTGTTGGCAGGAAAGCTCCTCCTCAAGGTGAGGCCAAAGGAGGTCACGGGCTCAGTTATCCGCCTGGCGATTGAAGTCATAAAAGGTAAACCTTACAATTGGAGTTTATTTTTGATGAATAGTTTCTTTCAAGACTGTGCGCAGGCGCAGCAGGATCCGCTTCACAGCTTCCACTTCTTGTGGCTGTTGATCCTTATGGCTTTTATTGGATGGAAAGAGCCACCCAATTCGCAGTTCCCACAACTGGCACCAGGGGCGTGCAGGGGCACAAGGTATTCAAATCTTTGGGCGAGTAATCACCCAGAGAAGCAAAAGAACAACGCAATGGTATTCCATGACTATTACATGCTATTGCTTGAGACCGTAGCAACGATTCCGCGTGTCGACTCGCCGGTCGTCGATCTTTATCATTCCAAGCTGTAATTTAAAGTCGACTGGGATAAAACATATATCAGACCCAAGGGATTCAGGAAACATAAGGAATGGGCCCCTGGCCCCTATCGCATGGATATCCAGTAGGTTGAAGACACCATTAGAAACTGTTTTGATGAGGACATGAAACAGATGTATGATGATCTATCATCTGGCCTAGTTCCAGTTAATGCTCCAGTTGATGATCCAGAAGATGTTCCGGAAATAGATCCTAAAGATAAAGCGAAAGAACCAATGGGTTCCAAGAGAAAGGGTACTGAAGGCCCTCCCCCACGGCAAGCAAAGAAGAAGAGAACGAAGACGGTTTCTTTCGAAGAACCGCAGGCACCAATCATGACAGAGGATGAGTATGATCTCATCGCCAGCCGAATACATGAGAAGATGCAGGAGAGATTCGCTGCGATTCAGTCATCGCAGGATCGGCTGCGCACAAGCCTCGACAAGAAGTTGCTAGAGCTGAAGGCAATAACTGAGAAGACTGCTTCTATGCAGATTCAGCCAGCCCCAACCACGGTAGGAGGAAGTACACAGCCCCCTTTGCAGACCAGAGAAGAAAGCATTTCAAGGGACCGCACGAACATTGTTCGTATACCGCCAGGAAGCATTAAGTTTCCTGCTCCTATGGAAGTGCAGATGGTTCATCCTCTTGAGGTAAACCTACCAGAAGTGCCTGTGGACCAGTTGTACGAAATTTTTCAGCAGATAGGCATGGAGCTGAGGCACAGAGAACGAGTCACATATGAGCATAATGTTTTACTATCCAACGAAAATGTGCAGCTCATTGCGCAGCATGAGGAAGAGAGTGCCCAGTTGACGCAATATGTTCAGCGAGAGCAGGATGTCTCTCTTGTTTTAGAGAATATCGCAGCAGAACTTCCGCAGTGCGATATCAAGCCTGAGTTAGAAACAACTCAAAAGATAAGAAAAATAGCAGAAAGAGCAAAGGCTCTAGATGAAGAGAATAATAAGATGGAGGAAGAATACAAAGCGAGGATTGCTGCGCTTGAAGAGAATAGGCCACTTACTCCAGAAGAAATCCAAGAAGCACGAGTGCAAGCTATCAGAATTGTACAAACACAGATGCAGTGTCGAGTGGAAGAAACAGAGGCTATCCTGGAGGATGCATCAAAAACATGGCTGGAGCTAGAGGAGCTCCCGCAGAAAGCAGAACTCAATCAGCATATTAAGCACTTTGAAGATGCGATATCTACAACAGAAGAAGAGTACAAGGGCTTGAGTGCTCTTGCGAAGATAAGGAAGAAAGGAGAAATAACGCAATTTCAACAGCAAGTGCAGAAGTACAGAGAACAGCAGATCAACCTGGCTAACGCAGTTAGCCTGCATGAAAGCAAAGTCGCACATCTGGTTGATGAATTGGAGAAAAAGGTGAAAAGCTTCACATCAAGTAAAGGAGTCATTGAGAGCACAGAAGACTCCTTGGTAACAGCTGAGCTGCTAAGCGCAGCACAGGAAGAAGTATCAAGCATGGATGAAAGTATTAAAGCGCTTAAGGCACAATTCGCAACAATCTCACAGGCAGCAAAGGATAAGCTTACGCATGAAGCAAGCTAACGTTGCGAGGGGCTCGGGGACGAGCCACAAGTAAGTGTTAGGGGAGTTGTTGGAGAGAACTCCCGCAGCATTTAGAAAGCTGCTAATTTTGGAAAAGATAACCATTTTTGGGGAGAAAGTACCAATTTTGGCGACAAGGCAAAGATATCGCCGTAGCGCAAATTCCGCTGGGAATTGCGGCGATATGTACGGGAAAGTCAAAGCGCGTGGTACAAGGAAGAGGCCGAAGGGATATCTCAACCACCATAATAAAGGCGTCGAAGATGAAGAGAGGGTTCAGCTACCCCCATTAAGAGGAAGGACTACAGTCAGCGTTGCTTGAACCAAAGAAGAAGCAACGGGCCGATGCATTAAAGACTAAGGACTGCAGGAAGCGGCGACAAGACAGGAGGCGGCCATGAAAGTACAACTAGTTGACTGTAAGTGGTTAGGGTTGAGTCACTGTTGGGATAAGGCCCACAGTTTTGTAACTGCGATGAGACCTTCGGGCCATCTATATATAAGAGTCTTTTTGTATGAAAAAGGGTTGGGCACATAGTTACTAGAGTGATTAAGTAGAGAGTAGTCGAGTCTTTGAATATACAGAGTCTGAACATCTTCCGGAGATCAGAGGTCGGCTCATTGAGCAGATTGTGCAATCCGAAGGGATTGAGAGAGAGAGAGTATATTGTAAGAGTCAGTAGGAGAGTAGGAAGGAGACGGAAGAGAGGTCTATAGAGAAGGGCTCCCCCAGGGATGGAGTTTCCCAGAAGATCTCTGCTGCAAAGAGTTGCGGCGGAACTGTGTTTCACTCTCTCAAGTTGCTAATAGAAAACACAGTTCCCGTGGACGTAGCTTCCCTCCTGGAAGTGAACCACGTAAATATCTGAGTAGTGTGATTGCCTCTATATAATTGTTGCTCTTATTTGTCTATCTTTACTGTTACATGAATGCTTTCTTCAGTTTATGGGTAATGTATATGGTTGTCAGTTTAGTTCTGGTTGATGCGTAACAATTGTGAAAATCATGGTTGAATTCTAGCGGAATAGATCTCTGTTCGATAAAGGATAATGTTGAATATTGAATGACTATAATGCATGAAGGATTCAGTTAGAGCATTGCTTAAAGTAATATCTTATACAGTCACGTCGTTGGGAAGTATTAAGGGTTAAGCACACTAGCGAGGATTATGTTTAGAGACTAAGTGATATTAAGATCTCTCAGTAAGTGGGTAAGGGTGTTTGAGTCAGCATACTAAACCAGGAAGTGGCCAAGTGTCACATACCGCAGGGACAGCGAAGAGGGAGATATCGCATCTGCGACATCCTAAGTATCGCTAGACAGGATCATATCAGGAGGAGGCTTATCGCACTGCCCGTGTAATGCGATAAGACAGAGGGATAGCCAGAGTCATAGAAATAGAGAGGTTAGCCCTTTTTGGGAGAGGACTAAGGAGGGCTTTAAGCACCCTGGATGCCTCAGAACCTGGCTGAGGACACTTGAGTCTTCCGCCACCCCATTAGAATCACTTCGGGTGAGACTTCAGGTTGCTTCTGCGACCTGTTGCCGAAAGGGCCAGTGAGATAGGGGTTATGTTGGTTTAAAAAGTATAGCTAACCCGGGTCTACCCAAGAAAAGGAACCAACAACAGCAAAGTGTCCCTTCTCATTGCATGTGAAGCATCTGAGATCTTTCTTATCTTTATGATGATGGTGGTGTGAAGGTCTTCTGTTACGAGATGGCTCCTTCTTGAACTTACCTTTCTTGGTATGTGCTATGAGAGCTTGATCTTCATTCCCCATCTTTTCTTCTCGGGCCATAAGCCTAGCTTCTTCTTGAGAGCATTCCTCCCACAGGATACTAAAGGAGATCAGTTTTCTTCTAGCACATATTCCTTCGATGAAGGAGTCCCATGTCCTAAGTAGGCCATTCAATGTAGTCATGAAAATTTCTCCATTCTCCACTACATCATCCACAACTTCAAGTTGTTCCTTGATTTGAGAGACCTTAGAAAAGTAGGATTGAATGGTCTCTCCATTCTGAAGCTTTACCCCTTTCAATTGGTTCTGCAAAGTCATCTTCCAATTTATGTTATTTCCTTCAAATAGCTTGGTCAAAGAATCAAACATCTCCTTGGGTGTCTTTAGAGATGACACATGTGGTATGACATGGTCTTTGATAGAATCAACAATGATTCTCTTTTCCTTGACCAAGTTCTTCTTATGTAAGGCCTTAGCCTCCTCTCCCTCTGGGACAGGAACCTCAAAACTTATGTAGGTGTCCAATTCATTTTCTTCCAGGATTAACCCAATCCTATCCTTCCATGCTTGGAAGTTATCAGCCCCTTCAATCTTATCCTCAAGCTTGGTGTGGTGAGACATCTTAAAGATTACTTCAAATGGAAATAGAAAATATTTAGGTCTTACCACTTGATTTGCAGAAATCTGGATCTGGTGCTGGATTAGGGTTTGTCAGAGAAACCCTAAAAATTCAAAATGTGAATTTCCAACTTCTGAAAGGATAGAAAGATGTGCCTTGATGAGTTGATCGGCCTGGTATACTCATAAATTGAAAACTGAAAAGTTTCACCCCTTAGAAATGCTTTTCAATCTCCCAGATTCATTGGGAGGACCCTGAAATAGGGTTTGAGTTTCCTGGAGCTTCACCCAACCAAAAAGTTCGATCCAAAGCTCTAAACTTTGATTTTTACAAGTCGCTTCCAACTATGGTCTCAGATTTAAGAAATTCCTATTTTTGTGGAAATCCTAATTTTTAGGACCAAAAATGAAAGTGCCCAGAATTGAATTTTGATTGGATAGAAAGATGCGCCTTGCTGAGGAGAGTCAATCTACCCTACTTCCTTTCAATATCCGTGGAGAGAAACCCAATAAACAAGAAGCCCTAGCTTCTGCAACTACACATTGTCTTCTTCTCAGGTTAGCTCTGATACCATGTTAATTTTTTAGCATTAATTCAATATACTCTAGGATCTTTACTAAGAGAATAACATGTACATCATATCAATCATATCAATCACAACAAGCAATCACATGAGACAATAGACACAGAGAGTTTCCATGGGGAAAACCATAAAGGTGAAAAACCCCACAACTTCCTCAGAGATAGAAAGAGCAATGATACAACCCAAGTACAAGAGATAGTCCTCCTAGCAACTACTCCTCCTTCCTCACTTGTGCACCACTCTCCAATGAGTGTAGAAGTGAATAATGAAGTGATCAGATAGAGTGCCTCCCGCACTCTATTTATACATGACCTGACTTGCCTAATAAACTAGCAGGGCTGACTTGTCTAACTCAGTCTAATAACCCATGGTAATACTAATCAGGGCCAACCCCACACTTGGTTGTCTAATAACCCATCACATGCAAGTTGCGACACTTGCGACACTTCCGTATAGAGGAATAATACCATCTCTATAGGAGTACAATATACATAGGTGAAATACATTCCAAAGTTACAAATACATCAACCCTCCCTCATAACTAGGAAGGTATTTCTCGACACAGATCTGCTAGAACAAGTCTTCTTCTCTAGATCATCGTCACAAGATCATCGTCATCGTCACAGCTGCTGCTATCTCAATCAATCTCTGAACTACTCGTCATAGGAAGTTCTACAGAGCCAACCCTTTTTCATGCTGGATGTAGGCCCACCACCTGCAGGTATTCATCATCACTAGCCATATTGTGGAATCCTCAGGACTTTTTATGTGTGTCACAATGCCTCGAAAGAGTATCCTAGGACCATTTATGTGCCGAGGCATGATAGACAAGATCTCTCAGGTCTACTTATATGTGACCCCCACCACAATGCCTCGAAAGAGTATCCCAGGATCCTTTATGTGCCGAAGCAAAACCGGAAAGATCTCCCAGGTCTACTTACATGTGGTCACCAAAATGCCTCGAAAGAGTATCCCAGGACTGATTACGGGAACACAGCCCAACCTATCATAACTCCCAGGTCTACTTACATGTGGTCGTGGAAATGCCTCGAAAGAGCATCCAGGACAATGAACAATGATGCTCCTTGGCTGACTAATGAAGCAGTGGGCACCACGCACACACGAGAAGAAGTAGGAATGTGTCATTGGAAACATTGGAACCCTGGTGGAGGCAGCAGTAGCAGTGTCTCGCTTTCACTGGCATCTCTTAGCCCAAGAGGCCACAAATGGGCGATGTATATTTTGCCAAAGTCTCCGAGGACTTGCACATGGCCCTATCTGCGTTTTGCAAGCACTGGCACATACACACACGAGCATAAATAGGATTTTGTCATTGGCAACACTGGAACCCTGGTGGGGGAAGCAACAACATTGTCTCACTTTCAATGGCACAGCAAACCATAGTGGCATAATTCGAGTATGAATACGGATATGAATACGATTCGATACGGAAAAAATACATAATGAAAAAATCTAGTACGAATAAAATACGGAAGTAGAATGCTTACACATAATACTTTTAATCAAATATTCACAAATACAACATAAATGTACATAGATATTTATATAATAAAATCAATCATTAATTATTTAAAAAACAAAAAAATAAAATTTAGTGTGAGACGGCAAGTAGTTATTAATAATTATTTTAATAAGATAGTATTAAATTGGATTGTATTTTTGTTTTATAATTTTAGAATAATTAAAGTTTGTTTTTTTTAAATTGTTTTTAAAAATTTATTTGTTTACTAGTAAAAACCCATATCTGTATTACATGTACACCGAATATTCAACGAATTTGAATTGTTCCGAATTTCCGTACATGAACTTGCAATACGGCCTAATTATGCTACTATGCAGCAACCATCATTGACAGAGGATCATATAATTTGCGATGTCTAATGTATGTTAAAATCATTATTGTTGTCCAAACATTACCAAATGGCATCGGAATGGATAGGCCTATTCAATATATAGGGTTGGAGATTACATGATTGGGTAGTAGCTAATTTCTATATTGTGTTGTATTCTTTTTTGGATGTTTCCCTTTTGTTTTGTTATGCATTAAGAAGCACTTATGTTTTTATCTTTTCTATTTTCACCAAAAGAAGAATTCGCAACTTCACATTATTGAGGTGAGAACAAAGTCACATTCTCTATGTGCATAAGCACTAGAAAATAAAAAAGTAGATCAGAACTATTGGCACCAGTCCTTGTAGTCTGTCTTTTAAGATCCAACTTATCTCTGATATTGTTCATATATAAGGAAACATACTATGGCATAATCCCTAACAACATTTTTTGAAAATAGCAATATTTGAAAGGCGTCATGGATATCTCAAAATTGAAAGCACTGCTATCTAATCTGATTTGAAACAGAAACTTTGTAAGAGTTAAATCCAAAGAACAAATAAACCGTTGATTTCGAGGGCAGTTATCTTCATGAAATTGGGAAGAATTGAATCCTTGCTTCAGACTCATCCACAAGATTTGAGGCACTATCAGTTACTGCTTGTACCACACTTTCTTATCCAACTTCAAGGATGGATTTCTCTAAATTCCTTAAAAAGTATTGAGTAGTCTTTTTGTGCTCTGCTGCATCAACTATCTTAAAAAATAATATCCCTCCAGGGAAATAAACCAACACATTAATTAGCGACCTATAACACATATCAGACCAACCATTCAATAAAATTGTGCACCCTGTTTGTTTCCAAGACTCTTTGATCTTACCCAATCTACTTGTCACCCTTTCTTTTGCCTCTTGAGAAGAGTGGTCCTTAGTGTCTAGGAATTGGGAGGTACATGTTCTTTTCCAAAATATGCAATCTTCTTACATGCATGGATAAAGTAAGGGATTCATAGCAGATTCAGAAAACATGTTAGCCACAACGTTATCAACTTTTTGCTTATGTACGGGCTTCCAAAGAGAGTTTAATGTCATTGCCCCACTTGATTTTGTTGGATGACATGAACTTCCAGTGCCATCCATGCTTGAAGAAAATGAGGGAAAGGGATTGTAAGTCATTGCAATCTCCGTTGCAATGCATCATTTTTTTGTTTTCTTTCATTGCCTTGCCTTTTTTATTCTGGCATAATTATTTGGTATAATATATATCCCCTAGTTTTGGCCTCTTGGGCGAAGAGATGCCAGTGAAAGAGAGACACTGCTATTGCTGCCTCCACCAGGGTTCCATTGTTTCCAATGACACATTCCTACTTATGCTCGTGTGTGCTTGGTGTCCACTGATTCATTAGTTTTCGAAGGAGCATCATTGATCTAGACAACCTGTACTTCATCCTTCAAGCTCACTAGTAACTTGTAAGTTTAAAGTTTAAACCAGCATAATGGAGTGTTGGTTGTTTTCAGAAATTTTTTGTTCATTTTTTGTTACAGATTTTGTAGTTTCATAGTTTATTTAATATGTGTAGGATGCAATTGTAGCCTCTAGACTATTATGCATCCTATTCCAGTTTTGTGAATCATAATAGGAAAACAAACCAATATCACAAAATTACATACGTACATATTGTAAAACATGATTTACAAAAACAAAAAATGCAGAAACTTTTGCTATGGCACCTCCAAAATCAACAACATCAGAAGGATGGAAATATGTTGAGAAAATTGATGGACCTAGGAAGCATATTAAATGCAAATTATGTGACAATGAACTTGTTGGGACTTTAATTCACTACATTATCATAGAGTTGTTGTGTAGTCAGATGGATATATCTATGGGCACAAACTGTAGATAGTTCTGTGATAAAGTATTACTACAGTCCAGACCCAATAATGTAGTGAATTAAAGTATCATCTTTGAAGTTCAACTATACACATCAAGTTTCAATCAACATGATCATTAGGTAGCTTGGATGTAGGCTAAACATGGTCATCATACTGAATCTCTATTTTTATATACTTTACGTGGTTCCCATGCTATTCAACCAAACTTTGTGCAGCTTCATTGCCAATGAAATGAGAATTCATATTAGTATTTAGTGATCATACTTCAATTAATTTGTCAAGTAGCTTGAATGTAGATGGGTGGAAAGTATGGAATATAGAACTATTGATTCATAGGATGATGTAGCGCATCCAATATTCTAGCTTCCTGTTTTTTAAATTATGAAAATAATCTCTTTCCTTTTTGCAACATTCTTGGAATACTTGACCACTTCGAAAGATTTTTTTAAAACAATATTTTGCATAAAATGTTGGGCATTTGATTAGATGCATCACCATGGTTTGATACAACATTGCAATATTTACAGCAATAATTGTTGAGTTATAGGGGTTTCCATCATGATCAAACATTATACATGCAAGAAAACGTGAGGACCATTGAGAGAAAAATATGTGGAGAAGAAAAACACACATATGTCCAAAAATATGGAAGAAAACATACAACCAAATGATACATAACTGAGCGCAAGTCAGAAGAGGAGGTAGAGGTAGATTTGAATAAAAGGGCGCATGAAGAAGAAATACAAATGAAGAACATTACAGGAGAATAACAACGTTAAGACAAATGTTGGGATGCAAGGAACATAAAGCAAGGAATAGTTGTACATAGTCCAATGTTGAATAATAGCCCTCGTTGAAATTTGCATTGAAGCCTTCAACATAAAATGTTCACGAATCAAGATCTATGTAACAGAATTTATGGGTGACCCGCGATTAACTACTCTAGATTAGACTTAAAAAGTAGAGCAATTCTTCAACACGGAGGGAGTTGCCAAAGAAGGTCCAAGCACATCAATTGGAGATAACAACATTGAAGTTATTGAACTTCATGCAGTGATGTAGTTGGACCATTTGTAGCAGGATAAAGGGACTATAAGTGATGTCATTCTGGTTTGGAAATATGTTTGAATTATGTGTTAGGAGGCCTACGACTAATTGCCCCTGTGATCCTCCAAGCACCCAGCTAGGCCCTTTCATCCCAAGGCACTCCTGAGTCCCTAGAATACATTATCAGGTGTTACACTTTAAAGTCCATTGTTGCTTACAAGGAGAAATGCAGTAGTTTGTGGTTTGTTCTATGATACATCTATCAGATTCTACCTTTGAAAGATTTATGTGTCACCTTCAACTTTGTCTGTCTCACTATGTACAACGGAAGGGGTTTTATATTAGGTTGTCATTTTCCTACTTAGGGTTTTTTGAGAGATTTTGGCAAAAGAAGGTTATCATTAACATGACCCTTTTTGGTGACTATTGGGTAATCTTTGTTTCTTACCTAGGTATGTGACCCTTTTCCAGAATTTGGCAAGATGGTGTTAACTGTTGGAATTTTTATTCTCATATCAATCCATAAGGAATTGTATTTAAGGGTGATAGCTCAATGGTAAAGCACCTGCCTTATAAGAAGGAGGTTGGTGGTTCAATTCCTCCGTGCCCTATATATATTCTGAAACCACTAAAAAGAGATAAATGACTAAAAAAATGACCTGAATTTGCATATAAACAACCACCAGTACAACATGAGAGATAAGTGACAAAAACAATGACCAAAATATGCATATAAATGACCACTTTTGAGTTGGAGATCGCTGGTAGCAAATTAGCAGTCATTTATCACGTGACAAAAAATGTTGTCATAAATTTGGTTATTAATTGTGACAATTAATGACCAAATATATGACCACAAGATAACCTATAAATGACCAAGCTAAATATGACCACATTTTTGGTCGCGTGATAAATGACCACTAATTTGCTACCAGGGGTCACCAACTCAAAAGTGGTCATTTATATGTGGATTTTGGTCATTTTTTTGGTCATTTATCTCTCATTTTGTACTAGTTTGATGGTCTGAAATGAAGCACTGGTAACAGAAGGAACTACACACTTTCTGATGTGTCCATTCTGGTTAAGTGCTACAGTTTCATAGACAATCTGCGATGTATTGTGCATCAAATAATTGGTCCTTTTTGTTTGACGTACATGTCTTATATCATCTTCATCATGATGCGGCTATTGGATTCTGTTTTTGTTTTGTTGTTGCACATCAAATGGATTTCTCAACTTCGCACACTTTCACTTCTATTCATATGCATCAGCTAGATATTTGTGCAATATCTGATAATACTTGATTCTGTCTCTTTGACCTCTATGACTACCGACATGCTGATTGTGATATTTTCCTTTGAAAAATCCAACACTTGCACATACTTCAGTTTTTCTTCCTTTCAGTACTCGCTTAACTTGTCACGGTCTATAGTATCTCTTTGCACACCATCAAAACTTCATCATGTTGTTTGTGCGCATTCGTCTCCTTGCTATATCATTCTGTTCTGTCCACGAGCCCCTTGATGCCCCGAAAAAAAACTGAGACTTTCACACAATTCTTGAGCTTACTCCAAGCTTCCAAGCTTACTTCGATTCTCCAACGTGCATCTCTATTTATACATGTCCTACACGGATTGTATGTCTACAAGTTGGTCGTGGAATTTTTTCTTCCATACTTCACGGATTGTGCATATGTCGTGTGTCATCATCTACGCTATTGATGTGTCATCTATGATGTACCAAGCGCCCTCAAGGTCCACAACTTAGTGGGACTTCACACCTTGGTGGTGTACCATTGCGCTCTTGATGTACCATTGCATTATGGTATGTGCACAATCTTCTACTTCATCTTCATGTGTCGATGACTTGTGCTATACCAACCCTTGTGGGTAATGCTCCCTTGTGATATCAATACTTTGTGTAATATGCACATTCTCCAACTTCTACTTGGTGGGATTATGACCTGTTCCTCGTCATTGCATATGGGTGATGTGCCCTTGACATATTGATACTTTGTGGATTCTGCGCATTTTCCAGTTTCTATTTGGTGGGAATTTGACTTCGGCTTTGTCATCACTTGTGGGACTAGTGCACCTATTGTTCCATTGACTCTGGAATTTGCAGATATATGGTCTTCAATCATTGTACGATTCTAGGAACTTGTGCATGCTCCACTTACTAAAATCATCTTCTTATTGGCTATTCTTTCGTGCTTTCAGGATTGTCTAATCAATAACTGCTTGCGCACTTCCAACTATTAACCAGGAAATACTCAGGCTTGCTTGCACACTTGTACCATTCATTCAACCAACTCCTTGGATGTTTGAGCACATGTACCATTGTTTAACCAACTCCTTCAATTTGCTGGCATGAGAGAGTATGGCTTGGTGGACTTGATTTCTACACAAGGACCACATGATGTAGGATCAATTACTTGTATTCCTTCTTGAACTGGACCTTCATGAAGTATCTTTTTATGTACTTCTTCAAATTGGATCTGCATGATGTATCATCTTATGTAATTCTTCAAACTTAACCTGCAAGATGTATCCTTGATACACATCTTCAGAATGAATACACTCTTAGGTATACTCCAAAGTAGCTTGAGTGTTGTATCCTTGATATACAACTTCAGATAGAATACACTCTTAGATATACGCCAAATTTGCATGCATATATGTCACCTTCACCATTTGCACATATACTTCTGGTGTTCCTGTTCTTCTTCATCTTGCGCATAATATTCCTCAAAGTGGCTTGCATATGCTGCTTCATACTTCTGCAGGAGTGTTGTATCCACTTTGACTTCAATTTACATCAATGACTCATACTCAATCAGTTGGCATCCTCTTTGACATTAGTTGACAGTCCAACACTTGAAATCATTTTTAGTTGGCATCACTGACAGTAACACACTTGTCATCATATTTAGTTGACATCAATGAAAACCAATGCTCAACATTTCCCCTTCTATTTTCAAGTAAGTGTTTTACTTCATGATTGTTTTAGTTCAATTGAATACATGCAATAAATCTTATTTTTGGTTTTAGTCAAGTGTTCCATAGAGGCATTGCTGTAATTTATATTTAGATATACAGAGTGAATTATCTGGGATATTTGCATGATTAGTCTGTATTGTTTATTGTGCTCTCAAAGAAAACTAGGTGATCTCAATGAGAGAATCGACCCGTAGGTGTAATTTAGACTATTGTTTTATTTAAATTTGCTAATGTCAACTCGGCAATCTCATTGAGAGAACCAACCCATGGCTATAGTATAGACTCTTGTTTAAATCTTATTTTGGGTTTTAAATGAGGCGAGCGTTTTACCATGGTATGTATTGTTGTAATTTATATCAACGCAGTGAATTATTTCTGGGGTATTTAAATGAACGGTCTATGGACCTATGCCATGATTTTGTTAGTAAATTGTTTAGCCATTACATGAATCAGACGAGTCACTAAGGATGACTTTAGTTTTATATTATATATTTATGTATTGAAATTGTTTCGGAGATGTCTAAGTTTTGAAATCGTTTTGTTTGATTTTTTTTATTAATTACAGCACAAAAATAACTCAAATCATGTGGTGTGATATATACATATTACGTTACATTGTTTTGAACTTGGTAGACTCGGCGAAAACCTTTTGTTTTGGAAGGGGACTAAATGTTAGATAAAAAGATTTGTAAAATACACACATAACAACTTATATAACTTGAATTTGATGTATAATTTTTTAAATATGATATTTTAGAGTTTTTCTACATGGTTTATGTAAGTGAATTTGAATGATATTTCATTTTGTATCTTCATTGTACTTACCATTTTCTTCATTGATGTACATTTTTATGTCTTGATTGCAACTTAACAATCATTTATATATTATAATAAAGGTTTTACGACTGTAGAATGTATAGAAGGTAGATTAACTACACATGTGGATTAATGGCATCGTAGATGTAAACATTTTATTACAATGGTATCATATAGTTAAAATATTATATGGAAATCTTGCTTTATTCATTTCAACGTTGATCCATATCATATATATATTAACTACATCGAAATTAATTATATGTGCTTAAAATACTAGAATTTTACTAATGCATGGAAACTATATTTAATTCATTTCAATATTGGACTTATAGCTATATATTTGAAGATGCATGGGAATTTTTAAATGCTTGCATTATATTTTATATATATTCAAGGCATGTGTACTATAATCTATTTATTTAATACTTGGATTATATTATGTACAATTGGTGCAAATAATTTATATTAATAAAGTCAATTGAGTGTAGATTGGGTGGTTGGGAGGAATGTTGTTATCCTTCCCACCTAGGTTCAAATCTTGCTTTGTGACACTTGTTCCTTGGGAGTCGACTTTCTATGTAATGATGGTAAATCTGGCCATACCTTGATTCTTTCAAAATAACAGGTGTTAGCATTTTCCACGAAAAAAAAAAAAAAAAAACTTATATTAATAAAGGCATTATACAATTCTTTCAATTTTATGTTGTCAACAATGTTTTCCTAAGAATTCATGAGACCCTAGGATTTGTCCTTTGTAATGCTTTGGTTATATAAAGGGTATCTATGGTTTAGACTTTGCAACATTGCTTTATATTGCAAAACTTATGGTACTTGTGTTAGCTCATTATACAAACATGTATTCTAAAGGTTAAGCATTTTAGTACTTATTGGTAGTCGATTATATAGACAAGCTTGGAAATCTGATGTAGTGTGGGTTTGTATCTTATTTAGGATTGTTTTAGTGTATTAAAAATGAAAAGGGAATTTTTTTTGTTGTTGTTATGATTTTTGGGTATGTTAGAGTTTGTCACTACTTGGGATCCATGCATAATCTATCGGTTATTTTTATAATTGTTTATTTAGAATTTTGAACTACCCCTATAAAATCAATCTGGATAGTACACTTATCTCATCATCCTTCAATTTAAAAAAAACATAGATGGGAGTCCACCCAAAATTCTAAGATATAAACACCTATCAACGTAATTAGGATAAATATATAATCAAACATACAAATGATTAAGACACCAGTATACATGAATCACAAAGCTATAATATAGGATAAATATATAATCAAATATTCAATTGATTCAGACATGTATGCTCTAAACAATGTTCAAATGGTGGTGGTTGTTTAACTTTTGAATATTAACACTCATTTGAATTTTAACGACTAAGCTCTTTATGTGGCATGCAATAAGCATTGTTGCCACTGGACGCAATTGTAATTATAAACTGTTATTGAAATCACTGCAATTATTTCATTGCACACTCTAACTTCGATGCCCTTCCGGCGCAACCACTCCACTTCCTCGTCCCACTGTAGTTTTGTACATCCACTAGCCCAAACCATATTCAAAGACCTCAAATGCTCAACACTGGGAATCTCTTCTAACTCGGAGCAGGACAAAACATCTAGTTTCCGAAGATTTGTCAGCTGCGACAACCCCTGTATTCGCTTCAACTTCCCACATTCCGGTGTCTGCAAAATCTCCAAAAATACCAATGTTTCAAGAGTTGGTAGCTCCAATTCTTTGTAGTGGTAAACATGTAACATTTCAATTTTTGAAAGAGTACAAAGCCATCCTATTTTAATCAATCTAGGACAACTCATTAACACTAGATTTGTTAGTGTTGTTGTAAATGCTCCAACCTCCACTGGACTATCACAACTGTAGATTCTGAGATCCCGAGGGTTGGGGAAAACAACATTAGAATAAGATACCTTAGAAGCATCCAGTTTACTCAATGCTCCTTTCCCTCTTGAATCAGTTGTTGTTTCAAACTCCTTTCCAACATTTTTGCATGTTAGTTCTCTTGACGGGAATTATTTTAACTCTAGCAATTCAAGATTGTTCATCCTTTCTCTTGAGGAGCATTCTTTTTGCTTGTTAGTTCTCTTGATGGGTATTCTTTTAACTCTACTAGTTCAAGATTGTCCATTCCCAAGATCTCAAACCTTTTCAACTTAGTAAACATTCCAATGGAATAGGGAAAACATTTCCATGGGAAATCGAAGAACTTCAATTCCTACAAGCTCTTTAGAGAACTGAATGAACATGGTAGCATCCCCCAAGTAAGAGCTTTCTAAACTAAAAAATTTCAAATTACGTAGGTTTCCAATAGGCTTGGTAATTTTTTGAGTTATAACTCAAAAACAATTCTCGCAAGAACAACTGTTCTGTAAGTTGGGGAGGCAATACTTTAATATTTACGCAACTTGTGAGGTCTAACCGTTGAAGTGTGGTAATATTTCCCAGTGTTTCCTTGGAGATGGTCAACTTAGCACAACTGTAACATCCCCATCTTGACCCTATTGCATTAATATGGTAAATGATGTAAATATTGTTATTTAGTCATGGTGAGGAGCTCAAGGCCAAGGCCCCGCCATGGATTTATCGTTTTATGTATCGGCAATTAGAATAGATGCATATGGTTCTTGTGCTAGCTGTGCACAATGTAAAATCGGACATCATGTAAATATGCAATTTTTAATGAAAAAACCCACAACCAGCTATGCAATGCAACAAAGAGATGGGGGCATGATCTTTACAAGGAATGGGGAGGGAAAATAACCAAACCCTTGAGCCATGGTGTTAAGCCATTTCATTGAGGAAACCCATGAACTCTCAACTACCCATTTGGTCTCATGCACCCAATCATTTAATTCTTCCAAGAATTGGTTGAGACAATTAATGCCTTGGGATGGGAGAGGTATGGCTGTCAATTTTCGTGTATGGGAAAGACAACAACCTGGGAAATTGAGTTTTGGTTTGCTGGGCAAGAAAACCCCCACGAAATTGTGCCCAAAGCCATTCTTCACCCATGGCATTCATCCTCTCACGCAGTCTGAGCTTGTTGGGTTGTTATCCTTCACGTTTTTCACCATTTCCTGCATTATTCCATGCCTGCAAACTCGTTTTTGGTTAGATCAGTGGCTGGGAGAAGAGAGCCACGATTTTGGGGGTTATGGAGGTCGTTTCTGCCCACGAAATGCCCATGAGCATTTTTCTGAAAACGATTCTACTCTCCTGGGGTTGATTTCCCTTCTTCTCCTTTTCGTTTTGGTTGCCCACGTTTTTATGGAACTGGTAGAAACCCATTGTTGGGAACTTCACTGTATAAGCGTTTTTCTCATGCCCAACACTTATACTTTTGCTATTATATGCATCCATCTCTTAGCAGCCTGAGAAACCCAACTGCTGATTGGCTTGGCTAATTCTGGTGTATCTTTGGCTATGTGAGAGCCTGCTTTCCCCTTTTCCTTGTGGAGATCATGCCCAGCTCGGGGGTGGCAGTGGTGCTGAGAGATTAAGGAGCACACTGGCCTACGGTTGGGTGGAACGTTGCAGAAGCGTAGCTGGTTGCTCAGGGATTACTTGGTTTAAGATAAGTATTCTCATTTGCTAATTTGATATTGCTTAAATTGATGAATGGCATGAAAATCTGGAATGTATGATGGATGTGTATTGAAATTACTTTCGTTGTGTTTTAAAATAATTATGCATCTTCATATGTATTTTACATTACATAAATGCTTACATAATAGTTCATGGGGCTAGATGCCTGGTTTAACATCACGATCCTGTCCATCCAGCTGGTATGATGGGAGGGGACGTGACAACAACTAGTTAGATATAGATATCGAAGTGGTATTAAAATTTTGAAAGAATTTGCGAGCATCTACAATTAATTGAAGTAACTCAAGTCAATATACTGGAGCTTGGTCAACACCCCAAAAGAAATTTGGGAGAAACTACAATTCCTTGCAGAAACCCAAGTTAATATGATGGAGCTTGGTCAACTTCAAAAACGAATTTGGGAGCATATGCAATTCCTTGCAGTAACGCAAGTTAACATGTTGGATCTTGGTCAAGTTCCCAAAATTATATCACATCGACTAGCGGTTGAGAGAGAGAGATTGTATCGGATGTGAAAGAGTAAGAGAGGGAGTATCGAATGTGAAAGAGTGAGAAGTCTTGAAGGAAAATATGCAGAAGTTGACCAATATCTACTATGAAGTTTTGGATGCCCCAAACACAAAGAGATAGATTGGGGGTTAGGGGTTTATAGAGAGAGAGAGAGATTGGGGGTTAGGGGTTTAGAGAGAGCGAGAGATTGGGGGCTAGGGGTTGAGAGAGAGAGAGAGATTGGGGGGTAGGGGTTGAGAGAGAGAGAGAGAGTATCAAATGTGAAAGAGTGTGAAGTATTGAAGGAAAAGATGCAGAAGCTTACCAATATCTACTATGAAGTTTTGGATGCCCCGAATGCAAAGGGAGGGACAAAGAGAGAGATTGTGGGTTAGGGGTTTAGAGAGACAGATATTGTGGATTAGGGGTTTAGAGATACAGATATTGGGGATTAGGGGTTTAGAGAGAGAGATTGGGGATTAGGGGTTGAGAGAAAGAGAGAGAGTGTGTCGGATGTCAAAGAGAGATAGAGAGTATCGAATGCCAAAGAGTGTGAAGTCTTGAAGGAAAAGACACAGAAGCTAACCAATATCTACTATGAAGTTTTGGATAACCCAAATACAAAGAGATAGAGAGTTTGGGGGTTAGGGGTTTAGAGAGAGAGAGAGATATATTGGGGGATATGGGTTGAGAGAGAGAGAGAGTATCGGATGTGAAAGAGTGAGTGAGAGAGTATTGAATGTGAAAGAGTGTGGAGTCTTGAAGGAAAAGATGCAGAAGCTGACCAATATCTACTATGAAGTTTTGGATGCACCAAATACAGAGAGAGAGAGAGTTTGGGGGTTAGGAGTTTAAAGAGAGATAAAGAGAGATAATGGGGGTTATGGGTTGAGAGAGATAGAGAGATTATTAAATGTGAAAGAGTCTGGAGTATTGAAGGAAAAGATGCAAAAGATGAGCAATATCTACTATGATTTTTTTGGATGCCCCAAATACAAAAAGAGGGATAAATAGAGAGATTGAGGGTTGGGGGTTTAGAGAGAGAGAGAGAGAGAGGGTTAGTTGTTTGGAGAGATAGAGAAAGAGAGAGATTGGGGGTTAGGGATTGAGAGAGAGAGAGTGAGAGAGAGTGAGAGTATAGGATGTGAAAGAGTGAGATAGAGAGTAGCGAATTTGAAAGAGCATGAAGTCTTGAAGGAAAAGATGGAGAAGCTAACCAATACCTAATATGAAGTTTTGGATGCCCTAAATTTAGAGAGAGAGAGAGAGAGAGAGAGAGAGATTGGGAGTTAGGAGTTTGGAGAGAGAGAGAGAGAGAGAGAAAGAGTGAGATTGGGAGTTAGGGGTTAAGAGAGATAAAGAGAGTACATCGGGTGTGAAAGAGTGTGAAGTCTTGGAGGAAAAGACGTAGAAGATGAAAAATATCTACTATGAAGTTTTGGATGCCTGTTAGGGGTTGAGGGAGAGGGATATTGGGGTTTACGGGTTTAGCGTGAGAGAGAGGGAGAGGATCAAATGCGAAAGAGTATGAAGTCTTGAAGGAAAAGCTGCAAAAGCTTACCAATATGTACTATTAAGTTTTGGATGTCCTGAAGAGAGAGAGAGAGAGAGAGAGAGTATCGGATGTGAAATTGTCTTAGGGATTGGGGATTAGGGCTTTTGAGAGAGAAAAAGAAAGAGATATATTGGGGGTTAGGGATTTAGAGAGAGAGAGAGAGAGAGAGAGAGAGAGATTGGGGGTTAGGGATTTAGAGAGAGAGAGGGATTAGGGGTTAGGGGTTTAGAGAGAGAGAGAAAAGTATTGAAGGAGTTGAGAGAGAGAGGGTGGGGGTTAGGGGTTTAGAGAGATCTAAAGAGAGAGAGATTGTGGGTTAGGGAGAGAGAGAGAGAGAGAGAGAGAGAGAGGGTTAGGGGTTTAGAGAGAGAGAGAGATTGGAGGTTAGGTATTTATATATAGAGAGATATTAGGGGTTAGGGGTTTAGAGAGAGAGAGAGATTGGGGGTTAGGGATATATATATATATATAGATAGATAGATAGATAGATAGATAGAGAGAGAGAGAGAGTCAAACATTAAAGACCATGGATTCTTGAAGGAAAATATGCATAAGGTGACCAATATCTACTATGAAGTTTTGGAAGCCCCGATTAAAGAGAGAGAGATTATGGGTTAGGGGTTGAGAGAGAGAGATATTGGGGATTAAGGGTTTAGAGTGAGAGAGAGAGAGATCGAAAGAGAGACCGTGAATTGGTGGCTAAGGGTAGGGGCAAGTAAAGTATGCAGCCACACACACACACACACACACACACACACACACACACACACATAGATAGATAGAGAGAGAGAGAGAGAGAGAGAGACGTGATCAGTGGTTTAAACATAGAAATTAGGTGTTATGGGTTTAGAGAGAGAGATTTGGGGTCAAGGGTTATAGAGAGAGAGAGAGAGGAGGTGGTTAGTTGTAGGAGTAGGTGAGAGACCAAAAGGAAGAGAGAGAGTGGGTGGTTAAGGGTAATGGGGGAGTAGGGGAGGAGGGATATAGAGAGAGTGAGAGGGATGGATAGATGATTAGTGGTAGGGGAGAGAGAAAAAGAGAGATGGGGGTGGGGGTATGAGGGTGAACAGTGGGGGTTTGGGGAAGGAGATGTAGAGAGAGATATTAGGGTTTGGGGGTTTAGAGAGAGTGATAGAGAGAGAGAGATCGAGAGTTAGGGGTTTAGAGAGAGAGAGAGAGAGAGAGAGAGAGATCGGGGGTGATGGTTAGTGGAATGACTAAGAGAGAGGGGAAAAGGTTAGTGGTAAGGGGGTAGAGAAATAGAGAAAGGATAGGGTTAGGGCTTAGGGTAAAAAGGAGAAGGGGGGATTGGGATTTATGGTATATGTCTTCAATTGGGGCTTAGGATTTATGGTAAGGGGATAGATGGGGGGTTGAGAGAGAGAGGGCGATGGGGTTATAAAGAGGGAGTGGGTGTGGGATTATATTGAGAAAACGATATACAACTAGAAGGAGGGTGAAACAAATATATAACATTAGCACACATGCACTATTAGTGTGTGTGTGCTATTAGTGCATGCATGCTATTAGTGTGTGCACGCTATTAGTGCGTGCATGCTAGTATTAATGCATACACACTATTAGTGCATGCATGTTATTAGTGCGTGTGTGCTATTAGTGCGTGCACGTTACTAACATGTGCGCGCTGAAAATTTAATTTTTTTTAGCGTGCTTGCCTTTTTCCATACAGTGTGTAATGACTTGGTAGGTGTGGTTCTCCGTTTGGATTGCCAAACCTTGTGCCTTGGACTTCATTATGGCAAAATAAATCATGTTCTATAGCTTCATGTTATTCAACCTCGAATCTGTATATGCTCCACTTGTCCACTACTAATGAAATTGCACACACTTATAGGAATCTCTGTGCAGATTCCAAATAGCTTTTTTTTGAATAAATTTGTTAGTATTTTCTATTTTTTATTCATTTTTGTTTGCAATCATGTAATATTTACATAAAACATAGGTCATGTATTTCAACTATAACTTTTGACTGACTCACCTATTTTGAAAATGGAAAAGGACCCACATAAGTATACTGAAAGGCCTATGCACTAAAAAAGAAAATTTAAAATTGACTTTGTTAAGACCATGATAGCGGGGCCTAATGCCCGACCTTGTCTTTCTAGGGATTTCCTGAATTCCTTAATTTTAAAAAAATATAAAATTAGATTGGAAAATTTTGAAAAAATAGCGCTGCACTAGATTCAGCTATTATGTACAACCCTACATTTTTTTTTACAAATTTAGATAGTTTACATACCAAACCCAAGGCGTAATGCAACATATGCATTATGTTTTTGAAAAAAAATAACACACCAATCTTAGAAGAACGCCATTTTTTGGGAGTTATACCTATTTTCCATAAATAAAAGTTATATATTCTGGAAGGTGATCCAATTCTCTACGTTTCATCGTTTCACACCATGTTCTAAAAAGTTGTGTAGGTACCTCTAAAAAATCATTTTAATGGTCGGATTTTTGTTTTCCAGGAATTCAATTGCAACTAACACGTCATATGTGGGTATCACTGCCTTGCACCAGCCCTATCACTTTTCAATGTAGTGATAAAATTATGATTTTTTGCAAAAAAATGTGGATGATTGAATTGAAAATACCCAACTTGCACGAATAGCGATAACTTATAAAGTTTAATTTACCCATTTTGAATACTGGGTTCCCAAGACTCCAAGAGATTCGCCATGCAAGTTTGTCAAGTTTACTCTCTTTTATTGCAAAATTGCACTAAAATCAAAGGAATTGTTTTATTAAAAGATGAGACTTTTACTTTAATTATTATTGAAAAATCATAAAAAATCAAGGGAATTGTTTTTCACTTTGTGGAATCATTTTTAATGTTTAAAGTATGTGGTAATATATGATTTCTTTACTAAGTGATAAAATACTTATTAAACAAACCTTATGCATACTCTTTCAATAATATCTATGTAAGCTGCATATAAAGGGTGTAGGACCATATTTATTCATAACATAGTTCAATATTATATTAAATTTTTTGGTATACTTAAAAATAGTAACCAATCATTTTTCCATGGTATAGTTTGTGCTACATGTGTAGAGCACATCAACAAAAAAAAACATATTTCTAGTTTTATTAATTGTTTTGTTTTAATCTTAATAGTTAGTGTATTATTGTTTATGTGTCCACAATTAATTGTTTCCATGATTTGAATTGATTGAATAGGTGCACATTTTGAAAAAATGGCTCCCATTGATCGCTCTAAAAAGGATAAAAAACAATAATCAATTCTTGATGCATTTGGTATCAGCCAACATTTTCATTAACTATGTCTTTTCTAAAATGATGTTGGTGTTCATTCACTTGAAGAAAGGACTCAAATAACATTGATATTCTTGACAATGAGCAAGCATCAAAGAGATGTAAAGATCATTCTCAAAATGGAAGAAAATATTTTGTTGGTCTTATGCTATAAAATATTGTAAGGGCGTTGAAAAGATAAAATGTTTTTTGTGTTAAATATAAAAGAGAATGTCCATTTTCTCAATATGGAAGTACCACTTTTCAATTTGGTGGTCTAAATGCTCATGTTAAATCAGAGGCTCATAAGTTTTCTTTGCAACTTCTGGAGGAAGAAACAAACAAAAAATCTTCCAATTACAAACCATGTAGAACTAATGCTAGATGTTGAGAAGGAGAGAATTATATCAATGATTGAAAATATGTATTTTGTTTCCATACATGATTTACCATTAGAAGTGTATAAGATAATTTGTGACTTGAATAAGTATAAAGGAACCCCAAACATGCCTTTAAAATATGAATACTCAACATATACAAACACAACATTTGGAAAAGATTTTCTACAAGATGCTAAAGAGGTATCTTGGAGAATGATAAAAGATGAGATTCACCATAGTCCGCTTACTCAATTTTACTTGATGAAAATATAGACAAAACTATGGAGCAACATTTGATATCTATATTAAATATTTGAAAAATGAAGGAAGATTTCAATGTGTGACAAAATTCATATGCTTTCTTCAAATTAAACATGGGACAACTCAATCTATGTATGTTGCAATAACAAATCTTTTAGTAGAGATGGATATACTTGATGAAGTTAGTTGGATTTGGATATGAGGGGGCTTTTACCATGAGGGGTATATGTGAATATTTATCTACTAAATTTCGTTGAGATCCTCCAAATTTATTAGATATACATTGCATAGCTCATCAAGAAGCATTAGCAACGAATGATGCTTCCTCTCATTTCCCAAACTTACAATTTATTGATAAATTTGCAAATAAAGTTTATTCTTGTCCTAAGAAATCTACTAAAAGACATGAAGAACTAAAAGAGGTAATTCAAACACTCTAAATCACCAGGTTAGAGGTGATGCAAATTCACCAAACCAGGTAGTTGTCTAGAGGAAAGGTTGTGGAAAGACTCGTTAAGCTCATGCTTGCTTTGTTAACATATTTGGAGCTAGGGGAGAAAATAATGTATGACTTGGAAACAATATTTCAAATGCAATTTTGCATCCATTTACTTGCATATGTGCTTATTGAGTTAACTAAGTTAAATCAAAGGTTCCAAGAAGATCATGTTGATATTACTTCTATTGGAACTACTTTAGATATAATTACAATTATCATGCTTCGTAAGCAGTTTCTAGGAAGCATATTTGGAGTAGGTATAGTGCACACACCATGTTTATTAAGTAGAGCACCAAAAAGAATTCTTGAGTTTTAAGATAATGCAAGTATGGTACATGTACATCTAAGGTTTGAGATTTGTCCCAATATAAATAAATCGGGTACGTTGGATGATTGCATTCTTTTGGCAAAAGGCTTGTAACCAAGGTGATTGATTCTCTAAATATGAGGTTTATATATTTACCTATATTGAATGCTGCCAAGTTTTTCAGTCCTCGTCATTATTATGAGGAAATGGATGATAGAGATGCTCAAACAAGAAGATGATTAGCATGTTTATGTGAAAATTTGGTGTTGGGGATTGACCTATTGTGGATATTGCTAGATGTTAGGGTGAGTTGGATGAGTTTATTTGTACTATTTATAAATCATACCCCCAAAAAATATGTTTGGAGCATGGGATCTATGTGGAGGTAAACCTGAATGCTTTGACAGTTTTCCATGTCTAATGTTGCTATGGCAAATTTTTCTTGTTATTCCATCTAGTACAACAGTACGTGAAAGATGCTTCTCAAAATTAAATAGGATAAAAAATGATGATACATGAAGAGTTTCTTTCAAGATGTGTTAATGTTTCTCTCTCTTTGTGCATCTCATGCTCTAAATTTGGTAGATTGAAATGTTATTTACGATGTATGGAAACTAATGAAAGCTTGAAAGCGTCTTCCATTGGGAAAATAGCTTCATCTTACCAATGATGTAAATTTTGATAATTTTGAAGAATATGAAATGAATGGAACCGCGTAGTCTAAAAGTTCTACGATTTCGAATGGAAAATTTTAATTTTTCCGGCATGATTTTGAAAAAATCCAGCATAAATTTTTAAAAATCTTGGTTACAATTGTCAAACTCTAAAATTTTGGGTGCTCTAGGGGTTTTTGATGGTGTTAAATCAATTTCTATCATCAAAATCGCTATTAAAAAACTGTTAAATTCAGATTTTACAAAATAAAAAAAGTTGGATTCCGGTGAAAAGCCCCCTCCCGAATCGTCAAGTTTTTAGACAACTCCGAATGGAACCAAGTTCCTTCATTAATATTTTTTGGATTGTATCCATTTTTGTAAAATGTAATTTTGTGGATAATTTGCTTTGAAAAAAAATATGTTAATTTATGATTTTATTGAAATTACATGTTCTTCATAAGTTTTAACATTGTTAAAAAATTTGGAAGTAAGTTTTTTTATTAAATATGTAATTAATTTCCTCTTCTCAATTAAAATACAATTATTATTATTTTTTAAATATTTCAACATTGAATAATTTGATAAATATGTTTCCTTTAATATAAAATTAAAACAACCCTTCAAATTAATTTTTTTATGATTTAGTGGGGCACACACTAAGAAATTAAATAAAATAGAGGATAGCTCTTCATGCGTATGACCTGTGAAACCAACGACAGTCCTCAGCATTTATATCGTTTTTGCATGAAAGAGATAGCTGAGCATGTGTGAAAAATATAGAGATAACTAAGCAACCAATAGGATGGGCAAGATAATACGTGACAAAACAGCTTTATAACAGCCCATCGTTGAAAACAGAACAGCTACCATAGAATAGTATTATTCGTTATATTATTATTATTTTATTCTTTACTATAATATTTAGAAACTCGGTAAAGGGAGTTTTATAACGATCAATTTATAATGAAGAATATTTTCATATTAAATTTTTTAATGAACAACTACAACGGAATGGTATTATTCGTTATATATTAGTATTTTATTCTTTATTATAATATTTAGAAACGTGGTGAAGGGAATTTTATAATGAATAATATTTTTATATTGAAGCTTTTAATAAATATTTGTGTAAAGTCTTGGATCCTTTGGTCGGTGGAGTTATATTTAATAGATAGTATTTTAATGTTTAGTAATATATAATACTTTTAAATTATTTTTCCACCAAACGTCATAAATATCAATATCAAGAACACTTGACAATTCATTTGATCCATAATATTTTTATGTAGTGATCACACAATAATGCAAATAGTTGATTACTTAATTCTTAATTTGACTAGCACATTGTTATTGGTCAAATTAGCACTTCTCTGTCCGTGATCACATTGCCCTGTCGATCACAGAAAAGGAGAATATGGATGGAAGACCTTGCTTGACCTTAGATGACTTAGAGCTGAGCCTTGGAGTCCTTTCCCCAAAACATATTTTTTCTACCTATTTTAGAGCATCATCGCGACTCTTATGCTTGCCAACACGCGGGTTAGCTGCGAATGTCTACACTGACAACCCACAGGTATATTTTGAAAAGATGCACCCTCTAGGTGCAAGCCAGGATAGTCGTGAGTGCAGGTTGTCCTACGTCATAGTCGCGGGTATCTTAAGAAATCTCGAGAAAATATATAAAAACAATATCTATGGATTAGTTTTGGGAGTTATTCCAACTTCCTCAACTACCTATGCTAACCACCCTTCAAACTTATCAAGGATCTTCCCCCAGATTTCATTTTGGAGTGGTATTTTAAATCACTGATCCCTTACGTCTCTAAAGATGTTTCAACTTCTAGGGTAAGATCTGAAGAGGAAGCAATTCTAAGGACGTAGCAGCTCAACCTAGTCTATTCTCAATCTAAGATCCTTTACGAGATTATACTTGATGCACCTAGATCTAATATAGATCTTGGTAAGCCAAAAACTAGACCTCATGCCAATGGAATCATTGGTTCAGCCGAATCATCCGCACTGGAATATTTAACGAAACAAGTGCATGCATTTTCAATGAAGTAGTTTGTAGCGGAAACAACTATGGTTGCATCCTCCCATTCACAAACAAAATCTGTACAAAATGTGCAGATTAATCAAAAGGGTCCTCGACAACCCAAGAAAAAGGATAAGAAAGAGGAGGGAAACCAACAAATACCCAAAAACACTGAAAATGATGAGGAGGGCAAAAGAGAAAAAAAGAAGGTAAACTTGCCTTGCAAACTTTGCAAGGACGACCACCTCACTCACCAATGCCCTCTCATCGAAGAAGCCTAGAAGTTATTGAAGGAAAAGAAACCAGTTGTCCTGAAAGATCCTTTTTCCAAAGGATAAGGTCCAGCTTCTAGCATCTCCAATATTGGGGGCACTCATCGTGCCACATCAACTGATCAGTCATATATCAACATGGTTAGCTCACATACTCTAATGCAAACGAGAGCCAGGAATTATAACCCGGATATGCAGCAGAAAGATAAAGAGGTTCCTGAGTCATATGTTCCTCTCCACATCGAGAGACCAACTATTACACCTAAATCTTGTCACCATGAGGCCTGTGTCAACTTCATGCCTCAATCCCTGAATTTTTCCTGACTAATAACACTCAGAGTAATTTGTTAAACCTTGTGTCCACATTTTCTATTGCCACTGGCGTAGGTTGTCTTCCAGCAACATGCACCAGATCATGCCCGGTGCAGAATGTCATCTGGAAGCATGCGCTAGTGGCTCAGGTTGCCTTTATGTAGCTTGCGCTACCCCCTTCCTAGATCCAGTTGCCTTCTTGAAGGGTGTTCCAGGGTTGGTTAACGTGTATAAACAAGGGCTTCGAGTGACTTCTTGAAGCATGATGAGGTGGAAGTCTATCCCTAATTGATAGGTGAGTTGTCCTTTTGTTCCCAAACCCCAAGGGAGGATCCCTTGGACTTCTCCCATTAGTTCTATACCTACTCTATCCATTTGGTCTTATAAATATGAAGCTCCTCTCCATTGGAAGGGGAGGAAGGTCTATAGCACTCTCATGCTGGTGGAATTAGCTTAGGTGATCCTTGTTCAGCCTTTGGAGTCTTACTTCATCCTTGGAGGCTTGGGCTTGGCTTGTTGGAAGGAAGGTTGAGACGTTAAGGCATAGGTTGTAACATTCTCTCTTGTTGTAATCTCCTTTACTACAGTTAATACAATCTCTTCCCATATACATTATTGTGTTGTTAATGTTTAGAGCTTACCTCCTTAACTGTTAGCTTAGATCAATCATATGCGATATATGCTTTTACTGTTTGTTTGTATCTACTTGTTCAACAGGGCTTTGTATCTATAGATCTTAAGGTTTTGGAGCATTAGATCAAGCAAGGAGAGAAGGGAATTGTGAATCCCAAGCAAGAGACTTACTTTCTAATTTGCGATTCTATTGATCTAGGGAAGTTGATTCTATTCTGTATCTATTTGTACTAGATCTAGTTGGACTAGGGAGATCTGGCCTTTAAGTTTGCTTAGGTATATTGTTCGAAAACACCAACAAATCCTTTGCTAAAGATACCAAAGGGTGTCTACAAACTGGCTATGCAAAACCCTAATGTGTGGGATGCTCCCTGTTATATTTTGAGCATTAATTCAATATGCTCTAGGATCTTTACTGAGAGAATAACATGTACAGTATATCAATGCATAACATTCATATCAAGCATGTCAAGCATCACAAGAAGCAAAAGCATAAGAGACAACAGACACACAGAATTTTCATGGGGAAAATCCTAAGGTGAAAAACCCCACAACTTCCTCAGAGATGGATAGAGAAAAAGTACAACCAAAGTACAACCCAAGTACAAGAGATAGAATTCTTCTAGTAGTTGATCCTCCTCCTCATATGTGTGCCACTTTCCGAGTGATAGAAGAGTGAGTAATGAGATAATCTAAATAGAGAAATCCATATCTCTATTTATACTTGTCCGACCTGCCTAATTAACTTATGGGGCCGACTTGTCTAACTCAGTCTAATAACCCCTAGTTACAATAATCAGGGTCGACCCCACACATGGTGGTCTAATAACCCATCGGCAAGTTAACATACTTGTGACACTTGTCAATACAAATGATGATACTTCCGTATAGAGGAATAATACATCTCTACAGGAGTACACTAAATATATATATGAAATACATTCCGAAGTTGCATATACATCAACACTCCCTCTTAACTAGGAAGGTATTTTTTGACATAGATCATTTGTCACAAGTCTTCTTCTCTGGATCATCGTCATCAATGCATCATCCTCGAATCATCATCATTGTCACAACTACTGCTATCTCGCTCAATCTCTGAATCTACTCGTCATAGGAAGTTCTACAGAGCCAGTTCTTTTTCATACTGGATGTAGGCCCACCACCTATAAGTCTTCATCATCACTGGTCATACTGTGGAATCCTCAGGACTCATCATGTGCATCGAAAAAACCTCGCAAGAGCATCTTAGGCCTTTTACGAGCACACAGCTCAACCTTTCGAATCTTCCAGGATCTTTTACATGCCACTACACAACCTGTCCACGACCACAGAGTATCAAGCTGATACTCACCATACTTCCAAATGATGTATATCACATGATCATCCTGATCATCATCATCATCTCTGCGAGCAAGCCATCAAGTAGGTATGCCTCAGGACTGATTACACTGCCTCTGCAAAACCTGTAAGATCTCTCAGGACTGATTACACTACCTCTACAAAACTTGCAAGAGCATCTCAGGATTGATCATATGCCTCTGCAAAACTTGTGTACCATATTATTACATCAATGTCTTTAGATCATCACATATTCCATAGAGCACAACCTAGATGCACACACGCAACACTTACACTCACCATTGGAGGACTAACCTACCACCATGTGAAAGACTCATAGCACTTACATCAACGACCATGGGAGGACTAACCTGCCACCATGACGGAATGGCCCCAACACTTACATCAACGAACATGGGACGACTAACCTGCCACCATGTCGGAACGGCCCCAGCACTTACATCAACGACCATGGGAGGACTAACCTGCCACCATGTCGGAACAACCCGTGTGCATCTATGTCTCGGGACTCATCACTTCCCCTTGGAAGGCATCTCGATCTGAAGTACACCAAGTCTCCCTCTGAAGTATTCAAACTTTACTCTGGCAAGCATCTTGGTCAACACATCAGCTATTTGCTCGTCCGTCACAACATACAGAAGCTTCACTGCTCCTCTCTGCACCATATCCCTGATAGAGTGGAACTTGATCTCAATGTGCTTCGACAACTTCACACAACTCTGGTCATCGCAATATATACAAGTAGCACTCAACTAGAGATTAAACAAATTAGACAGTAGCTTCCTAAGCCATACTGCCTCACAACTAGCCGAACAAGCTGCGACATACTCTACTTCGGCTGTACGCAGTGCCACACAGGACTACTTCCTACTAAACCAAGAGATCACACCTGATCTCATACTGAAGCAGCACCCCGAAGTGCTCTTCCGATCAATGGCACTGCCTGCCCAATCTGAATCAACATAACCCTCCAGGTTAAACTTTTGATTCGCCTCATAATTGAGCCCATAGTCAACTGTACCCTTCAGGTACCTCAGAACAGGATTTGCAGCTATCAGGTAAACATGTCTCGGATCTGTCAGATACTGGCTCAAGGTGTTCACCGCAAAGCAAATGTCTGGTCTCGTATTCGTCAGGTATATCAAGGACCCAATCATCTGACGATACATCGTAGCATCAACTGGCTCAGACGAAGCATCACACAGAAGCTTTAGGTTCGATGCCATAGGTGTGGCCATGGCCTTGCAATCTATCATCCCAAACCTCTTCAAGATCTCTACTGCATACTTCCCTTGTCCAAGGAAGATTCCATCTGCACTTTGCCACACCTCCATACCTAGAAAGTAGTGTATCATACCCAAGTCCTTCATCTCGAACTCGGCAGCCAGCTTCCTCTTCGTGTCGGTAATCAGTCTATCCTCACCTGTCAGAAAACGGTCATCCACATACAATAGTAGTATCACTGGATTGCCTTCCTCAACCTTGTAATAAAGGTTGGAATCTGCTTTACTCTTAGTAAAGCCCAAGATGGATAGGAAGCCATCTATCCTGCCATACTAGGTCCTGGGTGCCTGTTTCAAACCATAGGGCTTTCTTCAGTTTGCACACGTGTTCCTCTATCATGTGTCTCAAACCCGAGTGGCTGCTCCACATACACTTCCTCTTCAACTACACCATTCAAGAAAGTTGTCTTGACATCCTGTAATGTCCCCTTCTCCCATTAAATGCAGGGAAGGAACATTACCAACACAACGGGCTTTTGGCAGAGTTAGCCCCAATATTTTTTTTGCTCATAAATCTGTAATAATTAAAAACTTCTATATGCAGATTCACCTCAATATAAACACAGCGGAGTAAGCATACTAGTAGGCACACAAACAGTAATGCCTAATCAACATATATATATATATATATATATCACAGCAGAGAATGATTTAGCATATAGGGACTCAATCTCATTACAACGCCATGCATGGATTCCAAATTAAGATAATCAATTCATTTCATTAAGCATGGACAATTTAACATATTGCAGAATACAAAATGCCAATAATTTATAATACACAGAACACTTATCTTGAAAAGTAGATGTCCAATGACTGGCTACGTGAGAGCAACGTTCCACCCAACCATATATCTCTGTCTAGCCTATATTCTTTCAGCTGAGAGATCACCCCCGAGCTAGGCTGTATATCCACTAAGGAGGAACTAGATGGCTCACTCATAGTCAGGGTTTCACTCAGACAGCCATGCTAAGCCAACACACAGTTGGGTTTTTCAAGCATGCAATGGGAAACGGAGGAGGATGCTAGTCCACTGAGCTCAATCCCAGAGCCACCTACACTTCAAGCTGGACTCAGCAATCCCATCCTTTGTTCATACATCAACAACTGGATTACTCACAACTCTGTCCCAAATAGCCCCAATTCCGTTACTGATTTTCTGGGCTGTTAAAACTGGGTTTTCCCATGGATTTTTGGGTAGTTATTGCTCCCAAATTTGCCCCAAGGCTCATACCAACGGATCCCCCATTGGATTTCACTGTCCAATACCCATTATGAGTGTTTTTGGCTTCCCAAAACGTGGGTTCATTCCAAGTTGTGATTTCTGGTTTCCTCACTGCTGGCACTCGTTTTTGGATGGGGAATGATGCTAGCCTCTTCCACCATGGAATAGGGATGAGAATGAAGCAATTCCAAGAGGTAGAGTGACTTGTGGGACAAGTAAACAGAGCCCATACCTACCCATATGAATTTCAGGGATGCCCATGCTCTATTGAAGCCATGGGCTGAAATCTCAACCACTTCCTTACAACAATCATAAATGTCACCTAGGGAAGTCAATGGGTTCTCATAATGACATATGGAAGCCTAGAGTTTAGTCCCATTGCCCCCTCACCACTCCCTAGTGGATACACGTGGCCCCTTCTCATTCGTTGCCTCCGTAGCTAGTCTTGGTATTTTATATTGCATGATGTTTAATTACACCCTTTTACAATGTTCCATGGCTTCAGAGCACATGGTATCAAAATATCAAATACTTGCCCTTTAAATAAAATTTGGGCTTTCACTAGCGGGGCCCTGGCCTTGAGCTCCATGCTAGGAAAACATATGTCACATGTACACATTATTTACTTTAAAGGCTAATATAAGTCCTTTGATCTTCACGAGCTGCTCCTGCTGATTCGGATCTTCCAGCTCATCCATAAGTCTGAAATATTTATGGTTGCTACCCTCTTGAGGTTCTCTTGTTGGGAAGTTGCGGAGGAAATGATCCCCTCCACATTTCCAACACTTCACTGGTTGCTTCATCTTTACCTGCTCAATTTCCTTTGAGTCTTCCCACCTAGAGCGTTTCTTAACCGGATGATTGGATGAATGCTTCTTCATTGACCCACTTTTCTTTCCCTTGCTGATTGCTTTCATAATGCTTTTTACCTCTTCCTACAGACTAATAGAGTCCTGCAAGACCCTGTGGTTCATCTCGTTCTGCTGCTTTTGCATCTTGAGCATCTCTCCAAGATTTTCTTGGGTCTTGGCAATTGTTTGAAGAAGACTTCTAGCCAATCCTAATAGCCCTTGGTCTGCCGCCATGGTCAATGGAAACAACTGACCACACTTTGCTCACTAGCAACACTTGCCTGCACCGGCTACAACCAATTGATTCAATTTTCACCTATGAAATTCATCATTACAATTCTCGTTAGGCCAAGCATAACCCAAACATTAAAAAAAATCAGTCAATGGGTTTTCCCCAGTTGACATGGATAGTCCATGCTTTACTCATGAGACTTCCACACTTTTTATGCTTTCCCAACATACACATGAATTACTTCATGTTCATCCATTCATAGGAAATTCATTTATTAACATTCACAATTCACTTTAATCAAATAAACACACTTTTACTTTCAGTCATGCATGCATTCAACAATTTTCTAATTCTATAAATGCATCAATAAAAGGGAAAGAGAGAGAGCAGTAAGAGTTTTCTGCTCTTAGTCTTGTTCCATTCTGGAACCCACACCACCACTATGGTTTTCATGCTCCTGTCCTCTTTCACTTCAACGTGAATGCTTGACCTGCCCTTCTTGGCTATGACACGTAGTGTCCATGGTCTATTCCAGATCTCTCAACCATGGAGTTCCTCCACTTGGTTGGTCTAACTCTTAGCTGCTAGGACTCACACAGTTCCACTAGCCCCATCTTTCATTACTGCTCATTCTGAGCTCTTTAGGGTGGTTACATGTCCACATGCATCCTTAGGATGCTTCAAGGTTCTTGCTTCCAACAATACCTGCGTTGGATGTCTTCACTTTATTCCATAGGACCCTTCTTTGCTTTACAAGCCTTGGATCTCTTATGGGTATAATAACGAATGTTGGGATAGCATGCAGGCTACTCCTCAACATCAAACAATCTTTGCATGTTTGGCCAGCATACAGGCTGCTCCACAACACCAATAATCTTGCATGTTTGGCCAGCACGCAGGCTACTCCCCAACACCAAATAATACCTGTTCAACCAGTCACTTTCTGGATTTACCAAGTAGCTTTTAGTTCTTTCAGGGTCCTTGCTTCTTGCATGACCAAGGTTTCCAACAAAGAAACAATAATGCATCAGCTCACTGTTACAAGCTTTATGCTTGAAACCTTCATTATTTCAAATAAGAAATGAATGAAATTGAATACTTATCTGTATTGTGCATTTCCTCTTTGGTCCACAAGGTCCTGCTTTTACTTTGTAAGCCTTGGGATCCTCCTGCGGACTAGGATGTTTGGCCAGCACGCAGGCTGCTCCAAATCATCAAATAATTAATTCCCTACCAGTACACCTTCACGTCGACTGGGTTTACCAACCATTTGGTGGTGCCCAACCAGTCCCATACCTGGTTGGCCCTCTCCATTGCCGAGCCAGCACATACGTCTGGGTCATCGGCCAATGGAAGGTAACTACACCACCGACCATTACAGGTCAAGGCTCCACTACTCTACCTTAGGTTTGCATCAGACTTTCACATGTATCACAATCCCTTAATGCGCATAACAATTCTTCACCCACACAGGGGTGGCACTTCTTCTCTTGTGTAAGCCGGCGGTTCCATTTAGGGATTCTTTAGGTGACTTTCTCAACTGGAAGCTATCATGGCCCCATGATACCCACTCACCCTTCACAAGGGTTACCCCGGCTCATATAGTCCTCTTGAGTATTCTTTTCTTCACTTTTCCCTTTAATCTGCAGCACTGAATTTCATATGTATACTCTGTCAACACAAAATGGATAGCAAGCTCATTAGTATCGCTGCTCTAGAATTGTAAACATATTTCATAACATTCACTATCCAATATTGAAACACCAGGAATGCGTCCATTCCCTTATGGCGTAATCAATATTGGCATCCCTAACATAACTCAGCACCAAAAAGGCGTGCACTCCTTACTAATGTGAACTATGCAGGTCCTAATCATACTTCAAGTAGTTTTCCATAATGGAAATAAAATCAAACATGCTCTGCATATTAACTCCAATAATTAGACATGCATGCATGTATATATATATATATATATATATATATATATATATATATATATATCAATCAGGGTTTATGGAACACTTATCCATTTTGCAGATGTTATTTCTCTTCTTTAGTGAGGAATGGAGGCTCCTTCTCTGAGTTGACAGTCCCTCGGTTTTCCATCCCAATTCCTTTTGATGTTACATAACCTTCATATGTCTTACTGACATAATCTTTACCATATCACTCATATTGTTTACCAATCATGCAGTGCAGATGAGACATTAATAATGTCTTATGGCATTTCACCTGAAACCCATTTTCAAATCATGGAATCCCTTCCCATGAAGTTTGGCTTCTGCAGGACCTCTTTATCGGTCTTACTGCAAGGTGTCTCCCTGGCACACTTATTAAACAACCTAACAGTCAGCAACATTTAGCAATACAATTTCAAATCCGATTGTTCCATACCAATCCATGACACTAGTAATTAAATTCAGTATGAATTTGCAACTCTATCTACTACATAAATTGGTTTTCTTATCCATGAGGCTATCCTCATATTGTTTGGTTCCTGTAAGTGACACCACTCTGCCCGTTATGGTCTTATGCCCGCTACCATACATGATCATCCACTTACAGCATGTCCTCCTGACACATTTTCATATAAGCCAAACAGGCCTTAGCAACTATTAGCAAAATTTCAAATCTGAAACATTTACAAATCTGAGATTTACAACTGTTCTTTCTAACAGAACTTAGAGCTCTCAACCATGAGAACCTTCTCATAACCTTTGGCTTCTGCATGTGGTAGATCCCGGTCCCTACTATGGACTTATCCTCATTGCCATATGTAATACTTTCCTACCTGAAATTGAAACTTCAATAAGCCAAACACTTCGTAAGTCTCTATGCATATAATGTTTTATTACTGCAACAGTTATTGAAACACTTTCAGAATTATAATATTCCCTAATTCAAAATTTTCAGCTATTAATGTATCAATATCACCAAAATTTATTTACTTCACGTGCATCATTAGCATACTCAGTTGTAAGGTACAGTCACATCATTCATACAACTCTGTCCTTCCACAAAGCATTCTAGCAGCCCATCGATCATGATTGGGCTCTTCATGTGCTTACTATTCTGCATTCATAACAGCTCATGAAATGATTCTAGAATTATCATCAATTCATTATTTCATTCATTATTTATTTTGCAATAACATATGCATCATCCCTATGCATTCATACAATGCATCACAAGATTTATAAAATATCTCAATGCACATCTACTCAATGCTACCTTGCATTGTTTCATGAATACTATGCATTCAAGCATATTATGATCAAAACATGACTATCTCATATAACTCGCATTACCATAATCAGGACCACCAGTCCTCACTTGCTTTGGTTATTAGGTACATAACCAACATACACATGGCATGATATAAATTCATAAGAATGCATTGAGATTTCTAAATAGTCATAGGGTGTAAGGATCATTTCCTTCACTTACCCACACCCCACCAAGCTTGGTAGGTTAACAGTCCCAATCGGTATTCAATATCACATGCAAACTAACTCAACATAGCTCAAACATAGTTGAAGAGATATTACCAAATCCTCTTTCAACATTCATGCAATTTGGCACTAATAATCATTACTTGCATGGTTACCATTAACATCGTCTGATGTTACCTGATTAGTTGGCCTCTTACCAAGGCTGCTCAGTCCTTTTGCCAACTTTATGATCATAGATTTGTTGCACCATTCTTCCTGCATAAGGTTTTGGCTTCATGCAACAACATCCTCAGCACATTTAGCCATGCTCTTTGTTATCTTTGGTCCTACAACCAATACCAACATCAATAGTGATTATTAACCACAATATTCTCTATTAGCGATTCATTGCATATGCAAACTTCATTATTCTACCAATATGCAATATTCCATTTATGCACAAGCATTTCCATATGCACTATGCAATGTTTGTTAAGATGCCATCTAGTGCATATACATCTATGTAATCCCTTACATTTTTAACATTTTTATGCCATATGACAATTTCATAATTATAAGTATGATAACAAACAGGGGTTTAAGGAATTATTCCCTTTTCAATCCCTCATTGTAACATGGAATTCCTCTTCCATATCATGCAATTGTAGAAATTGCCCATATTGACAACAAAATTTGTTTGTCAAAACAACCGCTGGCACTCTTCTGCACTAAATATCTATGATAGATGTAGACCTCATTCAAACTCTGGTCATGCATCATTGTTCCCTGATGGACAAGCTTTCCAATGCCTGTCTTCATGCTCCATTCCGACATCGGGTGCGGAAACTGCATCTCTTCAAAAATGACAACTTTCACTCCAATTCTGCACATTTTACACAGTTGCATTTTGGTCCAGAATGCCAACTTTAGCCACCTGTGGAAGAAAATCTATGAGGAATCACAAAAACTTATCTATTGGGCGAGGTTAGTCCATATAACAAAGAACACTCATCAATTCACGGATTTTAATTCCGATGCACCATTCATATTCTATGAATTTCTGGATTTCACTACTCACTTTTCACATTTTTCCAAAATTCCAAATTTTGGGCCAAAAATGGCTATCTCCCAAACGGTGCATTTCTGGAAAATCTTCGTCTAACGGAAACTGTCCGTCTTAATGAGAATATGAAATGTCTAGTTCAGTAGAATTTTTTATTCCCACATCTAGGGTCATTTTTACTGCCCACAAGCTTTTCAAAATCCCGAAAAAGCGGCCCGGAACAGTGCTTTTTGGCCTTCTTGCTCACCTCGACTTCACATCCCTTGGATTTTGGCTCCAAGATTCTGAAATTAACATCGTGCCTGCTTCATGGCCGCGCCTAATCAATTTCAGCTCAAACTGACCTTCCGTCAAGCCTCGGGACTCCGTCCTTCAAAAGTCACTATTATCCATTTTCTGTCAAATCAGAGTGTAATGGGCTAGGGGTCTTCACTGGTTCTTTCATGGCACTCGTCAATGGTCTCCGATCCCCACAGGAATCATTCCATTCTGAGTGCAGATGTTCCTGCTATTCAAAAATCAAGTTTTTTTTTTCGTGCGCGCCGCCATTGCGGGCCGGTTTTCCGAACGCTTCCGCAACTACGGAGCCATTCGGCGAAGGCTCCCGCAACTGCGGAGCCATTCGGCGAAGGCTTCCGTCGTTTCGGAGCCGTTCACGGAATGCTTCCGCCGTTGCGCGAAATGCTTCCCCGGTTTCGGGCGGTTTTGCGGAATGCTTCCGCAATTGCGGAACGATTCGCCGAAGTCTTCCGCAATTGCGGAATGACTCGCCGAACTCTTCCGCGTTGCGGAACGATTCGCGGAATCCTTCCACAATTTCGGAAGGGAATTCCTTCCGAAATTTTCCTTTCGACGCCAAAAACTTAGAAAATCTTTTGCTTTTTTGGAGCATTTCGCCGAATTTTTCCGCGTTGCGGGACAACTCGCGGAATCCTTCCGCAAATTTCGGAAGAGAATTCCTTCCGCAAATTTCGGAAGGGAATTCTTTCCGAAAATTTCGGGGCGACTTCCCGAACGCTTCCGCATTGCGGAAAAACTCGCGGAATGCTTCCGCAGTTTCGGAGCAATTCACCGAATGCTTCCACAGTTGCGGAAGTCATTCGGGAATTCTTTCCGAAACAGACTTAAATGAATTATTCAAAGACACTTAGGAAAAATTTAAAACTTTGAAATCATATTTGCAACAAAATAGTATAAGATGGCATCGAGGCAAACAGACAAATACAAAACTCAATGCTACAGCATTTGGGACAAATTTTCTCCCTCCTTCCTCTATTTCATAGAATGCAATCAATGCAAACAGCTTGCAAAAATCCCCAAACAGTCATGGAAATGATTTCCCATTCCAACAAATAAAAGCCATGCGATCTTGAGGTTTCTTTAATGCATTTTAGTTCCGAATACAAAATGCATGTACACACAATGATTTGTATCTCTGTGAAGGGCCCAATAGCCGTAGTGTTGAACCTAGAGCTCTGATACCACTCTGTAATGTCCCCTTCTCCCATTAAATGCAGGGAAGGAACATTACCAACACACCGGGCTTTTGGCAGAGTTAGCCCCAATATTTTTTTTGCTCATAAATCTGTAATAATTAAAAACTTCTATATGCAGATTCACCTCAATATAATCACAGCGGAGTAAGCATACTAGTAGGCACACAAACAGTAATGCCTAATCAACATATATATATATATATCACAGCAGAGAATGATTCAGCATATAGGGACTCAATCTCATTACAACGCCATGCATGGATTCCAAATTAAGATAATCAATTCATTTCGTTAAGCATGGACAATTTAACATATTGCAGAATACAAAATGCCAATAATTTATAATACACAGAACACTTATCTTGAAAAGTAGATGTCCAATGACTGGCTACGTGAGAGCAACGTTCCACCCAACCATAGATCTCTGTCCAGCCTATATTCTTTCAGCTGAGAGATAACCCCCGAGCTGGGCTGTGTATACACTAAGGAGGAACTAGATGGCTCACTCACAGTCAGGGTTTCACTCAGACAGCCATGCTAAGCCAACACACAGTTGGGTTTTTCAAGCATGCAATGGGAAACGGAGGAGGATGCTAGTCCACTGAGCTCAATCCTAGAGCCACCTACACTTCAAGCTGGACTTAGCAATCCCATCCTCTGTTCATACATCAACAACTGGATTACTCACAACTCTATCCCAAATAACCCCAATTCCGTCACTGATTTTCTGGGCTGTTAAAACTGGGTTTTTCCATGGAGTTTTGGGTAGCTATTGCTCCCAAATTCGCCCCAAGGCTCATACCAACGGATCCCCCATTGGATTTCACTGTCCAATACCCATTCTGGGCGTTTTTGGCTTCCCAAAACGTGGGTTCATTCCAAGTTGTGATTTCTGGTTTCCTCACTGCTGGCGCTCGTTTTTGGATGGGGAATGATGCTAGCCTCTTCCACCATGGAATGGGGATGAGAATGAAGCAATTCCAAGAGGTAGAGTGACTTGTGGGACAAGTAAACAGAGCCCATACCTACCCATATGAATTTAAGGGCTGCCCATGCTCTATTGAAGCCATGGGATGCAATCTCAACCACTTCCTTACAACAGTCATAAATGTCACCTAGGGAAGTCAATGGGTTCTCATAATGACATATGGCAGCCTAAGGTTTAGTCCCATAGCCCCCTCACCACTCCCTAGTGGATACACGTGGCCCCTTCTCATTCGTTGCCTCCGTAGCCAGTTTTGGTATTTTATATTGCATGGTGTTTAATTACACCCTTTTACAATGTTCCATGGCTTCAGAGCACATGGTATCAAAATATCAAATACTTTCCCTTAAAATAAAATTCGGGCTTTCACTAGCGGGGCTTTGGCCTTGAGCTCCACGCTAGGAAAACATACGTCACATGTACACATTATTTACATTAAAGGCTAATATATCCTAAGGGTCGAATTGGGGGTATTACACATCCATCTGGTGTACCTTCCATTTCATCATTGCAGCCAGAGCAAGTACTGATCTAATGGAAGTGTATCTGGCCACAGGAGCAAAAGTCTCTTCATAATCAATCCCTTCTTTCTGGGAGAGTTTGCACACATGTGTTCCTCTATCATGTGTCTCAAACCCGAGTGGCTGCTCCACATACACTTCCTCTTCAACTACACCATTCAAAAAAGTTGTCTTGATACCCATCTGGTGTACCTTCCATTTCATCACTGCAACCAGAGCAAGTACTGATCTAATGGAAGTGTATCTGGCCACAGGAGAAAAAGTCTCTTCATAATCAATCCCTTCTTTCTGGGAGAAGCCACGAGCTACAAACCTAGCTTTGTATTTCTCTATGCTGCCATCTGCAGCATGCTTGATCTTATAGATCCATTTGGAAGTCACCACAGACTTCCCATCTGGTCTTGGGACCACATCCCAAACATCATTCTTCATGATCGAATGATACTCTTCGATCATAGCATCCTTCCATTCTTTCTTTTCCACTGCTTCTTCATAAATGGAAGGTTCTTTATCCATAATGTCATAGATCAAAGCAACATAACTAGTATGTGATCTTGTTTGTTTCCTTTCTCTGTGTTCCTCTTTTGGAATGCCAAATATTTCGGCATCTTGGATGAGCTCTCTATCCCATGTTGGTTTCCTCTTGTGAGGATTCTTCTTACGAGTTGGATCCACAGGTTCTTGTGGATCTTCCATTTCTCGATCATCTTCAGAAATTGCTTCATTCATGGTGGTGTCTTGTGTTCTGGATATTCTGGGTTCTTCATTGTCTTCAACAGGTGTCTTTCTCGATTTGAGGTATGTTGAACCCTCATCAAATGTTGACATCCCTACTGATGTTGATCTTCTTGAATCCAGGGAAGTAGATTCTGTGAGCTTTCGACCTTTCACTTTAACCCACGAATATACCCTTCTTTCCTAAAGGATCCAACTTTGACCTCTTTTCTTTTGGGATGTGAGAGTATACTGGACAACCAAATATTCTAAGATGGCTAACTTCTGGTTTCTTACCAGTGAACACTTCTTCTGGTATTTTGTTGTCAAGTATCTTATGAGGTGTTCTATTATGCACATATACAGCTGTCCTTGTTGCTTCATCCCACAAGTGCATAGGTAAATCTTGGTCATGAAGCATTGCCCTAGGTGCTTCCATGATTGTTCTATTGTTCCTCTCAGCAACCCCATTCTGTTGTGGATTGTAAGGAGTAGTCAACTCCCTCTTAATCCCTGAATCACTGCATAAGTTCTTGAAGTATCCTGAAGTAAATTCTCCGCCATTGTCAGATATGAAGATCTTGATTTTCATGTTAGTTCGGTTTCTATCAAGGCTTTGAATTCCTTGAAATTGTTAAACACTTCATCTTTTTTCTTCAAGAAGTAGACCCAAGTCTTCCTAGATAAATCATTAATAAAGGAGACATAGTACACATTCCCACTCAGATAAATGGATGACATCGAACCGCATACATCAGAGTGGATGATTTCCAAGATTCTTTTTGCCTTGCTTTCATTGCTTGGAAATGTCTTCTTTGTGTTCTTTCCCTTTGCACAACTTTTGCAAATTCCTTCATGCTTTGTCTGGATTTCAGGAAGACCTTCTACAAATTTGCTTGCAATTGGTGATGCCCTATAGTGCATGTGTGCAAGCCTTCTATGCCAAAGTTCACTTGGCTCTACTAAGTCATGGACCATGGCTTGTTCTAGTTGGCCCTTCAATTTGTATAGTCCTCCCTCTTGCTCTCCAATCACAACTGCATCATCTATAGTATTTCCCTTTGGCCACATTAGGACTTGGCCATCTACAAATGCAACCCTCATGCCTTTTGCATCTAATGCAGATATGGAGATTAGATTCTTCTTTAGACCTGGAACATAAAGTACATCTTTCATTTTCATAGAATTTCCAGAGTCTAGTTTATAGGAGGCTTCACAACTCCCTTTTATTGGATACTGGTAGTCATCCCCAAGTTTCACCTTGTGGGGTGAATCATGTTCAGATAGATTCACAAAGGATTCTTTGAATCCTGTCACGTGTTTAGAAGCCCCACTATCTATAAGCAAATCATTACTTCCATGAGAAATGGTTCCAGTGAGAGCAGAAATCAAAACATATTCTTCATCACTTGAAGAATCTTCACTATCTTCTCTAGCCCTCTTCCTGGGAGGTTCATCATCCTTTGCGGCATGAGCATGATGTTTTTTTTTAAGTTCTTCTTTTTGTGAGAACCATCTTTCTTATTTCTGGGAAAGTCCCTGGAATAGTGTCCCCATTCATCACATGTATAGCAACGAGCATAAGACATGTTTCTTCGAGATTTGGTGTTACCTCTTTGATTCTGATGGTGGTGCTTTTCTTTCTTACTGTGGTGATGTCCCTTCTTATCATCATACTTCTTGGAGTGTGCTGTGAGAGCTTGATATTCATTCCCCATCTTCTCTTCTCGAGCTACAATTCGAGCTTCTTCTTGTGAGCATTCTTCCCATAGCCTACTGAATGTGATGAGTTTCTTCCTAGCACAAATTCCTTGGATGAAGGAATCCTATGACCTAGGAAGGCCATTAAGAGTGGTCATGACCACTTCTCCATTTTCTATATCTTCACCCACAACTTCAAGTTGTTCTTTTATCTAGGAGACCCTTGAGAAATATGATTGCATAGTCTTTGCATTTTGGAGCTTGATATTCTTCAGTTGATTCCTCAAGGTCATCTTTCGATTTATGTTCTTGCCTTCAAATAATTTAGTCAAGGAATCAAACATCTCCTTTGGTGTCTTTAGGGATGACACATGGGGTATGAGATGATCTTTGATAGAATCAGCAATGATCCTCTTTGCCTTGACCAAGTTCTTCTTGTGAAGAGCCTTAGCCTCTTCTCCTCTGGGACAGGGACCTCTTCACTTATATAGGTGTCCAACTCATTTTCTTCGAGGATTAACCCAATCCTATACTTCCATGCTCAGAAGTTATCAGCCCCTTCAAGCTTGTCCTCAAGCTTGGTGTGGAGAGACATCTTAAAGAGTAATTCAAATGGAAATAGAAAATATTAGGTTCTTACCACTTGGTTTGCTGAAAAACTGGATCTGGTGCTGGATTAGGGTTTGTTAGAGAAACCCTAAAATTTCAAACTTTGAATTTCCAACTTCTAAAAGGATAGAAAGATGCGCCTTGATGAACCGATTAGCGTGGTATATTCAGAAATTTAGATATGCAAAGTTTCACCCTTCAGAAATGTCTTTTAGTCTTTTCGGATTCACTGAGGAGAACCCTGAATTAGGGTTTGCATTTCCCGGAGATTTACCCAGCCAAAAATCTCGATCCAAATCTCTAAACTTCGATTTTTCCAAGGAGCTTCCAGCTATGTCTTCATATTTCAGAAATTCATATTTTTGTGGAAATCCTAATTTTTAGGGCCAAAACTAAAATAGCTAAAAATTGAATTATGATTGGACAGATAGATTCACCTTGCTGAGGAGAGTCAATCTATCATATTACTTTTCCAAAATCTGTGGAGAGAAACCCAAAAACAAGAATCCCTAGCTTCTGCAACTGCACAATGTCTTCTTCTCAGGCTAGCTCTGACTCCATGTTAGATTTTGAGCATTAATTCAATATGTTCTAGGATCTTTACTGATAGAATAACATGTATAGTATATCAATGCATAACAATCATATCAAGCATGTCAAGCATCATAAGAAGCAAAAGCATAAGAGACAATAGACACACAGAGTTTCCGTGGGGAAAACCCTAAGGTGAAAAACCCCACAACTTCCTCAGAGATAGATAGAGAAAAAGTACAACCCAAGTACAAGAGATAGACTTCTTCTAGTAGTTGATCCTCCTCTTCCTATGTGCTCCACTTTTCGAGTGATAGAAGAGTGAGTAATGAGATAATCTAAATAGAGATATCCCGATCTCTATTTATACTTGTTCGACCTGCCTAATTAACTTATGGGGTTGACTTGTCTAACTCAGTTTAATAACCCCTAGTTACAATAATTAGGGCCGACCCCACACATGGTGGTCTAATAACCCATCGGCAAGTTAACACACTTGTGACACTTGTCAATACAAATGACGATACTTCCGTATAGAGGAATAATACATCTCTACAGGAGTACAATAAATATATATATGAAATACATTCCGAAGTTACATATACATCAACACTCCCAACTACTCTGTTGTGGAGGACCTATCACAAACGCCATGTGCTATGTCTACCATAGAAGTCTCGCAAAGCTACCCTTCGCAGCGGAATGCACTTCTAGAGGCAATAGGTAGCATGGACTCATCAAGTATGCTTGCTAGATTTGATATGTCCAATATAAAACCCCGGTTTCCCCATCATGTAGCCTTCCAGATAGAAGTAGTCCATGGTGCAAAGACTATTAGACGAACAATGGTAGATGAAGGCACAACGGCGTGCGTAATTTCTATATCTTGTTGGAAAGCCTTGGGTTATCCTGAGTTAGCCCCTTCGATTACACTACTTACCGAGTTTGACATAAAATTTTTCCGTCCGCATGGAGTCTTATCAACATTCGAGATTCAACTTGCTAGTAAAGTAGTGTCAATGGAGCTTCAATTTCTGGATGCTTATCTCGACTACAATCTGTTGTTGGGAAGAAGTTGGAAAAATAGCGCTCACTAGATTCAGCTGTTATGTACAACCCTACATTATTTTTTTTACAAATTTAGACAGTTTACATACCAAACCCGAGGCGTAACGCAACATATGCATTATGTTTTTGAAAAAAAAAAAACATACCAATCTTAGAAGAACACCATTTTTTGGGAGTTATACCTATTTTCCATAAATAAAAGTTATATATTCTGGAAGGTGATCCAATTCTCTACGTTTCATATTTTTACACCATGTTCTAAAAAGTTGTGTAGGTACCTCTAAAAAATCATTTTAATGTTTGGATTTTTGTTTTCCAGGAAGTCAATTACAACTAACACATCATATGTGGGTATCACTACCTTGCACCAGCCCTATCACTTTTCAATGTAGTGATAAATTTATGAATTTTTGCAAAAAATGTGGATGATTGAATTGAAAATACCCAACTTGCACGAATATCGATAACCTATAAAGTTTAATTTACCCATTTTGAATACTGGGTTCCCAAGACTCCAAGAGATTCGCCATGCAAGTCTGTCAGGTTTACTCTCTTTTATTGAAAAATTGCACTAAAATCAAAGGAATTGTTTTATTAAAAGATGAGACTTTTACTTTAATTATTATTGAAAAATCATAAAAAATCAAGGGAATTGTTTTTCACTTTGTGGAATCATTTTTAATGCTTAAAGGATGTGGTAATATATGATTTCCTTACTAAGTGATAAAATACTTATTAAACAAACCTTATGCATACTCTTTCAATAAGATCTATGTTAAATATTTTCACAGAAGCTACATATAAAGGGTGTAGGACCATATTTCTTCATAACATAGTTCAAGATTATATGAAATTTTTTGGTATAATTTAAAAATAGTAACCAATAATTGTTCGATGGTATAGTTTGTGCTACATGTGTAGAGCACATCAACAAAAAAAAACATATTTATAGTTTTATTGATTGCTTTGTTTTAATATGTATTATTGTTTATGTGTCCATAATTAATTGTTTCCATGATTTGAATTGATTGAATAGGTGCACATTTTGAAAAAATGGCTCCCATTGATCGCTCTAAAAAGGATAAAAAACAATAATCAATTCTTGATGCATTTGGTATCAGCCAACATTTTCATTAACTATGTTTTTTCTAAAATGATGTTGGTGTTCATTCACCTGAATAAAGGACTCAGATAGCATTGATATTCTTGACGATGAGCAACAATCAATGATATGTAAAGATCATTATCAAAATGGAAGACAATATTTTGTTGGGCTTATGCTATAAAATATTGTAAAGGCGTGAAAAGATAAAATGTTTTTTGTGTGTTAAATATAAAAGAGAACGTCCATTTTCTAAATATGGAAGTACAAATATTCAATTTGGTGGTCTAAATGCTCATGCTAAATCAGAGGCTCATAAGTTTTCTTTGCAACTTCTGGAGGAAGAAACAAACAAAAAATCTTCCAATTACAAACCATGTAGAACTAATGCTACATGTTGAGAAGGAGAGAATTATATCAATGATTGAAAATATGTATTTTGTTTCCATACATGATTTACCATTAGAAGTGTATAAGATAATTTGTGACTTGAATAAGTATAAAGGAACCCCAAACATGCCTTTAAAATATGAATACTCAACATATACAAGCACAACATTTGGAAAAGATTTTCTACAAGATGCTAAAGAGGTATCTTGGAGAATGATAAAAGATGAGATTCACCATAGTCCGTTTACTCAATTTTACTTGATGAAAATATAGATAAAACTATGGAGCAACATTTGATTATCTATATTACATATTTGAAAAATGAAGGAAGACTTCAATGTGTTAAACATGGGACAACTCAATCTATGTATGCTGCAATAACAAATCTTTTAGTAGAGATGGATTTACTTGATGAAATTAGTTGGATTTGGATATGAGGGGGCTTTTACCATGAGGGGTATATGTGAATGTTTATCTACTAAATTTCGTCGAGATCCTCCTCATTTATTAGATATACATTGCATAGCTCATCAAGAAGCATTAGCAACAAATGATGCTTCCTCTCATTTCCCAAACTTACAATTTATTGATAAATTTGCAAATAAAGTTTATTCTTGTCCTAAGAAATCTACTAAAAGACATGAAGAACTAAAAGAGGTAATTCAAACACTCCAAATCACCAAGTTAGAGGTGATGCAAATTCACCAAACCAGGTAGTTGTCTAGAGGAAAGGTTGTGGAAAGACTCGTTAAGCTCATGTTTGCTTTGTTAACATATTGGGAGCTAGGGGAGAACATAATGTATGACTTGGAAACAATATTTCAAATGCAATTTTCAATCCATTTACTTGGATATTACTTCTATTGGCACTACTTTAGATATAATTACAATTATCATGCTTCGTAAGTAGTTTCTAGGAAGCATATTTGGAGTAGGTGTAGTGCACACACCATGTTTATTAAGTAGAGCACAAAAAGGAACTCTTGAGTTTTAAGATAATGCAAGTATGGTACATGTACATCTAAGGTTTGAGATTTGTCCCAATACAAATAAATCGGGGACGTTGGATGATTGCATTCTTTTGGCAAAAAGCTTGTAACCAAGGTGATTGATTCTCTAAATATGAGGTTTATATATTTACCTATATTGAATGCTGCCAAGTTTTTCAGTCCTTGTCATTATTATGAGGAAATGGATGATAGAGATGCTCAAACAAGAAGATGATTAGCATGTTTATGTGGAAATTTGGTGTTGGGGATTGACCTATTGTGGAAATTGTTAGATGTTAGGGTGAGTTGGATGAGTTTATTTGTATTATTTATAAATCATACCCCCAAAAAATATGTTTGGAGCATGAGATCTATGTGGAGGTAAACCTGAATGCTTTGACAGTTTTCCATGTCTAATGTTGCTATGGAAAATTTTTCTTGTTATTCCATCTAGTACAACAGTACGTGAAAGATGCTTCTCAAAATTAAATAGGATAAAAAATGATGATACATCAAGAGTTTCTTTCTAGATGTGTTAATGTTTCTCTCTCTTTGTGCATCTCATGCTCTAAATTTGGTAGATTGAAATGTTATTTACGATGCATGGAAACTAATGAAAGCTTGAAAGCCTCTTCCATTGGGAAAATAGCTTCATCTTACCAATGATGTAAATTTTGATAATTTTGAAGAATATGAAATGAATAGAACCACGTAGTCTAAAAGTTCTACGATTTCGAACGGATAAAATTTAATTTTTCCGGCATATTTTTGAAAAAATCCAACATAAATTTTTAAAAATCTTGGTTACAACTGTCAAACTCGAAAATTTCGGATGCTCTAGGGGTTTTTGATGGTGTTAAATCAATTTCTATCATCAAAATCGGTATTAAAAAACTGTTAAATTCAGATTTTACGAAATAAAAAAAGTTGGATTCCGGTGAAAATCCCCCTCCCGAATCGTCAAGTTTTTAGACAACTCTGAATGGAACCAAGTTCCTTCATTAATATTTTTTTAATTGTACCCATTTGTGTAAAATGATAATTTTGTGGATAATTTGATTTGAAAAAAAATGTATTAATTTATGATTTTATTGAAATTACATGTTCTTCCTAAGTCATTTTTTAACATTGTTAAAAATTTGGAAGTACAATATTTTATTAAGTTTTTTTTATTAAATATGTAATTAATTTCCTCTTCTCAATTAAAATACAATTATTATTTTTTAAGTATTTCAACATTGAATAATTTTTGATAAATATGTTTCCTTTAATATAAAATTAAAACAACCTTTCAAATTAATTTTTTTATGATTAGTGGGGCTCACACTAAGAAATTAGATAAAATAGGGGATAGCTCTTCATGCGTATGACCTGTGAAACCAACGACAGTCCTCAAGCAAGTATATAGCTGAGCAACCAATAGGATGGGCAAGATAATACGTGACAAAACAGCTTTATAACTGCCCATCGTTGAAAACAGAACAGCTACCATAGAATAGTATTATTTGTTATATTATTATTATTTTATTCTTTACTATAATATGTAGAAACTCGGTAAAGGGAGTTTTATAAAAATCAATTTATAATCAAGAATATTTTCATATTAATTTCTTTAATGAAAAACTACAATGGAATGGTATTATTCGTTATATATTAGTATTTTATTCTTTATTATAATATTTAGAAACTTGGTGAAGGGAATTTTATAATGGAATATTTTCATATTGAAGTTTTTAATAAATATTTGTGTAAAGTCTTGGATCCTTTGGTCGGTGGAGTTATATTTAATAGATAGTATTATAATGTTTAGTAATATATAATACTTTTAAATTATTTTTCCACCAAACGTCATAAATATCAATAACACTTGAAAATTCATTTGATTTATAATATTTTTATGTATTGATCACACAATAATGCAAATAGTTGATTACTTAATTCTTAATTTGATTGGCACACCTGTTATCGGTCAAATTAGCATTTCTTTGTCTGTGATCACATTGCCTTGTTGATCACACAAAAGGAGAATATGGATGGAAGACCTTGCTTGACCTTAGATGACTTAGAGCTGAGCCTTGGAGTCCTTTCCTCAAAACATATTTTTTCTGCCTATTTTAGAGCATCATTGCGGCTCTTATGCTTGCCAACACGCGGGCTAGCTGCAAATGTCTACACTGACAACCCACAGGTATATTTTGAAAAGATGCACCCTCTAGGTGCAAGCGAAGATAGTCGTGAGTCACTCGCAGGTTGTCCTATGTCATAGTTGCGGGTATCTTAAGAAATCTCGAAAAAATATATAAAAGCAGTAACTATGGATTAGTTTTGGGACTTATTCCAACTTCCTCAACTACCTATGCCAACCACCCTTCAAACTTATCCTCCTACCCTTGCCATAAATACAAGGGGAGGGCCTTAGAGAAGGGGAGCCAACTTTTGGTAATGTAATGCTGGAGGAATTCTTACTCAAGAGAGAGGAGCAGGAACCCAGAGTCTGGTTATGAAGGTGCTTGCTGCAGACAAGTATAATTTATGTACTTGCTTCATGCATTAATAAAGATCAGATATTCTTCATTTTCGAAAGATGATTTGTTCATTTATGTTTCAAATATGATTACAATTTGATGTTTTATGTTATTATAAATATCAATCCTTTTATTTGTAGTCAAACTAGTTTGAGGAAGGTTTGAAGTTGTTTTGCAGGTTATTGCATTGAAGAGCAAGGAAGAGAAAGGCTTGGATCAACCTTCTGAATAAGGTACACATCCTTCTAACCCTAATCTCTTTGCTTAGTAATTGTATTTGGAGAACATTGCATGTCTGTCTTTCTACATCAGTACGTTGGTAGTCTCTCCCCTGCTATAGGATACTTTCCCTAACAACAGAATTGACGAACGTCTCCACTGGGGAGCACCTATTTTCTGCTTTGGGGATTCTTGAGGGTCTCTTCTTTCAGTTTTTATCAATGTGTTAGGGCTTTGTGAAGGTTTTGGGACATTTTCTATTCATTTTGCTTGACTCTTTTGTGATCTGGTTTGCAATCTGATTTCTTTTTAATTGTTGTCAGAGCATAACCGCGAGTCTGTTATACTTACAGTCGTAGTTATTACCCTGCACCCGCGAGTTGCTTATTACTGTACCCACGGGTCAACCGCATGCTTCTATTGTTAGAGTTGTGGTTTTCCTGGAGAAATTTGTTTTTTCTTTAGGGTTTGGATTTTAGGGTTGTTTTCTTTGATCTGGAAAGTGTGTATGTTGATTTTTAGGCTTTTGTTTGCTTATGTGTGGTGGTATGAGTCTTGCTAGCCCCTTTATGAGTCCTCTTTTGGTTCTTTTTGCTTGTTGAAGGTTCCTTAAGTCTTTCTAACCCATACCTTATTTGGTGGATGCTTGGCTTTATTCCTCTGTAGTCACTGATGTTTGGAGAGTAGTTTGTTATCTATCTTTGATTCATTTTCTTTTTGTCTTTTATATTGGTTGATTCTTATAGCATCTTGGTTCCAAATTTTAGTTATTTCTAGCTTGTGCGAAGCAACTTGTTGGGTTGGTCATTTTAAGTACTTTGTGTTGGTGAAGTTTCTGGTTTCTATAAGCCTTAGGTCTAGTTTTTCTTTTGATTATTTTTGTTTCGTTCATAAGTTATTTGCATTTTATTTCACTTATAAAAGAAAAACCAAATCAAAAAGAACATTTTTTGCTTTATAACAAGGATTTTCTCTTTTTTGAAGTAGTTAAAAGTTCTTTATGTTTTTCGTCTTTGAAAAATAAAAATTTTAGTTGGCTTTTAGGTTTACTTTGCATCTTATGTTTTGAAAGACAAGCAAGAAAATTGTGAATATTTTACATTTCCATATGTACATTTTGCTTTCAGTTGTAACCATCATGCACACAAACACACTACCCTTTTGAGTAATACAGCCTTAAAAAGAATCATTAATAAAATTTACTAGTAACTTTTTCTTTTTAGGGTACACAAACTAACTAGTTCAGACTAGGGTTTTGGAATATATCACTTTCAACTTTCCAAAACTATTAAAACCTCAAAATCGTAGTAAGACTATCATTAGGTAAATCCAGTTTTGTGGAGGTGTGTTGGGAAGCTCTACTCAAACCATATTTAAGCACGAGGTTGTGTGATATTGGACTGTTGGGGATACCCCCCCACTTTTCAGTTGAGCATACACTAGAGCTAATTCGCGTACGGGGATCCATTAGTGCCTTGTGTACTCTTGGATTTCGAGCTTAGTCACCTTGCCCATGTGTCTTGGCTAGACTTGCGACTGTTCCCCCTAACTCTTTCTGTAACTGTGGTATCCTTTAGTATCTTTGACCTATAGGGATCTACACAGGTCACGGTGGAAGGATATTTCCACTATACCTAGGACATATATGGGAGGAAATATATTATAGTTATTTGGGAGGGCGGTTGATGATTCAAATGCTTGCACCCAAAGACTTTGTATTGTGGACCCTGGGTAACTGTCCTTCGCTACTCTACTGGTTAGTTATGGGCCCGAATCATCCCAGAATCTCCTTTGTGAGTATCATCTCTGTTTTCCTGGTATTGATTACTTTAGGAAATTTTTATACTGGTGTGTTGTTTGTTCCCTGCTATTTTAGTGGCCACTAAGTTTAATACTTAGTTTATATTTTTGCAAGTTTGGAGGAATACCCTGTTCGTAGGTCATGAAGGTTGAGAAACCTTCATCCACTCACAGTGGAGCCTCCACCGCCACCTCAACAACGCCGAACTGACTCACGTGGTTCATTCGAAGTCACGGATACAACTGAACCCCCTAGAGAACCACATCTCATTTCTCAACCGGTTCAGGAAACTATTGAGGTTGAATATTTTCCTACTGAAGAGTTCACGATACCCTTCAACCCTCCACTCATTGGACCGAGCGACCCTTTATTAGAAATATTTGTCTCTTTACAGATTCCTAAATTGATTGTATATACGTTTACACCTGGTTTTGCTATGGATAGCACAAAGGATGGATTGGGAGTTCCTCATACTCCCACTTCAGCTATTATGACAGGAGGCTTATCTCCTCCTCATCTAAACACATCTACACTGAGCTCGCAACAATTTCCTTCTGCTCTGAGCACTTCCTTTAGTTTCAATGTTGGTTCCTCAGGTTTGTCTAGTGCTCAAGGTGAGACGACATCTATTCCTTTTGGATCCTCCATTGGCCCATCTAGCATCCCTTTTTCAGGGATACCCTTAGTGTTTTTCACATCTTCCCCCTTTTTTCAACAATTCCAAGTTAACCCTACTTCTACTCCTTTTAATCAAGGATTTCCTTGGCTTGGAGGACACATTCCTCCTTCATCACCTTTTGTAGCCTCAATGCATGCCTCCTCTACTACATCTATGCTAGGTTATAACCCCTTCACAGGTTTTAATGCACATTCTTCTAGTGTACAAACTTCTAATGTACCTGTAGGGAACACTCATTTTTCACTATTTGGTGGAATGGGTAGTAACAGTTATACCAACCCTCCATTTGGAGGTACTTATACTCAGCCACAGTGGACGACACCACAAGGAAGTAATACATTAGCCTATGGTTGGAGCAACTTTCAGAATGTCTCTTCTTCACAACCGATGGTTGGGGGAAACCCCAACCAACCTTATAGGAGTCAGGTTTTGGGTGGTTCCCCTTATCAAACTCCTCCACATCACATGCTATCGACGCGACCTCGCTTGTCGTTTACAACAACTTTGAATTTTCCATACCTTTCGAAACTAATGAATGATCTGGTGAGTCACAACCCTACTTGGCCTCCGGTCCCAACCAAGCTTCCTTCGAACATTCCAAAATTTGAAGGTAATACTGGTGAAGATCCTAGAGATCATGTTACAACCTTTCATCTCTTCTGCTCCTCGAACTCGTTAAACGATGACTCTATTCGATTGAGGCTCTTTCAGAGAAACTTAACGAGTGTAGTGGCTAAATGGTACATCAAATTACATGCTACAACATATGATAACTTTTGGAATTTAGCGACAGTATTTTTGAATCACTTCCAGCTTCTCGTCCGGTATGATGTCAACACAGATATTCTCTCTACATTCAGACAAAACAAATCCACCCATCTTTCTGATCACATTTAGGAGTGGCGAAGATGGAAGCGACTCATTAAAGCTTAGATTCCCCCAGATTTCCTTTTGGAGTGGTATTTAAAATCACTGATCCCTTACGTCTCTAAAGATGTTTCAACTTCTGGGGTAAGATCTGAAAAGGAAGCAATTATAAGGACGTAGAAGCTCAACCTAGTCTATTCTCAATCTGAGATCCTTTACGAGATTATACTTGACACACCTAGATCTAATATAGATCTTGGTAAGACAAAAACTGGACCTCATGCCGATGGAACCATTGGTTCAGCCGACTCATCCGCACTGGAATATTTAACGAAATAAGTGCATGCATTTTCAATGAAGTAGTCTGCAGTGGAAACAACTACAGTTGCATCCTCCCATTCACAAATAGAATCTGTACAAAATGTGCAGATTAATCAAAAGGGTCCTCGGCAACCCAAGAAAAAGGGTAAGAAAGGGGAGGGAAACCAACAAATATCCAAAAACACTAAAAATGATGAGGAGGGCAAAAGAGAAAAAAAGAAGGTAAATTTTCCTTGCAAACTTTGTAAGGATGACCACCTCACTCACAAATTCCCTCTCATCGAAGAAGCCCAGAAGTTATTGAAGGAAAAGAAACCAGTTGTCCTGAAAGATCCTTTTCCCAAAGGATAAGGCCCAGCTTCTGGCAGCTCCAATACTGGGGGCACTCATCGTGCCACATCAACTGATCAGTCATATATCAACATGGTTAGCTCACATACTCTAATGCAAACGAGAGCCAGGAATTATAACCCGGATATGCAGCAGAAAGATAAAGAGGTTCCTAAGTCATATGTTCCTCTCCACATCGAGAGACCAATTGTTACACCTAAATCTTGTCATCATGAGGCCTGTGTCAACTTCATGCCTCAATCCCTGAAGTTTTCTTGACCAACAACACTCAGAGTAATTTGTTAAACCTTATGTCCACATTTTCTATTGGCATTGGCGCAGGTTGTCTTCTAGCAACAGGCGCCAGATCATGCCCGACATAGAATGTCATCTAGAAACATACGCTAGTGGCTCAGGTTTCCTTTATGCAGCTTGCGCTACCCCCTTCCTGGATCCAGTTTCCTTCTTGAAGGGTGTGCCAGGGTTAGTTAAATTGTATAAATAAATGCTTCGAGTAACTTCTCGAAGCATGATGAGGTGGAAGTCTATCCCTAATTGATAGGTGAGTTGTCCTTTGGTTCCCTAACCCCAAGGGAGGATCCCTTGGACTTCTCCCATTAGTTCTATCCATTTGGTCTTATAAATATGAAGCTCATCTCCATTGGAAGGGGAGGAAGGTCTATAGCACTCTCATGCTGGTGGAATTAGCTTAGGTGATCCTTGTTCATCCCTTGGAGTCTTACTTCATCCTTGGAGGCTTGGGCTTGGCTTGTTGGAAGGAAGGTTGAGACGTTAAGGCATAGGTTGTAACGTTCTCTCTTGTTGTAATCTCCTTTATTACAGTTAATACAATCTCTTCCCATATACATTATTGTGTTGTTAATGTTTAAAGCTTACCTCCTTAACTATTAGCTTAGATCAATCATATGCGATATATGCTTTTACTATTTGTTTGTATCTACTTGTTCAACAGGGATTGTAGCTGTAGATCTGAAGGTTCTGGAGCATTAGATCAAGCAAGGAGAGAAGGGAATTGCGAGTCCCAGGAAAGAGACTTACTTGCTAATTTGCGATTCTATTGATCTAGAGAAGTTGATTATATTATGTATCTATTTGTTCTAGATCCAGTTGGACTAGGGAGATCTGGCCTTTAAGTTCGCTTAGGTATATTGTTCGAAAACACCAACAAATCCTTTGCCGAAGATACCAAGGGGTGTTTACAAATGGGCTATGCTCAACCCTAATGCGCAGGATGCTCCCAACTACTCTGTTGTGGAGGACCTATCCCAAACACCATGTGCTATCTCCACCCTAGAAGTCTTGAAAAGCTACTCTTCGTAGCGGAATGCACTTCTAGAGGCAATAGGTAGCATGGACTCATCAAGTATGCTTGCTAGATTTGATATGTCCAATATAAAACCTCGGTTGCCCTATCACGTAGCCTTCTAGATCGAAGTAGTCCATGGTGCAAAGAATATTGGACGAACGGTGGTAGATGAAGGCACGACAACGTGCGTAATTTCCATATCCTGTTGGAAAGCCTTGGGTTATCCTGGGTTAGCCCCTTCGATTACACTACTTACCGAGTTTGACATAAAATTTTTCCGTCTGCATGGATTCTTATCAGCATTCGAGATTCAACTTGGTAATAAAGTAGTGTCAATGGAGGTTCAATTTGTGGATGCTTCTCTCAACTACAATCTGTTGTTGGGAAGAAGTTGGACGTACTCTATGCAAGCCATCCCCTCGTTCGTTTTTCGAGTTTTGATGTTCCCTCACGAAGGTAAGAGCATTATAGTTGATTAACTAACCTTCACTCATAAAAACAACATAACTTCGTCATATTCAAATATCCCTTTGATTGATCAAGCTTGTTCGCCCAGTGAGAGCTTAGGAGTAGGTATGTATTCATCGTTGATGGGCACATTTGACCTACCTTCTCTTGTACATTACATTAGTTCTATGAGTACTAGCGATACATCATCTCAGGAAGTTTTTACGGATAGTCAAAGGACTGATCCATGGATCCTTCCAACTCAACAAGAACCAAATGTGCCCTTATCCATTGCAGAAGTTCCATGCCAAGCATCACAAAATGCTGCAATGGATTATATCTCGACTCCATCAGTCTTAGCTCAGTTAGATGTTGATTATGCACCTGCATGGTCAGTTCACTCCACCCATTCTTTTGACTGTTTGAATATTGTTTTGCCTTTCGATCAGGCTATCTTGGAAGCTATGGTAGGTCTAGACCATCCTTGGGAACACATGCATCACAGGTCCTATTTCCTTCCAGATATGGACAAGATTGAGACTGGTAACTTTTCATTGAGACTCGGCAGGAATAATGATTTGTACATCACTCCTTGTACTAAACAAACGATTTTTATTGAAGGTAATATGGAAAAAATTTCGAAGACTATACCCGTAATATACCTCCTATTTTGATCCCTATTATTTTTATGTATTTGTAACTGTGTAAGCGGCCTTGGTGAGGAGCTCAAAGCCAAGGCCCCACCAGTGGACCTTGAAACTATTGTTATAAGTGATATTTTAGACCTAAGAGACGAATGACATTGACGCATCTAAACCACGACAACTGAACCCATTTCGAGAAGGTAGGATCAAGAGAAACCTTGAGAATATAAACGTTAATGTCTAAGAGTCCTTAGTACATAAACATTTTTGTTGGATCTATGAGTATTACCCTAATACTACTCATGACATCCTATGATGAGGACAAGAGCCTTCCGTTACAAAACGCTTAGGCAGCATTTATGAATAAGGCCTTAGCATAACCCCGGATAGTTTCAAATAAAATTATACCATTTATTTATTTTCGACAGGAAGTGCTGGAGAACACAAAGACCTCCTATGCAAAAATAAGTTTAGCTTTCTGACATATTTGATAAGCCCGACTTCTTAATTAATGTGTTAGTATACCTATTATAGCTAACTATAAAGTGATACCGTGATTTAGATAAACATATGAATTGTATATATATATATAGCAATAGCAATAGCGGACTTATTAAGAGGTTATGATAGCCTAGTAGTCCATCATATGGATGTGTACCAAGATACTTTTTAAAGGTATATATTATGAATCATATAAAAATATAGTATGTATTTATCGAATATTTGGTAAATATAGTATACTCGATTATGAGCTATACTATGAGATAATCCAACATATTATATATATATAAATATATGCAAATTATGCAAGGGGAGAATAGCTCTTGAGTTTTATGCATATAAAGTAAAGTCGAGAAGGATACATTCCTCTAATGAAGTTCCTAAACCCTTTTTACCAAGGTAACATGTTTTTTATTATTTGATAAACATTTGGGGATATGGGTGAGATAAATACTCATGTATAAACGAATTATGGGTTGAAAAGATTGACCCTAAATACTTTCGATATTAATTGCTCAGAGGGATCAATGGATTTCTGTCTCCATAGCGGAGCTCTCGAGAGGCTTCATTAACGCCTCGTGTCTCATTAGGAGCACCCCGACTCTTTTGTTGGACACCTGTTCCACTCGTGGAACACCAAACTGTATCACTACATTTTGCCTCACACGTGGAGCACTCGACTCCCTATCACAGTTTGTTTAGTCTCCCTAATGGAGAGTTGGAACCCTCTGAAGATTGCCAGCTACCCCGAGGGAAACGGATATCACCTAATTTAAGATTCAGAGCTCAGTTAGTTTGGGGGGGGGGGGAATATTTTCAGTGAAAAGACTTAAAGTTCTTGCGTAGAAGTTTTGGTGGGAGATGATATGCTACGGAGAGATTAGTTTTGGACCAAATGCTTCGTAGAAGTTTGGTTGGACACTATAAGCTGTGTTCTTCTGGATTGATCGGGGAGTTTTCTTTCTACAATGAATGCGTATGCATCCAGAACCTTGCCGCTTAGATTTTCTTACTGTATGGAGTATGTTTACTTGTTGGATCTCTGTACATTCTTGATAAGCTGTCAACGTTGATCTTTGTATAAGGGGGTGGACTGCCATTGCTGGGTTCTACGTTAAGACGTCCTTTTATTTTATTGAGATGCCTCTCCTAGTACATTCTGAAAATGCTAAAGTGTCTCATTGAACAGAGAAGGAACCTTCTTATGGATGTGCTTGTTCCTACTGATTCGTGGGGTTTTGCTAGTTTCCAGGTTTAAGATTTTATGTATGTATTTCTTATAATGCATACTCTGTCTTATGTATTGTCAATGAGATGGGAAGGGTAGCAAATTGTTAGATTCCCAGGATTAATTATTTGGGTTGTATTGTATATATTGCATACTTTTCCTGCATGAGTTGTCAATGGATGGAAAAGGACAACGTTTTGTTAGTTTCCATGTTACATTCTATGGCATGTACTTCATATAATGCAGCGCTGTCTTATAAAATCGTAGATGTGTTGGGAAGGGTAGCGATTTTCTAAGAAATACTTTATGTGCAGTATTGCTGCCAGATGTGGATGTGAGAAAAACACTCCTCCGTGATCCCAGAAATACTTTCTATTCTGTATTGTTGTGATTGCATTTAATTAGTGTTGTGTGTTAGCTTGGGTTTATGTGAAATTTTTGAAGTATCTCTCTCTCTGCGATACTTGATCTCGGAAGTTAGGACAGAGGCGTGCACTGGAGGGGCTATCCCTATCACTTTATACCTTATGCTATCATGATATTTGGCCTCTTTTATGTTTTTACAAGATGCGTTTCGTTGTTGAGTTTTTGAACTCTATTTGAAGCTTATATGTATGTGGCCGAGGTTAGCTATTTTTTGCCAACAGTGATTTTCTATGTGGAATTTTCAAATTCTTTAATATGTTGTATGTATAGGGTTATGCATAAAATCCATAAGTTTCTGTTGTATTATTGATGCTCTAAGTATGATAGAACGGAACCAATCTCTCTACAAGGTTGAATCTGAGTTCGTTTCCCAGCTAATAGTTAGGTTATTTAAATATAGTTAGGAGCTAAGCGCTATTACAAGTGTGAAGTGAATTTAACTCCCGTTGAAACTTGTCTCTTGCCTTACAATATGCAGCCCCAAGATGTTCTTGATTATAAATTTTAGATCTCGGCATGAGTCCTGGATGGAGAAAATATTTGTCTGAGTTGTTACCGAAGTCATAATGACATCGTGGTTTCCTTTAGTTGATTTATATATATATGTTGTGAAATATTCTTATTAGATTATGCTTCCCTCGGATGAATATCAATCATATGTTTTTATGCTGCAAGACACTAGATCAGTGCAAACGCAGTTAGTATTTGGTTAGAGATCTAGCTAACATAGGACCCTTGATTTAACTCTTTTATTTTATAAATATCTCTGACATTGTTGTTAAAGAATTGAATGACTAGAAAGAGTTTATGTTAGGTTATTATTCTATTAGAGTAAGTCTCTAAGATAGTTTTGATGTTAACATTTAAAGTTTGGAAAATACCTCAATGGAAGGGGTTTGGGGAAAGAAGATACAACAATTATGTTGTAGATGTAAAATCTCTTTGATAAATAATATATTTTGTGGCATTTTTTTGTGGAAGTAGCCCACCGAATTGGGTGAACAATGTGAAATATGAACTCTTTCTTATGTGCTCCTTTTATGTTTTAATCTCCTTGTTAGTTATGATGGTGTTGTCATCTTATCAACATATATATGTATATATTTGGTAAATTGTTACTTCTTGTGGATCTTGAAATGTATTATGGGGTTTAGGTATATTGATGTTTACCATTATTAAGTAAGAAAATTCATGAAAGTGTTAAGGTAAAAGACTGCATTATTACGAAGGAGGGCTAAATGATGTAATGACTTGTTTGACTAATATGTTCATGTGTTATTAAGTCAACTTACTATCATTAGACCTAGCACAAAGATGTTATGATTCCTTACACATAACTGTCCCAAGTAATCCCAAGTGAGATACGAGGGATTGTACAAGATATTGTTAATATTATTGGATGATTTGACTAAGACATTGCATGAGTAAGCTAAGAGGAATGGTTATAGGAACAATTGCAATAAATGATTGGGTATATTTAATATTTCTTCAATGGTTTCTAATTGTAAATGTGTCGATGCAAGGACGGTGGATTTTCTGTTTGTATGAAGGTATTCTATTATAAATTTAAGGATCTCCAAATGTCATAGAGTTCCATAGGAGAAATTGTGTTGTGTTAAAGTATGAAGTTGTTCAAATTAAGTATTTTCAATGTGTCAACTTCTTGGTCATAGGAATGTTAGAATATATTCTTAAAGTGGTATAGATCTTATGAAATTGAAATATGAAATAGCTTATCTCATGAGGTGTTTATAAATACACTTTATAAAGTTGTTGCGAAAATAAGTAAAAAGATTTCAGAAATTTCATCAAAATACTGACTCGATTTATGGGTATGTCACAATACCGATCGATATTTCCACCAAACCGAATTTTGTGGAAAAAATATTTATTGGAGCAAATTGTTCTCCATAGGAGATCACTTTGTACACCAATTTATTTAAGGAATTCTGCAATGTTTTTGTCTCATCTTACGAGGAGATGCCAGGAATCGACCCCTCCATTGTGGAGCACATTATCACGACTTATCCTAACGCGAAACCTGTACGATAAAAAATTCCTCCAGCCAATCCTAAAAGAGCTGCGGCCATTAAGGCTGAAGTCGAAAATCTCCTCAAGGCTGATTTCATCTATCCGATCGACATGATGGAATGGGTCTCTAACCCAGTCCCGGTCGATAAAAAGCAAGGGACCATACGTGTCTGTATGGATTTCAGGGACCTTAATAAATCCTATCCAAAGGATAATTATCCGAAACCATTAATGGATCAGATCATTGATGCGTGGGCAGGCCATGAAATTTTCTCTTTCATGGATGGTTTCTCGGGATACAATCAAATACAAATTAAACCTAAAGACCAACACAAGATGAATTTCATTTATACCTGGGGTACCTTTTCCTATAGGAAGATTCCTTTCGGATTGAAGAATGTTGGAGCTACTTTCCAGCAAGCCATGAATATCGCTTTCCATGAAATCAAACACGTAGTCAAACCATATCTGGATGATCTCCATGCGCGATTCCGTAAGAGACGAAATCATCCTGACCATTTACGACTCGTATTTGAGTGATGCAGATATTACAAGATCCGGTTAAATCCTAATAAGTGTGTATTCCACATCGAGTCTAGACGTCTACTAGGTTTCATTATGTCCAGTCTTGTCATTATGGTCGACCCCTTGAAAGTCGAGGCTATTGTCAAATTGCCTCCTCCTCGCACCATTAGACAACTTCAAAGCCTATAGGGAAAGTCTAATTTTCTACAACAGTTTATCATGAATTATGCCAAGATCACCAAAGGATTCATGCGATTTCTCAAGCAAGACACCCATTTTTTATGGGATGAGGCTGCACAAACTTCATTTGACGCTTTGAAAAAAGCATTACTATGAGCCCCTTTGCTGAGCCCACCAAATTATACTAAGGACTTCCTTCTGTATCTAGCGGCATCTGTTTCCACGATCGGTATAGTTCTGGTTCAGGAGGATGACAAGCTCCAAGAGCATGTAATTTATTATCTCTCTCGCCCATTGGTAACTCACGTTGAGAAGTTGACATTAGATTCTATCTATGTTGTTTAGAGATTACGTCATTACATTTTGTTGTGGACCACCACAGTTATAGCAGATGTCAATCCTTTTCAATATGTATTAACCCGATGTATCATCGGAGGGAAGTTTAATAAGTGGATTGTCATTCTTCAAGAATTTGACCTGACATTACAATCTGCTAAGTCAAAGAAATCTTGGTGTTCCCCAAGCTTATGTCTGAGTTCCCTAGTGATGTAATTAGCAATGAGGAAGACTCGTCATTACCTGATGATCCTAAAATGAAAGGATCTTTATAAACATTATTTGCATGTGAATGTTTAAATGCTAAAATCCATTAAAGAGGCTTAAATGAAAAAATTACAGAACATAACTGAAGCACATAAAGCACATAAAGAGATGCAAACCATGAAATTTTGTAGACAAGAACTGATAATGGAGTTCACACTCCTTGGGATACGTCTTCGGTCCACTTCCAATGAGAAGGCCAATCTTATTTAGTCTTCAAAGTTTACAAAATGAGAGTTCTGGAAACACTTATGTTTTCTGTTAGTTATCAACAAAAACAGACAGCACCATTGTGTTCCTCTCAAAAACTCGCGAAAAATGAGTATAAATTCGATAATGTTTTATTGAGGCCTCGTCTAGCACGCAAATCAAGAAAATCTTCCTGCATAAGAGACAAAACAATATGGATTCCACCTCGGGATGTGTGCAAAACCACCTTAGTTTACGTGCAAAAAACTGTTTGGGATGCATGCAAAACCACCTCGAGAAACATGCCCATACCATGCCTCGAACTCTGTGCAATAGCTCATGGTCACTGTCTCGAAATTTGTCCCCAGGCATGTTTTTTTATAATGGCTTTTAAGTAAATTTTGGGTTCCAAAATGGTGGCCACGCAGTCCATTTGGGGCTCTTTTTCCACCTCAACTTCATAATGAAATAACGGCATATCCCATCACATCCAGCGCCGGTGGCGTGTTGGTTAGAGCACTGGCACTGGGGGAGGAGGTCGTGTGTTCAAACCTGCGGACCTGTACCCATACTTTGTTTTTGTTTGCAACGTTTGGATATGGTTCGATATGTTATATAGTTTTAACATATTATGGTTATGTTTGTGATATGGTATAGTTTGGTTGTAAAATGGATAGGGTTCCACGTTGAAAGATATGGTTATAATATATATAATATATGGTATGCGCTTGGTATAACATTTGATATGGTATAACATATGGTTTATAGTTTGATGTTATATAATTTCAATGGGTGTTGGCATGGGGTCAAGGGATATGGCCCCCCCCATTTTTAACCTTTCAAACTTATAATAATTTGAACCATGTTTGCCAATTAGCTAGTGGAGCTTATGGATACCTTGTGTAGGTTTTGTGTTTGAATCCCATGGCTCTAACATAGCTTATAAACCATAATTTTTAACCTTTTTGAACCATTTGTTTAACCACTTTTAACATTTTTCACCACTTTTAACCATCCTTGACAAAACTTCAAATGCTGACAACTTCTTCATCTGGAGGCTGTTTCACACGAAACAAGCGTCGATGGAAAGTTGTTGAAGATATATTTTCCACGGTAATATTTGTATGGTTTTTTGAAGACTTTAAATCTGATCGACGATGATATGATCCTCCTGGATCAAACCTCCCCACTGAGAAGATTTTGAACCACCAAAAGCATGGAATCATTCTGCAATCAAGTGAATACATGTTCATCTCACTTGTCCTGTATCACTTCTCCATTCTTGGAACCTATACATCTGAATCATCATAACAACAATCAACACTTCACTGACATTGTTAAGTACATTAATCCCTTTTTCAACAAAATCTTCATTCGACATTGTAGGAACAAACCACATATTGTTGATTAGTAATAAGTTGAATATCAACATTGAACATGTGAAAGAGATTGTACTCATATCGTGATTATGTTTTATCATAGGAACACTATCAACCAAATTAGGTGTATTGTGATGCAACAACACTTCCTTTTCATGCTTAGGATTTTTTTCTTCCCTACATTGCATAGACATAAGTCCCAAATTCCGACTTGCATTAACAACCCTTTTCAATTGTTGTGTAGTTCCCAATGATTTGTCATTGTTAAATGAATGTGAATGTACTATGTACTCAATTCCTTTCTTAAACAAATGATACTAATATGTTCTCTATAGAAGATTTCCTTTTGATCATATAAGTATGGGATTCCCAACACAATTCCACATATATATAATGGAATGACATTAAATTCAATTTCATATTCTACAAACTTGGATGTTATTGCAAACTTTAGATCTCATTTCCTTGTTACTTGTAATCTTTCATGTTTGCATACCCAGCCTAATGGATAAGGTTTCCAGTGTGGTTTTTTTGTTAATCCCAATTGTTAACTACTTCTTTTGAAATAGATTAGCTTGAGATTCACTATCAATGAGTGTGTCGATCTTAGTTTGTTTTGTGATTACCCTTATATGAAACAATGCATTCATTTTTTATCCTTAGAACCGTCATGACCTTTATAAGTAGAAGCACATAAAGAACCAATGTTAGAATCATTACCAATAATAGATTTACCTTTCACACCTACGATTGATATCTTTGTTTCGTCCTCAGAATCTGATCCAAGGTCCTCAACGATAATCATAGCTTTTTTGCTTCCCTTTCTAATCCTTAAACCACTTTGGTTTCAATTCTGGATGTAGCTTCCAACAATGTTCCGCATCATGTCCATCTCTCTTACAATGAGAAAAACAAAGCTTTGTGTCCCCTTTCTTCACTGTAGCAGCATGTTTTCTCTTCCCTTTTTCCTTGCCCTCTTTTGGCTAGCTGGATTCATCTGAAGAAACATCATGAACACTCTTCCCTTTGGATTCAATGTGTGTAGCTTGCACAGATACCTCATCAATATTAGTAGGATTAAACATAATTATTGTATGACGCAAATAATGATGTAATCCACCTATGTACTTGAGAAGAATTTCTTGACTATAGAGAGGTATACCAAGTATTAAAGCTCTCTTTTGAAATTCTTGTGTGTACTCTTGCACACTTTGACCCTTACCTTGCCTCAGATTTTGCCAATCCATCATTGCTTGTTGTATGTAACCTAATGGATATAACTGCTTCTTTAATGCTTACTTGAATTCATGTCAAGAGGATATAATATTTTCTTTTGAGGCCAAATCCTTTTGATTTCTGCTCTCCCACCATATGAGAGAGGTCCCTCCAAGTCCGTGAGAAGCTAACTGAATTTTCAAGTTATCTTCAGTAAAATTTTGAATCCTAAAATAGACTTCTATTTGAAGGATCCAATTATCTAATTTTTCAGCATTAAGTTATCCATTATAAATAGGTAACTCAAACTTAATATCAAGCTTTAATTGAGGCATATTGAGATCAATTTTTGTTTAGGTGAGGCATTTAAATAACCATCAAGAAAATATGGTGATGATGGAGGAGATTTAGGAGGTTCCTCACCACCTTCTCCTTCTTTACCTTTTCCATGAGAAGTACCACCTTGTTCACCCTTCTTCCGATCTTGGTAAATTTCTTCCACCGTACTTTGCATCTTCATGAAAGCTTTAAGAAAATCCCCTTCAGAAAGAATTAAAGAACTCCCATCATCTCCTTTTTCTGAAGCCATTCTTCTTCTTCTTGAGCTAATCTCTAGATCAAACTCTTTAAGCTCTCCTTCACCTCTCTGAAGCCTAAATCTTGTTAACATTCACAAACTCACAATGCAATTGTTAAGTTGCTCTAATACCAAACTTGATCCGAAAATGACAGGATCTTTATAACCATTATTTGCATGTTAATGTTTAAATGCTAAAATCCATTAAAGAGGCTTAAATGACAAAATTAAAGAACATAACTGAAGCACATAAAGCACATAAAGAGATTCAAACCATGAAATTTTGTAGACAAGAACTGATAACGGAGTTCACCCTCCTTGGGATACGCCTTCGGTCCACTTCCAATGAGAAGGCCGATCTTATTTAGTCTTCAAAGCTTACAAAATGAGAGTTTTGGAAACACTTCTGTTTTATGTCAGTTATCAATAAAAAAACAGTACCACTGCATTCCTCTTGAAAACTCGAGAACAATGAGTATAAACTCGACTATGCTTTCCTGAGGCCTCCTCTGGCATGCAAATCAGGAAACTCTTCCTGCATAAAAGACAAAACCATATGGTTTCCACCTTGGGATCTGTTCCCATTAATGGGTGTATAGATCTCGGGAACCGTGTCAAAATTGCCTAGGTAACTGTGCAGAAAACCACCTTGGGAAGCATGCCAATACTATGTAGAAATAGCCTCAATAAGCGTGCCAATACTGTGCAAAAACCACCTCGATATGTGTGCCAACAGTGTGCAAAACCACCATGGGATGCGTTCCAACACTGTGCAAAAGTGCCTTAGGATGCGTGCAAAAACACCTCGGTTTGTGTGTAGAAAAACATTGTGGGATGCATGCAAAACCACCTTGGGAAATCACCTGTACCCTGCCTTGATCTCTGTGCAATCGCTCATGTTTACTGTCTCGAAATCCATTCCCAGGCGTGGTTTTTTATAATGGTTTTTTAGGCGGTTTTGGGTTTCGAAATGGTGGCCACGCAGTCCATTTGGGGCTCCTTTTCGGCCTCAAATTCATAAGGAAATAACGGCATATCCCATAACATCCGGTGCGGGTGGCACTTTGGTTAGAGCATTGGCAATGGGGGAGGAGGTTGTGGGTTCAAACCTGCGGATTTCTCTCCATATTTCATTTTTGTTTTCAACGTTTGGATATGGTTCGATATGTTATATGGTTTTAACATATTATGGTTATGTTTGTGATAGTGTACAGTTCGATGGTGAAATAGATAGGGTTCCACGTTGAAAGATATGGTTATAATATATATAATATATGGTATGCGCTTGGTATAACATTTGATATGGTATAACATATGGTTTATGGTTTGATATTATATAATTGCAATGGGTGTTGGCATGGGGCCAAGGGCATAATAATTTGAACCATGTTTTCCAATTGGCTAGTGGAGCTTATGGAGACCTTGTGTAGGTTTTGGGTTCGAATCCCATGGCTCCAACATAGCTTAGAAACCATACTTTTTAACCTTTTTGAACCATTTATTTAACCACTTTTAACCAACCTTGATGAAACTTCAAATGCTAACAACTTCTTCATCTGGAGGTCGTTTCGCATGAAACAAGTGTCGATGGAAATTTGTCGAAGAGATATTTACCACGGTAACATTTGTACTATTGTTTGAAGACTTTAAATCTTATTGACGATGAGATGATCCTATTGGATCACCTGATGAACACATCTTTCTCATTGATGAACACATTTTAATATATCTCCAGATTTTGAGGCATCCACTGAATTTCTCCAGAGACGAATGATGAAAGCTTAGAGCTCATGCCAATAACTACCTCATTATTTATGACACAATCTATAGACGTGGGGTAGATTCCATATTACGTCGTTGTTTGAATTTGGAGGAAGATGAATCAATATTGAATGATGCCCATAGTGGAGCCTGTGGGGGTCATCTTTCTGGATTGGAAGCAACCCAGAAAATACTGCATGCTGGGTATTTTTTTCCCACCATCTTTAAAGATTGCGTGGAAGCCGTGAAACACTGTCATCCATGTCAGTTTTTCACCAAGAAAATGTGAGCACACCCAACTCCTCTTTACCTTGTTATCATAGTAGGTCCCTTCACCAAGTGGGGGATTGACTTCATGACTTGTAATCCAGTGTCGGCAGGAGGACATCACCATATCATCATTGTTGTCGACTACTTTATGAAGTGGGCCGAGGAAATGACTGCTGTGAAGGAAGATGGAGAAACTGCAGCTTACTTCATGTTCAGCCAAATCATTTCTAGGTTTAGTATACCTAAGGAGATTGTCACTGACCACGGTAGACATTTCCAAAACTACATGATGACCGATTTATACAATCTGCTAGGTTTTCCAAAAGAGCACTTGTCCTCATTCTATCCATAGGCGAATGGGAAAGTCAAAGCGGTCAACAAGATGTTGAAGACTATTCTTCAACGCACCGTTAATGCCAGTAGATGAAAATGGCACATCATGTTGTATCCAACTCTTTGGGCATATCGATCCAACGTTAAGACTGCTACAGGTTTTTCACCATTTTGTTAGGATATTTAGACACTTAGGAGTTAGTTAATATCAACTTGTGTAATATATCCATTAGGGATAGTGTGTTTCTTTAGTATGCATTAGTATGCATTTGTAAATACTTAATTCGACGGTCACGATATGTTTCCGACATAAAGTGATCCGACGGCTCAACTTCTCTTAGATCAAACCTAACCTTGATCCGTGGCTTAACACCCGATTGGTCCATGATCTCTATTTAAAGAGCATGGAGGGTCATTGTATAGTTGATCGATTATGAGAAGCTCATTTGTAACTTTCTTTCTTTGCATAATAAATTGTCCCGTAGAAGCTATTTGGCCGGGGTCGTGGAGTGTTTCCCTCAAGAGGGTTTAAACCACGTCAAAACATCGGTGTGTTGATCTGTGATCTGTTTGTGTGAAGTGGTTTCTCTTGGTGTTCGGTCCTTTGGTAGTACCCTGTGTACCCGAACACATTTCAACTCGTTCACAGGTTGGAGGCAATTATACCGGTTGAATGTGAGATTCCGTCTTTGAAGTTAGCTATCCAGCTGCTTCCTAAAACTTCTGCTTTAGAAGAGCGTTTGCTTCATTTAGAGAATTTAGATTAATAATGCCGAGATGCGCTTACTGTGAACGAAGCTCACAAGATCCGAGTCAAGGGTTGCTTCATGTTGACTAGTAGCCCTGAGCACCAGTCAAAGATGACATTCCTTAGGCATTCAACACCTATTTGCATATAGTTCCTCGAGGCCAAGTCTTGAGATTCACTTTCCCTGATCCTATTTATGGTACTCAGGATTACCTTTAGTGGGAAGCTATCAATTTGGCCAATCAATACTTGGCTCCCAATTTTCTCGGTGCCAGCCACACAGCATGTGTTGATATAGTCTTGCATAGATAAAGTGTTGACTCCTCTAAATGTGACTTTGAGGTTTACAACCTCACCCCTTCGAGACAAACTGGTTATAAAGTATATGTCCTCAATGGTGATCTCTAACATCTCACCTTGGATATTGAACATTCTGTGATCGACATCCCAATAGTTTACAAGTATTTGGAGTAAGTGTGTTTGCGCACGCATATTTGTTGTACATAAGAACTTGAGAATCCCACACCTTTGTAATGTATTTAAGGTGAGTGGATATCCCATGGCCAACCTGTCCATGGCCTCATGCTCCCTCTCTGTCTAGGTCAAAACCAGCCTACCTCACAGTTTTTCATTCATTTTATTAGTTTTAATAATCTTTTTCATTTTTAAATAGCGCGAACCCCGGGTTCACCTCTTACACAGAGGCGAGTACCCGCAACTCTACCTGAAGTGAACCCGTGCACATTTCTCGTGCCTGTGATTTTCACTCAGTCGGACCCACGGGTATGAGGCCCTAATTTTTAAACTTAGCTAAAAAATTCAAAAAATATCTAAAAATTTAAAATAATGAATGAAAATGCTTAATAAGGTTGAGATTATCTACCTGCAAGTGGCGGCATTCGGATTCATTCCCTGGATTGCTCGGAATCAATGGTTGAAGTAAGAGGTCTTTTTCACCCTTTGCTCCAATGGTAAAATGTTTTGGTGAATTTTTTTTTATTTGGCTCTCTATATACAATTTCTTTTTAATCTTTACCCACTTTATACAAATTTCAAATTCCTTTTTAACTTTATTTAATTATAAATAACCCTTTTTGAGTTATTTTGATTAGGTCAAGCTTTAAAAGGCGTTCTCTCACCATTAGTCGTAAAAGGTAGCTATACAAAGTTTTTATTTTTATTTTTGACATGCCAGTTTAGCATAACACTTTAATTTTTTTTGTCACTTTATGTCATTTTGAAACCCCTTTGTGCACTTTGAACTAACATTTTATGCTATCCATTGATGTTTTTTCTAGCTACAATCCGTCTGTCATTTGACAGAACAAGAAACTTATACCTTCTACATTATTTTTACCTAAGATTAAGTTTCCATGGTCTGATAGAGTTTTTTTCATGCTCTTGTTAGACTCTTTAAAATCTAACAAGATTGCCAAGCATACTTGTCTTGTTCAGACTCGTTAAAGGACTTGAACAGACATCCACTTCGATATAAGTTTACCTATTTTCCGGATCTTTGTCGATTATTTACAAAAAAGGTATACTCTAGTCATACTTGGCTAGAAGAGTTCTATCTCGCATTGTTTTACCCTTTTTCAGGTGAGGAGACTAACTTTACAAAAAACGACCCCTTTGGAGTCGTCTTTAGGATTTTGAGACTCTCGAAATATGAAAACACCAGTGAGCATATACCAACTCGGACTCAATGTGAAATCCACGAGAGGGTATATAGAGTTTTTGTTTTAAGTTTTTCAGACTCTTTAAATATCAAAACACCGGCGAGCATATACCAACTCCGGCTCGATATTAAAATCCATGGATCCGTAAACTATCGAGTACTAGTGTATCTCTTCTTCAAACTCATTAAAACATGAAGAAAGTTCTGAGTTTCGCTACCATGGACTCGTTAAACTACACATGGTTGGACTTATACCAAGCATTCTTCTATCCCCTCTTCTAGCTTGTTTAAAAAATGAAGAAGGACTATTGAGTTTGTTTTCTTGGAATCATTAAAACTAACAAGAATGATATTATCGAGTTTTCTTTTCCACCTTTTCGTGCTTGTTAAAATTAAGAAAAGACATTCTTTAACAAAAAGAGAAAAGGAAAGGGAAGAATGTTATTTATATTTCAATGTATTGGTAGCAAGTCAACTATGTCCTTTAACAAAGCACCTTTTTGAGTCTATCAAAAAAGTTGGGTTCTTTTGTAGTCCTTAGGATAAACCTGATCTCAAAGTTTTTACTCCTCCGATTGGTTACTCTTCCAATCATATGGAGAATCTGTTAATGTCCCCTACATTACAGATTTATATCATGGTCCCTGTGTCTTCAAAGATGTCGAAGTCACTCATTTGTCGTGCTCACTGAGGATACAACCTTTGTCGGCCATTCTGCAGTTGCCTTGACCTCATGTGTCAGCCATTCCTTAGTATCAGTATGTTTCATCATGTACTCAGTCCTACTCCAGATCATATCGACTTTTTAATTGTATATCGTATTGGATGATGGAGGATGCCTTAAGGCCTCCCTTCCAATGGACTTCTTCCCATCGAATTCAACTCATCTTTCTATGGGAATGAAATTTAGAGTTTTCAGTAGTACCTTGCGGACTGCAGTCCTCAGTAGCAGTTTCCCTTGCTATTGAGTAGTGGGATATACATCAATGTCTCCTACTAGATGGATTCTTCAAGCGTTCGAATTCAAGACCCCTTATTCACACTTGATAGAATGTACTAGGTACCTTGGTTCCCATTTTCATTATTGGTGGGTGACCTCGTGTTTTTTAACGGTCCACATCATTGACTGTTAATCAAATAGTGTCCTCCATGTTCGACCTCAACTCCTTTATTTACATGGTTAGCAATCGTACCTTGAGACGGTTTGGATGAAGACCTTGGGCCTATAATAGCATCATCATATTTTGTTATTTCGCAAGCTACAAAATACTAAGCCACACCTCTTTTTGGCTCTTGATGAAACATAGATCCAATTTGTTGTTATGGCTATAATCTCCGATTTTGACATGGATCCATGCTTGTATTTAAGTGGCCATGTTATATACATCTCTCTGTTATGTATTGGAGATCATGTTCTACCATTCTGAACATCTCCTGCTATCAAGATTGTAATTAGAGTCTGACCTTGTTTCTGTTTCAGGTACCATTTGTGATCCCATCTTGTGGTTTCCTCGCACCTCCTCTTCATAGATTGTAATGCATTTAGGCCATCGTTTGCCTCTGACCTCATACATTAGGGGGAATATGTTATTTGTCAAATTATCACTTCTTCGTCCATGATCACATTTCCCTATCAATCACACAAAATGACACTATATTATATGGAAGAACTTGCTTGACCTTAGATGACTTAGAGCTGATCCTTGCAATCCTTTCCTCAAAATATATTTTTTCTGCCTATTTTAGAGCATAACTGCAACTCTTATGCTTGCCAACACATGAGTTAGCCATGGGTTTCTACACTAACAAACCATGGGTATATTTTGAAAAGCTGCACTTGCTAGCTACATGCTAGGATAGTCGTGAGTCACTCACAGGTTTTCCTATGTCAAAGTCGTGGGTATCTTAAGAAATCTCTAAAAAATATATAAAAACACGAACTTGGGATTAGTTTTGGGAGTTATTCCAACTTCCTCAACTACCTATGCCAACCACCCTTCAAACACATCATCCTACCCTTGTCATAAATACAATGGGAGGTCCTTGGAGAAGGGGAGCCAACTTTTGGTAATGTAATGCTGGAGGAATTCTTACTCAAGAGAGAGGAGCAGGAACTTAGGGTATGGTTACGACGGTGCTTACTGCATACAGGTATAATTAATGTATTTGCTTCATGCATTAATAAAGATCATATATTCTTCCTTTCCCAAATATGATTTGTTCATGTATGTTTCAAATATGATTACAATTTGATGTATTATGTTATTATAAATATCAATCCTTTTATTTGTAGTCAAACTGGTTTGAGGAAGGTTTGAAGTTGTTTTGCAGGTTATTGCATTGAAGAGCAAGGAAGAGAAAGGCTTGGATCAACCTTCTGAATAAGGTACACATCCTTCTAACCCTAATCTCTTTGCTTAGTAATTGTATTTGCAGAACATTGCATGTATTTCTTTCTACATCAGTATGTTGGTAGTCTCTCCCCTGTTATAGGATACTTTCACTAACAACAACACCAGTGACCAAGGGCTACCTTGAGACTTTGTCAACAAATGAGGTACACATGTAAACACAAATCATCCAAAATTTGCGAGAGGTGGGGTGCACCCAATGGAAATAAATAAATGAGAGGATGGCTCTTCATGCTTCTTACCTCCAAAACCAACGACAGTCATTAGCGATTACATCAATTTTTTTTTAATAGTTGAAAATAGAGCCTGTGTATCATTAATAAATTCATATATCACTACATTACTTTATACAGCCTCGATCTTGATCTTGATCTATTTCTTTATAAGTAGAGCAACCAATACGATGGGCAAGTTAATACGAGACAAAACAACTATATGCTTGCAATATATTGTTTTGATTATATTTTATTTACTTTATTCCTTAATATTTCTATGTGTTTTTGGTCAAAGTACAAAACATTTTTGCTTTTAGAATTATAAATAATATTTTTTAATAAAAATTAAGAATTTATATTATTTTATTACAAACTAATATTATTTTATTAAATTGTCAATTTTCGTTAATTCATTCAGTTAAAGTGTGGGTTAATGTGGTTCAATTCCCTTTGGGTGAGTTAGTTAGGAGGAGACCGTGGATGGTTAATGTGACCCCGTTGATTTTGATTTTGATGACTTAGATACCCATGAATCATAGTTTTTAAACCAAAAGCCACTCTCACAAATCAAATAAATTCTAGCAAACAAACAAAAAAAATTATTTTATTAAATTGATATTATTTAAAAAGCAATTTAAAAAAAATAATATATAGTAAATAAATTTATATGAAATAGAAACCCAAAAATATAAAACTTAAAACCTTCTTATTAAATTGATTTTATATATAAAAGAAAATTTAAAAAGAGAAAGAAATAATATATTAAATAAATTTATTTTAAAAAAAAAGAAATAATATATTAAATAAATTTATTTAAAAAGATAAAGAAATAATATATTAAATAAATTTATTTAAAAAGAGAAAGAAATAATATATTAAATAAATTTATACATAATTGAAAGAAATAAATATAAAACTTAAAACCTTTTAATTATATATATATTAAACATATAAAAAGCATTTTTTCACCAAATACCCCGTCTCATTGATGAAAACTCAAGAATTAAACAATGCACCAGACATTAATTTAATAATTTTAATAACCGTAAACGCACATGATATATATTAATAATATTTTTAAATTTTTTATATTAATTTATAAAATTTATTTTATTTTTTATTATAAATCAAATTTATTTTTACATATAAATACAAAATTTTCAAATTAAATAAAAATATTATATATATAAAAGTTAGTCGTTAGTTTCTAAGTGGTGATCTAATGTCTTAACAATATATTCATTCATCATTTATTCTATGTCCATGAATCTAAAATTAATTTAAAACTCTCAAATTAATTTTGATATAATTTATCTAATTAATTTATTTTTATTATACAACATTAAATATTTTTCAATCAATAGTTGAATGGTTACTTCTAACTACCTTCATATGGGAATGGGATCAATAGCTGAATGGCTACTTCTAACTACCTTCATATGGGAATGGGATCACAAGTTTCGTTATGCTTAGAATGTATATAAAAGGTATTATGGCAAAGAAGGGTGTGGGTTAGGAGATGAAACCACCCATAAATGATTACGTAGGAAGGAATAATTTGGATAAATATATAATCAAACATTCAATTAATTCACACATGTATGCTTTAAACATTATACATGAATTAAAAATATGCTCTAAACTTGTTCAAATGGTTGTGGAGAGGTTTAACTTTTGAAAATTAACACTCATTTGAAGACCAACGATAGAGCTATGTCTAAGGCATGCAATGAGCATTAAACTGTGTTTGCAAAAACTGCATTAAACTGTGTTTGCAATAACTGCAATAATTTATTTTTAGTTGATAACAATGCCTTTATGGCGCAACCTTTCAACCACTTCCTTGCCCCACTGGAGTTTGGGACATCCACTGGCCGAAACCCCCTTCAAAGAACTCAAATGTTCAATACCGAGTAACTCTTCTAACTTGTGGCACGAATAAACTCGCAATATTCGAAGCTTTGTCAACTGCGACAACCCCTGTATTCACTTCAACTTCAGACATTTGTATATCTCCAAGCTCTCCAAAGATACCATTGTTTCAAGAGTTGGCATCTCCTACAAGTTTTTAGAGCTAAAAATGTGTAATGTTTGAAGTTTTGAAAGAGTACAAAGCCCTCCTATTTTAATCAATCTAGGACAACTTATTAACACTAGATTTGTTAGTGTTTCCCACATGGGTATAGCTCAACCAACAATTCGCTTGATATGAAGGAAATATTGTAAATGGAGGTCATGAGTTCAAATCACGTCAGCTTACCCATGCCCCATGCTTGCGGGTTGTGTGGGTGCAACTAGGGGTATAGTGGTAGCGGACGGGATTGGATCCCTGGACTCCGTGTCACGTCAGTACCATCCCCTTCCCAGTTGTCGATTCCCCTAGTTAAAAAAAAAAAAACTACATTTGTTAGTGTTGTTGGCAATGCTCCAACCTCCACCAGACTATCACAACTGTAGATTCTAAGATCCTTAATTTTGGGGAAAACAAAGTTACAATAAAATACCTCAAAAGCATCTAGTTTAATCAACACTGCTTGCACTCTCGATTTTTTCGTTGTTTCAAACTCCCCTCTAACATTTTTGCATCTTAGTTCTCTCAAAGGGAATTCTTTTAACTCTAACCGTAAAAGATTGTACATGGTTGAGATGATCAACTTTTTCAACTTAGTCAACATTGCAATGGAATCAAGCAAACATTTCCAAGGGCAACGGAAGAAATTCAATTCCTCTAATCTCTTTAGAGAACTCAACGAACGTGGCAACATCCCACTAAAACATTTCAAATTACATAGGTTTCCAATATACCTTGGTAACTTTTTGAAGCCAAAACTCAAATATAGTTATTACAAGAATAGATGATCTATAAGCTGGGGATGCAATAATTTAATATTTCCACAACCTGAGAGGTCTAACCGTTGAAGTGTGATGATCTTTCCCAGTATTTCCTCCGAGATGGTCAACTTCACACAACCCTTTAAACACATATGTTGAAGTTGTATTAAACTTCGAAAGAATTTGGGAGCATCTACAATTCCTTGCAGTAAACCAAGTCAATATACTCGAGCTTGGTCAAATTTCCAAAGGAATTTGGGAGCATTTCCAAATGGTTACACATGAACAAGTCAACACGTTGGAGGTTGGTTAAGTTCCCAAAATAATTTGGCAGCGATTTCATTACCATACACCCTTGTAATTCCAACTGTTTCAAGGATCGCAGCTGACATATTTCATTTGGGAATGTTTCCAGAGTATGACCAACGTTACGTTGGAGGGTGATCTTCTTGAGGTGTTGCAGTTGCGCTATGGACTCTGGAATCTTTCACAGTCTAAACACATCAATATGCAATTCTCTCAAGTGTAGAGGTGCCTGAAATGCTCCCTCTATGTCAACTATTGTGCATTGTGGTATATCAAGACAACTAAGAAATTTTTGCAAGAGAGGAAAATAAAAACCAAATTTTCTCAATAAATTGCATGACTACCTACCTCAACAATTTCATGCCACAATATTTCCAACATTCTCCCCGACTCCCATGTTGTCCTCTGGCCCGTTATATATAAGACTCTTAAATTCTCCACTATAATATTTGAAGCTAAGGAGGCGTATGGACAGTTAAAAAAACGAATCAATATTAGCTGCAGTGACTTCCCAATGCTAAACACGCTTTCCACACAAGAACCTTTACGCCACGACAACCTCAACTGAAACACTGGACTATTACGCTCCTCAACATTTTTTATTTTGCACACCTAATTTTTTATCTATAAACTGATAGACACAATATTGATATCCTTGCAAAGTTTAAGAATTCAAAATTTGACAAACCAAAACAGTATTTGAAAGTCGGTCTAAATCTTCAAATACGTATAGGTGGCTGGTTCAAAATATTGTCAGTCACACGCTAGATACGTTGCGAAGGTTCTTTGTGTGCTAGATATCTTCCCAGGTATCTCAGTTGGTCGTGCATTATTATAATAGACACATCCTTTATATACCTATGATTATAAAAAAACAGAATCATGTTTGACCTCCACCTCCACGAGACTCTTCTAGTGTAGATTTTGAAAACCCGAGATCCTTCCCACCCGGATTCGTCCCATATCCCGATGGCTGTATCTTTTTCTTAGGAAATGTCTAAGAACATATGCTTCTCCTCTTCATCCAATTGTCGTAGTTGATTCTTAGTCTCTTATGTATATCTTTGGGAGGTATTTTATAGATTTTTCACAATTTCACTTTCTAATGCTCAAGATTATCTTCGCCATAAATAAGCACCCTGATGAATTTAAGAGACAATGATAATCCATCGTCGGATTCCACAAACCCTTGAACCACTTGGTCCACATCATCTAAAATGATAAGAGCATGAGAAACTGAGAGATGCTTTATAAGATGAGAGATACCTCCATGAATGTTGTTTATCAAGGGAAAATTGTGCAGACGGAGATTTCATCATGTAGTTCTTACTATTTGCAATTTGCTCGGAGTTACTGCACAGAGTTATTGAGCTATGTTTACTGCACAAAGTTAGTGATCTATGTTTATTGTGTAAATTGATATCTACTTTACTTTTTTGGGAAATAATTTTTCTTTTGAAAAACTCCACCTAATAAATCAAACTTTTAATTATAACTTTATAAAAGTTATTTTATCTTTTTTGCAACTTAAAAGATATTTATCATGCACATTCAAAGGTAAATACTTTTCATATGTGAACTTTTACAAGCCCATAAACTTACAACTTAGTGCATGATATTTTAGGACACTATCCTAAATTTGTGCACGGTGATTTTTCAATCTTTCAATTTTCACGTCGCAGTAAAATTAGCTCATATATTTTTCATTTTTATAAAAGAAAAAATTCAGACATTGACACTCCAGAAAATATATGCGACATGTGAAATAAAATTTTGCGGAATGAAGCAAGACAAATAAACACAGAGCGTGTGCTCCTAAGCTTTAAAACAATTCTATTTCATGAGCTTGTGTCGGTTCCATCATCCATGTTTTTTTTTTCTTTCTTTTTAGACAAGTCTTGAATAAGGCAGACCTGAAAAGACAGAGATCTACGCAATGTAGGGGTGAGGCGTGATACCTCGACCGTGATAAAGGCATACACAGCCATATTCAAATACTTGATCCGGTTTTGGATTTCCGTGATCTACACAACACAGTGACAGGGATCTGAAAGAACATTGAACAAAGACGAACTAGGTATAATACAAATCCATTTTCAGAGCATAAACAGAGGTTCTATGAACACTTGAACAGAGACGAACTGGGTATATCATAGTTCGATTTTTTGAATATAGACAGAGACATGACAACTAATTAGAGATCAATTAAATAGATCGTGAAGTTGAGAAGCTGAATTTCCATCATAACTATTTAAATCATGTAGAAAATATATTTTGCATAAATCTATACTTGTCTGTTTCATCCGAATGTAACACACGGAATATCATTTAAATAAATTGATGCATTCCTATTCACATACTCAGCCATATAGAATTTTAACAAAGAACAATTACAGAAACTAAATGAACCTACTTGTGATGATCAGTCGTACGATGGGGAGCGCGTTGGAGTATCGCATGATCTGGATCAATTCTCGCTTGACGAATCACCTTAACTGAAGAAGTAGCTACTTCGGTCGGATGTATATTCCCACGAAGACCATAGCTCCAATATCGCTGTCGGTCTCCATGAATCACCGACAAGACCTCTCGATTTTACCACAGATCCCTGATAAATATATGAGTCCGGTGCCCTCAAGGCTCGACCGGCTCTGATACCAAATGTAGGACCCCTCCTTTAGGGTCTCCTTGAACTAAACCTGAAACTTTAACAACTTCATACAAACAAATTAGCCATCATAGTTATTGGAAAAATAAAATAAAAAGCGTGAATAACTTAACAAAAATAACCAAAACCTTAACCTGTCAACCCGATCCGGCTGGTCCATTGTCGCCTTCGTCTTCCGTAGGATCCCTCCAGCAAAGCTCGTTTAACCATAGGCGAAGCAACCGTTAGCTCCGCCACCCAACCATAGGCTCATGCTTTCAGTCGCATGGCCTCCCCCGAGCTTTGGGTCGTAGAGCTCACACAAGTATTTCAGAAATTCAGCTTAGGCTTCCCTTCCCACTAGGATTTCTAAGCCAAACCCTTAGATAGCAGCAAGTCTTTGAGGCATTCGAAAATTACTACAATCGTCCAAATTATGGGCCCCTTACCCATTCCCCAAGCCTTCCTTATAAAGGAAAATCTCATGCGACACATGTCGCTTCATGCATAATTACATATTTTTAATTAATTATTTAATTAAAACACTCACCCATCCAAGTGTCAGTTTCTCTGGGAAGTGCACCAACACCCCTAAGTTTGCTCTAGTTTGTCCCCCAGATATTTTAATTAACTCCTAGCTTTTAGTTGACTAGGTGTCTAATCTTAGGATTCTATTTTGCTCCTAAATAATGATTTCTATTATTTTAAATGCTCAACAAAAATAACTATTCATGTGCAAATGCCTAAATTATTTTTATGCATTTGCTAAGTAATAATCTAGTGTTATTCTCGTAATTTTTTATCTAGTTAAATTTAACAATCAAACTCACTAGGATCACGGTGCCGTGCCGTTGGGCTCCTAGTTCCTTAATTTTAATTCCCTGACATGGCACCACTCCGTCGGGTCCAGTCATCCATGGTTTCCATTCCTTGGCATGGTACCGCATCGTTGGGTCCTTGCGTCCATTCTTTCCGTTCTCGACAGGGTACCGCATCGTCGGGCCCTTCTGCCACCATCTTTCCATTTTGACTTGCGGGAACTCTTGTAGGTATTTTAGGAATCGTTACCATCCATCCTCCGTCTACATGCTATCTAGGGACTAATGGCGCTGAGGAGTGAGTCCGTTCTCACTGCGCGCCCCTCAACTCGTACGTGACTAGCTCCGTCGTGGCCCACCTCGTACGCTCTCACGCATTCCTCTTGAGCAAGCATATCAGTGCTTATCTGCTCATGCGTGGTATTCTTGTCGGAAGTCGACATCGTCGTCGCTCCCCCTATGTGTGATTTACTCGTACTCTACGACCCTTCATATTCCTTTGTGTGTCCGTTGGTGAACCGTTTCACCTGTCGCTACACACATTTCTCACAAACGTAAATTAGTAGCACTGTCCTCAATAATCACAATTTGGTTTATAAATCTGTTGCTTCATTAAGCATCTATAATTTACTTAATCATTACTCTTTTGTCTAATCACATAATCAATTGCACAACTAGTCGTTAAGCATCATTCATATGTACAGTTTTCATATCAGAGTTAATCGTAAAACAACAAGAAATTGTCCATTCACAATAACTACCCAAATGCACATATATCAATCAATCGTAATCATAAATATACTCAAAATAAAATCATAGGGTTATTTTATTAATGCTTCAAATAGTCAGGTGAGTTAGCAGGTTCCCTCAATGTCTAAAGTAGTCTAAGGGCACTACATACACCCCTACTTATTTAGAACTTCGTCCCGAAGTTCAGAATAAAAAAAATGGAAAGCTATGACGCATCTCAGTTGCGTCCTCCCAAGTTGCAGAGCTAGGACTGTAACTGTCCTACTGCACTTTGACTTGATCAATCCAGGCTAATCATTAAGCAAGAACTAACCAATCAATTATCCGACTCCACACATATAATTTAATTCCTTAATTCATTTATCAATTATTGTCGTCATTCACATCTTTAGGTTTTCCTCCATCTTTTAAGACATATCAAGGCTCAAGAAACCACTTTATTGAAGTTGTTCGGCTGGGTCACTCGACAGGTGCCCTTAAGGTCCACAGTCATTTTAGGGGCATTACATACACCCCCTCTTATATAGAACTTCGTCCCGAAGTTAATTTTGTTCTTGTACTTTCGATGCTAGGCTTTATCTTCAGTTCTATTCTCATCTTCATGTCATTGTATTCTATTTTTCTCCAACAATCATGGCTATAAGTACAAGGGGTTCAAGTCATTAGTTCCTATATCATCTAGTATGGTTACAATACACCCTCAGGAAGTTAATCGTAACTACGCCTCATATCAATCCGATAATACATTGCATAATTGTCAGTCCCAACTGGATTTCCTATATCTCATGTTCGTTCACGTGGGTCTATGATGTTCATAATTTCAACAAGCTACATTGCGTCAATAGCCACCTAATAATTTATTAACATAACAATTCCACGTAAGGTTTCAAATTTATTTCGTTATTCTCCCTTTTAGGAAAGTCACGGTTTTTAACAAATCAGGAGAGACCCCCCAAGAGTCCAAAAACTAAATTCCAAACGATTTCTTCCAAATCTCCAAATGTTTTAATAATGTTGGTTCTCAATTTCATCAGACTCAAGTCGTCGAAATATAGTGACTTAATCAAACACACTGAAGTATAACTCTTAGACCTTCCATTAGTAATGTCATGTCCAAGTCAATGAGCTTACCACATCCTTTCCTCATTTTATCATTTTTGTTGTCATAGGATCACTTTGTCGGACCCATCAATTTGCACTACGTGTGTTTTCTTTACCTCATCGAGTTCCATCTCGAGGTTAGTTGTCCTTTCATCAAGGTTTGATCATGATCTCCAGTTAGTTTCATTACAATCAGTTCATTGCGTTGAAAATATCTTTACACCGTTTTTCTAAATTCGTCTTCGTTTGGTCCCTTTCGGTGGACTTGCCAGGTTTTATCTTATGTTTCTATAGTCTCATTGAGTCTTATCATCAGAACTAGTCGTCTCTTGATTAAGTTGTGCACCATCAGGTGGTTAGCATCATTGCTTTCATCTCATTGTGATGATCATCTCCATACTTTTTCTTTTTTTTTACAAACATAGTCATGATGCATAATGAGTGCCCCCACGTTCAAATCATCACAATAGTCATATTGATATTTCATTTTCCAATTTCTTACTTTATTTACACTTGCGAACATATGTCGAAGTCTTGGCAAGTATGTATTTTTGTGTTATGACGATCAGAATCACCATGTTTTATTCCTTCGTTAATTGATCATTGGACCCATTCACTAGTTTTCTCACCGTGGCTATGTTCCTAAAGTCACAAGTCACCGAATAAAAGATCCCCTTCTTTTTCTTTTTTTTACAATTTCTTGATGAACTACCATTTATTGTTCATATTTGATTTTCAATTTCACAATATTTTAACATTCATCTAATTCCCATATATGTATGAAAAATTTCCCCTCTTCAAATTACAATATCCTTCATATATATAATATATATTTATATTTTCTCTCCTTTTCAACCATCCTTTACACATGAAATAACTTTAGAGTATCCACCATTATATATATATATATATATATAAAATATAAACATAACTTCTTTATTTATCATTCATATATATATATAAAGGATAACAATCCTTTATATATAATAACATTTATTTTTATAGTTCTCTTCCCACTATGAGACCATTACAAATATAAGTATAATCAATTAAATTTAAATTCGTCAATCAAAACTTCAACCTCCATTAAAATATCAATCTCTTGAATTCTATAAATGAAACTTCAATAGATAAAAGAGGGAAATTTTAACTTTCACTTAAGTAAGAAGTTTTTATCTTTTCAAATTCATTTATTTATATAAAAAAATGTTCATATAATTATTTCATTTTATTCCATTTATATAAATACAAATAACTAAATTGATTTCTGCTGAAAAAAAAAAAAAACTAAATCGATTCAATCAATTTATGAAAATATCAACACTATTTTCATTTCAATTTATTTATTTACAAATTCCCATAAGATCCTAACACGTGCATATATAATCTTAATATCTCATTGTGTATATATACAATTTTCTTAACAATTAATGCAATTAACACATCATATTTTTGAGGTTTTTGTTTGTTTTTTTTTTTTTTTTTTAAATCCACTAACAAATTATTTCGTCTAATTCAAGTTATAACGTTGAGCAATATATATATCAACATTTTGCAATTTTTTTTTTTTCTCCTAAATATACTACAAAGCATAATCATACATTAAACTAGGCTACCAAAGATTTACAATAAGTATTTCTTGTGATCTCTAATGTTCTATAACTTATTTAAATCCTACCACCACCATATGGAATATAAAAGAGATCATGATTGACGTTAAGTTTGAATGAGATAAAAGAACAAAGTTTAAAGTAATGAAACTTTTAATTTATGTAATTTGATATGCATTATATTCACCTAAAAATTAAGTCTTTTTAACTTAAAATATAACATTTAACTATGACCACCCTTTTTTTTTTTTCACTTCTAACCCATAATGGAGTGACAAAACTTACTAACTTCTTTTCCTTGACCAAAGTCGTTAGCAAATAACTTGTTTCTAAAGTTGACTTCCTATCAACTATTGATAAGATGATATATATATATATATATATACTTCGGTGGCTTCATAACTAGGTTAGTTGTCATATACATTTACCAATATCTTATTGATATCATTGATGTGAGTTTATAACTATCATTTTCTAGCTAAAAGTAAAGTTATATCAAGACAAACCATCATTCTTATCGAAAATTTAAACACATTGACATGTTATATCACTAACACTTCGTAATTAAAACATACTTTATCATATGAGACAATCTGTCCCTAAACAAATGAGTAAGCGTTATTCTTTATTCTTTAATTTTTTTGTTTTTTTAACGACAGGATTTATATAAATAGAGCAACACAGCTCTCAACCGCTCGGCTTGACAACGATCAGATTCTTCATCCATGTGGCGCTGAGCATTAAACACCAATTGATGACCATGTCGACGACACCCCTATACCAATCTTTAACTTAAAGTTTAGGTTAATTCCCTGAAATCAGCAGGAGATTCATCACAATCTATTGAGAGGTAACCATACAATTTGAAGGACTGGACGAAAAACTATATGGAGCTCGGATGACCGGAGAAAGGTTAAGATGTGGGGTGGTTAATGCAGCGGCGGAAGAGTAGAGACAATGACCGAGATTTCGCTAAAGAATATTACATGGTGATTACGAGATCACAATTCCATGTGTCATCGAGCGTTGTACACAGCCTGCTGACTTCAACATACCCAATGTGTTTCTGCCAGCAATGAAGGAGATCTGATACTGTACAATGCGCCAGCCAACAAATCAGATTATCCTCATCGGTTACCACCGCCACTGTGTATCGACTAAGCTAGAGTGTGGAAACTTGTTCAAGATACAACAAAAGGAGAAGGCCGCAGGGTCACCACAAGGCATCGCCAGGGGTCTGGAGTGCGATTTAATAATTCGTAATTTGCAATCAGGATTATAATCCGCAATAAGTATATCGAATCGAGTGTTACACGGAAATTTAAACCGATCCTAACGTGCAAATACGAGGAATAGGTCTATACCCGTTATCATCTGACACCGAATGAATGAATAACACAGATTTAGGTTCATATAACTGTAAAACTTGATAATGCGATGGTTAAGGAAAGAGCTAGCAGACATGTGCTACAGTCTTCTCTTGATCTGCGGCGATATTCTCCAGATACGTGGCATCCAATGTAAGCGTAAGGATTAATTAAACCTCAAGCTACCATCTAAACCGCTATCGGCTAAAGTTAATCAGTCAGGAGCAGAGACGCGACGGTGGAGAAATTGAACCAGGAACAGAAATGCCAAAATATACATAAAGCGCTTCAGGTAGAGTCTAAACACAACTGTAACATACGCTTCTAAAGCAGAAAATCATGATGTTACAGTTGAGGGAAATAAATACTCTGTTATTAAAAAGAAGACAAAAAAATGGAGTCTGCATCCTTCGTTGCCACCCACTTATCTGTAAGTATCTACCGCTCTGAACATTAAAATGCAATCGTTACCAAAATGGCGCCGTCATCTGCGCTGATGGAAGCAGAGAGTATGCCGATCATGCTATTCGCTCGCCCGAGACTATCTCCGGATGTCCAATCTCTAGGAATTTCATGGTTCTCTGTCGCTGATCGCAGGTATCTTTTCAGAAGAAGAGTTAAGAGAGAGAGACATACGAATGAGATTGCGGTCTGGAATCAAGAATGGTAACACAGGAGTTGAGCAGCCAATGGTGCACTGTTCGGAGTGGTTTGCAGGAGTCCGGTAGATCTACACTTTTTGATAGTCGAAGGTCGGTTATAAATTCTCAATTATTAAGGTATATGAAGAGCTTTAAAATAGCTTGAGTGTTAAGACGAGTGACTAGAGTGAAACATCCAAATCGATTTCTTAATCAGTACAGCAAAAATATAAAACCATTATAATGTTTAAAATAGTGGGTATCGCAGCAAGGATTTCTTTGCCAACAAGGTGGTTAGTTTCCTAAAGACAATAGGGCATAATCTGACCCTGCAGCCGGCGAATTGTCATTTTGAACTATACGTAATTGAATTTATATAATAAAAAGAAGAAAAATAAAATTTAAAAGAAACCTTTTAAAACAGTCAAACGATTTAAGTTCCTAGCTTTTAGCTCAGCGAATAAACCAAGATGGAGGAACACGACTACTCAATAATTTAAGGGAATTACAGCTTTGAGAGGGACGCTCTCAACAAAGGGGGAAGCAATCCAATCAAGTCAGAGTTCAAGGATAGCTTAAACATGCAATTCATAAATCTGAATTGTTTCTGTCCGTAAAGGCACACTCAGAATATATAACATGCCCCTTCCAAATCGAACAAATTTCTCTCTTAACCGTATTTGTTTCAATAGTTTTCCAAAGACAAAATTAAGTAAGCATTAGTAGAGTATGGCAGTGTGAATCCTTCACAATCGGTGCAGAAGGGATAATCTACCACAAAGTCATCAAGAAGCATCTACTCAGTTTCAGACACAGATCCTTTTGTAAAAGTGGCTCTAATGCTGGAATCGGATTTGGAAATTCAGTCGAAGTCTATAATTCTCACAACTGGGCATGGAGGGTGGATCCAGAACAGAGTATTAAACAAATAGACACGACGGGGTAAAATTTCAGTGCCCACAGGTCGGTTCCATCATCCATGTTTTTTTTTTCTTTCTTTTTAGACAAGTCTTGAATAAGGAAGACCTGAAAAGACAGAGATCTACGCAATGTAGGGGTGAGGCGTGATACCTCGACCGTGATAAAGGCATACACAACCATATTCAAATACTTGATCCGGTTTTGGATTTCCGTGATCTACACAACACAGTGACAGGGATCTGAAAGAACATTGAACAAAGACAAACTAGGTATAATACAAATCCATTTTTCAGAGCATAAACAGAGGTTCTATGAACACTTGAACAGAGACGAACTGGGTATATCATAGTTCAATTTTTTGAATATAGACAAAGACATGACAACTAATTAGAGATCAATTAAATAGATCGTGAAGTTGAGAAGCTGAATTTCCATCATAACTATTTAAATCATGTAGAAAATATATTTTGCATAAATCTATACTTGTCTGTTTCATCCGACTGTAACACACGAAATATCATTTAAATAAATTGATGCATTCCTATTCACATACTCAGCCATATAGACTTTTAACAAAGAACAATTACAGAAACTAAATGAACCTACTTGTGATGATCAGTCGTACGATGGGGAGCGCGTTGGAGTATCGCCTGATCTGGATCAATTCTCGCTTGACGAATCACCTTAACTGAAGAAGTAGCTACTTCGGTCGGATGTATATTCCCACGAAGACCATAGCTCCAATATCGCTGTCGGTCTCCATGAATCACCGACAAGACCTCTCGATTTTACCACAGATCCCTGATAAATATATGAGTCCGGTGCCCTCAAGGCTCGACCGGCTCTGATACCAAATGTAGGACCCCTCCTTTAGGGTCTCCTTGAACTAAACCTTAAACTTTAACAACTTCATACAAACAAATTAGCCATCATAGTTATTGGAAAAATAAAATAAAAAGCGTGAATAATTTAACAAAAATAACCAAAACCTTAACCTGTCAACCCGATCCGGCTGGTCCATTGTCGCCTTCGTCTTCCGTACGATCCCTCTAGCAAAGCTCGTTTAACCATAGGCGAAGCAACCGTTAGCTCTGCCACCCAACCATAGGCTCATGCTTTCAGTCGCATGGCCTCCCCCGAGCTTTGGGTCGTAGAGCTCACACAAGTATTTCAGAAATTCAGCTTGGGCTTCCCTTCCCACCAGGATTTCTAAGCCAAACCCTTAGATAGCAGCAAGTCTTTGAGGCATTCGAAAATTACTACAATTGTCCAAATTATGGGCCCCTTACCCATTCCCCAAGCCTTCCTTATATAGGAAAATCTCATGCAACACATGTCGCTTCATGCATAATTACATATTTTTAATTAATTATTTAATTAAAACACTCACCCATCCAAGTGTCAGTTTCTCTGGGAAGTGCACCAACACCCCTAAGTTTGCTCTAGTTTGTCCCCCAGATATTTTAATTAACTCCTAGCTTTTAGTTGACTAGGTGTCTAATCTTAGGATTCTATTTTGCTCCTAAATAATGATTTCTATTATTTTAAATGCTCAACAAAAATAACTATTCATGTGCAAATGCCTAAATTATTTTTATGCATTTGCTAAGTAATAATCTAGAGTTATTCTCGTAAGTTTTTATGCAGTTAAATTTAACAATCAAACTCACTAGGATCACGATGCCGCGCCGTTGGGCTCCTAGTTCCTTAATTTTAATTCCCTGACATGGCACCACTCCGTCGGGTCCAGTCATCCATGGTTTCCATTCCTTGGCATGGTACCCGCATCGTTGGGTCCTTGCGTCCATTCTTTCCGTTCTCGACAGGGTACCGCATCGTCGGGCCCTTCTGCCACCATCTTTCCGTTTTGACTTGCGGGAACTCTTGTAGGGATTTTAGGAATCGTTACCATCCATCCTCCGTCTACATGCTATCTAGGGACTAATGGCGCTGAGGAGTGAGTCCGTTCTCAATGCGCACCCCTCAACTCGTACGTGACCAGCTCCGTTGTGGCCCACCTCGTACGCTCTCACGCATTCCTCTTGAGCAAGCGGATCAGTGCTTATCTGCTCATGCGTGGTATTCTTGTCGGAAGTCGAAATCGTCGTCGCTCCCCCTATGTGTGATTTACTCGTACTCTACGACCCTTCATATTCCTTTGTGTGTCCGTTGGTGAACCGTTTCACCTGTCGCTACACACATTTCTCACAAACGTAAATTAGTAGCACTGTCCTCAATAATCACAATTTGGTTTATAAATCTGTTGCTTCATTAAGCATCTATAATTTACTTAATCATTACTCTTTTGTCTAATCACATAATCAATTGCACAACTAGTCGTTAAGCATCATTCATATGTATAGTTTTCATATCAGAGTTAATCGTTAAACAACAAGAAATTGTCCATTCACAATAACTACCCAAATGCACATATATCAATCAATCGTAATCATAAATATACTCAAAATAAAATCATAGGGTTATTTTATTAATGCTTCAAATAGTCAGGTGAGTTAGCAGGTTCCCTCAATGTCTAAAGTAGTCTAAGGGCACTATATACACCAGGATTTCTAAGCCAAACCCTTAGATAGCAGCAAGTCTTTGAGGCATTCGAAAATTACGACAATCGTCCAAATTATGGGCCCCTTACCCATTCCCCAAGCCTTCCTTATAAAGGAAAATCTCATGCGACACATGTCGCTTCATGCATAATTACATTTTTTTAATTAATTATTTAATTAAAACACTCACCCATCCAAGTGTCAGTTTCTCTGGGAAGTGCACCAACACCCCTAAGTTTGCTCTAGTTTGTCCCCCAGATATTTTAATTAACTCCTAGCTTTTAGTTGACTAGGTGTCTAATCTTAGGATTCTATTTTGCTCCTAAATAATGATTTCTATTATTTTAAATGCTCAACAAAAATAACTATTCATGTGCAAATGCCTAAATTATTTTTATGCATTCGCTAAGTAATAATCTAGAGTTATTCTCGTAAGTTTTTATGCAGTTAAATTTAACAATCAAACTCACTAGGATCACGGTGCCGCACCGTTGGGCTCCTAGTTCCTTAATTTTAATTCCCTGACATGGCACCACTCCGTCGGGTCTAGTCATCCATGGTTTCCATTCCTTGGCATGGTACCGCATCGTTGGGTCCTTGAGTCCATTCTTTCCGTTCTCGACAGGGTACCGCATCGTCGGGCCCTTCTGCCACCATCTTTCCGTTTTGACTTGCAGGAACTCTTGTAGGGATTTTAGGAATCTTTACCATCCATCCTCCGTCTACATGCTATCTAGGGACTAATGGCGCTGAGGAGTGATTCCGTTCTCACTGCACGCCCCTCAACTCGTACGTGACCAGCTCCATCGTGGCCCACCTCGTACGCTCTCACGCATTCCTCTTGAGCAAGCGGATCAGTGCTTATCTGCTCATGCGTGGTATTCTTGTCGGAAGTCGACATCGTCGTCGCTCCCCCTATGTGTGATTTACTCGTACTCTACGACCCTTCATATTCCTTTGTGTGTCCGTTGGTGAACCGTTTCACCTGTCGCTACACACATTTCTCACAAACGTAAATTAGTAGCACTGTCCTCAATAATCACAATTTGGTTTATAAATCTGTTGCTTCATTAAGCATCTATAATTTACTTAATCATTACTCTTTTGTCTAATCACATAATCAATTGCACAACTAGTCGTTAAGCATCATTCATATGTACAGTTTTCATATCAGAGTTAATCGTTAAACAACAAGAAATTGTCCATTCACAATAACTACCCAAATGCACATATATCAATCAATCGTAATCATAAATATACTCAAAATAAAATCATAGGGTTATTTTATTAATGCTTCAAATAGTCAGGTGAGTTAGCAGGTTCCCTCAATGTCTAAAGTAGTCTAAGGGCACTACATACACCCCTACTTATTTAGAACTTCGTCCCGAAGTTCAGAATAAAAAAAATGGAAAGCTATGATGCATCTCAGTTACGTCCTCCCAAGTTGCAGAGCTAAGACTGTAACTGTCCTACTGCACTTTGACTTGATCAATCCAGGCTAATCATTAAGCAAGAACTAACCAATCAATTATCCGACTCCACACATATAATTTAATTCCTTAATTCATTTATCAATTATTGTCGTCATTCACATCTTCAGGTTTTCCTCCATCTTTTAAGACATATCAAGGCTCAAGAAACCACTTTATTGAAGTTGTTCGGATGGGTCACTCGACAGGTGCCCTTAAGGTCCACAGTCATTTTAGGGGCATTACAGCTTGAGCTCCTGTACTTTCGCATACTGCTAAAAAGTTACTTCGGCTTCCGCCTTCTTCTTCTTGCATTTCTCATGGATTGCAAAATGACTATGCTTTTCAATGTTAAATACAAAAACCATTGAATGGCTTCACTTGGAACCTACCAAGTAAAGTTAAAGACTGTAATTAAATTTCTAAGTGACATCTACCTAAAAACTTGACTTTTGAGCTACTATTTAGCCACTTAAATATGGTGAGACGTGAACTCCATATCCTGACATACTGACTGACATTACAGAATAACAGATTGACTGACTTAATGACTGACAGAGTCTGCGCAGACTAGATACACAATCATCTCATAATTAATATTTCCAACACTCTGCCTTAATTATGAGCACTTGGAATTACATTAGAAACGAAATTATCAAAACACTTCAGAGCTAGAATTGACTGTGAAAATATAAGTCATTTGCATAATTAACAACTCCTAAACTGCGCATATACCGAAAATTTTCTTTTGTCAATGGTTTTATCACGAGGGCTTCATTAGCTAGGAAATATCACATCACGTCCATTCATATTGGTTATTTGAATACTCCTAAAAATCTCAAAAATATATTGCCCTATATTAAGGGATCAAGGGGGGTTTTTAATTTGACATAGTAATATAAATATTGGGGGCTATTATATTTGGGTGGGATAAGGAATAACCTCCAATTCATGGGATGGATTCATACCTCCAAATCATGGGCTCAATTCATACCTCCAAATCATGGGCTCAATTCATAACTCCAATTTATTAAGATTATAGAAAACATGAGCTCTATATGGATATACTTGTATTTACATGATATAAAATTGGTAGATTGGAAGGATGTGGTATGAAACATCTGCAATTCTCATATTTTCTAAGCATTTCACTAACTATTAGACTATCAGTATTTTACATTCTTTGTTACATTGATCTCTTGATTGGGTTTCCTTTTACACATTTTTTCGTCCTCATTAATATTTCATTGGGTATTCCACTATCCAACTCTACAAATTGATCAGTTGCCCTGCAATCCTGGTGGGATCATTATAAGCATTATACTATTATTTTATTTAGCATCATGTTTGCTTATACTAAGATCTGTTAGAGACACTCCTAGTTGTTACAACTTGATAATATGATATAAATGGGGTATTAAAAATGGGTTGATAAAAATGGATACCTACAATATTTGGTGAAATTATGGGTTTTCTTAATTGGAAAGGTATATTGGGAGGGGGGTTCAACAAAACAATTTTAGGAGACATTTTCCAATATTTAGTGAAATTAGGGATATTCTTTAATATCATGTGAATGATCATTCTATGTAACAAGTTCACTGAGTGAACCGCCCGTGGGTTTTGTAAATATTTCTACCAGCTGATCTTCAAACCTGCAAAAATCTAAACAAATTTCTTTTTTATTTACCAATTCTCTGATGAAATGATGTAAATGGTGTCAATATTCTTGGTTCTTTTATGATACAAATGGTTCTTTGACAACGTAATGGCTGAATTGTTTTCGTAGTAAATTATTGTGGGTTCTTCCTGGCACTACGACACATCCTTTAACATTCTGCACATCCAAACAGATTGACATGCAGCGCTTGTAGCTGCGACATAATCTGGTTCTGTTGATGACAAAGTTACAATGGGTTGTTTCTTTGTTTCCCATGGCACTACTCTTGTACCAAAATGAAAGGTATACGCAGAGGCTATTTTCCTATCATCCTTACTTCTTGCGCAATCACTATCAGTGTATCCAACAAGTCTGAAATCTTTTGAAGTTGAGTACCGAATGCAAAAATACATTGTTCCACTGACATAACTCATAATTAGTTTACCTGCCTGCCAGTGTGAGTCTTTTGAGGTCTCCATGAACCTTGAGATCATACTTACTCCATACATTATATCAATCCTTGTCGTAGTAAGATACATAAGACTTCCAACTAGCCTTTTGAACAGTGTGGGATGAACATTTGATCCATCTTCCTCGTTGCTTAATTTGATCCATCCATCCATCATAGATATCCTCTCTACTCAAACAACTTTCTACATAATTTGATCCATCTTGGGAAATGATAATTATCCTTAAGAGAGCATTTGTTGAGATTCTTGAAATCAACACACAACCTTATTTCTCCATTCTTTCTTCTGACATGGAACAAATTTGCAACCCATTTAGAGTAGCTAATATGAATTATTATTTTGTCATCTAATAACTTCTCACTTCCCTTTCTATAATGGGCAGCAGAATAGGATTTTTTTTCCTGAGTTTCTGCCTAAAAGGATTTGTTCCAAGCTTCAAAGGGATCTTATGATCAATTATTGATGTATCATAGGTTCTCATATCTTCATACCTCCATGAAAAAATATCTATATGTTCTTTAAAAATCTTGATGTATCTCTATTTTACTTCAGTAGGTAGCTACTTGAAAAGTTTGATATTCTTGGGTGCCTCTTGAGTGCCAATATTTACCTCTTCGACATCATCTTCTTTTGGTTGGATTTTGGGGTTATGAGGAACATCATTCTTGTCAAATAGCCTTTATATAGGAACTAGTCCTTTAGGAATGAAATTAATCTTCATCTGGTCAATCTTATGATTTTCTATTTTGTATTCCAACTTGACATCAATATCCTCTTTTTCTTGACTCTCTGTATCATCTTTTGTTTCTTATTCTTGATCAATGCAAGTACTGGAGAATTCATCAATCACTTCTAGAAATATTTTAATCTATTCATCATCTTCAAAAACTTTCCAGTGTTTGGTGTTTTCAGGGATAGATGGACTATAGATCATCTCAACTTCATGTCTCAACTTAATTTCTATTGGAGGCTTGAAATAACTTGCTGCTATGGCCAATGAATCAACTCTCTGATTTTCTTCTATAGGAATGGCTGTGATATTAAAAGATTCAAAGAAATTATCAATTAAATCCCATACCTCATTCCTGTAAGCTCTAATTTTCGGATGCTTAGTCTGATATTTTCCTTTTATCTGCTGCACTATTAGTTCTAAATATCCAAATAGATAATTAAGTTTTATCCCCATCTTTCTAGTTGTTTTTAGACCCAAGACCAATGCTTCATATTTAACCACATTTTTTTGTGGCCTCAAAATTTAATTTAAAGGAGATGGAATATCTTATCTGGTTGGATAAATAAGAATTACCCCATCTCCAGCTTCATCTTTGGTAGAGGATCCATCAAAGTACATATCCCAAATATGATCCTGTTGAAGATTTATATTCTTTGCTGCCATCAATTTCAGAGGTCCTTCTTTATAATCATCTCCTGCAATCAACATACAATAGCCCATATCTTCTTCTATGGTGTATATAGGATGGTTTATAGGACTTACTCTCTTACTGAGTATGTAGGAATACATGGATTCTCTATATAGTCTTTTGGTCTCTCCTGGAAACAGTGGAACAATAGCATATTTCATGTCCATTTGCATGGTTCCTCCCATCCTTTTTACACAAGTTCTTCATAGTAACATACCGTACCTTGAAGGTACATCAGCTACTACTACATCAAGCAAAATACATTTGGATGGTAACTGTGCCAAAGTTACCACCATGTTCTTTATAATGCCTACACATTTTACTGGTTTTGAATCAAAACTGTACAAGTCATGGTAAGGTTTTGTGATTTCCAACCCTAATTATTCCATGATTAAATTAGGCATCAGATTGTGAGTATCACCTAAATCCAACATACAATTATGCAACAATTTTCCATGCCAACTCAAGGTTATATAAAAGGGAGGTGTATATTCATTGTTTTCATCTTCAACTGCAGGTCCAACTTCAATAGTATGGGTTTCATTAGCAATATTCAAACTGCCTGATTAAGGACTGGCATTATTCAACTTGAGGACTTTTTCAATTTGCTTGGTATAAATAAGGTGTTGAACAAGCTCATATAGTGGAATAGACATCTTAATTTTAGAAATCTCATGCTAAAAATCAAAAGGCTAAGAAGCTTTATCTATCTCTTTTGCTCAAGTGGGAAGTGCAACTATTTTCTTATGGACACGAGTAGGGATAATATGAATTTTAGAAGAGGATGAGGTATTAGGGTTTACTTTATTAGAAGAATTATTTTTAACAAGGGATGAATTATCAACATATTTATTATCTTTTGGATTTTTTACCAATTTATCAGGAGCGGGTGCTTTAGGCTAATTTTCTGATAAATTCCCTGGCCTTAGAAAGTACCTCTTTTTTGCTTCAGATTCATTTTGATACACATCATCTTATAGTTACCTTTCATACTCTTCCTGAGTAATATGTATCATATCATCATCATCATTTACCCAAAGAATATCTTTAGGAGGTTCAACAAATTCCTCATCGGGAGGAATTTCCACTACATGTTCAACATCATTTGTCCTTACTGGTGGTTGTATGGGAGGATCTTCATTTCTCATGTCTTTGTTTTGAATTTGAGGATTAAAAGGCCTCCTATACTGATTAGGGTTTCTTTGTCCCGTGCCTTGAGGATTTCTTTGTCCCGTGCCTTGAGGATTTCTTTGTCCCGTGCCTTGAGGATTTCTATATTGATTATTTACATCCACCTCAAGCTTGGTGACTTTGTTTGACAGGCCTTTCAACATTTTTTACATCTCCTCAATCTTTTCATCTTGACTTTCCTTATTTCTATCTGATGTACTGGCCTCCGCTCTGGGATTCTTTTTGTCAACATCTTGTCTATTTTTCATTTTACCTGAGGCTGTCATGTTTCCTTCTACATCTAGAGCATCACCATGCATATTTAACAAAGTAGTAGACCTCCTTTTGCTTAAAATCATATCAAAGTCAGATTCATGTGCTCTTGTATATGTGACTTTAGTAGCATCTTGTGAAGTTTTAATATCTTGAGGAATATTGTTATAGATATTGTTAAACCTTTTATTAAATTCACTGACATTTTCTCCATTCTTTTTCTTTAAAGCTGCAAATTCAATTAGGTAGTACAAATGATCTCTCTTTTCACCCCCACTATCTCATGAATTCATGCTCCAAGGAAAGCCAAGAATTTAAAGATTTTTCAGGTAGGTCTCTAAACTATTTCCTGACTTCTCCTCCAAAATATTTTACAAAAAGTCTCATGTAAACATCATCTTCTTCGATGAGAATATCATCTGTAAAATATTGAAAATTAGAGATGTGATCTTCAACAGTAATATCCCTTTCAACATCATATTTTGGTAAAATCTTTAGATATTTCTCAGGCATGTCATGAATATTGTTTGGCAGATTGAAAGCACCAAATCTATTAGCTAACCATGGGTTTACTACAGGGGGTGGACCTCATTGTCCTCTTCTGGCCATATTTAAATGATATAGGATTATATTATGAGCTTGGAGTGTGAGAGAGGTTCTTTGAGGTCACGCAGATGATGGAGTAGGTCCATATGTATTAGCATATGATGAAGGAGAGGTAAATTGGCGATCTAAATCAAGATTCAAAGGTGTTTGGGGAATATTTTGCAGATTTTCAAAATCATTTAAATCCTCAGAAGTTTCTTGATTATCTACTGCAGGAGATATCATATTTGAATTAAAACAAGCAATACCTTTCCCTTGGACTGTACGGAGGTTCCTCCAATGTGCTCGAGAATTGGGAAAGCTCTAGAATTCTAATGATTGAGGATGCAATCGAGTATGTCTTCTTCTAGGATCCATTTGATCCAATGGAGTCACCAAGTGAAATTCAACCAAGGTATTTGATCTGCTCACCACACAGAGCTCAGATCCTCTTCAAATTGTAGCAGGGGGAATATTTCTTTCACTTGCATCCCCAGTATAGTCGCCATTTTTCATGTTAGTCCCTAGAGGAAAATCAGGTTGAAATGATGTATGCTCGGGCATGATAGAAGCTCAATTATTTAGAGATATTAGAGCTATATCTTTATACAAAGTGTTTTGTATTGTTCTTTTGAAAATTCTTAACTGGTTTAGGTCATGCACAACATCTACAAATGTAAATTTATTTTCAGTTTACTTGAGGCTGTCATGTTTCCTTCTACATCTAGAGCATCATCATGCATATCTACAACATTTATTGCTAAAAATATGAATATTTAGTTCTTTTTGCTAACAACCTTCTTTTTTCCCCTCATGTAAACATTTTACTGGAAAGGAGGGTGTCATATTGGCCCACCTGAGGGATTCTAGCATGGTTCATCTAGTGCATCATCTGGATATTCATTCAACCTGTAGGTGGCATAAATGAGATAGGTGGTGGATGATTTGCAAATGAACTTGGAATTTGAGCTTATGGTTGAGTTGCTTCCTAACCTGACTATGAGCTTGGATATTGACATGTTGAATGACTTAATGAGTGACTTGAAGGCTTTGCAACTGATTCTTTGGGTGGAAATACATGCTTATGATACTGAATAACTATTTTCCACTCTTTTCCCAAAGGATGTTTATGGATTTCAATGATTCCAGGGAGATTTCTCCAATAGTGATTTCTCATATGAGGTTGGTCCCAATTTCTTGGCAGCATTTTTCAATCCCATCCATATTTTAAAGCAACTTTTTAGTCTTTCTACTACTATCCTTTTATTTCTCCTTCCAGTGGTTTTGTAGGGAAATCTTCCTTCTTTCGATCAAGGTTCCCTTTGTAGGTATCCTTGGGGAAAGCATCTCCATTTCCATCCCATGGAGAGGGAATTCCTAAGATTAACACATCTTTCAATAGGGCTTTAAAAGCACTTATTTCATCATTCAGTTGTTTGACATTATCTTTCATTCTATAAACATAGGTCTACTTCATGATCATTGACCTCGCAATTTTGATAATCTGAGTTTTTTTGTCAATGCCTTTCTCAGCTAGCTTCATTTTATTCTACTATTCAGATTGTCAATTACCTCAAAGGCCTGCTTCGGCATATTCCCTAATTGATTTTCAACTGAATTTATCTCTGCATTGTCCTGAGTGGCCATATCCAACTCATCTTGGATAACTTCAAAGTAGTCCCATTTTGCATGAAACACTCTTCAATATTTTCCCAAACCTCTTGTGTTATTCTTATTATCAATTGTTCTCCTTGAATATTTATCTGTAAGGAAGCTATTTGACTATTTAGATCTCCTACTTCTCTTTCTATCTCTATAATGTCATCTTCCTTTTTGCTAACTTCAATTTCCAATTCAAGGATCCTATTATACTTTGTCTCTATTTCCCTTTTGGCCTCATCAAGTTTAGCACCTAGGTCATTGTCTTCCTCAATGGGTTGAGGGATTGACCTCAAATTAGCATGATCTTATTCCATGGAATCCATATCAATGGTATCTGGAGGAACAACATGTTGTTCATCTATAGCTTATGCCATGTCTGGTGTTCCCAATTGACCTTCTGCTACATTTTTTGTACCTGTTTCTTCTGTTGTACCTGTTGTAGGATGACTCTCCATTAGAACTGTAGGGGTTGATATTGTGCATTGACTCCTTGCTTGAATTGCGATATTTGAGGATGTAGTACTTTGTATAGTGGATATTTTAGCTGCTGCTAATTTCAAGTTGGTAATTTTCTAGTTTAAATCATCAATTTTTCTTCTCTCTTCAGATAATTGTTGGAATTCTATCATGCTGCCATAAATTTTCTCCTTTCCTCCTATACCTTCTTGATTTCTTCAGCCTACATTGGGTCTATTGTAGGCATCGTTAACTTCTTCAGTTGGGATATCTCATTGTCTTTTTTTGCTATGAGTGATTTAATTTGATATCCATCAAAAGGTTCAGTTGCTAATGCCACCAATTTTGATTCTAAAGAATTGATGGTGATTTGTTTGGCCCTTGTGGTCCATTTTTCCATCTTATATAGTTTCTCAAACTTTTCGAGGGCCAACCTGAGCTTTCTTTCTTCTTTCTCTAATTTAATAATTTTAGTACACATCATATCACTAATTTTCCTGTAAAAATCCATTTTATCCAGCTTACTGAACTCTTTGAAGTTCACAATGTGTTCTTCTGCTCTCCAGTCACTTAGTTTTACTGGATTAGTGACTTTAGGTTCCAGGACAGAAAACCTTAGTGTGTCTTGTTTGTGGTCAGACACTGATATCTGTTTTAATCCCGTGGTTTGGATGTCATGCCTGAGTTGTTTCACCATTTTTATTCCTCTCTCTCTTATATTATTGTATCTAGTCTGAAGATATTTTCTTACAAGGACTGGTTCTATTGATGAAGAACCATGTATCTTTTGAGGAATAGTGAACTCAATGGAAGGGTAACAAACATATTGAAATGGAGGCTTCCTTGGAAAATCTGGTTTTTCTATCAGCTTAGTGATTTCCCTGTGGATTTCAACTGATTCTGATCCTACTTCCACCAATAATTTTTCATCATCTTTTGTTTCTATTTTGGCCCTTTTGGGGTATGGGCCTTTCTAGTCTTTATCAATATCAATTTCTTGGGCTTCCTCATATGCCCTCTTTGCCCAATTAATTAATTTTGTCTCTCCTCTTCTTCAAAATTATTTATGGCTTCTTGAACTTCCTCCCAAGTTTCTCCATTTTCCATTCTCTCCTAGAGAGGTCTAGGTAGGCATACATATGTTGAATTCTTGTTTTCCAACATTTTCTTGGATCTCACTTGATGTGGATCATAGGAATATCTCTCAACTTTCTTGAGGGTGAGATGGCTTAGATATTCTCCCACATATTGAGAGCATTTATCCCTCTTATGATAAGAGGTCCCATCTCTTGAGGTAATAAGAAATATATGTGCTGTATGAAATCCCTGAAATGTAACTCATCTAAATTCATCTTCTATCTTACAAACTCCATAGTAAATATTCTAGGAGTAAGAAAGGTAGGTAACTTGTAGGGTTCTTTCTCAAATCCATAGACCCTAATGATTGTGTGGTATTCATATAGCAACCAATCCCCAACTTGCATCTCTATGGTAAATTGGAGATGCTTCTTATTGTCTGGTAGAATTCTAGGAGGGGAACTACCATGGATCAAACTGTATGCAACACTCATTACTCTGTCTGTAAACTCTGAAAAGTTGGATTTGTGTCCTCTTCTTAGAACCAAGTCTGTCCATTCATACACAGGGAGTTGTGCTCCTTTTTCATCTATGGTTCTCAATCCCAAGTGCTTGAAGTTCTCATAATTTTTGTAAAAGAACAAGTAAGAAGGGAATCCAAATTATTCAATTGCAGGAAATTATTATAACTTCTCATGAATCTTCTCGGATAGATAACTACAGAGGTCAAAGTGGGGAGGATTCCTACTAGGTTCAGTGGTTAATTTGAGTAGAACTTCGAAGGTTACTTCATCTGCAGACTCATAATCTTCAAGACCTGCAAGCGTACAAATAATAGAGATGGATTTCCTGGAAGCTTTAGAGAACACAATAGTAACGTAGGGAGGGGGAATGGTTGATATGGCTATTCCAGGCTCTAAATGTTTGGACATAAATTGATGGTGATTGTAATGAAAGAGGCAATTAAAAGCACTTGCCAGGGATTTTTCATTGAAAGGACAGGGGGATAAAGACTCTAGATGATAGAACATATTTGTAATGTCCCCTCCTATCACACGAGCAAGATAGAGAGGATCATTGTGCTAAAACCGGGCAATTGGCCCCAATGTTTACTAAATACAACATCCACATATATAAGAAGACAGGCATACAGATGTACAATCTAAGCAAACACAATAGAAGTAAATCATTTGCAGAATTAACGCACATCCATCATACATTCCAGATTTTCATGTCATTCATCAATTAAGCAATATCAAATTATCAGATGAGAATACTTATCTTAAACCAAGTAGTCCCTGAGCAACCAGCTATGCTTCCGCAACGTTCCACCCAACCGTAGGCTAGTGTGCTCCTCAATCTCTCATCATCACTGCCACCCCCGAGCTGGGCATGATCTCCACAAGAAAAAGGGGAAAACAGGCTCTCACATAGCCAAGGGTATATCAAAATCAGCCAAGCCAATCAGCAATTGGGTTTTTCAGGCTGTTAAGAGATGGGTGCATATAAAATCAAAAGCATAAGTGTTGGGCATGAGAAAAATGCCTATGCAGTGAAGTTCCCAATAGTGGGTTTTCTTGAGCTTCAGAAAAAACGTGGGTAGACTCAAAACGAATTGGCAACTAGAAAAATTCGACTAGGAGAGCAACCCATTCCAGAAAAACGCCCCAAGGGCAAAAACGACCTCTCCCTCAGCCCAAAATCGCGTCCCTCCTTTCCCAGCTACTACACAATACCAAAAACGAGTTCCTGGACATGGAAAAACGCAGGGTTATGGTGAAAAACGTGAGGATCAACTCCAGTAAGCTCAGTCTGCGTGAGAGGAAGAATGGCCATGGGCGAAGAATGGCTTAGGGAGCAATTTCGTGGCTCCCTTCTTGCCCAAGGAGACCAACACGTTTTTCGATGAAGGGTGGCTTGCCCATACCCGATTTTGGACAACCATACCTCTCCCATCCCAAGGCATTAATTGTCTCAACCAATTATTGGAAGAATTAAATGATTGGGTGCATGAGACAAATGGGTAGTTGAGAGTTCATGGGTTTCCTCAATGTGATGGCTTAACACCATGGCTCAAGGGTTTGGTTATTTTTCCCTCCCTATTCCTTGTAAAGCTCATGCCCCCATCTCTTTGTTGCATTGCGTAACTAGTTGTGGGTTTTTCATTAAAATTGCATATTTACATGATGTCCGATTTTACATTGTGCACAGCTAGCACAAGGACTCTATGCATCTATTCTAATTTCCGATACATAGAACGATAAATCAATGGCGGGGCCTTGGCCTTGAGCTCCTCACCATGACTAAATAACAATATTTACATCATTTACAATATTAATGCAATAGGGTCAAGCTGGGGACATTACAATATTTATGAGGGCATCTAGGGTGATAAAAGACAAGTTCCTATACATGTTCGAAAACAAAATAGCTCGTTTGGTGGGGAAGTAGTGCTTGGAACACTAGGTGACAAAATCGAGGAACACTACAGATCTAGGACACGCTGTCTGGGAGATGTTTGAGTCCCATAGGTTTAATTTGTCTTGGAAAGTGAAGGATATGGTATTTTCTTCCCTAATGGTCTCATTTAGTTCTAAACCAGTGACAATGGTGTTGAAAACGTCATCCTGGTGATCATAGACGTGCTCTTCCCTTGAGAAACGGGGATTCATAAGGGTCACTATGGTTTTAGGTGTCATTGTAGCTCACTGGTTCTATGGATTATGACTAAATTGGTGGTAAATTATACTAAATTAGAGCAAACTTAAGAAATTAGGGCTTCACTAAATCAATGGAAGAAACAAGGATTTAAGTAACAGAGTTGGATAACAGTGGTAGAGCAATACCCCGATGACACCTGGAAGTTAAGCTGGACTGTTAGGTGTTGAATCGGACTGGTAGGATTCGTGCAAGGATGGCCTGGTATGCTGGTCATTGAGAGCATGCTTCCTCAAGTAAAAATATAATAATATTTTAAACTAGGTTAAAAATCCTTTTTATTTGTTTTGAAGATACACTTTACACATTGGAATCTGAGGTGGAAAGTAACCAATAGTAATAGGATCTATAGGATAGGTGGAAGATGGAAATAGGGTAAGTTAGAAATAAGGAGTGATGGGATCCACATGACAAGTGGCGGTAGGAAAATAAGTTATGGAATGATGGGGTCTCAAACAGATGGGACGTGGGGATACATGATGAGTTGTCAAATAAGCTGAGTTGTAAAGAACTACTGACAATATCGAGCGGATACCACTTTTGGTTTCCTAGATTGGTAACGCATTGATGTTTGAAAGTTTATAAATACTTCCTTCAAGGAGGCATGGCAAGTCATTGAGGGGCACATGTCCTCAGTGATTTTGATGACAACGCGTGCCCGAGGTCATTTCTTAGTGGGCGCAACTTGTCGACATGCTTTTGATATAGGTCATTGATCTAGATCAAGCGTCGATGAATTTGTACATGCACCTATTTGCATTATCTCCCTTGCACATTATGGGTGCTCATTATATCTAGGCCATTGATTTGGATCTCGATCTAATGGTTGACCAATTCTTATGTCATAATGCCTATTTTTAAGCTCTTGGTCACTAGTTGTTGATCATAATTAAGGTTTTCGTTGTTGTTATTTGAAGTGCTTAGCTCCTTAGAGATAAAACAAAACATAGGTTTCATGTACCATAACTTTATATGGTATTTTTCATGCCATAAAAATAAGGTACTAACAAGTCCCTAATTCCATGATCTTCTTGTGGTTCAACCATCACCATATTGCATTTTCCCTTCTTCTCTTCCCACTTCGCCACTAGATCAGGGTATTCTTCTATCAAGTGCTTTGTGTTGCGGCAATGCCCGCATAGGGAATGTGGTTTGGTACAAAAACATTCCAGATGGCTTGGCTTCCCATAGTTGAAGAAAATGGCCTGCCTGTCTCCACCTCTATATCCTCTTCCTTAGCCCCTATATACTCTACATGTGGGTCCTTGATTCCCTCCTTGGTCAGGATATTTTTTTGCTCCGCTCCTTGGACCCATAATGCATTCACAATATGGTCCTTCATCAACTATAGTGCATGGTAGTTGTTGACATCATTCCCAACAAACTTACAAAATTCACAGAATAAGGCATGCGTAGAACTCTAATAATTTTTTAGGGTCGAGCATTTCATAATTGAGTGTCCCCATGTTCTATAAATCTCACACCATTCCACCTTGGGCCCAGTTGGGAATGCGATATGAACCAAGTTGGGAATGCGATATGAACGCAAGTATCCATATAATTGTTCAAAGTAGGACACTTATTCTTTTGGTGACCTTCCATCCTACATAAACCGCACCAAACATTCTCTCATGCCACCTTTCTTATGGACAAATATTGCAACTACATGGTCAACAAAGCAAGCTGCAATTGAACCTGCGCCATGTTGGTTTTAGACTCTCCCCCTGGGGTGGATTCTAGGAACATAGAAATATCTAGGGATTTTAACTATGTTCCCACCTTATGTTATTTAAGGTGGACTCTTATGTGTGACAACAAGCCTGCAATGAACCACTCTCAGTTTTGTCGATATTGAATATGAAAGCTCAAGCGATCCAAGAGGATCTTGAATATTTGGTCATAGTGCTATATAGACTCAACAACTCTTTGTTTGATTTCTTTTATCTCAGTGATGAACTGAGATTTTAATTTGGGCTTATGAAGTTCCTTCAGAAGATCCTTGTTGATTGCCTCTAGTGGTCTTGTTTGTCCCTAGGCTAGTGTTGTCTTGTATTTCATATACCAGGTCAAGGCTCGGTCTTTGAGAGTAGTCTCTAGTTGTACAATATTTACATCTTCGTTAGTAATCTACTACACTGACCAAATACCTTCATAGGTAAAGCAATGTTGGTTGACCTATCATCTTTCCCTATCTCATGGAAGACAGGAAATATCAAGGTGGAAGCATAGGTTGCCATCATTCTTCTTGGTACTGATGAACTAGTTGTTGTTTTTAAAACTAATGTGTTTCCAATTGTAGTATTCGCTTTTGAATTCTAAGATTTTGGGGTAGAAATGGATTCTACTCCTCGTGTTTCTTCTCCTTCTACTTTGGAGCTTACTATTTGGTCAAACTGGGTTAAAAAATGGCTTCTTGATTGGATAAGGGGAGAAAGGGGGTTGGGGTGAAGAGGGGATTTCTTCTAGGTACATTCCTTTTCACTGTGTTGAATCTAGGAGATGTTATTTCTAGTCGAGTAGTCTCTATAAAAACCACCTAAGTTCCTCCATCTAACTGCACTTTTGTTCCTTCTACATCATCTGGGTTTCCTCCTTTGTTCTACCAATCTCAGCATCCTCTTTGAATCTTCCATTATCCTCTATCCCACACCTCTTTGGTGGTATTTCATGTGTTGCACACTCTTCTTTTGTAGGAGTTGCACACTCTTCCTTCACATAAGTTGTGCACTCTTTTCGCTCACTTGGAACTCATGTGCACCCTCTTAGCATAGTCTCTTCTATCGCATTCTTCTTTCCTCTTCTATCTGAACTATTCTCCATCATTGGTTGCTTTGCTCTTCTCTCTTTTCTATTTGAATTCCTTATCTTGGTTATTCTTTCATACTGTTCCTCCCTTCAAATCCTTTTCTCTTTTGGATCCATCATTGTCCTACCTAATTCCCCACCTCTTCATGCCCTTCCCCCCCAGTGTAGGTTTTACGCTACCATAATGTTAGGTTCCATGGTCATTAACCCTTTCTCAATGAATAACTTCTTATCCACACCAAGTATTTCAACCATAAACATTTTTATGAGATCTGCTTCAAACCTAGCTTTTGTGCAACTATAGGATTCACTACAATCTATTGCAAACTTTACAATGTATTCTTCCTTCACCCACTAAAACCATAAATCCACTTCCCTAGACCACATATTGTCTATTTTTCAATCTCTCTACCCTCTCCTAATTCAAGACTATTGGTTCAAGCCTTCTCTGGGGACTATTGATTTCAGTTTGTCTCTTCACCCAATTATGCAACAAACAAGGAAATTCACAAAAGACAACTTCTTGTCCCTTTTTAAAAATTTAATGTGATTTTTTTAAATTTAAATTTATTTTTAATCCATTTTCTTTTAGATTTTTTATAAATGTAGTTTTTTAAATTTATTTTTGAGTTTTTAAGTTTTCTTGGATGCACTTATTTCTTGTCATGCAAGGAATTGACATTTGTTTCTAGTCTCTTGATAACCTCCTCCTTCACATTGGTGTCCATGAGGATTATGGGATGAAATCCTTTGATATTGTTGGGTGGGTTTCTTTCCTCTATGCAGTAGACTACAATGATGCTGTTGCCAATGTGACCATGCTCATCATCGGTTACAAGATTTAGAAAATAGGTTGGTGCTTTAGGGCTATGAACTTTCATTGATAATGGGCCCATTTGAATCTAATTCTAAACCATATTTGAAATCTGTTCTAGTTTATTTGCTAGACATGGCACCTTCGAGGTTACAAGACGCTCGAAACATATGCTTCCACATGTTCATCAACACTAGGATTTTAGTTCCATATGCGAAAAAGAAATGATTTTAATTTCATGTGAAAGTTGGTTCCTTAGTTTGGACTTTCATTGGTTGCCTAAGTTTGTTAATTTTTTTCTTACAATTCTTTCCTCTCTTAATTGGAAAGAACCAATTAAATATCCAATCGCAAGGTAGATGAAAACATATTAAATTTGATGCAATAAGAATTTATGGATTCTTATGTTAAGGTGAATTCCTAGAACTTATTATTGTTGGAATTATTAACTCCTACTTGTTTCATAAATTGTTAATAAGGTTGTGGTTGTTATTATTGTGATTGTTAATTGTGAGGTAGAGATTGTCTCTACATTAATTGTTTGATTCTAAGTTTTAGGATTTTGTTAAATCTAGTTGGATGTGAGAGATTCTCTCCAACTAGTTCTCATATTCTTGTGTGTGGTTTAAATATTCCCTAAGACAATGTATCTATCTTGAGACAATCATGGTTGTATTTATATATGTGTTATTTTATCGATTGATAGAACCATGTCTACTCTCCAATTTCTATGCATGGTATCAGAAAAGGACTAGGATTGAATCCCTCTTTGAACGGCCTAGGAAAATGAAGCCAATGAGAATGCACACACTATAGGAATAGATTGTAGGTGAGAGTAGATTGTTTATAAGTAGGTATTTCTATGATTTTCTTGTAACATTATGATTTTGTGTGTCTTTGATTTGTTCATGGGTGTATGTTGTTTGTCCATTGTTTAGTGAGAGTTTCCACTACTATCAATCCCAGAAACGAAACAAAAATATTGAAATGGTAGACAATGAAATCCATAGGGGTTCCACAAGGTATGGAGTTTGAATCAATTCATTGTGGAAGGTGAATCTAAACGAATTGAGAATAATTTTTTTGATGCACTTAGTGTTGTGGGCCATCAAGAATACAAAATTGGAGGTAGTGGCACGTTGAATATAGATTTGGATCTATGATATTAAAAACTAGATTGCATTTAGGTATGGTATTTATAATTGAATCACTTTCTCAACCTTCCTATTCTTGAGTAAGATATGGTAATCAGTAGGCATGATGAAATATGTAGAAGAGGAGATTGGATATTTTGTTGATGTAAGGAAGTTTACCAGTTTAAGTGAAGTGTGTGTTGGAAGGAGATGCCCAACATGGAAGAAGGATATTCCCAACGAATGAAAAGAAGTTTCCAAGAAGGATATTCTTGCCCAATGTTGGCACTTCTCTATGGATTATCTTTAACCATCTTTAAACTATGGTTGTATTTCCCCATCCTCATTCTTTTGAAAATAAAAATGATCCTAACATACCTAAAGAGTATTCAAAGAGATTATTGGTTGACGTTCTTCATGAAAAGGAGGATGGTAACAGGTTTGTCCTCTTTTATATATCACATCCCTCTCTACATCTGTATACCTTTCTTGATAATTCATCATCATCCTTATTTTTTTCTCAAAATACATCTTGGATGGATGTTGAGGAGGTTAAGTTTTGTAGAAAGTCTTTGGATTTCTTCCAGCAAGATTCTCATTCCAATATATTATTACACTATTGTTCTCCCTTAATCCATTTTATTACATTAAGTGAGTCACTAAAGACTTGTAGATTGGAGATTCATTTTTCTAAAGCCAAAGAAGCAATAGCTTTAAATCCATAACTTTGGCGAAATTATTGGTGCCTTCACCTAAACCTTGCCTTCACCTAAACCTTCTTGGAACTTAAAATAGACCTCATCTGATAGATGTAATATTCCTCCTCCTCCGCATACATTTGGTTCAACTTGCAAGGCCCCATCGAAAAAATTCTAGGGATAGTTTTTGTCTATCTGTTTAGTGAGAACAATTACCTCTTGTTTTCATCTACAGACTATGTGAAAAAAATTATAATACTTAATCCTTGTGTCACACATTTGACCTCCAACAATATATTTTCTTCAAATATACTATGGTTTCTTTTTATCCATATCTCCCAAGTGATGATAATTAGAAGAGCCTTGTATTTCTTTACCATTTCATTTTGGACCATTCCCTTAATCTTGCTTCTACCAAATCCCTGAACCAAACATTTTTTAATCCAACCATAAATTTTAAATCAGACCACACCTACTTGGAATATGAGAATTCCATTATCAGATGGTTGTTTGTTTTCTCACTAATCTTGCATAGTGCACATCCACATGGACCAATTTTCTGTATTTTTTGGATTTTATCCCATGTTAAAACCTTTTTGTTGAGCAAAATCCACATAAATACCCTTGATTTGATTGGGAATTTTGGTTTCTATTAGTAACTCCACCACCATTTTGTGCCCCTTCTTTCAACTAAAGACATATATCTCAGCCTTGGAGTGTAAACGCTTATCAAGGATAAAGAACATACCAGTTCATGCTTTTTCTTTGTTAGTCTTGCGTTACAGGATTTTAAACTTGATAAAATGTGATCCCATAACTATGCTTCTCTTACTTCAAAATCAAGCATATCTATTGAAATTCATCCTTGTCCATATATCGATGAAATCCTTGAGTCTTCTATGTTATTTAAATATTTTGTCATTTGTGAATAGAGTATATGATTTCTTCCACTACCCACTCGTGCATCCTCCCCTGCATGCACCTATTTTCCTTCTCCCACCTTCAATGCTAAAGCCTCATCGATAAAATTTAATGATTTCATTGCAGCTTCCACATAATGGATATAGATTGAGGCATTTTTTTTTCTTTCTAATCCATTCCAATGTTGTCTCTGAAAATATGTACTTATGAGAAAACACTTGAATCCATAATGTCATACCTTTCAATAATCTACAAACACATTTTGTTGCTATAGCTTTTGATAATTTGAAAATGTTCTTAGCTCCAGCCTCCTAGTAATTTTAATTTTGCAATATTTTCCCATCTTCTGCAAGGCACCACAATGTTTTCTCTCCCCCCCCTATAAAAATCTGAAAGTAATCCTTCATAATTTTTCCAAAACCCCTACAAGAATCCATGCCAAAAACATCCAATAAACAAGGATTTCTTCGAGAACCATCTTTAAAAGAATCATTCAACCTCCTCTCGAGAGAAAATAATGACTCTGTGTAGATAATATTTTCTTTGGTTTTGTTATTATCCAAGTCCAATCTTATTTGTAGTAGCCGTTTGGATTTATGAAAAATCCCAAATATTGTATTCATGTCTCTATATCTACTTTGTTAAAGGAGAAAAGGCTGTGGATATATTCATGTTCTTCTTCCCCATTCCAATAAAATATATTGTGGACTTTCCTAAATTGATCTTCATTCCTATTGATGATCCATTATGCTTTGTATCTTATCTATATTTCATTTGGAACCATCACTAAAAATGAGAATGTCATCTACGAATAATAGGTTTAAAAGGTAAAAATGATTTCCTAAAAGAACTCCCTTGAAATATTCTTCTCCATTAGCCTCCACAATTGATCTTGTCTATTATCCTCCACAATTGATCTACTAAGTTTTAATGGAAACTAATTTCCATTTATCGGTTTAGCCACTAACCACACAATATGTGAGAGGCCCCACATCATGCATTTAGTTTCTTTTATATGAAAAGATAATTCCATTTTTAAAAAAAGAAAAGGTTAATTTTCCTTCGAATTTATTCATATTTAATTGAATACCTCTTACCATCAACTACTCATATTTCATTGAATGCCTCTTATCTACTCATATTTCATTGAATACCTCTTATCATCGACTAAATATTATGTGATGACCACATATTATGGCTCTTAGTAATAATGCAAAACAGTTAGCATTGGTTGACATAAAAACAGTGAATGACATAAATAAGCGTTAGCATTGGTTGACATAAAAACATTGAATGACATAAATAAGCGTTAGCATTGGTTGACATAAAAACATTGAATGACATAAATAAGCATTAAATTTGCTTTAAAGTTGTTCACTTGAAAATGGTGAGTTTTTTTAAGTTAGGTTTTTATTTATATTAAAATATAGAAGCAAAAAAAAATAGTCTTATGTGGTTGGTGTGTTACTCAGACAACCATACCAACTACATAATCAAATTTCAACATCCATTGTTAAGAGAGTTTAAAACCAAAAAACTTAATATGATGTCTATAAAAGCAAATAAACCTAAATCATAATGCTTGGTGCAATTAAAGTTTTGCATGCCTATGTCATTAAATAAACCTAAATCATAATGCTTGGTGCAATTAAAGTTTTGCATGCCTATGTCATTAACTCTATCGGATTCACTATCATGACAGGTCCATCCAATTTGAAACAATCTATCCCTATATAAACAAAAGACCAAACATACTTTCAAAATGATAGAGTTGTTTAAATCATAATAAATGTTTATGAATAAATGGAATGATTAGATTCTATTCCAAATTTAAAGAAGCAATATTAAATTCTCCATTAATCATTAGGCTTGATAAAATATAAGTGCTGGGAATAAGTGGGATGATTATACAATATGAGTAATTGCATTTTAGGACAAGTATTGTCATTGATCAATATGCAAGTATTTAGTGTTCTTCATTAAAATGATTTTATTTTTGGTTTTGATAAAGATTTTTATTTTCAAGAATTTTGAATTGCATTGTGTTTGAGTTTAGAAGTTCTTAACATTTCGAGTGGATATTTTACCCATAGAGGATCAAGATAAAGTTAAAAGCTAAAAGAAATATTTTTTTTCATTAGTGACTATACAAAACATTGTGACATAACTAATATGATGAGATTGATCCTTTTTATTCTAAAAGATGATTATATTTTTATTGGTACAAAGATTGTTGTTGATATAGATTTTTATTTTTCAAGATTTTTAGATTGCACTGTGTTTAAGTTTAGAAAATCCAATATTTTGAGTGGATATTTCACCCATCAGAGGATCAAGATAAAGCTAAAAGCTAAAAGAAATATATATTTTTTTCATTAGTGACTATGTAAAACATTGTGACATAACAAATACGACGAGATTGCTCTACAGCCCAGTATGGGAGAGATCCTGTAACATGATATAACGTTAGTAATGTTAGTAACATGTCAGTCAAAAATAATAGTGATAGTAAATATTATGGGAGAGATCTTGTAACGTGATGTAACATTAATAACATGTCGGCCAAAAATAATAGTGATAGTGAATATTATCAGAGAGATCTTGTAACCTGATGTAAAGTTTGTAATATTGAAGTAATTAAAGTAAAAAGAAATAATGTAACGTTTATAATATTAAAGTGAAAAAGTAGTAAATATTATGTCACCTAAAATTCCATGTTGGTTCATAAAATAAAATATTATGAAACGTAATTAAAAAATAGATGTTCGTTTATAAAATAAAAACTTAATCAAATTTCTTGAGTTTAAATTTAAAAAAGAAATATACCTCAAGAAATCGGATCCCTCTCAATGCTTGATAGATATGGATTTAAGATGGATCTATGCTGTTCTATTTTAAAAAATAATTATATTTTTATTGGTATAAGGATTCTCATATATTGGAGCTTATATGTTATTATGAACCACATCTCTTAACCAATGTGAGATTGTTTTTCATAGAAAAAATACTTCTGGTGTAAAACAATTTTAAAACACATATTTAAAAGTATATAACTTAGTAATGAACATTTTTCTAAAAATGTATGTAAAAGGATATCAAAATGTTTTTAAATATTATCATTTATCTTATATTAATTTTTATTTTTAATACTTAATTTTCTAATGTATTTATAAATTAATTAAATAAAAATATATAAATAAAAAACAATATTAAAATGCCACATACATATAAATAAATTATTAATATTTTTAATTAAAATTTATAACTTTAATTTTCTTAATAATTAAACATTAAAAAAAACTTATAAATAAAAGGAATCATCATATATTAAGAAATGAATAAGGTCCAAAGTATTTCCCATAAATATTTATATTTAATAAAGTAAAAGATACCAATAATAAATGTGTAGTATATTATAGTATATTAAAAGAGATCTAGTATTGGCCTATAGAGAATTTTAGAGAAAGTGCATTCTTATATTTAATATTTTTTTAATTAAATATTTATAATTATTTAAATTTACACGATTTACATAATTTATATGTAAATCTAAGTTTTGGCTTTTGAAATGTGTACAACAATGTATTATTTAATTAAATTTAAATTATAAGAAAAAATTATAATTTCAATTTAAATTTTTAAATATTAATTTTTACTAAAATAATTCTTATGCCAATCCCATTGCCAATAATTAGTCATGCCACGCAATTGTAGGTGTGCTAAGTGATTCAATCTATGAGAAAAAACATTTACAAAACAAACTAGGGGAGCTACTAAGGTTAGCTTTCCACAACAACTATGGATACATACTATGATGTAACCTTACATCATAGTTAGTTAAAGGAAATTCTAAAGAGGGCCATTGCTTCCTCTGAGTGGATCCGTTGGAAATTTAAAATGATTATAAAATGTTTTTAATCCTTACCACATTTTTAGAACAAACTCCTCACAATAAATTTTTTTATAAGGTTTTTTTTTTATAGGGATCGTTAAAATGCAACTTCAAATAGTTGAATAGCGAGTTAGGAAGCCGCACAAGTTTCTTAATATGGATAGTGGAAATTTGGCGGGTAAATAGTAATAATTTGTCATTTTATACGTAAAAATACTACCACTTCATAAAATTAAATATCATTAATGAAGTGTGAATTTTAATTTCATTAATCATTTTGAATTGCATTTTTATTTTACATGTCATTAATATATATATATATATATACAATAAATTTTTTATAAGGTTTTTTTTATAGGGATCGTTAAAATGCAACTTCAAATAGTTGAATAGCGAGTTAGGAAGCTGCACAAGTTTCTTAATATGGATAGTGGAAATTTGGTGGGTAAATAGTAATAATTTGTCATTTTATACGTAAAAATACTACCACTTCATAAAATTAAATGTCATTAATGAAGTGTGAATTTTAATTTCACTAATCATTTTGAATTGCATTTTTATTTTACATGTCATTAATATATATATATATATATATATATTCTCTTTATATTTCTATTTCTTATATGGAAATTTTGATTTTTGTCATGGGTTAGTTGTCTCTAAATTTGACTCAGTCATGGTTTTTTGGGTCCTTGGTATTTGGTGACCAATTGTAATGGCCCATTATATTTCTTGTGAAAAGTTTATTTAAAGGTTTTGAGTATAAACCTTTGTCATATTGGTGTGCTTTATTTAATTATTATGTTTATTATGTTTTTTTATTTTATTTTTGGAATTTTTTTATTTTTGTATTATATAAGGCAAGATATGAGAATTCAATGTTTCATATAGTTATTATAAATGTTATTTAAAAAAAAATCAACTATTATTATGATGGATAAAATTAAGATGTAAACATTAAAGGTAATGTAAAAAATAAAATGTAATATAAAATTTCTTAATTTGAAAGGTAGGACGTCAAATTTCAACCCTTCTGAGAAGAAGAAACTCTTATATAAAATATTTTTAATCAAATATAGACGAATATAACATAAATGTACATAAATGTTTCCCCCTTTTAGTGAAGGCATTATTATAAAAATGTATGAAATTGAATGTTATTTATATTTTATAGTGATTGAATAATTAAAATTTGGTTTTTTAAAATTGGTTTTCAAAATTAAATTGTCCACTAGTAGGAACTTATATCTTACACTAAATATTCTAGAAATTTTGAATTGTTCAAATTTGTGTACACAAAAAAACAATACGACCCGATTATCCTACTATGCCTCTAACAAGCAAACATAAACACAGACCACCAAATGACATGGTTATTCCGAATTTATGTACACAAAAGGCCAATATGACCCAATTATCCTACTATGCCTCTAGCAAACAAACACAAACACAAACACAGACCACCAAATGGCATGGTTATTCCTCCACGTGTTTCAGTTATTCTCAGTAATGTGTTCCAGGATGGAGTACCTAAAATCGTGCCTCTACAGGCTCTTTTATGCATGTTTTAATCTGTAGCATATATGGTTGTTGAATAAAAAACGAGTCTATGCACTAAATATAATGGTTAGATTATGGATCGAGATCATATTGTTATTAGAAAAACTATGGGTCGGGTGGAAGATCCCTCTTAATGATAATCATAGACTAGATTTCCATGAGCATGAACAAGTCCATTTAGATGGATAAACTCTCATTCTTTATGAGTTAGGTGAATGCCAAGTCCACTTCCTTGCCATGAATGTCTTCTTCAAGTAGTCCATAATCACACAAACTTGAACCATACATCTTACTCAGATTCAACAATAGACACATGTTCAACCCAATTTAGCATTCACCTTAGGCCAACATCCTTTCAAATATCTATGGATCATCTTGTCGACTTTCCTTCCCAAGTGCGGTAAAGGTCTGCTTGATCTCTTCCTTGGCAGTCACTTACAGGGGGTTGTTGACCTCTTCCTTTTTACTTCACAAATGCATCCATGCCCGCGACCGAGCCTTCTAATGACTTGTTCATTATACCTCCATTCACCAAAGTGTGGACCAAAATTTATGACTAAATAAACTATTGTTGTTGGATTGACTGTTGGATCAACAGAATCTGGATATGGATCATCAATAGAAACCTGGTCTTGATATTGACAAACAACAGGTGCACAATCTAGCAAACCTACAGGCTATGCTAGAACAGTTACAGGAGTAAAAGGCTTCCCTGCAATTTTTGTTCCCACCAAACATCGAATTTTTTAAAACATTCCCTCTCTATATAGAGCTATAAAGTTGCTTTCTTTAAGTTTAGATTGAAGCTCTCTAGAGGAGAGGGGAGGTAAGGTGCTCAATCTACATACATAAAACTTAGTTCTGACATTGAGGATACAGAAAGCATGGATTGAAGTAGGAAATGAAGGTGATCATTAGCGATCTTGAATTCTCGATTAGTATGGCAAGAAAGGAAGAAGGACGTGTTATAGGTGCTGCACCTGCGGCATGAAAGGACATGCAGTAAGGAATGGAACTTGGCACTTGCATATACAATATAGAGCTGGAAAAAGATAAAGATGGCTAGTTAAAGAAATCGAGCATGAACCGATCAGTTCAAATATTGTTATCTCCTTCTGCATGTAGAATCTTCGAGTCTTCCATCATAGGGTTGTTCACCTACTTGACTGGTCACTACAACCAGTGATATGCATGGTTTTTCTAAGCTACATTCCAACTATTGAAATGATAATCTTTTTCTATCATGAGAAAACAACCAAGTTGTCCATGTGAGGCACCATTGTTGGTTGTTGTTTCCTCGAACTTTGGCTCTGTTCTCAATAGTTTCCTCACTGGTTTCCTTGGAAAACAACAAGGTTCCTTGGAAGGAACCAAACATGCAGGTAAGTTCTCGAAAACAACATTCATGATTGAATATTTTGGGAGTACCAATCTAGTGTGTTCGAATTGGTGGAAGCAGGGCATAGCATACCTGTAACATTATCAGATCGAAGATGCCAAAGATGAGCATTCTATGTTATTCGTTCCTGTGATCATTATTATGTTAACTGTACTAAAAAGATGGAAATCCAAATGTATTCCAAACTCAGAAGTAGATTGGAACAGAATGGACCTTCCTTCTAGGTTTTGTATTTGGCATGACCTAAGCAATTGATTTGAACAGAATGGACTTTCTATGTTATTCGTTGCTATGAAAATTATTATGTTAATTGTATTGCATGTTAGTGTTTGTATTTTTCGAGGTGTTTAGTTGTTCTTATGTTTCCCAGGACTCCAGGTTGTAAGATAACATGTAGGTGATCCATCCTAGCTATTTTTAGCTCTCCCCATGATCAACAAACTGTCATCATGATCGGCACCACATGGCAATCTGTGGAGAGAGAAATGTCAAATGAATGTTTGAAGTGCTCATCAAAATGAACAACCCTGTGAAACAAGACATCCTTAGTGACATGATCAAATAACCAATATCCTTTCCTATCTTCACAATAGCCAACAAAAATGAGTGGTTGTATTTTCTTCTCCATAGCTTTGCGTTTTTCATGTGGAATGATTTCCCATGCTGTACAACCAAATACTTTGAAAATAGAGACATCGGGCTTGACATGACCACAATATTCTTATGAAATCATATGCAACATTGCTTTGTAAGGCATTTGATTCTGAATTTAATTTGCACAGTTCATTGCTTTGGACCAGAAGGAGGATGACATGTTCTTGGACTGAATCATGCAATTTTCCATTTCTTTCAATGTCCTATTCTTTCTTTTAGCAACGCCATTTTGATGAGGAGTGTAGCGAACAGTGTGTCGATGCAAAATGCCTTGTTCTCTACAACAGTCTTTGAATTCCTGATTGACATACTCCCCCCATTATTTGTGCACATATTCTTGATAGAAAAAGAGGATTGATTCTCAACAAAAGCCTTTAAAGTCTTGAAAGTGGTGAAGAATTCACTTTTGTACTTAAAAAAGTACAACCAAGATCAACGTGAGAAATCATCAATAAAGGTGAAAGCATACTCAACTCTGAAAAAAGAATGAGTTGGGAAGATCATGAGATCACTATGCACCAACTCAAGTGGTACAATATCATGCAATGATTTCCCTTTCGGAAAGGGATCTTGATGTTGTTTTCCAAGAACACATCCTTGAAAAAATCCATCTGTGCAAGAAACCTTAGGAAGACCAAGAACAAGTTTTTGTGAATTAATTTGATGCAGATACCTATAATTAAGGTATCGAAATCTTTCATGCCAAATCCTACGTAATGAATCAACATGAGCAATGAATGTTTTACTAGAAAAAGGCTCGAAACCAACAAATTTGTATAAGCAAGATCTGTGATCAAGCATTTTTCACAGGTTGAAGGTATTGATTACTATGATACTTTTGCCCCTGTTGCCAAGATGAACTCCATATGCCTTGTGTTGTCTCTTTCTACCTCACAAGGCTAGTCAATTTATCAAATGGATGTGAAGAGTGCTTTTTTGCATGGAGATTTGCAGGAAGCTATCTACATGGAGCAACCTTATGGTTTTGTGCAAGACTCTTCTCTTGTATGCAAGATTTGACGTTCATTGTATGGTATCAAAAAAGCTTCTCAAGCTTGGTATGAGAAGATGGATCATTTTTTTATCTCTTCAGGATTCCAACGTTGCCATTTTGATCCTACTGTTTACGCTAGAAGACAGGGCACTGATATCTTGATTCTAGTTTTGTATGTGGGTGACTTAATTGTCATAGGGATTTCTTCATCCTTGATTCAGAATGTTCAATAGGAATTGATGGAACATTTTGATATGACAGATCTTGGCCTTTTGCACTATTTTCTTGGTCTGCAGGTTGTTTAGACTTCAGAAGGGATATTCATTTTTAGCAGAAGTATGCACTTGACCTACTTCAGAGATTTGGAATGTATGATTGTAAGTCAACACCCACTCCTTTTCAATCAAGCGTTACACTTATTGCTAGCTTCTCATCACCTTGTGTTGATCCATCCTTGTACCGAAAATTGGTTGGGAGTTTGTTGTATTTGACTCATACAAGACCTAAAATCTCCTTTGTAGTTGGTATTGTATCTCGGTTCTCTGAGGATCCTCATGAGAGTCATTGGAAGGAAGCTAAGCGCATTCTTAGGTATCTTCAAGGCACTTCCAAGTTTGACATTTAGTACATAGCTAGTTCTTCTCAGCTTGAGGTTTTCACTAATTTTGATTGGGATGGCCTCGTTGATGATTAGAAGTCCACATCAGGATTTGTCTACCGCCTTGGTTCTGCTCCTATTTCTTGGTCCTGTAAGAAAAAATCAACAATTTCATTGTGTTATGCTAAGGCTGAGTACTGTGCTGCAGTTCTTTCCAGTCAAGAAGTATTTTGGCTTCAACAACTATTGACAGAGTTTGGCATTCCACGAGATCATCCCACTACTATTTGGTGTGATAACCAGAGTGCCATACATATCTCTCCCAACCCATTTGAGAATCAAAGGACCAAGCACATTAAGATCCACATGCACTTCATTCGGCAGCTCATCCAGGATCATGTTCTCAACTTGGATTACTTTCCTACTGAAGCGCAAGTGGTGCACATCTTTACTAAAACTCTTGCATCTCCTCAACAGGGATGATTTTAAGAACCCCCCCTAAATTTATATGTATAATAAATGGGATAATCCCCATGATAAACATAAAAGTGTGAAGGCTATTTTATCAATAATATAATATGTATATATAATTTTTTGGCGAATATTTTACGGAATTATAAAATCTTGTAAAATTTGGACGAATCTTTGACAAAATTATAAAAACTTGTAAAATTTTTGGCAAATATTTCACAGAATTATAAAATCTTGTGAAATATTGACGAATCTTACACTAAACTATAAAGCTGAGTGCACTCATCTTATGACACCACACATACCAAACATATTCCTCTGTCGTTGTTTTGAACTAAAAAATATTAATTACGAGTGAGTATGGAATGGATGTTGAAGGGTTGTTCACCTTGATTGGCTTCCCCTAGTGGTGCCATTGGAAAAATGAGTAAGTTTGGTTTGATGAAGGATTAGAGACTCATGGACAAAATTATGGAGGATTGAAATCATTGCAGTGTTGCGGTGTAAAATTGAAATTGAATCTAGGTTGGTCTTTGGAAGACACCACTTTGCCAATCTCTTGAATTCTTGTTGTTACATGTATTTTGAAAAATTATTGGTGTTTTGTTCTTTCTTATGGGTGGTTACCTCAGTTCCTTCCATCCTTGGGTTTATTTATTTATGGCCCCTATTCGTCAACTGAGGCTTGGTGCTTAAACAATCTTTTAGGGTTCTGTCTCTAAATTGGTGGCTCAATCTCTATCTCTAGCTTTGGGGTGTGATATATTTGGTTCAATCTCTATCTCAATGTTTCCTCCCCTTTGTGGGGCAATGTTTTCATTGAGGTGTATTCAAAGCTCTAAAGGTTTAATACCATGGATTGTTTTTTGTGTCATGGGAAATGGAAAAGGGATAACCATGAAATTCAAAAGATTTTGTGTGGGCATGAGGATTATATTAGTGACAATAGGATTTCAACTTTTGCAATGACAATTTCAATTCACATAAATGGGCATCAATTCAACTCCTTAAATGTAGTAATAATGGATACACTTATACAACATAAAAGATAAATTCAAATATGGGAATCAAAGTGCTCTATGCTTCAGAATATGGTTTGCAATCTCAGAAAGGGATCTCAATATACTCTCTCTAATCTTAAATTTCCTTTTGTCTTTTCAATTGGGGAGCTCAAAGATAAGGAAATTGTTCATCAAAAGCTCGAGGACATGGCCTATAAAATCAAGGATCACAACATACTAATGTTGGCCAAGGCGAAGCACAAAACAAGCACATGTTTTACTACATTTAAGTACTTATGTTTTGCAAAATAGTACTTATTTTAGATGTTTTCTTTTGAGTTTATACTTGTGGCCATCCTACGAAATCCTCTACAAATGATACCCATCTCCTTTTGGATCCTTTTTGCTTCACTAAATTGTTGGTTTTGAACTCAGAGACATCATTCATTTCGTATTATAACTTCGTTCAATTCAACTGCAACCCTTTTAATACAAAAATATATCAATTCTTGTTAAAAATACACTTAAAAATACACCCCCACCCACAGATTTCTTGTGGCATATCCCATAATTGCAAAGCACATGTGCATATTGTTTCTTCTAATGTTTTTTATGGTCTCATATATATATATATGGTTTTGAACTCAAATATCTCATTAATTTTGTATTCTAACACCGTTCAATTCAATCGCAACCCTTTTAATACAAAAAAATATATCAATTCTTGTTAAAAATACACCCCCCCCAACACACATTTCTTATGGCATCCCATAGTTGCAAAGTACATATGCATATTGTTTATTCTAATGCTTTTATGGTTTAAAATCTATCTATCTATCTATCTATCTATCTATCTATCTATATATATAGATATATATAGATATATATCTATATATATATATAGATAGATATCTATATATATAGATATAGATAGATATCTATATATATAGATATAGATATATATCTATATATATAGAGAGAGATATATATCTATATAGATATATATCTATATCTCTATATATATATATATATATATATATATATATATGGTTTTGAACTCAAATACATCATTAATTTTGTATTCTAACACCGTTCAATTGAACAGCAACCCTTTTAATACAAAAAATATATCAATTATTGTTAAAAATACACCCCCCCCAACACACATTTCTTATGGCATATTCCATAGTTGCAAAGTACATATACATATTGTTTCTTCTAATGTTTTTATGGTTTAATATATATATATATATATATATATATGGTTTTAAACTCAAATACATCATTAATTTTGTATTCTAACATCGTTCAATTCAACCGCAACCCTTTTAATACAAAAAATATATCAGTTCTTGTTAAAAATACACCCCCCCAACACACATTTCTTATGGCATATCCCATAGTTGCAAAGTAGATATGCATATTGTTTCTTCTAATGTTTTTATGGTTTAATATATATATATATATATATATATATATATAAAGGCATCACAATATAATAGTTTTAGGGTTGTGCCAAATTTAATTTAAAATATATATAACATTAAAAGAATGCAAAAATAGTTGTACGTTCATACACATTGTATTCTACATTCATATACATTTTAACATAAATTACATCATTTAGGTTTCAAAGTTACTTTAGATTTTGAGGAATAAAATTTAATATAAACTATATCATTTAGGTTTCAATGTTACATTAGGTTTTGAGGAACATAAAAAATAGTGTATCCTTCCTTGTCTAAGGTCAACCAACCCATTTCCCATCATCACCAATCCCATGGATTAGTTTTGGGAAAAATTGATGAAATTGACAACTTTTTGCTAAGTGTTGGCACTACTAGATGTCAATAGGTCATTTTCAGGAATTAAAATTAATTATATGATAAATGATATCACCCATGTTTTTTAGTGTATTAAAATACTATGCAACATGGAATAATGACAAATAAGTGGAACTTAATTTCGATGAAGCATCATCACCTATGGGATCTACACTTCTATTAGAAAAATGCCTTTGCACATACAAATGAGTGTTTAGTCAAAATGTCAATTATGCTTCCAAAATAGTTTACTTAGTGATTTTATGGATTACTAATGCAATGCAACTAACGAAATTGGGTTTTGACATCTGCATACAGGTAAACACTCTTTAATGGTTTCCCATCAATGGGGCTAACTAAACTTAAATGACTTATGAAAAGTGGATTGCCATTGTTAGAATGAGGTGTCTAACCACTTACTGGAAACAAAATTGAATCTACTAAGCAATGCAATTTACAATTTCTCAATACAATGCAATTAAAGAGTTGTAATTCTAGTTCTAAAAAATACCTAGAGACGGTTTACAAAGACCCCTTTTATTAAATTTGTAATCATTCTAAGACATGTTCTAAGAATTTTTTAAATGTTATCAAGGCTAGTAGCAATTTATAATGTTGATAAAAAAATGTATGACAAGTTTCAAGGCACATCTCAAAGAAATAAACACTCCAAAATACTATGTGTCATCATCATGCGCCCACAAGTTGCTCACAACCCAACGAAGCCACAAATCACTTAGTGTTTTTTTCGTCTTTCATTTTTTAGCCTCACAGAAGTGTTTTTTTTTTCTTTTTTTTTGTAACTAGGGGAATCGGCAACTGGAGACTGGGATGGTCCTCGCGTGACACGGGATCCAGGGATCCAATCCCACTACCACTATACCCCTAGGTGCTCCACACACCCCGCAAGCATGGGACACGGGTAAAGCCGGGTGTGATATAAACTCGTGACCAATGAGCCACACCCGTGCGGGCACCTCACAGGAGTATTAATCACTATGGCATGCTTTTGATTAACTATGGATTGGTACAATTTAATTTTATCCTCTTCATATTTTTCCCTGGAGTTCACATCTCAAGTTATTCAAAATGATGTTAGATTTCAAGGTGCCAAAGAATATTAAGAAACAATGTTTTGAATGTTATTTTTAGTAAAAAGTAAAGAAAAATATTATAAATAAATATAGTATTCTAGGTATTATTTCAAATACTCAAGCCAACCATAATAACCATCTCTCACTTCAAAGAGGAGATCGGTGCCTTTGAAGTGTTAATCTTCTCACCCATGTCAAAGATGAACAAAACCTTGAACTCTGAACCTATCAATGGCTCTCATGTTGGACTTTCTCAATGGTTGTGGTTGCTTGAAATAACACAGGGCTATCGTCTTGATCCATAAATTGTAGGCTCATAGCTTGTCAATCTTGTCAACAATGATGAAAAAATTATGCAAAGAAAAAGATTGATCTCTGTTCTTAAGGTAATGCTAAATGCAAACTCCTTTACTCTTAACTTTGAGACTTTGCCAAAACAAAAATTCTTCTATTCCAGGAACTTTGAGACTTTGCCAAGAAGGATTTCACTGCTTAGATTATTGCATTCATATAGGTATAAAATGATACACCCAACCATAAACAAGATGTTTTGCAAACACAAATTCCAAGTATTTGTTTAACTATAAGTCTCCACAACTAAGACCCAAATCCTCAATGCATTAAGCAAGGAGACAAAATTAAAGGTTGGCTACATTTTTGGGAAGATAAAATGAGCAGACAAAGAGTAAAATGTTCTTAGGCAATTGGAATTTTCCCAGCAATGTTTGAAAATGCCCCATTGATATTAAAATGTCTAGTTATTGATAAATAACACACCAAGCATTTTTAGATTCGCCTTACAGTGATTAAAAACGCCCCAGGCACCTCTTGATTTACAAGGCAATGATATAAACCCCGTAAAAACGATAACAATGCCCCAGGAACTTTTATATTTGCCCAAGGTTAATAAAAATGACACAAACACTTCTAAAAATGCCCCAGCATTTCTATATTTTCCCAACATTGATAAAAACGACACAGACACTTCTAAAAATGCCCCAGCATTTCTATATTTGCCCAACATTGATAAAAATGACACAGACACTTCTAAAAACGCCCCAACATTTACATAATCGCCCAACAGTGACAAAAATAACCTAAGCACTTCTAAAACTGCCCCAGGTAGTGATAAATTCGTCTAGGCACTAATAAATTTGCCTCAGGAAAAAGAAATTCGCCTTAGGCAATGAGATCATAATTTAGACAAAGGAAAATCGCCCCAAACAATTGTTAACTCTCAAAAACTCAATTTAGAAACTATTACATAAATGCAACAACTCTCTAATCAATCAGTTGATCTTTGATATCAGCTGGGAATCCAATGGATGAGATTATGTAATTGTTAGAGTCTCCCTATCTCATCAACAGATCTCAGTAACACAATAAAATATGCAGCAATAACATTTTCTAAGCTACCTGTATCTCACACATTAATTTTCATAGCTCAATGACAGACATTAATGGCAGCTAAAGATATCACATCTCAACATAAATCCAATGGTGAGCATCACAGAGCTGTAGGCATTTGTTGAGAATGACTTATGAGTATTGCTAACAAGGATACAATTGTTAGCTCTTTATTTCCATCAAGAAATCACCTACAAGAAACATTACATAGATGGGAATCCATTCATTATCTCGAAAGTGAAGCAACCAACCAAATTATAACTTAGACACATTTAATTCATTCACATCTTGTTTTTTTAAAAGAATAGAGAAATATCCAACCCATTCAAGACACAATGGACACAGAGTTTTCTCTAGAAACTGAAATGGAAAACCAACTCCTAATGGGGCTCAGTATTTTCATTTCAGCATTCTTTGTATTACATTGCATATTTGGGCTCTTTGGCACTCTCCCCTCTGGTTCATCCAGTGGAAAAATCCCCCTTTGGAGGGTCAGAATACCATGAGATATAGAAGTACTGGGTTTAATGGGGAATGTCAACAGCCATGGCCTCTCATTTCCCATTCCCTCTCTTTTTTCTCATTATTTTATGTTCTTTATTCATTTATTCTTTTTCCTCTCACATTTATCTTATTTAATTATTTTTACATTCTCTTATTTTTACAATGCTTGCTACCATTGCCGAATTGCATTTACAAGTAGAGTCTTCAATCATTAATTGGTTCAAAGCCATTTAGGATCACTTTTTGAGAAGCCAACAACCTTATTCAAAAATCTAATCTTTATTTCATTGCATTCTTTGAATATCGAAATGATTTTTTACTTGCATATCTCATGGCTGCCATTAATGTGTAGATTGCATGTTTGATAGGGATCTTTTCAAGTTGCAGTGAAGTGATTTTGTCTAAGAGAGAAGGGTGTATAGCCTCATAAAGCTCCAATTCACTTGTTTAATTTATAAGTTGCTTGATTCACAGCTTTTTTAATGTATAAGCTGCTTGAGGTTCCCAAATTCATGTGCAGCCATAAGAAAGAGCTCTAGTGCCTATTGATGATTATTTGAGCTTCTTGAGAGCAATGCATTTGACTCTTTGTTTATGGGCATTGGTTTTTCATAGTTATTAGCTTGAAAAGTGAGAATTTATGGCCATTTATTTGCTTTGGGAGTCAAGAAGCAAGGATTTCCAGCATTATTACTTGATTGCCCCATGAGCTAAATTTTTAAAATTTTAACTAGCTTAAAAAATTCAATCTTAGCTATGCTTTCAAGGTTGAGCAAGCTGATTTTCACAAGCTTAAAAATGTCATCTTCAACTCTCTTTTTTAAACCAGGTTTCCAATGTATTTCCAGCTCACATATTCAAGCTTGAAAATGTTATATTCAGTTCTCCTTTTTAAACATGCTTAAAATGCATTCCCAATACTCATATTCAACCTTGAAAGTTGCATTTTCAGCTTTTATCTTCAAGCTTTGATGTTGCATTTTCAACCCTATTGACAAAAACCAAGAATGTTACTTCTATCATGATCATATATGCATCTTCAACGCTCTTTTGAGAGCTTTTTTGAATGCATTTCCACCTCTCACACTCAAGGTATTTTCAGCCATTATCCACTTCCATAAGAGGTCAATTTTCACCCTTCTTGTTGATAATTGGATTTGCATGCTCAACTCTGTTTTTTAAGTTTAAGATTGTTCTCCAAGGCATGATAATTTTCAACCTTGTATTCTTGCTTGAAGGATGATTTCCATTTATGCGTACAATTATAAATTGTGCTCTGAACAATGCTAGTTTTTGAGATCAAATATACTAGAGGTCTTTTATGGAGGAGGAAAAACTAACTTCTTCCTCAAATTACAAACAATACCAAACAAAGTTTGATAAAACCATTTTCACACAGAAGTGGAAAACTATATCTCCATTGTAAGTGAAGAAAAAAAGGTGGTGACCCTCAGAAGGCAGCCATCATCCACTAAAAGGTATAATACTGCAATGCATTCGAAAAAGCTACTATTAGCTAATACTGAAATAGTAACATATTGTAGTGTAACACAAAAATAATTCACCTAAATGAATGATATCCCAATGCAGCAAACTAATTAATCCTTTCAAGGGTTTATCACCTTGAAAGTAGGAAATTTGATAATCCACTATAAGGGTTGTTGTACTTATGCAATGTAATAAACAAGAAGCAAAACTAGATGTGTTGGTGATAACCATTTTTGAGGCCACATACATGGCTCTTAATAATGAAATTGATCATCATAATCAATTAAAAAGAGAGAAGAAAATGGATTGACACATATGAATTTATGAGTATTCTAATGTTATAGTCTCTAATGGTAGATGTAATACTTATGAATCCAAAATGGAATGCTTAAAGGAAAAACTAGTGTTGTAAAGATGTCACACTAGTGTATTAGCAAAGGAGGGTGGTTGATGTTATCCAAGATTTTGTACATCATTATTCTGTAGTTATTGGATGCTAGTACATAATTATTATGAGGATTCTTTTTGAAGTAATGAGCAAAAGGGTGGCCTTCATTGGTACAAATACTAGTTTGTAACAACCCCCACCAAATAGCAAAGGTTGGCCTAGAACTGTGTAGGGAGAATACACTTAATGGACACATACCAACCTCATGTGCATATAGAATCTAGATTGTACGCTTAGCATTACTTTCCTTATATCAAGGCTACCTTCTAGCATATTGAAGATGTGTTTACTGTCTTATTTATGTTTATTGTTTTTGCTGAGTTGTAGCACTTGATGCTACTACCAAAATGTTCTTTCTATGTTAGATGGGAATGTATATATTCAATATATGCAATACTTAGTTTGTGACACAAACTTAACAATCAATTTGCTAAAATTATACACCTAATCTATAATATGGGAGGCCTAAATCGGTGATGTAAAAAGTGAAGGCAACTTAGATTTTCGTGATTTACAATTGATTAGATTAGGAGATTTGATTGAAGATAGAGAAATAAACATGCAAAATTATTTGTCAAACAATTTATTTGACTTGTGAAATTGGCTACAAATAAAAAATTTAGAATCCAATAAAAATAATCAGCCAAGTTGAGAATGTTCCCTTGTCTCTGAGGAAAGTTTCGACCATGGCATACTCAAAGATTCAGCCCAAACTAGATTAAGCCTAGATATTTGTAGAATCGTATCAGTAACCATTATTAATCCCATATTAAATATCTTCATCAGACATTAAAGGGGCGGGACAGAAATATTAGAGTTGCAATATCTTATTTTCTGAGTAGCTTGAAAAGGAAAACAAACTACTTAAATATCTACAAGGTGCATACTTTCAAATTCTCGACCTAGAACCCACACAATAAGTTTCAACTAGAGGAGATATAACTAAAAAGGAAAAACTAACCTCTGTAAAGACTGGAGACCCCAGGAACCTTGAAAAAATGCAGATATTTTCCACTCAGCCATTGTCAAATTGCTTTCCACTTAGCAACTATCAAACTGTAATTGAAATTAACCTTCATGCAGAGACCTTATGATCCTTCATGTGGGTTTTTACGGGGTGAATTACTGACTCTTGCGGAAGTATTAGGGACAAAATTGTTCCCATTTTTCATTGCACTATATCATTCCACGTTTTTCCGAAATATGGATCATTTTGTAATAAAAAACGTTTCATCTAATAAATTTGGGTGCCCAAACTATCGAATTCCTCATTTACCATGAAATATGGAGACCAAAATCATCATTGAAACCTCCATTAATGAAAATCGATAGGTGATTCTGCCAAACAAGGTATCAATGTGAATTTTGGGGGAAAATTCAACTCTGCTCCATATCGTGGAGAAATAATTGCTCCATTACCTCAAATCCAGGGCGAACTAATTGCTCTTCACCCTAGGGTCCATAAATCGGGGGCGAAATAACTGTTATTGACCTCCAATACAGAAAAATCGAGGCAAAACAACTCCTCTTAGCCTCCATTACCGGAAATTCGGGGGCGAACTCAAGATTTTCATTGTATTTGACATGGCTAAATTTATTTTTCCCTCTCTCGCGGGCATGGCGATTTGATTTCTCACCCTTATGGGTTTAATAAAAATTGGACTAATTTATTAAATTTTAACACACCATTTTCATATTAAAAATTCGCCCAACATTTTTCTATGACCCCTATAATTTCGCCCATGGGCTAAATTTCGCCCCTAAAATTTTCCCTGCTCCTCGGTTTCTTCAGCTCCGTTCGATGCTTGGGGTGAAGAAATTTGTCCTTGGGGGGTCATCTTGAGTCCTCCTACCTTGATTTTTGTTTATGTTGTGTTCTCTCTTTTGGGGAGGAGTTTTTTTCCTACGAGTTTTTCTCCTTTTCTTGGCATTTTTTTTTGTTTCTTAGTTGGATTGGAATTGTTGCATATAAGTTCGCTTACCTATTACATTACGTGCATTAAATTTTCAGGTGATCTTTGCAATATTTGCTAGAAAAATATCTTCGTGATTTTTATCTTTGTGATCTTTGTTGAAAGGTATTTCATGTGTAAGTATCGTGCTAATATCCTGTTGGTATTTCGTATATCTTATTGAAAATTATGTACTAACTGTGTGACTGATTAAAGTATGATTCAGGTACCTATGTTGAATATGTACTTCATGTATCGTTAGAGATCCATTACTAATACAAGTATCTTTGTTAGAAAAATATCCGTGTGATGTTTGTTGAAAGTATCTTGTTAGGGTATCCTTGCGGTATATCAAATACCTTTGTTGATAGGCATCTTTGTAAAGTATCATGGTAAATCCCATGCATCCTTGTAGGAAAATTATTTGGGTGATAAATCATATAAAATCATCTTGTTAATGCATCTCATGTTACTGACTAATTGGAATGCATTTCATATATCTTAGATGCATTTCATGTATTATGTTGATAGAACATATGCATGTTGCATTTCATGTATCTATAGGTAAAGTATATGCATTTCATGTGATTGATTGACTAGAATGCATTTCATGAAGAAAGAGTACACACTTGATGCAGTTCATTATATTGAATGGTATACTTGATTCCCTTCATTTGTTGATACACTTGATGCATTTCATATGATTGAATTGATTAGAATAAGATTCGGGTAGATTCATTTCAAGTATTTTGTTGAAGAAGTATATATATCTCATGTACCTTGTATATACTAATGTATTTCGTGTGGTTTATTTCATGTATAATGTATTTTCAAGATGTGTTTTATGTATCTAGATGAACTCAATATAAACATGTTTGTTGTTGATCGTGCGTTTGTTGGAACATACAAAGTATATTTGTAGAAGAATATATTTATACAATGTATCACATATTATATACTCAGTGTTAATCATATGAGTGATTGAAATATTATTTTTCAGGTGGATGTATCTTTTTTGAAGGTTTGAAGTCCCTGCAAAGAGGATTGAAGACCCTGTGATGGGGATTGAAGATGGACCCTTGTTTCCTTGAGTCCACTCTACTGTCCCGGTTCTCCCATGGGAAGTGGAGACAGATAGGAAAGTAGGTGGCAGTGGCAAGTATTGTGGTTAGAAAGATGTTATCTTTCTGAGGCATGTATGGGCATGTTTGTTATACTTTTATAAATGCATGTATGTAATATGATTCGAGGACATTGCTTGGTTTAAGGGGAGGGGGATGTAATACCCTCTGGTTTATCCCCTGGACATGTTATTATTATTTTGATGTTGTGACATTATGGCACGAGGTTCCAATACTATGTTTTGCACATTATTATTATTAATTAATAAAATAAAACAACTGATATCAACTGATGCCACATAAGAGAGTATGAGGAACCATGATGTTACAAGCAAGGGGTTGTGGGAAAAGTGTTACCTTTATGTTTGTGTCTATGTTAATGCTATACACCCTTATTGTGGAATTGGTGGACCCTCTTAGGTGTGTACCCTCACATGTTATGTTACTCCTTGGTTTCATTTATTCTGAGATTATTTTTTAATAGTGTTAGACTCTCTCTCTCTCTCTCTCTCTCTCTCCCCCCTAGTGTGCCCTCTTGAGTTGGGTTAGTGTGTCTCTTCATGTAGCCTCATGATGTGTAACTCCTATTTGTTATTTTTGGAATGTAACTCATCGCTTGTGTCTCTCTCTCTCTCTCTCCCAATTCGAATTTCTCATGAAGGAATTTGATTTGCTTGTATTGGCTAGACACACTTGTGTGTGGTTCATGTTGTTGCTCGTGTGTTGTGTTTGGAAATTGTGGTTCGATTTTACTGCTCTTGGTATGAGGTCCTTGCTGGTCATTACGCCCTTGTGGAACCTATGCCCAAGCTGAGTTACTATGGAGCCATTGGTGTATGTCTTGGAATTGCCTCTAGAGATCTTGGATTGGTAGTAGGGGTGAGGTCCACTACCATTGGATTTGAGGTTGGAAAGAGTTGTGTATTTCCTCTAGAGATCTTGGTTTGGCAGCAGGGGTGAGGTCCACTGCCTTGGATTTGAGTTTTCCTTGGATCCAATGGAATTTCCCTGGATTGGAATCACTACTTTCCACTGGGTTGTGATTGGATTGTTCTCTTGGAGCCACTAAATTGCCCGGGAGTGGAAGTAAAGGCCACACTTTCCATTGGATGTGGTTGGACTGGTTTCTTGAGATAATTTGTGGTTGATTGTTCTCTTTCTTGTGGAATCATGGTTCCATCTCGAGGGTGACCATTACAAAGTGATTTTTGGCTTGCATTGTGTCTACAGCTGGGTGGAATGTGGCACAAGTGATTTTGGTTGCGTATTTGGCAAAGATAAGTGCTTTATATCATGTTTATTTAATTTATTTGGCTCTAATATGATTTATTTATGGGTTCACATGTGATTTTTTTGATGAAATGTATGAGCTATTTTTGGAATAAATTTCTCATGGAATTCAATCTATTTAACCAAGTAAATTTTGCGAAGGAATTGTAAACTAGTTTTTGGGATTTTGTGCACAGATTGTTTGAGGAAAATATTATTTGGAACCTCTACTACAGAAATTATATTTATTCCTCTGTTCATTATATAATGTGTATTTTGATGGTACAGTATCCTCAGAATGGATTAATACACTTCTCTTTGATGCTTCTACCTTTTATTTGAAAACTAGTTCTCTGATTGGATTGTTTTGCATAGTTTGAAGACTTGGCGCATGAAGTTTTTGTAAAAATTACTGGTTGTTCTTTTTATGCCTATTTCTTATAAATACACTTGAAATTTGTGTGAGAATTTGATGGCAAATATTATTTATATTTTTGGGGAAATGTCTACCGAAATTCTAGATCAATTTACAATTTCTAACTCCTTCAATGGAATTGTTTTGAGTAGATTTGTGACTTTGCATATGAAGTGTTTGAAGAAATGTTAGAATGATATATACCTATTTTATGATCGATAAAAAATTCTATTTAGAATTTGAATGGAATTTGAATGATTCTATGAGCTGTGGATTTAATTATTCTAGTGATTCATAGAATCACTAGTCAATTCGGACAAGTAGAATTAGCTAGTTTTGTGAATTATTTAATGGAATGAATATGGGTGGAAAGGTACATCCATATGAATGTAGGTGACTCCTGCTACAATTTCCATGAGATATAGTAGTCATTTATTTCTCTTTATTTTTCATTTGGAAAGTTAAATTGGAAACTAGGTACATTGCGGTGAAAATTGATAACTAGTTGTGGATTGAAATCTCTATTTTCATAAAAATGGAATGCTACAACCATGTTCTCTATTTCTAACATTTTATTTTGATGTAGGTGGATACTTATTAGGTTGTATCATTTACTTATGGATGCATTTCATTTTGGTTCAATTATTTAGACTCAATTCCTTGCGGTGAATGTTAACTAGTTTCATTGGAATTGATGAAAAATATCACCTTATGTGAAATTGGAATGATTGACAAATAAAACTTTAATTGGTTGTAGGTGAACACTTAAATATGTTGTTAATTCTTGTAGTATTTCTTTTGGGTTTAATGGAATGGTTACAAGTTGATTTTGTGAAGGACTAGTTGCTTATATTGGGAAACTAGTTAAGTAGTCTTGTGGGCTCTCTTTCGTAATTACCATGATTAATTATTGTAATTTTGGTAATTATTCCTTATTTACATGTAATTAGTTGTTATTAAGCCATTGCGATTTATAATCGATGGTTATTTGTTAAAAAGTTGGATTTGTGCACCAAGTGTCGTAATTAACACCTTATTTACTAGTTAACTTTGATTAAGAATAATTAGCATTTAGAAGTGGTTATCATATTTGATATGGTTTGGATTGAAGGTTTTATGATGTTATATCATGTTAAGAATCCTTCCCAACCCTTACATCAGATGTTGGATGTATTAATGAATTTATAATAAATTATTGTTAATTATTGGATTTTGTGTCACAATTGATTTTGGAAAAATAGAAATTAAATGTTTATTTTTTACTACGCTGCACTAAAAATCAAGTAATTAGCCTCAAAGAGCTAATTATATGCCCCTTATACACTCTGATAGCCCCGGGGTACATTACAAGCCAGAAGTAGCATCATAAAAAGGACCACTCTAGTGTTGTGGATGTAGAGAAAACCTTTACCTATACTTGTATGAACCTATGCTCCTGCTTCCCTATACAAGATTACTTATTTGACATCCTCAGTTCCCTCTCCTCCTCGAATATCACATCCTACCTAACTAGTGTTTTCCTCACCACAGGAATATAAATTTGGAAGGCCTTTGAAGTCTCACTATATCCAACAAAGATCCCCTTCTATGCAGTGGGCTCTAACTTTATCCTTTTCTCAGAAGGGACATGTGAGTAAGTAAGGCACCCAAAGATGCGAAAGTGCCCCACCGTGTAATTTTTTCCAATGAAAGATTCCTTGGGATTCGTATTCCCAAACAATCAATGTGGGATCATGTTCTGCACATATATTGTATTGTTGCATGCCTATGCCTAAAGAAATAATGGTAGACTCTAGTCATGCAAAATGGCTTTTGCAACCACAACTATGGCCCTTTTTTTCCTTTTCACAACCCCATTAGGTTGAGGGTTGTAAGGAACAATCATCTCTCTCTTGATTCCAGGGAGCTAATGCACATAAGTCCTTGAAATCATTGGAGGAATACTCACCCTAGTTGTTTGATCTCAAAACATTGATCTTCTTTCTCATTTGATTCTCCATACGAGCTTTGAAATCTTGAAATATTCCGAATACCCTATCCTTGGTTTTCAAGAAGTAGATCTAGGTCTTCCTAGATAAATCATCTATGAAAGTGACATAATACTAGTATCCACACAACAACACCATTATCATGGGCCCACAAACATACAAATGTATCAATTTCAATACCTATCTTCTCATGTTGTCATTGCTAAGAAAATTTGTCTTGGAGTATTTTCCAAGTGCACACCCATTGCACACGTACTGCTACTCTACTCTGAAGTCTAGTAGTCCTATAACAATCTCTCAGAGTATTGTAAGAGCCTCATGATGCAAGTGTTCCATATTTTTGCGCCAAAGCTCACACAAATCACTACCACTACAATGTATGAATGCCGATGCTACCTAAAACATAATCCTATAAATCTTCCCACACTCGATTCCAACTGCCTTTGTTGTCCTTGAGATGGACCCTTTCCACCTATCTATCTTGAAAAATCACTGCAAATCCCCGGTCCTCTATAGTTGACACTAAAAGAAGGTTTTTAGCCAACCCTGGAACCTATAAGACCTCCCTCACCGCCAAAGGCCACTAGAAATCCCTATGAATGACACCATTCCAAGGCCAACAACTCTGACCTTAGAATCATCACCCAAGTCAATATCCACATCCACGCTACCCTTAGATAACTATGTGAAGTGATTACATACCCTAGTCATGTTATTAGAGGCACCACTGTCTATGTACCAAATACTAGAGGAATCTAAACTAGAAGTAAGATAGGTCACCAACGATAACTAATTCTCAATCCTGAAAGAAAACTCATCTACCTTAGTTGATGCTGCTACCAGTGACTTCTTGTTGTTGTTGTATAGAAACTGCTCTATATAGTTCCCAAAGTTGTGGCAAGCCAAGCATTTAAATTTTCTCATATCCTTCTTTTGTTCACCTTTAAAGCTAGACCCACCAATAGGGCCTTTCTTGGGCCTTTTCTTGCTCTTCCTTGTGAGAGAAATTTTTTTCTCCATGCTACTAACCTATGTGGCCGAAGCCAACTCTCAACTCCTACTGTATGAAATCGTTCTAAAATCTAGACCATGTAGGCATGGTTTCCTTGGCAATGACAACATGAACAAAGTCTTGCCATGGTTTTGAGAAACCATTCAAAGTATTCCTAAGCAACTCTACATCCTCTAATTTCTCTCCAACATCACCCAATTGATCATGTACCTGTGAGATCTTGGTAAGGTATGATATGACATTGTCAGTCTTGGTCATATTAGTATTTCAAATTTTCCCTCAAAACTAGTTTCTTGTTTTGATTGTTTCTTTGGTACAACTTTGTCAAAGCTACCCACATGTCAAAGGCATTCCTTTTAACGATCACATGAGGCATACTATGGGCTTTCACTACATCAAGAATGATTCACTTTTCCTTAACATTATTTTTTTATATTCATCCAAAGGGTCAGGACCAGTATGAATGATGACAACTTTCTCAATTATTTCCCATAACTCACATTCCTCCAATAGCAAAGTGATCCTCTCCTTCCATGAAATGAAATTCGATGCACCCTCCAACCTATCCTCAAACTGCAAGCCAAATGTCAAAGACATACTTCACTAACCAATGAACAACTCAAGCTCACACTGCTAGGTGAAATAAATGAACAATACTCTTTCCGCCCCTTGTGTTAAATGCTTATTTTCTTTGTTCAAAGCTCTGATACCATGTAAAAATTTTCTCAAACCCAACATTGATTTCAGTACCCAATAAATTATTCTCCAAGATTAATGCATAAACTGTATATGCATTCAAATCTAAAATTTATAAATTGAAACACAATGAGTTTAACTAGAAAAAATGCAACAGCATAGAACATCCAAACACATAAATTTGACACAAGAATTTTTGGGTAAATTACCCTTGGAAAAATATTAGAGGGAAAACTAGTTCAAGGAAGAGAATTTTTATTAATGAGCTTATAGAAAAGAGTGTTACAACTGTGAATAAAAAACATTAAATGCACTTGTACTTTCTTGAAAAATCATGCCTAGCTCCTTGAAATTCATGACAAACTTGTTGTATATCCTGCATGACCATGTACAAACTGTTAATACTAATCAGTTCCTCAATTTATGTCACCCTAAACCATGTTGTATGGTACCTCGATTTTTGTGCCACTAATCTGTTGTACGATCCTCTAAAAGCATGCCACTTTCGCAGTTGTACGGACCTTGAGATTCTAGCCGAGCTTTCTCAGTTTTATAGACCATAATTATGTGTATTTAAGGGCTATAGAATTCTTTGGATTCGTACCCTCTTTCCTCCTTGGGATTAGCGCCTTCTCTCACTGCTCTTCTTCTCCTCTCTTCTTCATATCTCTTGCTCTCTCTTCACTTTGTCTATTTCTCTCCTAGAACTCATTTTTCCTTTTTATAAATGAAAATTGACTCTAACGCTTCATTTTCCTAGATGGATGGCCAAGATTAAATCTTGGGGTCTCAAGATCAATGGTTATGATATTTTTGCACTTTATTAGAACTTAGGTCATTTTCACTCACCATAAAGCAAAAGTTACTTTAACTTTTGAACAATAAAGTTAATGTCTAGGAAATTCACTTTTGGTCTATTTCTACATGCTTAGACACTGAACCTATGTAGAAAACCATCCAAGATACAATGAACACATAAGTTGCTATTCACAACCAATTTCACAACTTTCACAGAACCACTTAAACTACCCCATAGGCAAATGAACATTGCATCTTATTCATAATATTAATAAATATTTTTCTATTATTGCAAATGTAATATTTTGATTCTCTTTTATTTATTTTATGTGAGTTTTTTTGTTTCAATCATTAAAATTCAAAATATTTTGCTTTTTTATAATTACAAATAAAAATATCAATAAAATCATAAATAATATTATTTTATTAAATTAAATTAATTTGAAAAAAAATATAGTAAATAAATTTGTATAAAAATAATAGTAAAATTGATGGGAACCAAAAAAAAATATAAAACTTAAAACCTTCATAATCTTTATTTTTTTGTCATCCAAATTTACTTATCATAACTCCCACCAATTAAACAATGCATCAATTATTAATTTCATTATTAAATTTACTTACCAAAACTCGACCAATTAAACAATGGGTCAATTGTTAATTTAATAATGATAAAAACACATAATAAATAATAATAATATTTACAAAGAAAATTTAATAATTTATAAAATTAATATTAAATTTTATTTTATTTTTCGTTTGTATATATATATATATATATATATATATATATATAAGAATGGATATAAAAGGTCTTAGGGCAAGGAGGGATGTTGGTTAAGCGATAAGAACAAGCTTAAATAAATGCATGCATAGAAAAAATAGTTAAGATAAAATATATAATCAAACATTAAAATGATTCAAAACATAATGATGGTGGTGGTTTAACTTTTGCTGGTGGAATTGTATATGTCGATGTTTTTTTGTTTATTTAAAAATTCAAAATCAAAATTTTAATTAATGATTTATTTTTTTGAACTCAAAATTTATTTTTTTAATTTAAAATAACCTGAATTTCCCTTGGTTAAGCCATAAAGCCTCATCGCTGGCTTCAATACCCTCGGCTACTAATTTCAAATCATTACACTCACTACACTAACCAGTTATATCAAAGTAATGACCATTTTAACAAAACATCTCCGCTACTAATTTCAAATTATTACACTAACCAGTTATATCAGATAAATGGACCCAAATATTTCACAAAACATTCTGCGAATGAAATGATTGACGGAAGCAGGCATCGTGCTTGCCACAGAATATTGTATAACAACAAACAAAACAAAATTTAGAGTACTCAGTACGAGTGTCAAAAGGACCATACACTTGGTTTTAATTAGAACACGCTAATTTGAAGATTCGTCGGAATTGTAATTTGAAGATTCGTCGGAATTGTAATTTGAAGATTCGTCGGAATTGTTAAGTATCCAGATGCTGCGACGACCCCCGTATTGGCTTCAGCTTTGTACATCCGAGTGTCAAGACCTCCAATGAGACCAATGTTTCAAGAGTTGGCAGCTCCTCCAGCTCCTTGCAGTAGTTAATGTATAATGTTTCAAGCTTTGAAAGAGTACAAAGTCCTCCTATTTTCCTCAATCTATTACAACTACCTATCCTTAGATCTGTTAGTGTTGTTGGCAATGCTCCAACCTCCACCAGACTATCACAATATTGGATTCTGAGATCCTGAAGGTTGGGAAAAGCAACGTTAGAATAAGATACCTCAGAAGCGTCCAGTTTACTCAACGCTCCTTGCCCTCTCGAATCAAACTCCCCTCCAACATTTTTGCATGTTAGTTCTCTTGACGGGCATTCTTTTAACTCTAGGAGCTCAAGATTGTTCATTCTTGAGATGACCAACTTTTTTAAGTGAGTCAATATTCCAATGGAATCGGGCAAACATTTCCAGGGGCAACGGTCTAACTTCAATTCCTCCAAGCTCTTTAGAGAACCGAACGAAGGTGGCAGCATTTCAAAGCAAGAACTTTCTAAAATAAAAATTTTCAAATTACATAGGTTTCCAATAGACCTTGGTAATTTTTTGAAGCCGTAACTCAAGTACAGTTCTCGCAAGAACAGTTGTTCTATAAGCTGGGGAGGCACTACTTTAATATTTTCACAACGTAAGAGGTCTAACCGTTGAAGTGAGATGATCTTTCCCAGTGTTTCCTCCGAGATGGTCAACTTCACACAATTAGTTAAACACAGATGTCGAAGTTGCATTAAATTCCCGAAAGAATTTGGGAGCATCTTCAATTTCCTGCAGTAACCCAAGTCAATATGCTGGAGCTTGGTCAATTTCCCGAAGGAATTTGGGAGTATTTCCAAACTGTTGCAATCAGACATGGCAACATATTGGAGGCTGGTCAAGTTCCCAAATGAATCTGGCAGCGACTTCATCACTATACAACTTTGTAATTCCAAGTGCTTCAAGGACCGCAGCTCACAGAACTCATCTGGCAATGTTTCCAGACTACTACTAACGTCACCCTTGATGATGATTTTCTCCAGGTGCTTCAGCTGCGCTATGGACTCTGGAATCTTTGGCAGACTAATACCATTACCATTACCAATGATATGCAATTCCCTCAGCTGCAGAGGTACCTGAAATGCTCCCTCCGTGTCAACTTTTGTACATTGACGTGGTATACGAAGACAGCAAAGTAATTTTTGCAATAAAGGAAAAAAAAACTTTGGTCAATAAATTGTATGACTACCTACCTCAGATTCATGCCACAATCTTTCCACTACCTTTTCCCTTTTCCATCCCACCTTTATAGATAGGACTCTTAAATTCTCCACTAAAATATTTGAAGCTAAGGAGCAGTACGGACAGTTAAAACAACTAAGCAATATTAGCTGCGGTGACTGCCCAACGCTGAATACGCTTTCCACAAAAATACCTGAATGCGATCGCGCTGAATAACCTTCGCTTAAAAACACTGGCGCTGAATGCTTTAACTCATTTACCAGAAGATTGCGCTCCTCAACGTTTTTGATTCCGCGCACCTAAATTGTTATCTAGAAATTGTTAGAAACGATATTGAGATCCTCGCGAAGTTTAAGAATTCAAAATTGACAGACCACAACACTGGTTTGAAAATCGGTCTAAAACTTCAAATACGTACATGTGATTGGTCCAAAAGGTTGTCAGTCACACGCCAAATACGACGACAAGGTTCTCCGTTCGCCAGATATCTCCCCAGGTCTCTCAGTTGGTCGTGCATTCTTATAACAGATAAATCCTTGGTGAACCAGCGAGTATCAGGGTCTTTCATGATGACCTCCACCTCCACGAGACTCTTCTGCTGTAGATTCTGAAGACCCAGCGAGCCTTCCCAACCGGATCCGTCCCATATCCTGATGGCCGTATCTTTGTCTTCTCCTATGAAGAAACAGGCAATGTCTAAGAACATCTGCTTCTCCTCGTCATCCAGACTGTCGTAGCTGATTCTCAGTCTCTCCTGTATATCCTTGGGAGGTATTTTCGAGATTTTGTGCAATTGCGCTTTCCAATGCTCAAGATTCTTTTCGCCATAAAGAAGCGCCCCGATTACTTTAAGAGATAACGGCAATCCACTGCAGGCATCCTTCAAAAACTCATTAACCACTTGCTCAAATCCTGAAACAGGACAAGATTGGTGGAAGGCATGCAAGCAGAAGAGCTCTGTGGCGTGCTGTGGATTGAGGCCCTCGAGCTTGTAAATAAATGAATCTTCAATTCCCCAACTTATAAGCACGCCCTTATCGCGAGACGTAACTATAATTAAGCTACTGGAACCAAGGGCATCTTTATATGGTGAAAGTAATGCATCCAGCTGGTCTATATGATCCATGTCATCTAAAATGATAAGAGCCTGAGAAACTGTGAGATGCTCTTTAAGATAAGAGACACCTTCATGAGTGTCGTTTAATTGCACATCCCGCTGAGTCAATTCCTTAATAAGTATACTCTGCAAGGAATTTAAAGATCCTTTACGGTCGTTTTCTCGGACATCAGATAAAAAGCAGGAACGACGGTAATTTGTTACGGCACGGTTGTAGACTTCTTTTGCGAGTGTAGTTTTTCCAACCCCGCCGAGCCCCACGATTCCTACAACCCTAGCCTTACCACTTTCTTGCTCTGTCTGCAATAACACTGTTTTTTCAAAATCTGTGACTTTGTCAGCCAATCCAGTCGGATATTTGGATACATCGAGCAGTGGTTTTGGAATTATTTCCAACACCCGTTCCACCACATCGGCGAGCAGTTTTTCCTCGTCACTGAATAATATTGAGAATAATTGACATACTAGTAAGAAAAGCCTATAGATAAAGTATCATATACTTATGAATCAGACAAATGAAAAAAGAACAGCAACGAACAGGGAGAGTAATTAGAGGTCTCACCCATTATACGCTTCCAGCTCGAAACCAATGATTGATGCAACATCATACAGAGCCTTCTTCCATTTTCCAATAGTGCTGGAATCGAATCGTGGTTCCAGAGAATCGTGTTTTCTCTTCTTATTTTGAAGCGAGCGCAGGGCTTGAGCATACACTCCTTTTCCCGTCTTCGTCCACCGAACTTCTGAAGGCTTGACACCAAAGAATATAGGAAGAATGGTGGACTTCTTCTCCTGCATCGACTTCAGCATGAGCAGCAGCTCATCCAGACACCAACTTGATTCGGCATAATTGATAGAGAAAATAGCTATCTGTACAGAGGCCGTATCAATCGCGCGTTCTATCTGGCAAGTTAACTTTTCTCGTTTCTTCATTTCTTCCATGTCCAGGAAGACTTGCAATCTGTGTTTCTTTAGCTGATTGTAAAGATCGGTGGCAAACGTTTTCTTAACATCGGGGCCTCTGTGATTTAGAAACACATGGAACTTGTTGCCATCAGCCGTGGAGGTGGTGGTGGAGGCGGAGGCCGAGTTGGAGGAAGATGCCATGGTGTGCAGTATAATATAAAAGTAATAAGAGAGATTTGGGAATGCGCACTCAATTACTCAATACTTGTCTGGTTATCACAGGCACGAGCTTCGTAGTTATCACCAGGCACGCTGTGTGTCTCTGTCTCTCAATACTTGCGCATCAGAGTAAACAAACCCGCAATGCAATGATATCAGATTCGACTACAGGTTCTTATAAAGCGAAATATAATTCCCTGGTCTTGCCTTTTTTAAGTTTAGATAAATTTAATTAAAATCAGGTAAGAGTTTCAGTCGGTAACGAAATGGAAGCCAGAAGTGTGGCAATTTCTTCGTTTCTTGGATTGGTCTAGCAACCGACCAAGTCGTGACACGGCCCCGCATCACGCGTTTATTTCTTGGATTGGTCTAGCAACCGACCACGCGGGTTTTAAAAGACGACTCCATTTCGTTTAGATCAAGTTGATAAGTAATTCTATTTTGTTGCAATGTGTTAAAAGTATGAGTTCTTTCACATATTCCCCGAGCCCTAGGAATCCATGGTACCACTATTTAATATCAAAGATCACTCGAAAAGATTGCTGTACTTCAAAGACATGGCGCAAGATAGAATCATAAAAGTTTTCGCTATGTTTCCTTCATCATAGTAGAACTTTTCAATTCCTACCGCAACACACTTCGACTCAAAGGTGAGTGTATTAATATGGATGAAACAAAAAGATTGTGTTCTCTTGACCATCACAACATAGTCTCAACAAATTGCAGTTGATCTAGTTGGTTCTTCAAGTTGCTTTGACCTTTGTTGTTAAGAAAATGAAATAACCACAACATGCACTTAATTGATTTCAATTTATTACCAAAAAGTCAAAATTTCTTCAAAAGTAATTAAAGTATAATTTGCATGAGGTGGTAAAGGAGAAAAGTCACATTTTTGAAATGTTCTTCATATGAAAATTGAGAATAGAGGCAAACACAAGATATAAAAGATTTTGGAATTTTTTGAGTGTGGGGGCAAAGAATAAGAGTTTAAATATTATCATGTAAGTTCATTGTATTTTTTTAATAGGAGTTTACAAATTAATTGATAATTATGGATTTTATTTTTTCTTGATGGCCACATTAGGGACTCAACAATTGTGCTTGATCTAGTACTTGGTTCTTAAAGTTACTTTTATAAGAATTGAAAGAGAGATTTGAAACTCAATCTCATTGTTTGTATTTTTAAAATTGGTGACAAAAATTACTCTTCAAATTACAAAATCATCATGATTGAAACCCTCTTTCAACAAAGTTGATTGGAGAGGAGAGTTCTATAGTATGGTGGGGTAAATGTTTCCATACAATTATATTGGATATTATCACTAAGAATTTTTCCAAACTATATCACAATGGCATATGTAATGAAGATAATGGATGATACTACCAGGAGGAAGAGATTACACATAAAGTGAAATTTGAATTAAACTTTTTTTTCTTTACTCATTTTTGTAATACTTTAAATTTTTAATAGGTCTTTTTATCAACTTAATACTTTGCATTTTTAATAGGTCTTTTGATAAAGAGGTGTGGAAATGTTAGCAACTGAAGTTAAATAGAGAAGACATCAATAAACACATAAATGAAATATTGGCACACACAAATTGAATACAAATATTTTATTTAATAAAACCCTTTAAAATGAAAATATCCATGGGAAAATAGTATCAATATTCTTATTGCTCAAAGATAAAGATTCAAATCTGCTTAGAAGATTAAGGAGATTCATGGTTCGTTATGTTTCTAATCAAGGAAGCTCATGGTTCTCGTTTGATAGTTTATACTATAAAATCTATCAATTGTGGTAAAGAGAAGTGAATAAGGTTCAATAAATCGAGTGAGTTTATGTCAGCATAGTCTAGTCTCGGCAATCTAGATAGAAGTTGGGAAGAACTACACGGACTTATGAGCGATAATCCATGGACATATTTAATTGGCATTTTGTTATGAAGAGATAAGGTCGGTGGAGTTATATTTTATAAATAATATTTTAATGTTAGAAGTCTTTGTTACGAAGAGAAAAGGTAGGTGGAGTTATATTTAATAGATAATATTTTAATGTTTAATAATATATAATAATTTTAAATTATTAGCTCTCCATGCGTATTACCTCGTAAGCGATTACATCGTTTTTGTTTGAATAGTTGAAAATAGAGCCTCTCTATGATTAATAAATTCATATATCACTGCATTATATCATTAATAAATTCATATATCAGTGCATTACTTTATATAACGTGGATCTTGATCTTGAAATATTTCTTTATAAATAGAGCAACCAATATGATGGGCAAGGTAATACGAGACAAAACAGCTATATGCTTGCAATATATTGTTTTGATTATATTTTATTTATTTTATTTGTAAATATTTCTTGGTCAAGGTACAAAATATTTTTATTTTTATAATTATAAATAATTTTTTTTAATAAAAAATATAACTAATATTATTTTATTATAAATGAATATTATTTTATTAAATTGTTAATTTTTGTTAACTCATTAATTAAAGTGTGGGTTACTTTAGTTCAATTTTTTTGGGTGAACTAGTTAAGAGGAGATCTTCAAATCCAACCAATAAATGGTTGATGTAACCTAGATTGAATGTAATCCCCATGAGCTATCATAATTTTTAAACCAAAAGCCACTCTCCCAAATAAAAAAAATTCTAACAAACAAACAAACAAACATTATTTTATTAAATTGATATTATTTAAAAAACTATTTAAAAAAATATATATATAATAAATAGATTTATATATAATAGAAACTAAAAAACCTAAAACCTTCTTATTAAATTGATCTTATTTAAAAGAAAATTTAAAAAGAAAAAGAAACAATATATTAAATAAATTTATACATAATTGAAAGCAAAACAATATAAAACTTAAAACCTTCAGGTATTAAATATATATTAAACATATAAAAAGTATTTTTTCACCAAATACCCTATTTCATTGATGAAAACTCAAAAAATAAACAATCCACCAAACATTAATTTAATAATTTTAATAATGGTAAAACGCACACGATATATATTAATAATATTTTTAATTTTTTATATTAATTTATAAAATTAATTTTATTTTTTATTATAAATTAATTTTATTTTTACATATAAATACAAAATTTCTAAATTAAATATAAATATTATATATATAAAAGCTAGTAGTTAGTTTCCAAGTGGTAATCTAGTGTCTTAACAATATATTTATTGATCATTTATTCTAAGTCTATAAATCTAAAATTAATTTAAAACTCTCAAATTAATTTTGATATAATTTATCTAATTGATTTATTTTAATTATACACCATCAAATATTTTTCAACCAATGGTTGAATGACTACTTCTAACTACCTTCATATGGGAATGGGATCACAAGTTTTCTTAGGCTTAAAATGGATATAAAAGTTCTTATGCAAAGAAAGATGTTGGTTAGGAGATAAAAACACCCATAAATGATTCTCTAGGAAGAAATAATTTGGATAAATATGTAATCAAACATTCAATTAATTTAGACATGTATGCTTTAAACATTATACATGAATCACAAATATGCACTAAACTTGTTCAAATGGTTGTAGAGAGGTTTAAATTTTGAAAATTAACACTCATTTAAAGACCAATGATAGACCTCTGTCTACGGCATGTAGTGAGCAATAAACCGCATTTGCCATAACTGCAATAATTTATTTTTAGTTGATAACAACGCCTTTATGGCGCAACCACTCCACTACTTCCTTGCCCCACTGCTGTTTGGGACATCCACTAGCCAAAACCCCTTTCAAAGAACTCAAATGCTCAACACCGAGCAACTCTTCTAACTTGTCGCAAGAATAAAATCACCGTATTCGAAGCTTTGACAGGAGCGACAACCGTTGTATTAGCATTAGTTTTGGACATTTGTATATCTCCAAGCTCTCCAAAGAAACCAATGTTTCAAGAGTTGACAGCTCCTCTAGGTCTTCGAAGCTAAAAATGTGTAATGTTTGAAGTTTTGAAAGAGTATAAAGCTCTCGTATTTTAATCAATATAAAACAACTTATTAACACTAGATTTGTTAGTGTTGTTGGAAATGCTCCAACCTCCACCAGACTATCACAACTGTAGATTCTAAGATCATGAATTTTGGGGAAAAAAATGTTACAATAAAATACCTTAGAAGCATCCAGTTTACTCAACACTCCTTGCACTCTCGAATTTGTCATTGTTTCAAACTCCCCTCTAACATTTTTGCATCTTAGTTTTCTCGAAGGGCATTCTTTTAACTCCAGCAGTTCAAGATTGTACATGGTTGAGATGCTCAACTTTATAAACTGATTCAACATTACAATGGAATCAAGAAAACATTTCCCATGGCAATGGAAGAAATTCAATTCCTCAAATTACATAGGTTTCCAATAGACCTTGGTAACTTTTTGAAGCCAAAACTCAAATATAGTTCTCGCAAGAACACTTGATATGTAAGCTGGGGAGGCAATACTTTAACATTTCCACAAATTGAGAGGTATAACCGTTGAAGTGTGATGATCTTTCCCAATGTTTCCTCTAAGATGGTCAACTTCACACAACCCTTTAAACACAGATGTTGAAGTTGTATTAAATTTCTGAAATAATTTGGGAGCATCTGCAATTCCTTGCAGTAACCCACGTCAATATACTCGAGCTTGGTCAAATTTCTAAAGGAATTTGGGAGCATTTTCAAATGTTTGCACTTGAACAAGTCAACATGTTGGAGGTTGGTTAACTTCCCAAAAGAATCTAGTAGTGACTTCATTACCATACACCCTTGTAATTCCAACTGTTTCAAGGACCGCAGCTACCATAACTCATCTGGGAATGTTTCGAGAGTACGACCAACGTTACGCTGGAGGGTGATCTTCTTGATGTGTTGCAACTGCGCTATGGACTCTGGAATCTTTGGCAGACTAAAAACATCGATATCCACTCCCTCTGTTGTAGAGGTTCCTGAAATGCTCCCTCTATTTCAAGTATTGTGCATTGTGGTATATAAGGACAGCTAAGCAATTTTTTCGAGAAAGGAAAATAAAACCACATTTTCTCAATAAATTGCATGACTACCTACCTCAGTTTCATGCCATAATCTTTCCAATAGTCTCCCCGACTCCCATGTTGTCCTCTGGCCTTTTATATATAGGACTCTTAAATTCTCCACTAAAATATTTGAAGCTACGGAGGAGCATGGACAGTTAAAAAAACGAAGCAATATTAGTTGCGGTCACTTCCCAATGCTGAACATGCTTTCCACACAAGAACCTTTACGCCACAGCAACCTTAGCTGAAATACTAGACTCTTGTGCTCCTCAATGTTTTTTATTCCACACACCTAAATTGTTATCTATAAACTGTTAGAAACAATATTGAGATCCTTGCAAATTTTAAGAATTCAAAATTTGATAGACCACAACACTATTTTGAAAGTCGATCTAAAAATTGAAATATGCACAGGTGATTGGTTCAAAATATTGTTAGTCACACGCTAGATATGTCGCGAAGGTTCTTTGTGCGCCATATATCTTCCTAGGTCTCTTAGTTGGTCATGCATTCTTATAAGAGATACATCCTTTATATACCAACGATTATAAACAATAGAATCACGTTTGACCTCCACCTACACGAGATTCTTCTGGTGTAGATTTTGAAAACCCGAGGATTCTTCCCACCCAGATTCGTCCCATATCCTAATGGTTGTATATTTCTATTCTCCTATGAAGAAATAGGCAATGTCTAAGAACATATGCTTCTGCTCTTCATCCAGATTGTCGTAGCTGATTCTTAGTCTCTTATGTATATCTTTGGGAGGTATTTTATAGATTTTTCGCAATTGTGCTTTCTCATGCTCAAGATTATCTTCTCCATAAAGAAGCACCCTGATGACTTTAAGAGATAATGACAATCCATTGCAGGGATCCACAAACCCTTGAACCACTTGGTAAAATACTGCAACATGATGAGGTTGGTTGAAGGCGTGCCAGCAGAAGAGTTCTGTGGAGTGCTATGGATTGAGGCCTCTTAGCTTGTAAATAAATAAATCTTCAATTCCCCATCTTATAAGAAGTACCTTATCTCGAGACGTAACTATAACTAAGCTATAAGTAAGTCGATCTTTAGTTGGTGAAATTAATGCATCTACCTGGTCTATAAGATCCACATCATCTAAAATGATAAGAGCGGGAGAAACTAATAAATGCTTTTTAAGATGAGAGATACCTCCATGAATGTTGTTTATCAAGGGAAAACTGTGCAGACAGAGATTTCACTACATACTTCTTACTATTTACAATTTGCTCGGAGTTACTAAGCAGAGTTACTGAGCTCTGTTTACTATGTAGAATTAGTGAGCTCTTTATATTGCGCAGATTGATATTTACTGTGCGGACTTTACTTTTTGGCGAAATAATTTTTCTTTTGAAAAACTTGGCACAATAACTCAAACTTTAATTATAACTTTATAAAATTTATTTTAGCTTTTTGCAACTTAAAAGATATTTACCATGCACATCCAAAGGTAAATACTTTTCATATGTGAACTTTTACAATCCCATAAACTTACAACTTATTGCGCGATATTTTAGGACACTATCCTAAATTTGTGCGTGGTGATTTTGCAATCTTTCACTTTTCACGTAGCATAAACTTAACTCATATATTTTTCATTTTTATAAAAGAAAAAATTCAGACATTTACGCTCCAGGAAATATGTGCGACAAGTGAAATAAACTTTTGCAGAATAAAGCAAGACAAATACAAATTATATTTTACCAGGAAAAATAATCGCGACTGGATTTTTACACAGAGCTTGTGATCCTAAGCTTTAACAAAATTCTCTTTCACGAGCTTGAGCTCTTGGGCTTTCATGGACTGTTAAAAACTTACTTCGGCTTCGGCCTTCTTCTTCTTGCATTTCTCATGCATTGCAAAATGACTCTACTTTTCAATGTTAAATACAAAGACCATGGAATGGCTTCACTTGGAAGCTACCGAGTAATATTAAAGACTGTAATGAAATTTCTGAGTGACATCTACCTAAAAAATTGACTTCTGAGCTACTATTCAACCGCTTAAATATGGTGAGACTTGAACTCTATATCCTCCCATACTAACTGTCATTATAGACTAACATATTGACTGACTTAATGACTGGCAGAGCTGACGAAGGCTAGATACACAATCAACTCATAATTAATATTCCCAACACTCCGCCTTAATTATGAGCTTGGAATTACATCAAAAACATTTTAGAGCTGGAATTGACTGTGAAAATATCATTCATTTTCATAATTGACAACTCTTAAACAACTGCGCATATACTGGAAATTTTATTTTTCCAATGGTGTTGTAAATATGTCTACCAACTGATCTTCAAACCTGCAAAAATATAAACAAATTTCTTTGTTATTTACCAATTCTCCGATGAAATGTTACCTGGTGTCAATATGCTTAGTTCTTTTATGATACACATGGTTCTTTAACAACGCAATGGATGAATCGTTGTTGCAGTAAATTATTGTGGGTTCTTTTTGGCACTGTGACACATCCTTTAACATTCTGCGCATCCAAACAACTTGACATGTAGTGGTAGTATCTACGACAGACTCTGCTTCTGTTGATGACAGAGCTACAATGGGATGTTTCTTTGATGCCCATGACACTAATCCTGTACCAAAATGAAATGTATACCCAGAGGTGCTTTTCCTATCATCCTTACTTCCTATGCAATCACTATCAGTGTATCCAACAAGTCTAAAATCTTCTAAAGTTGAGTACTGAATGCCAAAATCCTTTGTGCCACTTACAGACCTCATAATTCTTTTACCTGCCTACCAGTGTGAGTATTTTGGGGACTCCATGAACCTTGAGATTAGACTTACTCCATACATTATATCAAGCCTTGTTGCAGTAAGATACATAAGACTTCCAACCAGCCTTTTGAATAGTGTGGGATCAACATTTGATCCATCATCCTCCTTGCTTAATTTGATCCATCCATACTCATATATCCATCCATCCATCATAGATATCCTATCTACTCAAACAACTTTTTGCAAAGTTTGATCCATCTTGGGAAAATGATAATTATCCTTAAGAGAGCATTTGTTGAGATTCCTGGAATCAACACACAACCCTATTCTCCACTCTTTCTTCTGGCATGGACCAAATTTGGAACCCATTCGGAGTATCTAATATGAATTATTATTTTGACATCTAATAACTTCCTCACTTCCCTTTCTATAATGGGAAGCATAATATGATTTGTTTGCCTGAGTTTCTTCCTGAAAGGCTTGGTTCCAAGCTTCAAAGGGATCTTATGATCAATTATTGATGTATCATAGGTTCTTAGATCTTCATACCTCCATGAAAAGACATCTATATGTTCTTTAAATTATTTATGTATCTCTATTTTACTTCAGTAGGTAGAAGCTTTGAAAGTTTGATATTCTTGGGTGCCTCTTGAGTGCCAATATTTACCTCTTCGACATCATCTTCTTTTGGTTGGATTTTGGGGTTATGAGGAACATCATTCTTGTCAAATAACCTTTCTATAGAAACTAGTCCTTTAGGAATGAAATTATGTAACACCCCGTTTTGACATTTCTACCTGAACTACTATTATATGTTGTATTTATTTGACTGTGAGACCTCGTCGGTTGACGACACTGTGGACATATGGTTCTATTATTTTGCCGATATATATATGTGTGTGTATGATGATAGTATTATGATCGATAGTCATGTTTAGAGATGTATCATGTGTTAATTATGTCAAATATATGGAAATTTACTAAATGATGGGTACGTGGATACCGTTACAGTTATATGTTGAAATAATGAATGTTATGCCAGGTGCATGGTGAATGAATGAGTTTATTGTCGTTATGTTATGATGAAATATATGTGTGTACATATCAAGGATTTATGCACGATATTCTATATTGTATGTCGAGGACTGACTTACAGGTTGAAACGGCTAAGTGATAGCTGGATCCTACGAGGTGGGAGGGCCTCGGGGACATGGACATCGAAAGATAAAATGGTATGCGAGTGATGCATTATTTACTTTCGTATGGTTATTATGTTGTTATTATGATGTATGTTATGACATGGGTAGGGTAGGGTTTCAGGAAACTCAACCGCCCAGATCGGTTATACGATGACAGACCGAGTACAAGTGCAACGCTGTTGTTATGTCGAGTAGACATAGTCCCTTGTTCCATTAGGGGGGTGGAGGCTTTACCCACCGTTTATCCCCGAAACCCAGAGTCATGGGAGGGCTGTGCTACGGCGCGCTCCCCAAGGTGTGTGATGATGACTGGTGGTTGCCTGCTGGGGAAGCTGGTCGATGTAGTCGACACTTCCGCTTACGGGTTCTAGCTGGAACCGGTCATGACTTGACATTCCAGGGTAGTCCAGCAGAGGACAGGATAGGATGTGGAAGTTAGTAATGATGTAGGTAGATAGGTGTAGTGTGAAGTAGGGGTGAAAACAAGATCTAACTGTAGGTATGTAAAACCCTTGTTTGAGTATGTGTCGTAACTCAGAAATGTATGAATTGTCGTAACTAATAAGACTTCAGTTAGTTAAAGGATTGTACCTTGCAAACTATGTTAAAACATGTGTCAGTAAATAATAAAGTTTCGTGATTATGATCGGTGTGCGTGAATTATTATTGTTAGTGTACTTACGCGAGGTATGTAAGCAGTAGCTACGCTTACATAACTCGCCTACATATTTATAAATTGTGTAAAATATTGTTGAATAATGATGTTAATTATTGTCGTTTCATAATTAACTATTGTTGATCAATGTTAATAATGTCGATTAAAGTTAGTAATGATGATTAAGGCTAACAATGTAGATTAATGTTAATTACTGTCAATTAAGGTTATTAATGTTGATTAATGTTAATTATTGTACATTAATGATTAATTATTGCTGAGTAATAAACAAGTTACGGTTAAATTATGTAGTAAAATAATGCAACCTAGTTAGTAATGATTAATCGAATGCTAATGAGATGTTTAGTAAAAACTAAGGGTTAAAATGGTTAAATGATTATTGTAATGTAAAATTTAGTAGTATTAATTTGATAAGTAAATATTAATTGCAAGGTTAGGTAATTAATTAAGAAGTATGGATAAGAATTAAGTTATAAACCATTAGTTTTATAAGGATCATGCTTAAGATTTATTAGAAAACGGGATTATTATTGGTAATTAATAAATTGAATTAGTGAATTTATAATTAAAGAGAATTTACATATTAAAAATATTAGAAACCATTAATTAAATGATTAGGTAATTATAATTAATGGTTTGATAATTACTGTTAATTAAATTAAATGGGGAAGCATGCAAGTTAAACTATATAATATTATGTAACATTTATTATTTATTAATTAAATGGTCAAAAATGGAAAGAGGAGTTAGGATATGTTTAAATTATTATGTTAAGTAAAATAATTAAATTTAATTGAATTGAAGTTACGGTTGAGAAGTGACCCCAACCAACACTTTTAATATTAATTTAATATTTAAAAGTCCAAGTCCAAGTTGAGGGCTGAATGGGTTGGAGGAAATTTAATTTAGGGATAAGGGTAGTAATGGGAAGAGTCGGCAAATTTGGTATAAGATGGTGAAAGGGGGAAGGAGAAGGGGATCCTTTTTCTACCTTAGTTATTTTGGGAGGAAGTTTTGGGGAGAGCAGAGACAGAAATTTTAGAGCAGAGCTGAAAGGAGCTGAAAGGGGGTTTTTGCTGGAGGTTTTTTCAAAAGGGATATAACGGGTTGGCTTGTACTCGGTTTGGGCTCGGGGGTCCAAAGGGGTACCTTTGGAGCTGGGTGGTCGGCGAGACCTCGCCAGTTGGTAGGGTGGCAAAGCTGGTTCGGTTGGTTGAGTTTCAGAACTGTGGGGAAGGCTTGTGACTGCAGGGAAAAGCAAGGAGAAGCAGCAACGAGGACAGCAACAAAAAGAAAGGATCTGCAGCTATCTACAGGTATTTTTCAGCAGGTATGTTTTATTATTCTACCTTGTCAAATTCAGTTGTAAAAAGGTGGTTATATGCTGTAATTATAATATGCTACCCACATAAACAGAATTGGTAAATTATGTGCTTATATGTTTGCTGCTGAGAATGGAAACCTGTAATTGATGTTAGCACAATAGCTGGAAAACACTTATATATATATTGAAACCGTAAATACTGTTTTTACAGCCAATAGGAAAAGCAGAAATCAGAAAACATAAATTTAAAACGAAACGTAAACAGTAGGAGACAGATTTTATTTGAGAGTTGGAAACAGACAAAGGACCCTGGTTGGGGTCTTACATATGGTATCAGAGCCATGGTTCCAAATCTGGAACCAGAGGGCTCACTACATGGAATAAAACAGTAAATAGAAAAGAAAAAGATGATTCCCGAGCAAGTAATTACTGCTGCTAAAAACTATGGCAAGTGAGCAAGTAATTACTGTGGCTGAAGCTTTTGGCTCAAGCTTTAGACCTGCAAAGAAAAGGGAAGATTAATTACAAGTTAGAGAAAATTCATCTAAACATATAAATTGCACCAATAAGGGAATCAATGTGAAATTACTACTATCTAGGTAGAAATAGGTAGAACTACGTTTATGCAACAAAAAAAAAAAAAAACAAATTAGGGCAGACAATATTAGCATATATGGAGAAACGTATATATAGATATATGCATATAGCAATTTATTTTATATAAATCAAAAATTATGTATATGAACAAAAATTTGATTTAATTTCATTTAAATTTAAATTGAAACAAAAGAAGAGAAACAAAAAAAAAAAAAAAAACAAGAAGTTTTGTTATACGAACAAAACGTATTTATGTATATTTGTTTTAAATTTAAATTAAATTAAATTAAATTTAGCTATATATATATTACAAAACCCTAATAGACATACATACAAAAAAATATATATATATATTAAAATTTAATTTAATTTAAATTTAAATCTAAAACAAAAAAAAAATATATATATATAGAACATAAACAAATAAATTTAAAAATAAAATAATAATAATGAAAATAAATTTAAAAATAAAATAATAATAATAAAAATAAAATATATAAAAAAAAAAAAAAAATATTAATAAATTTTTTTTTTTTAGGACGGGGGGCTTGCAGCCCAGGGCTCGGCCCGAGGGCGCAGCCCCGAGGGCGCGGCCCGCAGGGCGCGCAGCCCAGGCAGGGCGCGCAACCCCCGCAGGGCGCGCAGCCCGCACGGCGCGCAGCCCAGAAGGGCGCGCAGCCCAGAAGGGCGCGGCCCAAGGGCGCTGCCCACAGGGCGCGGCCCACGGGCGCAGCCCAGGGCGCAGCCCACGGGGGCGCAGCCCACACGGGCGCGGCCCACGAGCGCGCGGCCAGGGCACGACCCGGCCGGCAGCGAGCTGCGGCCTGGGCGGCCCGGCCTGCAGCCCACAGGGCGCGCGGCCAGGGCACGGCCCGGCCAGCAGCGAGCTGCGGCCTGAGCTCAGCCCGGCCCAGTGGCCTACGGCCAGGGCAAGGCAAAAAAATAATAATAATAAGCTACTGTGTTAAAACTGAATTTTTACCTGAGACGTGAGAACAAAAAAAGGGAACGTACAGGAACGGCGGCCATGGTAACCCAGCTTGCAGGAGCAGAGCTGCTACGGCCATGAACGGTCGACCTGTTAGAGGCAAGGGAAAATAATCAGGTATATAGAAATTCTGCAAAAGAATGAAAAACAAAAAAAAAGAAGGGAAATAATACCATAATTAAACGTATGTAGATCTGAAAGAGAGAGACTCGCCATGGCTGAGTTGCTGAACTATGGCTGAGTTGTAGAACTCACTCGCCATGGGAGGTGCAGAGCAGAGCTCACGGGAGAAAAAAAAAATGATGGAGAAAAAAATGAACCGTAACTAGGGTTTGAGGTCTTTTATAGAGGAGTTTTATATTATTTAATGCATGGCCTAGATAGCCTAAAGAGGCCGCGTGGTGTAGGGTTAGGTTACGTTAATATCCCCATTATTATTTTCGTTTATTGTATTTTTTTGATATATACAAAATAAAATATATGGTGTTATTTGTTAATTTTTTTTATATATATAGGTTATATTATAATATTTGATTTATTTTGATATATAAATAAATGTTTTGTAATATGTTGTTTTATAATAATTTATTATATAAATAAATACTAGATAAAATGAAAAAATAAATAAATAATAATAATAAAAAAAAAAATATATATATATATAAATAAATAAAATAATTTTTTTTTTATATATATAGAGTAATGTCAATTAAATTATTAATTCCAATTACTAATTAAATAATGATTATTGTTAATTAATTAAGTTAAGATTAATTATTAATGTAATAAGTATAATGTATATTAATTATTTAAAATATACATTAAGATGAGTTAAGAGAAATATGGTCAAATATCATTATGAATTTAAATTGATTAGAATTAGTAATTGATTAATGTAATGTTAAATGCTAAATAGGATGTTACATTTAATGTTAAATAAAGATGATGGGGAATAGATATTTAATAATAAATTTAAATTCAATACATAATCATTAGATAAATGGTAAGTTGGCATTATCGCTAATTACTTTATTTTTTTCTTGAGATGTTCCTTGTCGGAACTTTGACATATAGTCGAAGGGGCAAGACGGATATGGAATCTCGAAAATGAAACACCGCGGAGACCAGCGTGACGAGCTGATCGCTAGGACACTGATTCTACCCCATGACCGGACGGTTGATAAACACGACTCTAGGCTTAAAACTTAGGTTAATAATGTTATTATTAAATTACAAATTATTAAGGGAAAACGAGACAATAAACCTTAATGTAATATCTTGAAGAGTTGATGGAGACTCGATGAGGATTGTGTAGAATCCAATACCTAAACCTACATGGAACTATCGTAGTATGTCTAGTACCGGGTGGCCTCAAGATGGCCTGATCGAAACGTACTGAACTATAGCTCTTAAAGTAAAACACTCGTAAAATTAGTCATGACGCACTTTTGAATTAATTGTTGAGATTGATAGTAAATTAGTCATGATGTCATTGTGTGCTAATTATCCTATTATTCCATGAGCAGGAATAATCATGGTAAGAACTCGAGCGGGTCGGGGGCGAGGTCAGGCGACGGCATTACCTGAACCGAATGTGCCGGCACCATCGCCAGAGACCATTCTTATACTGCGCTCGTTGGAAGCCATAAACGAAACACTCAGGGGACTAGCACAGAGAGGAAGTACTACCTCGGAGGTAGAGGTGGAGGCCCCTCCACTAAGGGAGGAAGTTCCTGTGGTAGAAGCGAATACGGTACCAAGAACTCTGCATCAGGATATCAAAAGGGAGCTTCAGAAGATAAGGCTTCCAGAATTTTCGGGGGGTCGATCAGGAATACGAGCGGAGTCGTGGTTGGAAGAGATGACCAGGTGCTTGACCTTGCAGGAGTACACCTCCACGTCCAAGTCCAAACTGGCCATATTTCAGCTAAAGGGGGCCGCTTTGAACTGGTGGGGAAACCAAGAAAGGCAGCTACACCTTACACCAGACACGGTTCCATGGGAACTGTTTGTGGAAAAATTCAAGGGGAAGTACCTACCCGCATCCTACCAGGAAGAACAGGCAGGGGCTCTTCATGCCTTAGTACAAAGGCATCTATCAGTGGAGGAGTATGAAGAGAGGTTCATGGAGTTAGTGAAGTATGTCCCTTACTTGGACAATGATGAACGCCAAGTTGAGCGCTTCGTGTATGGGCTCAATGCCAAGATCAGGGCTCAGGTACGGATGTGGAAACCAACTTCGGTCGCCGAAGCAGTAGATTGTGCTCGTTACACTGAGGAGATGTTGGGTGCAAAGCCCATCAGGTCATTCAACTCTCAACAGTCAGGGTTTGTGGGGAAGGCCCCTCGAAGCTACCCTCGGGGAGGATATGCGAGGCCACCTCCCTACGGGAACAGGAGCACACCAAGAGTCGCAGCGGTTGACAGATCAGTGGCAACTAGGGCGGTGCCCCAGTCGGCCACAGGGACTCACCAGGGTGCGAGGAATTTTCGAGGAACAGCCGGTAGAGGAAGGGGTCCTAGGGGGAGGAACCCCTCTCAGAGGTCTGAGCAGGTTATCTCGCCCGCTCCCTTACAGGTTGCTTGTTGGGGATGTGGGGGTCCACATTACCAGCGTGACTGTCCCGAATTACGATCCGGTACAGTGCAGCGAGAAGGAAAAGCTCCAATGGGGAGTGGGGGTAGTAGGCATCAGATCTCGGCTGCAGTAAACAACCATCAAGCAGAGCACCAATCCACTGTGGTCGAATCATCAGGTACGGTCAATAATGTCAAGCTTAGAATATTGTTTGATCCTGGTGCTACTGATAGTTTCATTTCTCCATATGCATTAGACAAATGTGGGTTGGCAGCCTACGAGCATGATGATTTCAGCTTAGTCGAAATGGCTTCAGGGGTAAAGCAAGCAGTAGGACCTAGTGTCGATAAGTGTGTAGTGGATCTCGGGGTGTGTGTTACACAAGTCAAAGTGTACGTCACCACCCTCGGAACTTATGATCTCATCATAGGTATGAATTGGCTTGAGGAACATCGAGCTTTCTTGGACTGTTATGGGAAGAAAGTTCTTTGCATTAATGACAACGGAGAGGCCATCAAGATCCAGGGTATCAAACGGAAGGTGTCCCTACGTTTCATATCAACGATGAACGTAAAGCGATGTATGCGACAAGGATGCCAGTTGTACATTGTTGAAGCAGTAAACAATGAGAAGGGACCCTCCTTTGATGACTATCCAGTGTTAGCCGAGTTCAGTGATGTATTCCCAAAGGAATTACCTGGGTTACCTCCTAAGAGGGAACTTGATTTTACCATTGAGGTGAAACCCGGTTCAGAGCCAACATCAAAGACACCTTATAGGATGACGGCCCTTGAACTTTGTGAGTTGCAAATGCAGTTGAAGGAACTGCTAGATCTAGGGTTCATCAGACCAAGTATTTCACCATGGGGTGCGCCAGTAATATTTGTGAAGAAGAAGGATGGTTCCTTGCGTCTTTGCATTGATTACCGAGATTTGAATAGAGCCACCGTGAAGAATAGGTACCCGATACCTCGAATTGATGACCTCTTTGATCAAATGAAAGGGGCGACAGTCTTCTCAAAGATCGACTTACGATCAGGTTACCACCAGCTACGGATTAAGGAAGGTGATATACCTAAGACTGCTTTTCGAACAAGGTTCGGGCACTATGAGTTTGTGGTGGTACCCTTCGGTTTGACCAATGCCCCAGCCGTATTCATGAGTCTCATGAATAGCGTGTTTCGAAAATACCTAGATCAGTTTGTGCAAGTCTTCTTGGACGACATCCTCATCTACTCCAAGAATGAACAGGAGCACGAGGAACACTTGCGAATAGTGTTGTCATGCTTAAGGGAGCATCAGTTGTATGGTAAGTTGTCCAAATGTTCGTTCTATCAGAAGGAGATCCATTACCTAGGGCATATAATTTCCGGTGAGGGAATTTCTGTGGACCCTGAGAAGGTGAAGGCCATAATGGATTGGCCCGTGCCAAAGAATGCGCATGAAGTAAGGAGCTTCATGGGGTTAGCTGGGTATTATAGAAGGTTTGTTGAGGGTTTCTCAAAAATCGCGAAACCCATAACTACCCTACAGCGTAAGGGCACTAGGTACGAATGGACAGATGAATGTGATGCCGCATTCGCCGAGCTGAAAAGACTATTGACGAGTGCACCAATTCTACGGGTTCCGGATATGGAGAAGGAATTCACAGTTTGCACCGATGCTTCAAGGCAAGGTTTGGGTGCAGTGTTGATGTAGGAAGGTGGGGTAATAGCTTATGCGTCGAGAAAGCTAAAAACACATGAAGAGAATTACCCTACTCATGACCTAGAGTTAGCTGCAGTGATGTTAGCTTTGAAGCTGTGGAGACATTACCTTGTTGGACGAAGCTTTGAACTCAAGTCTGATCACCAAAGCTTAAGGTATATCTTCACTCAGAGAGACCTAAATGCTAGGCAAAGGCGATGGAGTGAATTCATGAGCGAGTATGATTTTGGGATTTCCTACATCAAGGGGAAGGAGAATGTGGTAGCGGATGCCTTAAGCAGAAAACCAAGACTTTTCTCTCTTATACCTTTGAAGGTAGATTTGAGGGAAAGAATTTTAGGGCAGCTACTCAGGGATAGTTGGTACCTAAAGGTCACAGCGGCACTCCAGAATGGGAAACCAGTAGGACCAAAGTTTGAAGGCTATGAGTTGGAGGCCGATGGTTTGTTACGGTATCAAGGGAGGATGTATATTCCTGAGGAGGGAGATATTAGAGAGACTATCCTTAAGGAAGCCCACAGAGCAGTGTATTGTGGACACCCGGGTGTAAAGAAGATGTATGCAGACATGAAGCGACTCTTCTTTTGGGCAGGGATGAAAAGTGACGTGGTCAAATTCGTCGCTAGGTGCCTTGAGTGTCAGCAGGTAAAAGCTGATCATCACCACCCGGCAGGTCTGTTGCAGCCACACGACATACCTATGTCGAAGTGGGAGGTTATCTCCATGGACTTCGTGGTGGGATTGCCTCTTACCTCTCATAGGCATGATGCCATTATGGTCATCGTTGACAAACTAACCAAAACTGCTCACTTCATTCCAGTTAAGGAGACCTATGATGTCACAGATGTAACACGTGTATTCATAAATGAAGTTGTCCGTCTCCATGGGTTTCCCAAGAAGATTATATCGGATAGAGATTCCAGGTTTACATCCAGGTTTTGGACGAGTTTGCAGTCAGCGTTGGGTACTCAGTTGAACCTAAGCACTGCTTACCATCCAGAGACAGATGGGCAAACAGAAAGAGTGAATCAGGTGATGGAGGACATGCTTAGAATGTATGTCATGGACCAACAAACTCATTGGGAAAAGCACTTACCTTTGGTAGAGTTTGCTTACAACAACATTTACCATAGCTCAATTGGGATGCCTCCATATGAAGCTTTATATGGAAGGCCATGCAGGACACCATTGAGTTGGGAAAGGTTAGAGGATCGAGTAATTATAGGACCTGAGTTGATTCAGGAGATGGAAGAACAGGTTGTTCAGATCAGGCAGCGGTTAAAGGAAGCACAGGATAGACAGAAGAGTTATGCCGATGCGCATAGGGTTGACCGAAGCTATAAGGTTGGTGATGCAGTGTTCGTCCGCATCAGGCCTAGCAAAAGTACCATCAGGTTTGGAAAAGGGACAAAGTTGTCGCCACGATTTATAGGACCCTTTGAAATTTTAGAAAAGGTTGGACCCGTCGCGTATCGTCTTGCGCTGCCACCCCATTTGCACAAAACTCATAATGTTTTTCATGTATCTGTTTTACGACATTATGTAGCTGATGAGTCACATAAAATAAATTGGAAGGAACTGCAGGTTTCGGACGAGGGAACCATCAGGGTCGAACCATTACTTATATTGGACCGCAGGGTTAAACAGTTGAGGCACCGTTTGGTGGACCAAGTTAAGGTCCAGTGGGACCGATATAGCCCAGGTTCTGCTACCTGGGAGGACGCAGAGACTATGCGTCGTGATTATCCCACACTATTTTGATCATAACTTCGGGACGAAGTTTCCTGAAGGGTGGGTGTATGTAACACCCCGTTTTGACATTTCTACCTGAACTACTATTATATGTTGTATTTATTTGACTGTGAGACCTCGTCGATTGACGACACTGTGGACATATGGTTCTATTATTTTGCCGATATATATATGTGTGTGTATGATGATAGTATTATGATCGATAGTCATGTTTAGAGATGTATCATGTGTTAATTATGTCAAATATATGGAAATTTACTAAATGATGGGTACGTGGATACCGTTACAGTTATATGTTGAAATAATGAATGTTATGCCAGGTGCATGGTGAATGAATGAGTTTATTGTCGTTATGTTATGATGAAATATATGTGTGTACATATCAAGGATTTATGCACGATATTCTATATTGTATGTCGAGGACTGACTTACAGGTTGAAACGGCTAAGTGATAGCTGGATCCTACGAGGTGGGAGGGCCTCGGGGACATGGACATCGAAAGATAAAATGGTATGCGAGTGATGCATTATTTACTTTCGTATGGTTATTATGTTGTTATTATGATGTATGTTATGACATGGGTAGGGTAGGGTTTCAGGAAACTCAACCGCCCAGATCGGTTATACGATGACAGACCGAGTACAAGTGCAACGCTGTTGTTATGTCGAGTAGACATAGTCCCTTGTTCCATTAGGGGGGTGGAGGCTTTACCCACCGTTTATCCCCGAAACCCAGAGTCATGGGAGGGCTGTGCTACGGCGCGCTCCCCAAGGTGTGTGATGATGACTGGTGGTTGCCTGCTGGGGAAGCTGGTCGATGTAGTCGACACTTCCGCTTACGGGTTCTAGCTGGAACCGGTCATGACTTGACATTCCAGGGTAGTCCAGCAGAGGACAGGATAGGATGTGGAAGTTAGTAATGATGTAGGTAGATAGGTGTAGTGTGAAGTAGGGGTGAAAACAAGATCTAACTGTAGGTATGTAAAACCCTTGTTTGAGTATGTGTCGTAACTCAGAAATGTATGAATTGTCGTAACTAATAAGACTTCAGTTAGTTAAAGGATTGTACCTTGCAAACTATGTTAAAACATGTGTCAGTAAATAATAAAGTTTCGTGATTATGATCGGTGTGCGTGAATTATTATTGTTAGTGTACTTACGCGAGGTATGTAAGCAGTAGCTACGCTTACATAACTCGCCTACATATTTATAAATTGTGTAAAATATTGTTGAATAATGATGTTAATTATTGTCGTTTCATAATTAACTATTGTTGATCAATGTTAATAATGTCGATTAAAGTTAGTAATGATGATTAAGGCTAACAATGTAGATTAATGTTAATTACTGTCAATTAAGGTTATTAATGTTGATTAATGTTAATTATTGTACATTAATGATTAATTATTGCTGAGTAATAAACAAGTTACGGTTAAATTATGTAGTAAAATAATGCAACCTAGTTAGTAATGATTAATCGAATGCTAATGAGATGTTTAGTAAAAACTAAGGGTTAAAATGGTTAAATGATTATTGTAATGTAAAATTTAGTAGTATTAATTTGATAAGTAAATATTAATTGCAAGGTTAGGTAATTAATTAAGAAGTATGGATAAGAATTAAGTTATAAACCATTAGTTTTATAAGGATCATGCTTAAGATTTATTAGAAAACGGGATTATTATTGGTAATTAATAAATTGAATTAGTGAATTTATAATTAAAGAGAATTTACATATTAAAAATATTAGAAACCATTAATTAAATGATTAGGTAATTATAATTAATGGTTTGATAATTACTGTTAATTAAATTAAATGGGGAAGCATGCAAGTTAAACTATATAATATTATGTAACATTTATTATTTATTAATTAAATGGTCAAAAATGGAAAGAGGAGTTAGGATATGTTTAAATTATTATGTTAAGTAAAATAATTAAATTTAATTGAATTGAAGTTACGGTTGAGAAGTGACCCCAACCAACACTTTTAATATTAATTTAATATTTAAAAGTCCAAGTCCAAGTTGAGGGCCGAATGGGTTGGAGGAAATTTAATTTAGGGATAAGGGTAGTAATGGGAAGAGTCGGCAAATTTGGTATAAGATGGTGAAAGGGGGAAGGAGAAGGGGATCCTTTTTCTACCTTAGTTATTTTGGGAGGAAGTTTTGGGGAGAGCAGAGACAGAAATTTTAGAGCAGAGCTGAAAGGAGCTGAAAGGGGGTTTTTGCTGGAGGTTTTTTCAAAAGGGATATAACGGGTTGGCTTGTACTCGGTTTGGGCTCGGGGGTCCAAAGGGGTACCTTTGGAGCTGGGTGGTCGGCGAGACCTCGCCAGTTGGTAGGGTGGCAAAGCTGGTTCGGTTGGTTGAGTTTCAGAACTGTGGGGAAGGCTTGTGACTGCAGGGAAAAGCAAGGAGAAGCAGCAACGAGGACAGCAACAAAAAGAAAGGATCTGCAGCTATCTACAGGTATTTTTCAGCAGGTATGTTTTATTATTCTACCTTGTCAAATTCAGTTGTAAAAAGGTGGTTATATGCTGTAATTATAATATGCTACCCACATAAACAGAATTGGTAAATTACGTGCTTATATGTTTGCTGCTGAGAATGGAAACCTGTAATTGATGTTAGAACAATAGCTGGAAAACACTTATATATATATTGAAACCGTAAATACTGTTTTTACAGCCAATAGGAAAAGCAGAAATCAGAAAACATAAATTTAAAACGAAACGTAAACAGTAGGAGACAGATTTTATTTGAGAGTTGGAAACAGACAAAGGACCCTGGTTGGGGTCTTACAAATTACTCTTCAGCTGGACAATCTTATGATTTGCTATTTTGTAGTCCAACTTGACATCAGTATCCTCGTTTTCTTAACTATCTGCATCATCTTCTGTTTCTTGGTCTTGATCAATGCATTTACTGGAGAATTCATCATTCACTTCTAGAAATATTTTAATCTGTTCATCATCTTCAAAAACTTGCCAGTGTTTGGTGTTGTCGGGGATAGATGGCCTATAGATCATCTCAAATTCATGTCTCAACTTAATTTATGTGGGAGGTTTGAAAGAACTTGTTGCTATGGCCAATGAATCATCTCTCTGATTTTCTTTAATAGAAATGGTTGTGATATTAAAAGCTTCAAATAAATTATCAATTAAATCCCATACCTTATTCTCATAAGCTCTAATTTCCAGATGCTTAGTCTAGTATTTTCCTTTTATCTGCTGCACTATTAGTTCTGAATATCCAAATAGATAATTAAGTTTTATCCCCATCTTTCTAGATATTTTTAGACCCAAGACCAATGATTCATATTCAACCACATTGTTTGTGGCCTCAAAATTTAAGTTAAAAGGTAATGGAATATCTTCTTTGGTTGGATAAATAAGAATTACCCCAGCTCCAGCTTCATCTTTGGTAGAGGATCCATCAAAGTACATATCCCAAATATGATCATGTTGAAGATTTACATTCTTTGTTGCCACCAATTCCATAGGTTCTTCTTTATAATAATCTCCTATAGTTAACATACAATAGCCCATATTTTCTTCTATGGTCTATATAGGATAGTTTATAGGGTTGCTTCCCTCACCGAGTATGTAGGAATACATGGCTTCTCTATATAGTCTTTTGGTCTCTCCTGCAAACAGTGGAACAATAGCATAGTTCATGTCCATTTGCATGCTTCCTCCCATCCTTTTTGTACAAGTTCTTGATAGTAACATACCGTACCTTGAAGGTACATCAACTACTACTACATCAAGAAAAATATTTTTGGATGGTAACTGTGCCAAAGTTACCACCATATTCTTTATAATGCCTACACATTTTACTCGTTTTGAATCAAAACTATACAAGTCATGGTAAGGTTTTGTGATTTCCAACCCTAATTCTTCCATGATTAAATCAGGCATAATATTGTGAGAAGCACCTGAATCCAACATACAATTACGCAACAATTTTCCATGCAGACTAAAGGTTATATAAAAAGGAGGTGTATATTCATTATTTTCATCTTAAACTATAGGTCCAACTTGAATAGTACGGGTTTCATCAACAATATTCAAACTGTTTGATTGAGGACTGGCATTATTCAACTTGAGAAATTTTTCAATTTGTTTGGCATAAACAGGGTGCTTAGGAAGTTCAAATAGTGGAATAGACATCTTAATTTTAGAAAGCTCATGCTAAAAATAAAAGGTGCTGACCTCTGACTTCCGCAAATTGTCTTGAGTTAGAAAGAGTCAGGATCAGGAGTCAAGGGTCAATTCGATATAGATATTGATGATCTTTCGACTTCCGAATTCCACAATTAGTGATAAATTCAGCAGATTCAAGAGTTGGAGTTAGGTAGTGAAATTAAACTAGATTAAAAGGATAGCTTCCCCAACTTCAGACTACCGATATTCGAGGAAAAAGAAGCGGAGTTGTAAAATCAACAAACTTAAATTAATTTTAAATAATTTAGCACCGAATTCTGACTACCGATATAAACAAATAACATAAGTCAGAATCGGAAGTACAGATGTCTCAATTGTTTCTTAACTTGATCAAGTGAATTGGAAGTATGAAAGACTCAAATTGTTTCAGGTTTTATTTTGAAATATCATTAAGCAAAATTCAAACAAAATTAAACAAACAAATAGAGTGCTTTCAAGAAAAATAGACTTACTGAACAAATAAAAAATCTAATTGGGGCTCCCATCTTATCTGAATAAGATGGGATATGTTGTGGCTATAACACAGCCATATTGAATTCCTTGCTAATCCTTAATTTTTTTGTAAGAATACTACTAAGAAATCAACTTAGGAATCTAATGAATTATGGGATGAACCCAGAATTCAATTTCCCTTATAGGGATTCATTTCTCTTCCTTCTCATTCAATCACTGGGAAATCATATCCAAATTTTCAGCAAGCTATGCATTTCCAATAGTGAAGAAAACATAAATCATAACCAGAGAAAGAGCCATATTTTAGAGTGTTAGAAATGCCTAGAAATGAATGTGGGTTGTAAAATTCAGTGGGGATCCATATATATCAACCCTAGGGAGAATTTGAGGATGTTAAAAGCCCAAAAATCCACAGGAAAGCCCATATTTGGTAGCTTGGAAATTGAATTTCCCAACCAGAAATCAGAGAATTCAAGAGAGAATTGTAGTCAAAGAGAGACCAGAGGTTCATATTTCTTGATAAAACTAGTGTAGGTAGATATCTCCAATGGTTAAGCATCTTGTTCCTTTCTATGCCCACCCTGAATAGCACTAGAGGGAATGGATTCCTGAGGGACTGTGTAGTAGAGAAGGGGACCTTCCTTATGTCAGGTATGGTAGGTATTGTGGGTTCCAACGCTAGCTGATACCAATCGGTATGCATGTAGCTCTGTGGTTGAGCTCATTGGCTTATCATTCTCCTTCTTCATATCTTTGCACGCCTGATAAAGCCAGTTGTTATGATGGCTTGCTTGAGGATTGACTGTGTGTGGATTTGAGTGAACCTGTGTAATTCCTCCTTAGTTGATACATAGCCCAACTTGGGAGTGGCCTCTTAGTAGAGAGATAAATTGTTGGACATACTAGCTACAATTGGGTGGGACATTTCTCTTCCATAGCCAATTGCTTGGGAAAATTCATTGAAAAGATAAGTGTTTACTTATTAATTTATAGTTGTATTTAAATATGCAATGTTTTTATTATTATTCCTTTGAGTTGTATTTAAATATGCTCTTCCATAGCCAATTTAGAGTTTATTAAATTTTTAAGTTAGAGTTTGTTTGAAGATGATAATCATTTTTTGGTTTTTGAGGCATAAAACAAAAATGGTTTAAGAGAATAACAAACTCTTACCCAACAGACACCCTATAATATAGTTAATATATATGTATAGTAGTTTGGACAACCGAAAGGTATTTTTGTTAATGGAAAACTAAATACAAGAGATTGATGTTTATGCTTTGAATGTGTAGTTTTAAACTGTCTATAGAATAATCTTAGGGTTTTTGAAAGAATCAGATACATATTTTCGACTTCGTGAAGATGCAAGTTTTAGCAGTAATAGCACTATAAAATATTAGAAATACAAGCTAGAATTTATTTATTTTGCATAAATTTGAAATATAGCAGACTATTACAGTACTGAAAATAATACTAAGTTTAACCCATGGAAAAATTTGATGAAAGAAATGGAATGAAAAATAGAATGCTTGTTTTTAGTTGGATAAGAATATTTTTGCTGCTGTTAAATTTCTAAAAACAATAATGCAGGAAGTGAATGAAAACTTGACATTTTTATATTGAACATCAGATTGCAAACAGAAAGAACATTTAGTAAAAGTTTGCAGACTTAGACTGATGCAGAGATGGATTATTTTATTTTTTATTTCTAGGTACAGAAATCTATTATGAGTTTGATTTCTGTAGTAGCTATTCTGTTTATTTGTTTTTAAACAGGAAGAATTTATAAATCAACATTAAGAGAAATCATTACAGAGTTTATTCTATCCAATCAATTGGCAATTTGCCTATTATCCATCTTTCTTAATTCATTTCTCTGTATTGGAGTACGATGCAAAAACAACATGGGGAAAAATATAGAGATGGTTATCGAATCTATCATTTCATAAATTATTTTAATTAATAAATCATATTTAGGTTAGAAAATAAAACAATTTCTTACTGATAAATACAAAATTTATTTGACTGAAAATAACAACAGAAAAATAGAACCTGATAATTTGTAGGAGAACAAATGACCCAAGGAGCCTGTTCCACCCAACGTACTCCTAAAGACAACCAATCTACTTTCCTTAGGACCCCCGAGCCTATTCATTGAACCACCAGGAGGAAGATTCTATAGAAGCCTTAGTACATCAACTTGTAGTAGAATATAGATTATCCAGTCATCAAGACTCATCAGTCAAAGAGACTTGCACTAGCACCTTTGGATTTCCTTCTAAGTATAACTAGCAGACTCACAATTGCACTCTCACATAGCCTCTCTATTCGAATATCTCAGTGATCACCTGATGCACTTGAGGAATATTTCTGCAGAAAATATTGTAGGAGTTGCATGCTCAATTCGAATTGCCTTATCTAGGATGCCTAGGCCTTTTAGTGGTTAATTGGTCATTAATGAGCTGATTGCTCTCTTCCACCCACCTGGGGAATAATGCCACAATTTTAGGGGTAGTTGTCCCATAACCAATAGCTAGTGGTGGAGTGCAAATGCTACCATCTGTCCCATACCTTCTAACAGCTTCCATTCCTCCTAGTGGGTCAGTGAACACTCATTTAACAGTTCCCTTGGGTGTTTGTCTCCTATTTTAATTTATTAAATAATAATAATCAATAATTACAATCATCCTTGACCAAAATTGGTCATAGTTACAAAACTTTGTAATTATAATTTAACATAAAGTATTTTGCAAATAAAATAATATTCTAAAAATTTGGGTAGGTGACATACACCCTCCCTTAAGTCTCAACATCGTCCTCGATGTTGTTTAATCACTCTCTAAGTGTTCCTGAAACACATTTGGGTATGCTGCCCGCATACTACTCTCCAACTCCCAGGTTTCCTCTTATGGGCTAAGGTGCTTCCATTGCACCTTTACCTGCCCAATAGTGCGATTCTAGAGTAGAGTTTCCCTCCTTTTGAGGATACAGTCTGGTTCCACCTAAAAATCGCCATCTTGTCCCACCTGTACATCATTCCAATTTACAACATGAGTAGCATTATGTACATACTTCTTTAAAAATGATATATGAAAAACATTATGTATCTTTAAATTTGGTGGAAAAGCTAGTTGATATGCCACATGTCCAACCCTTGACAAAATTTCGAAAGGACCACAATACCTAGGTGCCAACTTGGCACAACTTCCCAATTTCAATGAACTCTTTTTCAGTCTTACCTTAAGAAAAACATGTTCACCAACATGGAACTCTTTATGAGTCCTTCTAAGATCTGTTTGACTCTTTCGCCTATCTTGGGCAGCTTTAAGATTTCTTTGTACTTGTTTCACAATTAGTTCTAATTCTTGCAACAATTCAAGTCCTAAAATGACTCTATTTACTGGGTCATTCCAAGAAACAGGTGTATCACATTTCCTACCATAAAGAATTTCAAAAGGGCTAATCCTGGCTGATGCATGATAATGGTTGTTATAAGCAAATTCTGCTAAATGCAAGTAGTCCTCGCACTTACCAGGTTGGTCCTTAACATACATTCTTAGCATGTCTTCCAATACCTGATTCACCCTTTCTGTTTGTTCGTCCGTTTGTGGATGAAATGCTGTGCTGAAGTTTAAGGTTGTATTCAACCCTTTAAACAAAGACCTCCAAAACTTTCCAGTAAACTTAGAATCATGGTATGAAATTATCACTTTTGGTATCCCATGTAATAAAAAAATCTGTTTCATGAAGATTTCTACAATGTCTCGAGCCTTATGAGTAGTCTTTACAGGTATAAAATGTGCTGCCTTGTTGAGTTTATCCACTACCACCATGACAAAGTCATTTTGTTTCTGATTTTTGGGTAGTCCGGTAATGAAGTCTATGCTTATAACCTCCCATTTACAGCTAGGTAGAGGCAATGGCTGCAACAGTCCAGTCGGATGTTGATGTTCAACCTTTACTTTTTGACAGTCCAAATACTTAGCTATATATTCTGCTACTTCATCTTTCATTCTGGGCCAATAGTACTCTTTTCGTAACATAGTGATGGTTTTATGATAACCTAGATGACCAGAATAATGGCTTTTGTGCATCTCATCTAAAATCAGAATTTTTACTTTTGGTATGTTGGGTACATACAATTTGTTTTTGTACAATAACAGTCCATTTTTATTCAAACTGTAATCTACCATAGAATTTTCAGAATGGCTATTTGCTGTCTTTTCTTGTAATTTTTTGTATTCTTCATTCGTTGCAATCCCTTCAAGGATCTGATTTTCTAAATCTGTTGAGTATGTGTTGATGGCTGAAATAAAATTCAACTTTGCTTTACGACTTAATGCATCAACAACCTTGTTCTCTTTCCCTTTAATATGCTGAATTTCAAAATCATATTCACTTAGAAAAGCTAACCATCTACCTTGTCTAGCGTTCAAACTTGTCTGATCTAATAAATACTTCAGAACCATGCTATCTGTCAAGAAGGTAAATTTTCTGCCAATAAGATGGTGATGCCACATTTTTAAAGCGTGAATTACTGCTAATAACTCTAAATCATAAGTAGAGTAGTTCTTCTCATGTATTTTCAACTTTCTAGACTCGTATGCAACAGCATGTCCCTCTTGGGTTAGGACTCCACCGAGCCCGTTATTACATGCATCGGTGCATACTATAAAATCCTTATTAGGATCTGGTATCCTCAGAATAGGCGCTGTAGTTAGTAATTCCTTTAGCTTCTTAAAACTGTCTGAACATTTCTGATCCCACACAAATTTCTTCCATTTCTTCTATAAAGAGGTTATGGGGTTTGCAATCTTTGAAAAAACCTCTATAAATTTTCTATAATATCCAGTAATACCCATAAATGATCATACATCTGACACATCCTTAGGAACTGACCAATCATTAATGGCTTTTATCTTATCGAGGTCAACCAAGATTCCTTCCTTAGAAATTATGTGTCCTAAATACTGAATCTTGTCCTTGTGAAAGTCACACTGTTAAATTTTGAGTATTAAATTACAATACTATAGGATCTTTGCTGAGAGAATAACATCTACAGTATATCAATGCATGACAAGCATCACAAGCATCACAAGAATCAAAAGCATAGAGACAAGAGACACAGAGTTTCCGTGGGGAAAACCCTAAGGTGAAAAACCCCACAACTTCCTCAGAGATAGAGAGAGCAATGGCTCAACCAAAATACAACCAAATAACACTGAGATAGTCTCCTAGCAGATGATCCTCCTCCTCCTCACTAGTGCGCCACTTTTCAGAGAGAGAGTGAGTTACTTTTCCAAGTGAGTAAAATAGAGATCTCCTATCTCTATTTATACTCACCTTTTTGCCCAGTGACCTACTGGGGTCGACTTGTCTACTTAGATACACCCACATTATATTATATATTAATTAGGGCCGACCCCATATGGTGGTCTAATAACCCATCGGCAAGTACACACACTTGCGACACTTGTCAATCTACATGACGACACTTCCTTATAGAGGAATAACACATCTCTTATAAGGGTACAATAAATATATATATAATACACAGATGAAATACATTCCGAAGTTACATATACATCAACACACACTTACTAAACTTAGCGTATAGTTGATGATCTCTCAGAACTTGTAAGATAATACGCAGATGTTCGTCATGCTCTTCTTTGCTTTTAGAATACACTAGAATGTCGTCTATGAACACAATAGCAAACTTATCCAAGTATTTGTGCAGAATATTGTTCATTAAACACATAAATACAGCCGAAGCATTAGTCAATCCAAATGGCATGACTACGAACTCATAATGTCCATATCGAGTTCTAAAGGCTGTTTTAAAAATATCCTCGTCCTTCACACGATTTTTTAAATCAATCTTTGAAAATATCGTTGCTCCACGCAGATGATCAAATAGATCTTTTATGCGGGGCAACGGATATCGATTCTTGATTGTCATCTTATTCAGCTGGCGATAATCTATGCACAGTCTTAAAGTGCCATCTTTCTTTTTAACAAATATAACAGGTGCTCCCCAAGGAGACATGCTGGGCTTTATATAGTTTTTATCAATCAGTTGCTTTAATTGTGATTTCAACTCATTTAATTCCAGTATATTCATCCTATATGGAGCTTTAGAATTTGGTACCGCCCCTGGTATTAACTCGATGGTAAAATCTAGGTCTTTCTTAGGGGGCAATATTGGAATATCTTCAGGAAAAACATCTTTGAAATCTTCTAGGATAGGTATATATTCTAGTTTCAGTTTGTCCTCTGTAGTAATCAACTCATCATTCACTACATTCACTGCAAACATTTGACATCCTTTTCTAACTGCTCTTTTCACCTGCATAGTTGAAATCTGTCTAAGGGATGTCTTTCTTGGAATACCTTTTACTTCTATTGTTTCTCCTTCATCATTTAAACATGTAAAACTTTTCTCATAACAATTCAGAATGACATGATGGGCTTCTAACCAATCCAATCCAATTATGATACCGTAGGATCCTAAAGGTAAACATTCAACTTGGTTTGTGTCTTTAACTGATTCATGGATAATACACAACTTTCAATAAAATCAGATACTTTTCTTTTTGTTCCTGTTGCTAGTCTAACTAACCAAGATTTATTGAATTTTTCCTTTTTCAATTTAAAATTTTTTACAATATCTGGTGATATATAACTTAGGCTAGCACCTGGATCAATCAAAATAGTAACAAGATGGTTTTGTAGCATACCTTCAATCTCTACCATAAAGACTTGATGCTCTGCTTTCCTGTTGTCTAGTGCTGCATTAATTTTGGGCATCTCCCTTGCCAAGTCTCCAACAGTAGGTTTAGTCTGTATGGAATGAATATTGTTAGTTGTCCGCTGGGCCTCTTGGGGCATTCTGATGCATAATGAGGACCTTGACACTCAAAACATTTGATATTTTCCTTTTGGTCATTAGTTCTGGTAGCATTGGGTGTATTTCTAGGAGATGTAAAATTCTGCTGCTGATTATTTCTTGGATTGTTTCCTTGAAAATTCCGATTCTGAAAATTTTTCTTTTGAAAAGCAGAATTTCCACTAAACCTGAAATTTTTTTTTTCAGCTCAAAGTTGTTGGGTTTATGATTTTTCCAGTTAGATATCCCTTCTCTTTTCCGATTAGTGTCATAACAGAAATTTTCCTTCCTCATGGCCTCTTCTAAGGTCTTTGGATTGTCATACTCTATTTTGTCCTTGATGTTGAAAGGTAGACAACTCAGGTATCTTTGAATCTTTGGTTTTTCTTCCACGAGGTATGGCACATACCTCAGTAAATTCAGAAATTTACTGTTCATCTCTTTCATGTTCATACTTCCCAGTTTTAAATCATAGAATTCCTTGGATTTTTCCTCATAGTATTGTTCAGATAAGAACTTTTTCTTGAAGTATCTTTTAAAAGTGCTCCAATTTACATCCCTGCCTTTGATGCCCTTCACTCTTTTGATGTTCTACCACCAAATATCTGCCTTCCCAATCAAGTTGTATATTTCCATATTTGCCTTCAATGATTCTAAGTAATCATAAATTTGGAAGTACTTGTTCATACCGGACAGCCATGCTTCTGCTGTCTCTCCTTTCTCAGTTTCACCATTGAAGGTTGGGGGTTTAATTTTCTTGAACTCCCCAGATATCTGTTCATACTGTTTGTGACCTTTTCTTTTGGGTTTGTAATCTCTCTCGCTGCTATCACTTGAATAATTACATTTCTTTTTGTGTTTTTCATTGGCAGCTTCTGATGATGTTGAAATGTTGTTCGCATCATCAGTTTTCATTTTCTTACCCCTGTCTCGATGAGGTAAATCTTCAATCTTGGAGGTATTTTCAATTTCTCTATCATGTTCATCAGTTGGGCATTGTTTGAACAGTACTTGATTAAGTTCTTCTTGTGCCTTCAAAATTTTCTCATTGTCTTGTTTTACAAATTTGATTTCTTCTTTTAACTTTTGAAATGCACGTAATAATTTTGATGAATTGTCATTTAATTCGCCATGGACTTCTTCTTCATAATGTTGTCCTGTGCTATGACTGTTGGGTCGAAATATGTCCTTTATATGTTCAGATGATCCTTCCATACCTGTAGCTTAAGAACAATTTCTGTATAACATGAATATTTAAGTTGAATTAATAAGATTTATGTTGTAAATAAATTTTCTGTTGTGTGTTCCTTGACCTGTTCAGGCCTAGAGTTCAAACATGAGCTCTGATACCACATGTAACATCCTGATAATTTCATAAAAATTTAAAATTTTTGAAACAACATTAAATGTTAAAAATTACGAATGCGGAAATAATACATGCTTAACAAGATAGCATTGAATAATGAAGTCATTAATGCGGAAAACAAATTAAAAACTGAGTCTCATAATTAAAAAAATTTTAATGATAGCGACACATCTCACTTCTTTAAACATGCTTACGACATTAGTTTCACTTGTGTAATTGTAGTTCTAAATATCAAATGATCAGGTTTTCTTGACAAGGTACTGACAGTTTGTTTCTTTGATGATGATGAAAGGGGTCATACGGGGTACCCTAAGGCTTACTTAGCTAAGTTAGCTAAAGCACGGAACCTGTCCTTCTTACGCAGATACACAGGTAAGAGTAATGTGGCAAATCAAGTGTTAAGAGTATTTATGTTTTACAATTAACCGTCAATATTTGTAAAAATACTAGTACTTCAGTGCTTCAGGTATGGTTCCTTATTCGACTTCTTGATGTGATAACTTAACCAACTTATAAGTGGCATAAGTCGTAGATACTAAAGTCTTTTCATGGTTCAAAAGTGAAATGTTCAGAAGGATTTACTTATGCTTAAGAAATTCCAAAGCTTGCACTAGATTACGACCTCTATGTGTTAATATGATACTGTCGAAGTCCTTCCATTTCATAAAGAATATCATTACCATATGTATTGATTATGATCAATTCGACTTTGTACAAGTTTTAAAACTGTAAATCTAAGAAATAGCTAGAAAACATAGAAAATTGGAAAAATGTAACGCTATAGTATTTATACATTCTTTATTCTATAATTGTGTGAACAACCATTTTATTAGAATGATATTTTCTACGATTCTTGCTCTTATAACATACTTGTGATGAAACTAAAGTGAATTGCATACTAATGAGTTAACCTCATTCTATTCCATGCTTGTGCAAAGTAATAATACTAAGGGTTTTTGGTGAAAGGAGATAATATTATAATGACTTAATCGATGGATAAGAGATGAATTCTAAACTATACATGTGCCATGAATCTATATCATAATAAACATAATTCTTGTATTTTGAATTTCCATTGCAATAGAATGTTATGAACTATGTAATGTAACAATAGTTAACACGATGTATAAAATAGAACACTAGCTATATCCTAACTATGGAATATGACTTGTTATTAAATTAAGTGGTGAAAACAAAAGGTTTGAACCATTCATTGATTTACAAACATTGGAATAGATGTGTAAAGGATTGTTGTAACCCTAAGTTGAATGCTTGGCAGGTGAAATGATGAGTTATTTAAAGCTTGGAGTACGAGATTGCTGGCATCGATTCTACGAATGGCCTTGGCATTTAAGTCTTCTTCCTACTGTCTTGAGTATGGCTATACATGGATACTCTCATGACTGAGTAACACGTTAAGCAGTTCATAAAATCACACTTGGATGTCAAGCTATATCAAAGTTCGATCCACAGTGTACCGAATTGGCAATGTCGTGGTTGAAATAATAAATAAGGTATTAATGTGTTGGTTGTCCAAATCTCAATGTGATATCTAGCAATGATCTCCATTGTCGATCTTGTGATCTCTCGGGCTTTGAACTGGAACCCTAATCTCCATGTTGTTTATTCGATTGTTAACTTTTCTTGCCAGTCAATGTGTTGTGAAAGGGCTCTAAGGAGAGGCCGATAGGCCAAGAGGTTCTAGGGTTTGCTGGTTGAGATCTTTCCCAAGCTCGAACCTGTGACCTATGTATGTTTAGACTGTGAATGTTTGTCATAAAAAGAGCCGAGTCTGTAGTGAGAGTTACAGTAGTTAAAACATTGAAAGATTTAATCTATAGCTGGTTTTACTGCATGAGTTGTGAGGGTGTCTGTCGAGAGTTTTGAAATATTCGAATCCGGATTTCGATTTTCTTGCAGTGGTAAAATTTTGACCTTAGAATCTAGAAGCTTCTCCTTCATACGTTGGGTGGATAGCTTCATCAGTAACATTTGCAGAAGTGCCTCGCGAAAACACAAGTAATGACCTTTCTTTACAAACCACTACCATTTCACACATTTGAAAATCATTTATAAGTTCTCATTTAACCATTATAGGTTTACTTTTCAGGTTTTCCCTCGTCGAAGGAACCTTTTACATGAGTTTTAATGGAAGAGCACTACGTGTCCACCGGTAAGCCTCAGTGGTTCCTTACCTCATGGTATCTCTTGGTTCAGTTGTGGCTGACGCTACATGTTTGGCAAGGTGTTGATGATTGGTTTTTGGCACAGCTTTTGTTCATTGTTTAGTAAACTTTTGGGAACCATAGTTGGAAAGCCCAGCTGCTAAGATTCTTAGCTAGCTTGTTACTGTTGAATATTGTAACTTCTAAGAATATTATATTTGTACTTTATTATTTCGGAGATGTTTCATCCCTCCGAGGTGATCCTATTATGTATCCAGAGATGTTTATTCCTTCGATGAATTGTGGTAACCAGGGTTATTAGATCCTCCATGTGGGGGTCGGCCTTGAGTTAATTAATTAGGGGTTATTAGACTTCATTGGGAGAGGTCAGCCCCATAAGGGAATTAGTCAGTCGGAAACTAGTATAAGTAGAGGAGATTGCTCCTCACTTATCTCACACTTGCTCAGCTCAGAAAGTAGCGCACTTGTGTTTGAGAGGTCCGCATAGGAGGTAGAGAAGGAGGTCAAGTCTTGGAGCACATATTGTATTTTGGTTGATAATCTTATTGAGGAAAGCTTTGCTGGGTTTTCTACCCCATGAGGTTTTCCCAGGGTAAAATATTTGTCTATCTTGTGATTATGTTTCTTTCAGTGATCTTGCTAGTCAAATTAGTTTAAACTTAACATGGTATCAGAGCCAGGTTGAATAGAACATCTTTCACAAGGTGAAATTATATTTCTCTCTCTCTCCAAAACTTAGGATTTTTGCAAAAGTTCGTATTTTGGATTCTGGTTTCATGGATGAATAGCCCTTCTAAAGACCTATCTTTTGAGCCCTGGATCGAGGTTTTTGGTTGAGTGGAACTCCGGGAAAGTCAAACCCTAGTTTTACCAAAAGTGCGATAAACTAGAAATTCTGTTGCAGATCCGGAAAAGTGAAAAGGTAAAGTTTCCTAATAAGTAATACTCTATCTCTTATCTCTTGGACTCCCCCAAGAGAAGATGGCTCCAAGCACTAAGCTTGAAGACAAGCTTGAAGACAAGCTTGAAGGTATAGAGAATTTCCGAGCATGGAAATACATAATTGGTCTCATTCTTGAAGAGAATGAGCTTGCTCAATATATCAAGGATGAAGTTGCAGAACCTAAAGAATATGAATCCAAAGAGAAGCATAGGAAGGATTTGATTAGGGAAAAGAGAATCATTGCTGATTCTATTAAAGACCACTTGATTCCTCAAGTGGCATCCAAGAAGACTCCAAAGGAAATGTATGATGCCCTAGGAAGAATGTATGAAGGAAAGAACATCAATAGGAAGATGAACCTAAGAACTCAGTTGAAGAGTACCAAAATGCACAAACGAGAATCCATTCAAGACTACTTCTCAAGGGTCTCCCAAATCAAGGAACAACTAGATTCCATTGGTGATACTCTTGATGAAGATGAACTTGTAATGACTACTCTAAATGGTCTCACTAGACCTTGGGAGTCATTTATACAAACTATGTGTGCTAGAAAAGAAAGTATGAAGTTTGATGTAGTATGGGAGGATTGTGCTCAAGAAGAAGCTATGATAGCCAACAGAGAAGCCCTTCTCGAGGAGGATGACCAAGCCTTGGCTACACACACTAATAGAAGGAGGAATCAATCTTACTTCAAGAAGGATAATCACAAGGAGTCTCAATCTCCACAAAGATTTCAGAAGAAAGGAAGAAGAAAATTCTCTTCTTTCCAATGTTTCAATTGTCATAAAAAAGGACACATTGCTAGATTTTGTCCTTCAAAGAAGAAGAAAAATATTCACTACAAAAGACATCAAGCACATCTTGCGGAAGATGATAGTGAAGAAGAAGAAGAAGAGGAAGTAAGGCCTCATAGGAAAAGATCCAAAAGAGATGATGAAGAAGAAGAAAGGCCCCTCCCTAGGAAAAGGTCTAGAAGGAATGAAGAAGAAGATGCATAAGAGTATGTTCTATTTTCTGCACTCTCTAGATCTGTGTCTCATGGAGAAGATACATGGCTCATTGACAGTGGTGATTCAAAGCACATGACAGGTCAAAAGAAAACTCTCTCAAGACTTGAAGAAAAGTCTTCTCCACAAAAGGTATCTCTAGGAGATGATTATCAATATCCCATCAAGGGAATTGGTGAAGCAAGCTACAAGCTTGATTCTGGAACACCTTTAAAGATGAAATAAATTTTATATGTACCAGGTTTGAAGAAGAACCTACTTTCTATCTTAGCACTAGATAAGAAAGGTTTTAGAATTGCATTTATTGATGGACAAGTACTTATGTGGCCCAAAGGAAAATCAATTGAGGATGCAGTTGTTATTGGTGAAGAAGAAGGAGGTCTTTACAAACTCAAGGGTCACCCAGAAGCTGCCCTTGTCCATGAAACCACTAGCCCCAGTGAGCTATGACATAGATGGATTGCTCACATTAACTACAAGGCCCTACCCTATGTGAGCAAGGTGGTCATAGGATTACTAGACTTAAAGATTAACGATAATGGCTCATGCAAAGGATGTGAAAAGGGGAAGAATGTGAAGAACCCTTTTCCAAAGAGTGAAACAAAGACTAAGAACATTCTGGAGTTAATACACTCAGATGTATGTGGACCAATGCCCACCACATCCATAAGTGGGTTTGAATACTATCTCACATTCATTGATGACTATTCAAGGAAGACTTGGATATACTTTCTAAATGGAAATAATGAAGTCTTTGGAAAATTCAAAGAGTTCAAGGCCTTAATAGAAAATCTCTCAGAAAAGAAAATCAAGATTCTCAGAACATATAATGGCGGAGAATATACTTCAAAGGACTTTGAATACTTTTGTAAGGAAGCTGGAATCAAGAGGGAACTAACCACTCCCTACAATCCCCAACAAAATGGGCTTGCTAAAAGAAATAATAGAAATATCATGGAAGCTATAAAGACTATGATACATGACCAAGATCTACCCATGTATCTATGGGCTGAAGCAGCTAGGACAGCAGTCTATGTACAAAATAGACTATCCCATAGTGCTCTTGAATTCAAGACTCCAGAAGAAGTGTTCATAGGAAAGAAGCCTGAGGTAAGTCATCTCAAAATATTTGGATGTCCTGTGTACATTCACATTCCAAAAGAAAAGAGAACCAAGTTGGATCCTTCTGGTAAGAAGGGAATATTTGTTGAATATTGTGAATCATCCAAAGCTTTCAGAATTTACATACCTGGTTTTCATCATATGGAAATAAGTAGAGATGTAACATTTGATGAAGAAGCAACCCTCAAGAAATATAGGGAGTTCCAACTTGAAGAAATCTATGAAGAAGATACATCTCCTAGAATCATAGAAGCTATACCTATCCCTGAAGATGATGCACTAGAGGACCATGACATGTTAGAACCACAAGAACTCCCCATTACAAGTTTATCTAGAAAAAGAAGGCCAGTATAGGATAGAGACATTATTCAAGGAGCTGAAAAACATGGAGCTCCTAAAGGATCCATTAGAGAAAGAAAGAAACCAAAGCTAGTATCAAACTATGTGGCCTTGATGTGTGATCTTGTGGATCAACAACCTACTAGCTATGAAGAGGCAGCTCAGAAGAAAGAGTGGGTAGAAGCAATGACAGAAGAATACCAGTCAATAATGAAAAATGATCTTTGGGATATAGTTCCCAAACCAAAAGATAAAAGTGTGGTTTCTTCCAAATGGATATTCAAGATAAAACATGCTGTAGATGGTAGCATTGAAAAATATAAGGCAAGATTTGTAGCCAGAGGATTCTCTTAGAAAGAGGGAATTGACTATGAAGAAACATTTGCACCAGTTGCTAGGTACACTTCAATTAGAACTATCATGGCACTTGCATCTATGATGAAGTGGAAATTACACCAGATGGATGTTAAGACAACCTTCCTGAATGGTGTGATTGAAGAAGAAGTGTACATAGAACAAACACAAGGATTTGAGGTTAAAGATGGAAGAACACATGTATGCAAGCTGAAAAAGGATTTGTATGGATTAAAGAAAGCTCCGAGAGCTTGGTACGGAAGGATTGACAATTTATTAACAAGCATGGGCTTTACCAAAAGTAAAGTTGATCCTAATCTTTACCTCAAATTTATGGATGATGAACCTATTATATTACTGTTGTATGTAGATGATCTATTTCTAACAGGAAATGAGAATCAAATTATCGAATGCAAGAAGAAGCTTTCTTCAGAATTCGAGATGAAAAATCTCGGATTAATGCACTACTTCTTAGGTCTAGAAGTATGGCAAGAACCAAGACGAATCTTTCTAAATCAAGGTAAGTATGCTGTGGGGATTCTAAAAAGATTTGATATGTTGGAGTTTAAAGCCATGGCCACTCCCATGGACTCCAACTTGAAGTTATTAGTTAATGACTCATCAGAATTAGTGGATGTAACTTTATATAGACAAATATTTGGGTCATTGATGTATTTAACAAATACCAGACCAGATATATGCTTTGCTGTAAATACCCTAAGTCAGTATCTAGTAGAACCTAGAAAGGTTCACTTAATAGTTGCAAAGCATGTAATGAGGTATCTAAAGGGTACATTAGATTTTGGTCTATATTATCTTGCAAGTCATGAACTCAGATTACATGGTTACTCAGATTCTGATTGGGCAGGAAGTCTTTCAGAAAGAAAGAGTACAACAGGTGGATGTCATGGTCTTGGATCTGCCATGATCTCATGGTTCAGCAAGAAACAATCTAGTGTGGCTCTCAGTACTGCTGAAGCAGAATATATAGCTGCCTGCTCTACTAGTTGTGAAGCAGTGTGGCTTCAAAAACTATTATCTGGAGTGTTTGACTTAGAAATGGATCCCACTGTGATCATGTGTGACAATCAAAGTTGTATTAAGATGACAGAAAATCCAATATTCCATGATAAGACAAAACACATAGAGATTCGATATTTCTACATACGAGATATGGTGCAGAGAGGAGCTATTAAACTTGAGTATGTGAGCACTGAGGAACAAATTGCTGATATATTGACCAAACCTCTATCTCGAGTGAAATTTGAATATTTCCGAGACAAGCTTGGTGTATTTCAAAAGGACCCTCCTCGACAGGGGGAGCAATATAGTCACTGATGATGAGATTGCCCTCATCGACAGAAAGGTCGATGATGAGGATACCTGTTTATTACACCTAGATATTTATATATTCTTAGATTACTTAGATTTAGGATACTTATACTTAGAATACTTATGTTACTTATTTTTATATTGATGTATTGATGAGGATACATGTTTTGATGATATGTATACATGTATTGATGAGGATACATGTTTTGATGATATGTATACATGTATTGATGAGGATACTTGTTTTTATATTGATGTATTGATGAGGATACATGTTTTGATGATATGTATACATGTATTGATGTGGATACTTGTATGTACTTGTACTAGTGATGTACTAATGATATCTGTATTGATGAGGATATAGGTGGGGATTGTATCGTCCCCGAACTTCGGTCCCTTGAATTGATCCGTAGACATGTGTCTTCGAGAATGATGTCCTTAGTGGAAAGGTGGGGATTGTATCGTCCTCGGACTTCGGTCCCTTCAATTGATCCGTAGACATGTGTATTCGAGAATGAAGTCCTTAGTGGACAGGTGGGGATTGGATCATCCCTGAACTTCGGTCCCTTGAATTGGTCCATAGACATGTGTCTTCAAGAATGAAGCCCTTAGTGGACAGGTGGGGATTGTATCATCCCCGGACTTCGGTCCCTTGAATTTATCCGTAGACATGTGTCTTTGAGAATGAAGTCCTTAGTGGACAGGTGGGGATTGTATCGTCCCCGGACTTCGGTCCCTTGAATTGATCCGTAGACATGTGTCTTCGAGAATGAAGTCCTTAGTGGACAGGTGGGGATTATATCATCCCTGGACTTTGGTCCATTGAATTGATTCGTAGACATGTGTCTTCAAGAATGAAGTCCTTAGTGGACAGGTGGGGATTGTATCTTCCTTGGACTTCGGTCCCTTGAATTGATCTGTAGTTGTATGTCTCCGAGAAGTGGTCCTTAGACTCTGTCTAAGTTGACGAGAGGATTGTATCATCCCTAGGCATGATGAGGTGTCTTAAATGATCCGTAGATGTATGTCTCCGAGAAGTGGTCCTTAGACTCTGTGTAAGTTGACGAGAGGATTATATCATCCCTGGGCATGATGAGGTGTCTTAAATGATCCGTAGACGTATGTCTCCGAGAAGTGATCCTTAGACTCTGTCTAAGTTGACGAGAGGATTGTATCATCCCTAGGCATGATGAGGTGTCTTAAATGATCTGTAGACATATGTCTCCAAGAATTGAATTATAGGACTACATTGTCCCTGGAACTTGGTTAAAAAGGTATGTGATAGGACTGTATCGTCCCTGGACCTTGGTTCAAAAGGTACGTGATTTGGATTATATCATCCATGGACCTATGTCCTAAAGAGAGCAGGATTAAGCATCCTGTAATATGATTGTGTGTATTGCAGAGTATGCTGATGATCGTGCGATGACAATGTTGATGATCGTATGATGACGATGCTGATGATCGTGCGATGACGATGCTGATGATCATGCGATGACGACGCTGATGATTGTGTGATGACAATGCTGATGATTGTGCGATGACGATGCTGATGATCGTATGATGACGATGCTGATGATCATGCGATGACGATGCTGATGATCGTCTGATGACAATGCTGATGATCGTGCGATGACGATGCTGATGATCGTGCGATGACGATGTTGATGATCGTGCGATGACGATGCTGATGATCGTGCGATGCTGATGATGATGATGTTGATGTTCCAGTAACTGGTTGACTTACTGATGATGATGTATTGGAGAAAGCTTCCGATGATTTATAGATGTATCATGTATGATGTAGTCGATGACTCCTTGCTCCTCCAGATGTTGTTATAATATCCTTGTCGTTAAGGGGGAGTGTTGAATATTGTAACTTCTAAGAATATTATATTTGTAGTTTATTATTCCGGAGATGTTTCATCCCTTCGAGGTGATCCTATTATGTATCCGGAGATGTTTATTCCTCCGATGAATTGTGGTAACTAGGGTTATTAGATCCTCCATGTGGGGTTCATCCCTAAGTTAATTAATTAGGGGTTATTAGACTTCATTGGGAGAGGTCGGCCCCATAAGGGAATTAGTCAGTCGGGAACTAGTATAAGTAGAGGAGATTGCTCCTCACTTATCTCACACTTGCTCAGCTCAGAAAGTAGCGCACTTGTGTTTGAGAGGTCTGCAGAGGAGGTAGAGAAGGAGGTCAAGTCTTGGAGCACATCTTATATTTTGGTTGATCATCTTATTGAGGAAATCTTTGCTGGGTTTTCTACCCCATGAGGGTTTCCTAGGGTAAAATCTTTGTCTATCTTGTGATTATGTTTCTTTTAGTGATCTTGCTAGTCAAATTAGTTTAAACTTAACAGTTACTATAGTGTCTCCTGTAAATTTTGGTTGGAAAAACCTTGTAAAAAAATGTAATGATAAGGGATAAACCCTCGTTCCTTTGAATGGATCATAAAGTTTTTAAAACTGCAATGTTTACTATGTAATGTTTGGAATCCCAAATTGTCAATGAAGAATAAATAGTAATTTGTTTTGATAACAAGTTTTATGTTATTTGTTGACTTATAACTAAGAAAGATAGATATTTCGTGCTATGTAGGTTTTGAATGAAGACGAGGTACTGTAATGTGATTAAGGTAGAAAGTAGAAGCTAAATGTTTATAAATGGCTACAGTTTTCGATCTTAGGGTTTTTGAAAAATAAAAGATAGGTTTTGATAGTAGAAAGGTTTGACAAGTAAGAATACTGTCATTTTAATGAAAGGCCAAGTGCCGAAAGTTAGATGGATTTCTTGAAACGAACCTTAAATTTTTAAATTAGAGTTTGTTTGAAGATGATAATCATTTTTTGGGTTTTGAGGCATAAAACAAAAATGGTTAAGAGAATAACAAACTCTTACCCAGTAGATGCCCTATAATATAGTTAATATATATGTGTAGTAGTTTGGACAACCGAACGGTATTTTTGTTAATGGAAACTAAATACAAGAGATTGATGTTTATGTTTTGAATGTGTAGTTTTAAACTATCTATAGAATAATGTTAGGGTTTTTGAAAGAATCAGATACATATTTTCAACTTCATGAAGATGAAAGTTTTAGCAGTAACAATACTGTAAAATATTAGAAATACAAGTTAGAATTTATTTATTTTGCATAAATTTGAAATATAGCAAACTATTACAGTACTGAAAATAATACTAAGTTTAACCCATGGAAAAATTTGATAAAAAAAATTGGAATGAAAAATAGAATGCTTGTTTTGAGTTGGATAAGAATATTTTTGCAGATGTTAAATTTCTAAAAACAATAATGCTGGAAGTGAATGAAAACTTGACATTTTTATATTGAACATTAGATTGCAGATAGAAAGAACATTTAGTAAATGTTTGCAGACTTAGACTGATGTAGAGATGGATTATTTTATTTTTTATTTCTAACTACAGAAATCTATTATGAGTCTGATTTCTGTAGTAGCTATTCTGATTATTTGTTTTTAAACAGGAAGAATTTATAAATCAACATTAAGAGAAATCATTACATAGTTTATTATATCCAATCAATTGGCAATCTGCCTATTATTCATCTTTCTTAATTCACTTCTTTGTACTGGAGTACAATGAAAAAACAACATGGGGAAAAATATAGAGATGGTTATCGAATCTATCATTTCATAAATTATTTTAATTCAGAAATCATTTTTAGGTCAGAAAATAAAACAATTTCTTACTGATAAATACAGAATTTATTTGACTGAAAATAACAACAGAAAAATAGAACCTGATAATTTGTAGGAGAGCAAACGACTCAAGGAGCCTGATCCACCCAACCTACTCCTAAATACAACGAATTTACTTGCCTTAGGACCCCCGATCCTGTTCAGTCATCAAGACTCATTAGTTAAAGAGACCTGCACCAGCACCTCTGGATTTCCTTCTAAGTATAACTAGCAGACTCACAATTGCACTCTCACATAGCCTCCCTATTCGAATCTCTCAGTGATCACCTGATGCACTTGAGGAATATTTCTGCAGAAAATATTGTAGGAGCTGCCTGCTCAATTCGAATTGCCTTATCTAGGATGCCTAGGACTTTTAGTGGTTAACTGGTCATTAATGAGCTGACTGCTCTCTTCCACCCACCTGGGGGATAATGCCACAATTTTAGGGGTATTTGTCCCATAACCAATAGCTAGTGGTGGAGTGCAAATGCTGCCATCTTTCCCATACCTTCTAATAGCTTCCATTGCTCCTAGTGGGCTAGTGAACACTCATTTAACAGTTCCCTTGGGTGTTTGTCTTCTATTTTAATTTATTAAATAATAATAATCAGTAATTACAATCATCCTTGACCAAACTTGGTCATAATTAGAAAACTTTGTAATTATAATTTAACATAAAGTATTTTGCAAATAAAATAATATTCTCAAAATTTGGGTAGGTGACATCTATCCATCTGCTCATGCTCTTGTTCAAAGGAAGTCCTGAAACCAGATTCAGCCACTCCTCAGATCTCTTGACTATTGCATATCAGCCATCCTTATTGAGTCAGTTCATTTCATCTGAGTTCTTCCAAATCTTTCAGCATAGTTGTTATCTCGTGCTGGTTGATGGGGGATGCCTTAATGCCCTCCTTCTAGCGAGTTTTGTTCCATCGACTTCAACTTATTTCTTCCGGAATTTGGGACTTAGATTTTGGTTGAGTACCTTCAGGATTGTAGTCATTAGTGGTAGGTTCTGTCGCCATTGACAGTTTTGGGAATACATCAATGTACCTTGATCGATGGATTCATCTTAGTGTTCGACTTCAACACATCTATTCGCACTTTGATGATTGTAATCTGTGCCTTGATTCCCATTTTCACTATTGGTGGGTTTTCTCGTGTCTGTTAACGATATACATCATTGACCGGTACTCAGATGATGTCACATCAGGTTCGACCTCAATACCTTTATTCACTTGATGGGACTTGCACCATAGATGGTTTGCGTAGAAGACCCCAGGAGATAGTGGCATTCAGTATGCTACTTATGATCGTGACTGTACATCTGAGATATCACCTCTCAGACATCAGTAGTTTGTACCTCCAATTTCCACCAGTTGTTTCCTTTTAGCAGGAGACCGTCTCTTACTATAGATGGTTATGGCTATGACCACATACAACATATATTCATTATATACTGCCTACTCATGGCCATTGTATCAGATTGTTGTATTGTACTGACATGTACTCAGAGATATTATTGTATTATGATGAGTGAGTTGTTCCTTCAAGTTGTGTCTCCATCACTCCACTTCTAAGATTTATAATGTATTTCAGCCATCGTAGCACCATTCTATGCCCTCACACATTAGGGGGCATCTGTTACAACGTAATTTTCCACCTTGTGAGCATTAACATTGATTGGCCTTTAGGATCCATTTCACTAACTCAGATTCATCATTTTGTCCTCCAGGAACACATTTTCCCTATTTTTGTTTCTGTATGCTAGCTATAACACTATATCTAGCGTACATCTAGGCTGTTACACTATAGCATGCATGCGGGTACCAAGTAGAATGGTAAAAATCATTAGAAATTTACTTTTTACTCCCAAAAAGAGGTCTTAGGGTGACCTTTGGCCCTCCATATGCCCCAAAATTCCTCTATGTGCCCTTTCACTTACCTTTGTAAGGTTATATATTTAGCTCTTATGGCATATGGAAGGGAGGAAAAAGAGAGAACAAGATAACTCTAGTGGATTTTTGCCGTGACTTGAGTCTACACTCATTGATCCTTGTTGTTGTGAACTCCTTATGTTCACTTACCAAACTCATTCCATAGTTTGAGTTTGCCATTGCATGGAGGATTGAAGTGGTGGAGGCACAAGCAGAGAGACCTAGTTCTTGGTTCAGATTGGTTGTCGGCAAGAGGTCGTATATTGTACTTCTTGTTATTCATTAATGGAAATACTCATTTTCTCATCCATTTGATATTGTGAATATTGTTAAATTACATTGGGTTATATTTGCTTATGATATCATGGATCATGCTATTGATTATGCTAATCTCTTTCACATGTTATATGCGCTTGCTTGTACTTGCTATTGAGACTAATTTGCAGGACCAAGTGTAGAGATTGAAATCTCAACGAGGATCTACTTCGAACATCTGGTTGAAGGTTGATTTTTCTCCATTATCTTAGCATTGTCATTTATATAGCATTGCATTGGGAATTGATTCATTTTTTGGTAGTCAACTGTATGTTGTGGTATGCCGCGAAGCCATAGGAAGTTTTCTCCATAACAAAGAGGTACGTGGACGCAACTGGGGAGAGTACACAGGAATGGCATAGAGAATTATGTGAGTGTTGCGGAGTAAAGACCACGAGAATAGTGGAGAAGAGTTCCATGGGGTGCCATGATGAGAAGTCTAGGGGGAAGCAATGAAGAAGCGTTTACGGGTGCAATGTAGTATAGGCCCATGGGGAGAGGTCCACAGTGGTCTTTGACGCACATCCATAGCGGTGAAAAATTGTCTTGCAAGGAAATGTTCGTGAGGAATCAAGATTCCAATTTAGAGTTCCATTGTGGGTTTTCCATGAGGTAGTAATGGGGAAAGGTCAATAGGGAATGTCTAATCCCATGACGACAATTAAGAAAAGCATGGATTTCCAAATATGAATTTTGGGTGCCAAAAATTGAGAAATGGATCTGATCTTATATGCCATATTGCGTTAAATCAAAATATTTACAAAGAAAATAAAGGTGTTTCCCTCGACTTTCCCTATAGCAGAGTAGGGAATCCTCAAGGGTGTGCACCCCCTTTACCCCGTTCATGCCCATGAGACATAAAGGATTCTAATAATTTCCTTATGGTGACGATAGAAATAATGAGAATGGAAATGTTACACTGTGCCATTAAATCAAAGATAAGTGTGCTACAGGAACTACACAAATTCCAAGTCTGAGGAAAAGTACAAAAGTCAAAAGTAGTCAAACCCATAATTTTACAGAAGTCGACTGGAGCATCAGGTTGGGGAAATGAAAGTTTCCAAGTGATCCTTGTTATATGTACTAACAATTCCCGATAGAAAAAAAATTATAGTACTCACTCTATTATCTTCTGTAGGTGGATGAAGTTGGTCTCTGAAGATAATTGTGCCTATAGAAAAGGTGCATAATTGGGAAAAACCAACATTTTTGGGATGATGTAACTTTCATATGTAAGATTATAATGAAGCATAAAGATAGGCATTGGAAAGCTTATCCATAGGGGAATAGTGGTGCACAATTAGATTATGAATGAGGAATTCATATGCCTTTTGGATTCGAACAAAAAAGTGTTTGTAACCTTAATTTGACAAAAAAATTTAATATGGGGTAGTTTCAAGAATGCATAAATGGAACAGGACCTAAGAACCCTATGAATTATTCCATGAGACTAGTTCTATTAAAGAATAGCATTTTTATGTGTCATTGCATTTATTACTAAGATGTCTAATAAATATCTTTGTAATGCACAGTGCTTGTAGTTGACAATGTTTGAATAACTATATCAAAGGGAAACAAGATAAGGGAAAAAGTATCCAAAAGAAAATGGTGACCATGAATGATGCCTAGGACCCCTATTAACACGATGAGGATGTCCTAGGAGAAAATAAGCAAAAGGTCAATGCTGAGACCGAATCCAATGGGAGGAGAGAGCATATCACTCCCCAAAATTTGGTTGAAACAGTGAGAAGCTTCAATGAGAGGTTGATCAAGGCTCAAGGATAACATAACCAGATTAATGTTTCCATCCTTCATAGCCTCATTGATATTCAGCAGAGGGCTCATCTTGGATCTAATCCAGGAAAGGTTGGTCAAGGAATAAGAAGTGTAGAAAGTCGCTCCAGAATCCGCAATAGAAAGAGGACTCTAAGTCCAATAAATGGTTCTTTGAGCATAGAACATAAGGTATCTTTGTAAAGGTATTCTTCTATATGGTCATATAGTGATTATCGAGTCTCTCAAAGTAGCCCAAAGCATACTTCCAACATATTTTAAAGAAGGTCTTTTAAATAGATCCCACCAAGAAAATTCAGAAAGGCAATGCCACCCACATTTGATGGAGAAAGTACGACAGACCAAGAAGTCGAAGCATGCAGCTTCTTGGATTGAAGAAATATTTTCAAATTCAAGATTACTTGGGAAATGAAAAGGTCAAAAATGGTATTTACAATATCAATGGACGAGGTTCAATTTGGTGGTAGCACCTCATGTAAGTAAAGGGAATTAGAGAAAGAAGGATCAGTTGGGAGTGATTCAAATGTATTTCAAGTAAAAGTACCTATATACCAGGTATTATTATAGCATGAGGAAGGAGTTCAATGAACTAAAATTGGGACAAAATTCCATGTAAGAACATGTCCATAAGTTTTTGTAATTGTTTAGGTATCTAGATTACATCAAAGATGAAAGGGTAAAGATTCAAAGCTTCCTTAGAAGTCTTCCCTAGAAATAAAGAAACAAGTTTGAGTTTGTTAATCAACCAACTCTCAAGATGAATCCATCAGAATGGAAATTCATTGCTATGAGAAAAAAAAAGGAAAATAAGAAGCTCATCCATTATGTAAAGGAAATACAAAGGGAATATTTGACCAAAGGAAAAGTGGATTCAAGCCTCCACCTTTTAGAACTCATCCAAGGAATTTCCAACAAGGTTAGAAAGCACAATGTGGAATTAAGCCATGTAATAACCTCTGGTTCATCCTCTAGACATATTATTATTTTGATGTTGTGACATTATGGAATGAGGTGCCAACACTATGTTTGCACATTATTATTATTATGTTATTATTATTAATTGATAAAATAAAACAACTGATATCGACCAATGCCACATAAGAGAGTGTGAGGAACCATAATGTTATGAGCAAGGGGTTGTGGGAAAAGTGTTACTTTTTTGTTTGTGTCTATTTTGATGTTATACACCCTTGTTTTGGACTTGGTGGACCCTCTTGGTTGTGTAACCTCACGTGTTATTTTACTCCTTGGTTTCATTTATTATGAGATTAATTTTTATTAATGTTGGAGTCTCTCTCTCTCTCTCTCTCTCTCGCTCTCGCTCTCTCTCTCTCTCTCACACACACACCCCTAGTGCGCCCTCTTGAGTTGGGTTAGTGTGTCTATTGGTGTATCCTCATGATGTGTAAATCGTATTCGCTATTTTTGGAATGTAACTCATCCCTTGTTTCTCTCTCTCTCTCCCAATTTGAATTGCTCATGAAGGAATTCAATTTGCTTATGTTGCTAGACACACTTGTGTGTTGGTTCATGATTTTGCTCCTGTGCTATGTTTGGCACTTGTGGTTTGATTTTTCTGCTCTTGGTATGATATCCTTTCTATTCATTGTTCCCTTGTGGATCCTGTTCCCAATATGATTACTCTGGATCCACTGGTGTATGTCCTGGAATAGCCTCTAGAGATCCTAGATTGGCAGCAGAGGTGAGCTCCGCTGCCATTGGATTTGAGGTTGGACAAAGTTGTGCATTTCCTCTAGAGATCCTAGTTTAGTAGAAGGGGTGAGGTCAAATTCATTGTATTTTGGGTTGTCCTAGAGCCACTGGAATTTCCCTAGATTGGAAGTGATACTTTCCATTGGGCTGTGGTTGGACTTTTGTCATGGAGCCACTGGAATTTCCCTCGAGTGGAAGTAGAGGCCACACTTTCCATTGGGATTTGGTTGAACTGATTTGTTGAGATAATTTTTATTGACTGCACTCTTTGTTGTGGTATCATGGTTCCATCTCGGGGGTGACCATTGCAAACTGAGTTTTGGCTTGCATTGTGTCTGCAACTGGGTGGAATGTGGCATCGCTAATTTTGGTTGCATATTTGGGAAAGATAAATTCTTTATCTCATTTTTATTTAATTTATTTGGCTCTGATATGATTTAATTATGGATGCACATAATTTTTTTTTATGAAATTTATGAGCTATTTGTGGAAGAAATTTCTCATGGAATTCAATCTATTTATGCAAGTAAATTTTGTGAAGGAATTGGAAACTAGTTTTTGGGATTTTGTGCACAATTTTTTTGAGGAAATGATTTTTTAGAACCTATTCTATAGAACTGGTATTTTTCCCATGTTCATTATGTAATGTGTATTTTCATGGTACTATAGCCTTTGAATGGTTTAAGACACTTCTCTTTGATGCTTTTACCTTTTATTCGAAAACTAGTTCTTTGATTGGATCGTTTTGCATAGTTTGGAGACTTGACACATGAAATGATTGTTTTGCATAGTTTGGAGACTTGACACATGAAGTGATTGTTTTGCATAGTTTGGAGACTTGACACTTGAAATGTGTGTGATAATTTGAGGGGAAATCTTATTGATAGTTTTTGGGAAATGTCTACCGAAATTCTAGGCCAGTTTCCAATTTCTAGCTCCTTCAATGGAATTTTTTTGAGTAGATTTGGGACTTTGCATATGAAGTGTTTGAATTTTTTTTTGAATGAGATATAACTATGTTATGAATTATAAAACATTTTATTTATTGTTTTAATGGAATTTTAATGATTCTATGAGCTGTGGATTTTATTATTCTAGCGATTCGTAGAATTACTAGTAAATTCGAATGAGTAGAATTAGCTAGTTTTGTGAATTATTTAATGGATTGTATATAGGATGAAATATAAATCCATATGAATGTAGTTGAATCCTTATATGCTTTCCATGAGCTACAGTATTCATACTTTTCTCTTTATTTGGCATTTGGAAAGTTAAATTGGAAACAAGGTACATTGCAGTGAAAATTGATAACTAGTTGTGGATTGAAATCTTTGTTTTCATAAAAACGGAATGCTACAGCCATGTGATTTGTTTATAAAATGTTATGGTGCTTTAGGTTTCTAATTGTCACGTGCGATCCTTTACTTATGGATGCATATCATTTTGGTTCAGTTATTTAGACCGAATTCCATGCATTGCATGTTAACTAGTTTCATTGGAATTGATGGAAAAGATCACCTTATGTGCAATTGGAATGATCTGAAAATAATCATTTAATTGGTTGTAGGTGCACAATTAAATATTTTTTGAATGGATGTAGGATTTATTTTGGGTTTAATTTCATGGTTATAAGTTGGTTTTGTGCAAGACTAGCTGCTTATATTGGAAAACTAGTTAACTAGTCTTGTGGACTCTCTTTTGTAATTACCATGATTAATTATTGTAATTTTGGTAATGAGGCCTTATGTACATGTAATTAGATGTTATGAATCCATTGGGATTGATAATCAATGGTTATTTGTTAATAAATTAGATTTTTGATAATTGTCATCATTTGTGCACTAAGTGTCGTTAAGTGTCGTAATTAACACCTTAATTACTAGTTAAATGTGATTAAGAATAATTAGCCTTTAGAAGTGGTTATAATTAATGATATTTATTGTATTGAAGGTTTGATGATGTTAGATGATTTCAAGAATCCTTCCTATCCCTTAGATTAGATTTTGGATGTCTTAATGAAGTTATATTAAATTATTGTTAATTATTGGATTTTGTGTCTCAATTAATTTTGGAAAAATAGAAATTAAATGTTTATGGTTTAAAGATTTTAGGTTTCCATGGTTTGCGGTTTTAGGATGGGTTTCCGGATAATCCACGGTCGGCATTTTTGTTGTCGACATTTCAAATCCCAAGTTGGATTCATCATTGGGATAGATTATGTGTAGTAAGTTTTTTGTCAGGTGTATAAGTAGATAGAAAGGGATGCCCAATCCTTTCCCATTCCGACTTACCCTTCATCTTCATCCTCCAATGATTCTAAAGTAAACAAGAAACCCTAAATGATAAAATCAAGATAATCATGATACCTTAGTTAATGATTATTACTAAAAATCCTCCAATAATTACTATTATTCATAATAATAGGGTTATTCAAAAAGTATTATAATGCAATTATAATTATTCAAAAATATAAATAATTATTAGTGCAATTCAAAATTAAGATTGAAATTACAATTTATATTAATGAATTACTAATAATCATTAGCATAATAAGCTTAATAATTATAATCTTAATAATTATAACTCATATAATGAACATTAATAATTATAATGAGAAATGTCATCACAAGTTTCCTTTCCGTACAGGTTTGTGATTAAAGATTTCAGTTTTTCGTGGTTTGCATTTTTAGGATGGGTTTCCGAATAATCCACGGTCGGCATTTTTGTTGTCGATGTTTCGAATCCCAATATGGATTCATCATCATGACAGATTATGTGTAGATAAGTTGCTGGTCAGGTGTATACATAGATAGAAAGGGATGCCCAATCCTTTCCCCTTCCGACTTACCCTTCATCTAATGACCTTTAAGCTTATAAATTCCTCCTTGTTATACTCCAATAACATATGCATCATCGATAGTCTTCCCCTTTGGCCCCATAAGAACTTTACCATCTTCAAATGCAATTCTAAGGCCTTTCTTATCTAATGTTGAAATAGATAGAAGGTTCTTCTTCAAAGTTGGAACATTTAGTACTTCCTTCATGTTCATGGACTTTGCAGAGTCCAAATTGTAAGAGGCTTCTCCCATCCCTTTGATAGGGTTTTGATAATCATCTCCAAGCTTTACTTTATGTGGAGAATCTTTCTGCATGAGATGTATAAGATATTCTTTGTATCCTGTCATATGTTTTGAGGCTCCACTATCCACTAGCCAAGTATCACTTCCATGAGATACTAAACTAGTGAGTGCTGATATTAGCACATATTCTTCACTAGAGTCTTCATCTTATTTGGATTTTTCTTCATCATCTTACTCACTATCTTCCACTGCATAAGCATGAAATATCGTCTTTTGCTTCTTAGGTCTTCCATACTTGGATGGAAAATTTCTTGCTAGATGTCCTGTCTTGTGATAAGAGTAACATTCAATAGAGGAGAGGTATTTCTTGAACCTCCTGTTCTTTTGATATTTTGAGATCTTTTGGGAGAGTGGTCATGTGTACATACATCACTCTTCCTTTTCCTTCCACCTTTGGCATGGGTTTCCAAATCTTGATCTTCATTATCATTTAGTTTATCCTCTCTTATAGCTATTTTGTCTTCCTCTTGCACACACTCTTCCCATAGTTGTATGAAAATGATCAATTTATTCCTAGTACATATTCCACGAACAAAGGGTTCCCAATCTCTAGGGAGACCATTTAGAGGGGTCATCACAACTTCAACATCTTCCACCATATCTCCAATAGATTCTAATTGTTCTTTGATTTGGGACACTTTGCAGAAGTATGAGTGCATGGTCTCATAGTTCTGGATCTTCACTCCCTTGAGTTGATTTCTCAAGGTCATCTTCCTATTTATATTATTTCCTTCAAATAGGCTGGTCAAAGCATCAAGCATTTATTTCGGGGTCTTCTTTTAGGATACTTGAGGGTTCAAGTGATATTTGATAGAATCAGCTATGACCCTCTTAGATTTGATCATATTCTTTTTGTGTAATGATTTGGTCTCATCTCCTTCTGGTTCTGTAAGTATTTCCTTTATAAACCCTTCTAGGTCAAGGTAGAAGTAGCGTTCAGAAGGACAAATTTGCTGGTAAGTCCTACATCTATTCTATTTCCATTTGAGGCTTTCATAATGGCAGTCAATACCAATATTGATGAGAAGCTTGAAGGAGCTGAGAAATCTAGGGCATGGAAGTATAGGGTCATGCTCATTCTTGAAGAACATGGGTTTTTCAGAGAAACCCTAATTTTCCAACTTCGAAGTTTTGGAAAACTATTTGGATGAAAAAATTCACCTCCTCAAGGAAAGTTGAGCAAAGTACTCCTTCTCCTGATTCTGTGAGCAGATGATAAAAAAACTTGATGCCCTATTTTCTCCTGGCTATAGTGAGGGACCCAAAAAATAAAATTCTCATAATTGAATTATGATTCGACATAAATTTGTGCCCTAGTGAGGCGATTTATATGCACCCTCTTTTTTAGTTGACTTGTGGAGAGATCTCCTGGAATAACAATCCCTAGTTTCTGCAGTTGCGGAGGCTGCACAATGTTTTCTTTCAGGCCTGCTCTGATACCATGTTAGTTTTGCAATTTGTTTAGCATAATAACATTAAAAAATAGATCACTCAAAGAAAACAAGCACAACATACACAATGAACACAATATTTCTCTTGGGGAAACCACAAGGGAGAAAACCCCGACAAAATTTCCTCATTATAGAATTCACAAAGTACAAGATAAAACCCCAAAGTCAAAATCAACTTCTCTCCTTATGGGAACTTCTCTCTCTCCTATGAGAACTTGAGTGAGTGAGATGAGTGAATACAAATGAGAAACTCACCTTCTATTTAATTCTTCTGTTGGGGTGAATTTTCCCCAACTGGGCTAACTTCTCCTAACTGACTAGGCTGACATGTCAATTACGTAATACAATAATCTTTTTTGGGTTCTTTTATGCCGACAAAAGACCTATGGTTTACATTGACCCTTTAAATGACTCTTACGATATTAATTACATCAATGACATCTCCATAAGGAGGAATAGAATAATACAATAGAAAAACATATTTAGAATATCTTCTGTAGTTACATTTCTTTAACACCCCTTGGCCCTCCTCTTATTGTAATATATTTCGACAGATTTTCATGAGCATAGGGATGCATATCTTGTTTGTATAAAACACCATTCATTCATTACAACTTCAATGTCCACCACCAACAACCTTTCTAATGGGTAGGCCTTTTTACCTACAAATATTTGATAACTTACAAGAACATGAAAGAAAAAAAAACATTGATACATTTCACGAGTACAATACCTTCCAAACCTCATATGTTAATACTTAAATTTCACATGCATGGGACATTTTGGCTAATATTTCAAGAAGATGTCATCAACAAACAACATGCATCTCACCGAAGACATCCTCATCATATCCACAAGGGAAATTAAGCCTCAAGATAACAAATCAATCATTTTGGACAATAACGCGGCTATTTGCACTAGACACTTGTGCTATAGCATCACCTCATGTTCAACAACTTGTGAGACTTTTCCTTCGTAATTCATGCAACTATAAAAGCAGTGGGACCACTGAATTTTCACGATGCATTCAAGGCTCATAACGTTTCGCTTGGATCCAAAATTTGAGTTGAACTCCTCACATGCTTGGGAGCATTCAATAGCCCCTTTCATGTACCTAGAGAACCAATTCACTTGCAAGGGTGTTCACATTGGGATATAGATGATTCTTGGCCTTCATTTTTCCTATAAAAGGAATCCATGGGCATGTATTTTATAAGAGAAAATCAAGAGAAAAGTTATGCTACAAGAATTTCATTGAGAGCTTAAATTTCAATCCACTTCTTACCTCTACTTGGCATGCAAAACTCCCCTTTTCTCTCCCTCTAAGAAGCAAGTGTTTTATACAATGTTATAAGTTTGTTATCTTGCATTTGTGTGAACAAAAAGGACCTCCCTAAAGGATATTGTTGGATTCCCCTTGAATCCATCACCTCCTAGGTGTATTGTAGCAAGATTGACCATTGGGAAATCATCATTTGGTTTGGAATATTCTTTTTTCTTAGCAATTGTTCTTATTTATTTATCTTTTAGTTTATTTTTATTTCTTGCTTAGAGTTTGATTTTCCATTTGGTACATGGAATACTAATTTTCAATTTACAATATTGTATCCTTGTTGTAACCTCAAGGATATACCAAGATGGAATTCACTCACCCTTGTGTCTACTTCTCCCTCAATAGTGGCCACACAGAATTTTACACATAGTCTTTCCTCCATTCGAGGACTTCTCTACCACTTAACAGAACTTGATTTTCACTACTGGTTCTACCCATTTCAATAAATTTCCCCAAAGTTTTAGACCAATCCTCCATTTCTATTGATTGACCACAGATACATAATAGTTGTGCTACAATCAAACACCATGTGTCAACTAAACTCGTGATTTTCATAGAATCATTTCGTCAAACACTTCATCTACAAAGTCTAATTTATGTCTGTAAGTGTGGATTTCATCCCATACAGCCACGGTTCCGCAACCAAAAGCTTTGATAGCACTCTGTAATGTTCCCATCCATTATTTTGACCATAAGAGGGGGTATTTACAAATTCCATGCTTATAAGTTTCATCCTATGGGCCATAATATGAATTCATAAATAAGAAATGTGTGTGCAAATGCATAAATGTAAAACACAACAAAAATAAAAGTCTATCCACGGATGCATCATGCATAAACAAGCATATTTATCACAAGAAGAAAATAGAATCATTCGACATTCATATACAATGAGAATAGTTATCTTTTAACAAACAAGATCCAAGCAATTCGTTATTGAAGAAAGAACTCTTACAACTCTCATAACTTTTAACCATAAAAGAAATGACTCTTACAAATGTCATAGCCCCTCTCATTATGATTTACACAACCATCTTGGACCATTTTTATTATTTTGATATTCCTTCCTCTTTAACCTACTTTTATGATTATTTATTAAACATTAATAAAATTATCTTACTAATAAATCTCAACAATAATTTTAAATATCAAGTCATAACAAACATATATTTAAATCTTAAAAATTAAATCATAATATACATACATTTAAAACCAATTGAATATAATGCTATGGCTGATAAATTATCAAAGCAAGCAGCTGAAGGTCACTTAGTTTGGGAAGAATGGTCGAATTCAAAAATTCTGGATATGGGGGTCTATTATTTTTTTGGATAAGTTAGTAAAGCTCTGTCATACTTTTTGATGGGTGGAAGTTTTTTGTTTCCTTGCTATATTTGGAAAGTTGGTTCTCTTTTGTATAGAGTGTATAGGCTCTAAAGTCTCAATTGTAAGTTTTTGAAACTTTGTGGATTAGACCTTGGACTATCTTTATACTATTTGATTTAATGAATAACAATAATAAGTTTTTTTCTAATGAAAAAAAAAAAAAAAAAAAAACATAAAAAAACATTAACATAATAACTTCCCTATCTAATTAAACTTAAGTAAAAGTTATGAACAAATATGACTTTAACATAATAACTTAACTATCTGATTAAACTTAAGTAAAAGCTATGGACAATCTTTGATACAAGTGAATATGACTTTAACATAATAACTTAACTATCAGATTAACCTTGAGTAAAAGCAATATACACTCTTTGATCACAGCTTGTGCTTTTCCACGCTATCAAGAAAAGCAAACAGGGCTACCCACTAGTATACATACAATCTTTATCATACAATTAACAACTTTTTCATGTTATGCAAATACTCTTTTAATAAATGATTAATGTAAAATCCAGAAAGCTACTCTAAAAAGAGTAACCACAAATCTCAAATAAGTAACTTTTGTTTTATGAAAAACTAATACTAATTGTTGTTTTAGGAAAAACCAATTATAAGAAGTTGAATGTGTTTAGATCAGCATAGATCCATTTTAAACCTGTATTTATCAAGTATTGATAAGGATTCAATTTTTTGAGGTGTATTTTTTTTTTAAAATTTAAACTCAAGAAATTTGATCTCTCTTGATTGATCCATCTGGGTTTAAACATCACACACGTTACAACATCTCCCCGTATTGAGCTGTAGAACACCAGTTTCACTCAGTGCAATTAGTGTTTTTTTCTGCAAACTGGACATGTACCTGCAGATCTGAGCAATGGGAAAATGCAAACATCGTGATAGATATGGCCACATTTGAGTTGACATGCCTCTTCATCCAATACAAAATCGAAATGGCAAACTGGGCACGATGAAGAGATATTATTGTTATCCCTGATTTGCTCACCTGAAATGGCTATGCGATGCACAAGCGAAATGGCTGGTGTTAGTTCCTGTAACGGCGTGAGTCGCATCGGTTGGGCGAGAACCTCGTAGTACGCAGCTATTTGGGATATTGGAGATGGTAACAGTCCACCACCTTGTTCTCTAACTTCTTTTAATCTTTGGTCTATCTCACGGATTCTGCGCCTTAATTCATTATCGTGTGGATTTTGGAATGGTGGAGTTGAAGTAAAGGGAGGCGGAGATGGAGATGGAGAGGCAGAGTGGAAGTAATTGTAATTGGGTTGATCAGGAAGTAAGTGTCCTTGTTCTCTAAGTTGCTCTATCCTTCGGTCTATCCTCTCGTCTATCTCACTCATTACATCCTGAAGAAGCCCTAGATCATCACGGTTATGAACTCTTTCTCTCTCATGGAAACTAGGAGGATCAGTTGTACTTATAGCATTAGCCGCTGCACGCGACGTTACTGTTGCAGCATCCTCAACCCTGTACTCTCCTTCCATTTCTGAGGCTTGAAGAATAAAAGAGCAGCCAATCTTGTTTCAATATATGAGCAGATAATACCCAATCTTGTCCCGATATGAGCAGAGCAAAAAAGAACAGAACAACCAAATCTTGTTTCGATGTGAGCAGATCACGTTTAATTTCGAAGTAATAATGCACATGAACCTCCTTTTCCTTTTATAGGAGACGAGGCCATTATTTGTGGAGCTAGTACACCAGCAGGTTGTCGGCGTGGATTTACTGCCATCTATTTGTAGGTTGTCGGCGTGGGTTTAGTTTCAATTTTTTTGGGTCGTTTATAGGCATCTCCAGAATGGAAGAAGGGGAAATTCCATATAGCCATGAAGAAGAAATAGAGGTTTGAATATCAATTTGGGTAATGAAAAAACAAAGTACAATGGGAATATAATCGGCATTGAATCATAGAGATGGTAGAAACAATGAAGAACTTGGAGATGGAGGTGCAACACTATATGGTGATAATGAAAGAATGCTAAGAGAGATTAAGAGTAACCAAATTAGTTGAATATTCAATTAATGCATAGTTTCAATATGTTACAAAAGAAAATGTAGATTAGATCAACCTCATTCCATGATAAAGAAGAATATTCAAAGAAAAAATCCCATGAAATATCCAAGGCATTCGAGGAGTCCTAGAGATTATTCATCACCACCTCATACAACCAAAAGTTCCTACTAATCTAATGATTTGTATTTGAGGGACTGCGAGTCCACGCAACTCAACCATACGGATTATCAATGCAGAGAGAAATTACTCTATCTTATGTAATCACTGTGAGATTGGAAAAGTGCTTCACCATATATAAAACTGGGTATGGAAATACCGTTGAAACTTTTCAGTGTATGTTTTGTTACATTCACTATGAATTCCAGCTTTAAGGGATATAAAATCCATGCTAAAGAACTTAAATTATCAGTCTGAACATCAAAAATTTATGTTATATACTCCAACTCCGAGTTAGTGGAAAAAATGCTTTGCTACAATCATACCATGGCAACAACAAAAGCAACAGAAGAGGTATTTTCCATTTGGGACTGAGTTAGCCAGCATCCCATTCTAAAGATAATTGTTGGGAATGCCATTAGCCAATACAAAAACAAATTATCATATGGTTGAGTGTAAAAATGGAATTGTTGTATGTGAGAAAAATAAATGGGTTTTTGTGAATGTAAAAAATGGATTTTGTGGTCCTTAAATGCATATAGCAATGCCCAACTACATAGGGGAGAAATGGAGTGAAGAACATTGCCCCAAAAACTAAAACCATCCACCTGAGGCTACCAAAAGCCAAGCATGGTAAATAAAGTGACACACAAATTTGATGCTCATTTATTCAAATGGACATCCCTTTTGCTCTATTGGTTGCTTTTAGTTTCTTCAGCATATTGTTAGATAATAACAATGATTTGGCATCTATTACATTCAAGGAGAAACCCATAACAATCCTTAAACACGTAGAACTGAAACCATATACATAATACAATCCGCTAACATTCAAGGACAAACCCATAACAATCCTTAAACACGTAGAACTGAAACCATATACATAATACAATAGCATTAGACAACAATCTACCATGGAAACCCAACTTGTAATGGTGACAGTGAGTCTTTATTGATCAACAATTTATAGAGGCATTTACATAGTATGTTATAAACATAAATAAGCATTAATTGTGTATAAAATAATAAATAATAAATGCATATAATACTAATTGAGTAGAAATAAGACAGGATTCTTTATGAAGAGTGGCCTTGTGTCTTAGAAAATATATATATGGGCACATTTTACCTTTGTAAATCATTAATTCAATTATTCATTATTCAATTTCTATTATCCTTATGAATTAATTATTGTAAGTTGTTGTATTTAGATTGAAAGTTTCATATATAAACCATTTTGGTTCATATCATTGATATCAGATTAGAGTCTGATTGGGCCAAGCTTTTAACCATCATCTCATAATTTTGAAATCACTTAGTTCTTGACCAAAAATCAAGCCTTTAGCCCTTTTCCTCCTCAACTTCCCATCACACTCATCCCTGCAACCCCATCCACCTATCACTCTCCATCCAACTTCACCCATGCTTCCTCAATTCCATGTCCTTCCTACACCCACCTCTCTTCGCCCTACTATGACCCCCATTCCAACTCGCTTCCATCCTTTCATCACTCCCCACTTCGCAGCTCCACGGTTACTTGCAGTCACCCCCGGTCTCTCACACTCCTCCCTCTTCCACTATACCCACTTCACCTTTGTTAAGCATGCCTCCAATGCACTCCCAATTGTTCCTTTCCACTTGCGCATCCCCTTCTACCTGTGCATCCCTTCACATTTATTATCCCTCCTCTGTGCACTCTTACTCTCTCCCTCACGCTCACATCACACCATCTCCCTTCCAACGCCTTCACACACCTATTTCCCCAATCCCACACCCATCCTTCCCTTCCACCATTCTACCAGACGCACCCCTCCTATGTGCCCTTCCAGCTGCCATTTCATTCTTATCCCTCCATGACTCTTCCCCATACATTGGGGCACCTCCCTCCACGCAGCCTCCCCATACATTGTTGCAACCCTCCTACATTTCCATCCCTCCACGCCAAGCCACCTTCCAATCCTCTTTGTCAAACGGTGCCCTCACACCTTACTCCCTCGTGCACTCCCTCCTTGATGCCAAGTGCTGCAAACTTCTCTACGCCATCTTCCCCATCCAATTTCCAATCGTTTAGGGTTAAACCCCTAATTCAAATCCAATTCTATATTTTATAATAATAATATTATTAAAAATAATAATAATTAGTATAATAAATAAATACCCTAAATTCAATCATTTCAAAAAATTATAATATTATTATTATTATTTATTATAAAAAATCCCAAAAACTACTATTAAACTATATAATAATAATTATTATTATAGTTACTATTTTGAAATAATAATTATTTTGGTAAAAAGAAAGTGAAATACAAAAAGGTAAAAAAGAATCATATTGGGAGTTATTACACCTTTTGTGTCTACCCATTGTCGAAGAAAATAATACTTGCCAAAGGATTACTTCGGGTATTCCAATTCTTGCCGAAGAAAAGATTCGAAGTTGTAAACCATGATGGAAGAAACAAATTTTTCTCATGAGAAAGAAAGATTTGTGAGTGTTTCATTGAAAATCCCTATGATGATGCTAAAAGTTGTTGGCACATTTTATGAAAGCCTTGTTAACATCACCATAAGTCCAACTAATAGAGAATATTTTATTAATATTGATCTTGCTAATTAACTACACATTCTAGAAGCATATATAGAGAAGAATGAGAGGAATGAAGAGAAAATAAAGAAACTAGACTCATAGATCGGTAGTTATAATATTATACCGAAATTGACAGTTGCAGATATAAATGATGGTACTAATGAAATAATGTTAGGTTCTAACTAGCTGGAAACATTGGATACACTCACCTTCAATGCATAAACAAAAGTCATGACCTTCTTCCATGAGAAGAACAAAATAACAATGCATGGCTCATCGGTGAGAGTTCCTTCATTAAATACAACTGAAGATCTAGAAGAAGAAGTTATGTGCTTGAATGCCATCCTAAATGACAAGGATGAGGAACTTGAACAAATCCGAAAGAAATTAGAATATCAAGAATCAAAGAACTGTAGTTATCAACAACAAATAAAAGAACTGCAGCAGCAAAAAGACAACAACAAAAAAGATCACAAGTTAGATATCACTAAGATAAACAAAACGTTATTAAGAAATACTGAAGAAATATTTCGACTAAAGAACCATAACAAAATTCTACTTACAAAAATCAGAAACTTAAAAAAATATGCAAAAATCAGAATGGGACAATGAAGATATTGAAGCTAGAGAAAGAAGAAGAAAGTCAAGGTATTAAGGAACAACTTAAGAAGTTCAAAGAGGATGAAAAGTCGCTGGAAGAAAAGTTTTAAAAGATTCAGAATAATAACAAGTTGTTAGAAGACAAATTAGAAAAACTTTAGAATGAGACATCAAAATATTCAAAAGTACAAGTTAGGGAAAAAGGTACACTTACAAATCTAGTTCAAATCACCAATTAGGATATATGTCCTATAAAAAAAAAACATACACAAAATTTAAGACAGGAAAACACTACAAACATGATCAAGGAAAATGATGTTAAAAAATTTCCCTATCGACATCCAAATAAAAAAAGTAGATATCCTAAAAGTCAAGAACAACTAACAAAAGCTAAAAATGCCAGTGCAATTAAGTCTTATGATGACACTTCACCATGGAAACAGAACATTCCACAGAGAATCAACTTCAGACGGATCGATCCGTATACATTTCAAAGGTTGTGTTCAACACATACAAGTTCATATTGTCACGTATCATCGGCTACGATAGAGCATAGAAGGATGCGATGACACTTACAAAACAAAAAGACGTAACATTGCCTTCATCAATATGCTTTGAGGACAAATAATTTTTGGAGAGGAATGCATGTTATAAATATAAATAAGCATTAATTATATATAGAATATAAATAATAAATAATAAATGCATATAATAAAAATAAGTAGAAATAAGACACGACTCCTTATGAAGAGTCACCTTGTGCCTTAGTAAATTGATATATGGGCACATTTTACCATTGTAAATCATCAATTCAATTATTCATTATTGAATTTTATTATCCTTTATGGATTATTGTGGGTTGTCCCATTTATATTGGAATTTTCATACATGAACCATTGTGGTTCATAACATAGTATATGGCACTCTCTTGGCCTTTAACCATTTACTTACAATAACAGACCCAAAACTTACGAAATTCATCCCAGGAACCCCTTCAAATTTGTTGTGCAAGAAGATATAGACAACACTGGGAGTATGTTGGGGTAGATGGAACGCCAAGCATCCCTGACCTTTCATTTCCCCTTCTACAAGGTTGTCTTTTCCCTTTGTCTTCTTGTTGCAACATTCCCTTCTAGAGTCTCATCCTTATTTTTATTTTGTTAATTATTCATCTCTTACATTAGTAGCTCAAAGTTTGTTTTGGCGAGTGGGCAGTTGACTGATTCAACATGTGTCCATCACACTGAAAGTCACAACTCCTTACTTCATCCACTTCTGTAGCTTTGAAATATTATTCTGCAACATCTTCTTTTATTTATTATTTTACATATACTTGAGTCACATGACATTTGCTTTTGTTGCGAATCTAATTCAGATCACACCTCCCCATTGGGAGGATTTTGGTCCCCAAAAATTGGACCATGTAGGAGATGTAAGCACATGGCTTCCACTTGCTTCTCCTTATCCACCTCTCCATCTCCACAGAAGGTTGCTTGGTGCTTTCGTTTTTTCCCATACTTTGTTGATAGATGTGATATTATCTCTCTCTCTCTCTCTCTCTCTCTCTCTCTCTCTCTTTATGTGATTTGACGAGGTAGGACTTATCACCCTTGACTAAGCGATATTTGTTTTCTATTATATAAAAGGTAGAATCCAAACATCACACACGGATGGGTTTCCAAACATCACTTCACACTCGTATAATGGTGCTACTTGAAATTCTACCTCATCAACATAACTAGCAATAATGACAAACTTGATTTTACATCTTTCAGTGACCCTTGTAACCATGATAGCAAACTTAGTTGTATTATATAATAAGTTTCCTACCCAATCTCATCAACTAATGTTTCAGGAATCATATTAAATTGAGAACCACTAACAAATTGAGCATTTACCTTCTGGTTATTCACTTAAAATTTGATTCGGAATAGTAAATGTTTTTATCCACTTGCATTTGGTGTTTGTGATGTGGTGCAAAATATATCTTCATCCATATCATAGGGTCTTCCTACAACTTTGTATTTCGTCTCAGTAGTTTCCTTTGTCTTCCTCTTGGACTTCTTCCACATTGGACGCAATTCTAGATAAAATTTCCAACACTTCTCATCTGTGTGCCCATCCACATCACAATGTTTACAATGCCTATAATGATCCCTTTTTTTTCGACTGTGGTTGCAAAATTCTTAGCTTTTCTCTTGATGTTTTCTTCTTGGCCTTGGTGTTGTTATCCCTTCTTGGAGACCAGCTCAATATATAGAGTCTTCTTGCTTGTCTCATCTATGTTTTTCACACTAAGAAGCTGCAATTGCCTTCAGATATGGATAAATAGTCCTCCAAGGTACTTCACCGCCACTCTCAGCACTTTGAAATAGATTCCCATCCTAATGGATTTCTTTCAGAATTTAGAAGCATACTCTTGCACACCTTTTCCCCATTCTTGTCGAATGTATTTCCATTTCATGAGTTTCTCTTCTTCGTATTCGATGGATAGAATTGTTATTTCAAAAATAACTTGAAGTCTTCCCATTTTGTGACCATGGGTTTCTTGTCTTTCCTCAATGCATCCACATAATTAGATCATGTATGGTCATCTTCAAATGAGAAAAAACAATCTATTGTGCTTCTTGTATTTGATAAATTCCAAAGTAAACTTATAATTACTTCAATCAACTACTCAAGACTTCAGTGTTAACTTGTCCATCATACATGGGTATTTAAAGTTTTGCTTCAACTTTAAAAGGGACATTGGAAGATGAAGAAAGACTATGGATTTTACCTAAGTCTTCGGGCTACTTTCCTTCATATCCTTCTCAATCCACCTTGTACTCTTCATCCTTAGTCTCTATTAAGGTAGATTCGCTATCCTTTTCCACAAGTTGCATCATGACCAACACTATGAAGGTGGTAATACTTTGCTCCAGTTGAGCCAACCTAACTTGTGGGTCCTCCTTTTCTTCAAGAAAACTTCCAACCATGATTAGTTTTATGTTCCTTTGTAGGCCTAGAAACAAAGTCTCTTTTTTGTTTTGATACCCATCACAGGTGCTTACCATGCAAGTCTTATCCAAGTCTCTGGAACATTCCCTGATACCTTATGATCCATATTTGAGGGACTAAGAATACACACAACTTACCAATACAGATTATCAATGTGGAATGAAATTACTCTATCTTATGCGATTACTGTGAGACTATAAAAGTGCATCACCATATATAAAATTTGGAATGCAAATACTATTGAAACCTTTCAGTGTATGTTTTGCTAAAGCTACTATGAATTCCATCTTTAAGGGGATATAAACTCGATGCTATAGAACTGAAATTGACATTCTGAATAGAAAAAAATTATGTTATGCACTACAACTCTAAGTTAGGTAAAATTTCTTTGCTACAGAATGTTTATCATAACATGGCGAAAACAAAGGCAAAAGAAGAGGGATTTTCCATTTGTGGGTGTGATATCCATCATCCCACACTGAAGATAATTTTTGGGAGTGTTATCAGCCAATAAAAAAACAAATTATCATATGGATGAGTGTAAAAATGGAATTGTTGTATGTGAGAAAAATAAATAAGTTTATGTGAGTGTAAAAACGTGTTTTGTGGCCCACAGGGCATAGAATAGATAGTGAATGGGTGTGTTGTTAATGGACTCCTTGCATAAGGTCACCTATTTGAAACTTATTGAGTATAAGCCTTACAAAAAAAAATGTATTTTGTGATATTTGAAAGAATACAACATTTCCCAACTAAATGGGGGCGAAATGCGAGTGAAGGGCATTTCCAAAAACACTAAAAACATCCATTGGAGGCTACCAAAACCCAAGCATGGTATAGGGACGATTTTGGAACACGAATTTGTTACTCATCCATTCAAATGAAAATATATTTTGATCTACTGGTTGCATTTAATTTCATCAGAAGATTGTTAGATAATAATAACAATTTGGCATCTATTATTGATTAGTGAAATTAGAGTAGAGAATTTGCAATGGCCCTATGCTAAAATTCAAAGAGAAACCCACAACAATTCTTAAACACACATAACTAAAACCATATGAAAAATAGAACCATAATAGAAAATGATCCCCTTCAAATTTGTTGTGCAAGAAGATATTGTCAGTATTAGGATCATGTTGGGGGAGATGGAAGGGCAGGCGTCCCTACCCTTTTGTTTCACCTTTTTGAAACACTATATTTTCCCTTTGTATTCTTGTTGCAAGAGTTCCCTTCTAGGTTCCTATCCTTATTTTTATTTTGGTAATTATTCATCTCTTACATTAGTAGCTCAAAGTAAATTTTAGCTAGTAGGTAGTTGATTGAGTCAATGTGTGGCCATCACACTAATAGTCTCGGCTCCTTACTTCATCGACTTTCGTGGCTTTGAACTACTCTCCTGCAAGATCTTCTTTTGTTGATTATTTCACATAGACTTGAGTCACACGCCATTCATGTTTGTTGCGGATCCAATTTGGATCATCTAAGGATTCAAGGAGAAACCCATAAATTTTTCCAGTCAACCATCATAAAAGAAGACATACAAAGGGAGAGTTGCAAGGGGAGCTTAGGAAGATTTATCCACCCACTATTGATGATGAGCATAGGAAGGGAGAATATGTTGAAGCTTGGTTATTGGGGGTGAGCAATTATCTCCAGTTACATAACTATTCCTCTAATATGGAAGCTAGAATTTTCGTTTACAAATTGTAGGGTAATGCCTCCATTTGGTTTGATCAGCTAGTCTAAGTGAAGCATATCGATGAAAAGAGGATCTCATACAAATTAGTTACAATGAGATCAACTGGTAATGCTTCCATTTGGTGGGATCAGTTGGTGTAAGTGAACACTAGTCCAATTTGACAAATTTATGACTATGCGACCAAAAAAGTTAGACACGATAGTTTTTTTAAGCTAAATATTACCAAATTTTAGAAATTTTCAGTGACATGGCTAAAAATGACGGACATAAATTACTAATTTAGTCATGGGATAAAAAATATGACTAGATAGAAAGTGACAACTAAAAATGACTAACTTAAACGACCAATTTAGTGTAGGGGTAAAAAATGACAAAATAACAACTACAAGAAAAATGACTCATATTTTTAATCTTGAATTTAACTTTGTAGTATATATTAATTATATACATGGATGTGACGTTTGTATGACAAGATTTAGCATATTCCAACTAGGTGGCCCATGGGCATGTAATTTGGTGTATATCATGCCTAAGGGACTTATATGCATATTATATTATACATATATCTAGATAATTAGTTGGAACTTAATCATCAAGACTTGACTCAATATGATATATAGATGAGCAGTCCCATTGACCTACTTTTGGTCTTTTGACATTAGATGTAAATAATTAATGTATCATTGATCTAATTATCTTATCCATTGATAAATTAATCCTATGGATTACTTAATCCCCTTAGGCCACATGAATTATGCGATGGATATCTTAACATTGCTAATAAATTATTATAAGGTTGATTAATTTAAAATATATCACGTCCCTATGGTGAATTCAATACCCAGATGTCCTTCAGAGTGGTGCATAGGGGTTCATGAGCAAAACCCCCAGGTCAATTTTTTTAATAGTGTGTCATAGTTCTCTGAGGCCTTCTTATTAATTTGTGTTTTATTTTTGTTTATTTTATTTAAGGTATCTTTTTAATTGTTATATATATATATAATTAAACAAAAAAATTAAACAAAACAAAACTATGCATACCATCATGTGGTAGGCGAGAATGTCGGAATGGAAGAGGAATTAAGGTCTGGTTTTGGGGTATTTGTTAAAAATTTTGCTTTTAACATGGCGACATTTGATTTTTCGACTCCAAACAAACATTAGAGATCCGTTTGATTTAGTTTTATGGAATGCAGGCCGAGCTCTACAACTAGAGTGGTTTTGGGGGTTTTGGTAAAATTTTCACTTTTAACATGTCAACATTTGATTTTTCATCTCTGAACAGACATTAGATCTCTGTTTGGTTTAGTATTATATATTACAGACCAAGCTCTACAACTGGAGGGGTTTTGGTAAAATTTTGGCTTTTAACAAGGCAACATTTGATTTTTAGGCTCTGAATAGACATTAGAGATCTGTTTGGCTTATTTTTCTACATTGCATACAAAGATATACAACTGGAGGGGCTCGGGAATGAGCTTTATGGAGATGATCTAGAGAGGTAAGGAATTCGTGGTGTTGAGTTTAAGGATTACCCTAGACCCAAAGGGGATGCTGCGATTATAGCTACTCACATGTCCTCCAACTTTTGCTCCAAGCTTGTGGATGTCTCTAAATTTAGGGTCATCTATGTTGAAGCTTAGAAACATGTAGGCCCAACAAGGATAACCATTGTTATAATCAGTAATGATCTTATTGGCAAGGCATTACAGAGCACTCCTCTCATATTGGATTACACAATTCATGTTGAGAATATGTCTTTGTACAACACAACCCCTTGCTTTACAATATATATGTGTGTCTTGGTGTTTGAGGATATCCTTTCATAAGGGGGATAGAAGGAAATAGAGTGTTAGACACAGTGCTCATTGAGAGAGGGGGGGTGAATCAGTGAGCTTATACTTTCTTCAATTTGAACTTCAATTACCAACTATTATATCAGCATATCATATTCATCAATAAACTAAATATCAATCCATATGTCATTCATCAAATAAAACACATCATCAACACATTGCATAAGAGAGACACGATATAATTGTAATGTTTTTGTATATGATTCAATGGCTACAACCGTGAGGAAATTCAGCACCAATTGATACAATGAGCACCAACTCATCATCTAGGACCTAGCCTAGGTTTTCTTAGATCCTACTAAGAAAGAGATACAAGACCCCGCTTGTATTCAAGTGCAATTCATAACAAGACCCTGCTTGTACTGCATGTACATATTACATCTCGTATTTCACTCTATCCTTGCTCATTATCTTTGTCAGCATTATCCACATAAGTCATCTAACTATCCATCATCATCTCAGTATTCTGTTGTCCTAACATTATTGTCTTCTTGCTCACAAAATCATCATTTTGTCCATCAAAACCAGCTTCCTTAATCAACCCAGAAAATAATGCATCATATCACCATATTAGAGTGTTCAACATCAAAATACTAGCATCAAGTCATATAAGCATCAACATCATTCTCAGCATACTCTTCATAAAAATGTTGCTGCCCATAATTCAAGCATCAAGTCATCATTCAGCCTATAGGTTCTTCTTCATTATGCCCATATCATCTGACCGAAAAAAAAACACAGGCATACAAGATAAAAAATTTTGCTTCTTTTGCTGCTCCTATTGTTCATGATGATCCGAAAAAATCAGACCTCCATCTCTGAGCATTCTAACTCCACTCGAGTTCAGAGCTTACTCCACCACTTACCAAATTCAGACCACAAATATCAGAGCTTTCTCCTTCACCAAAATTATCAAAGTTGTTACACTACCGAGTTCAGAGCTACATCTCACCAGAACTCACATCTTCCATCAACACCTTTCCTCCCTAGACCATCATTCAGTTCAGCATCATTTCATGCATATAAATCTGCCCTAGATTAGCATGTTCAAATGTAGATTAGCATTATGTCCATCATTTGTAGCCACAACCAAAAAACATGCTGCTGCTCCTCTGCTCCATTCACTAAACAATGCGAATTCTCTAGACCACCGAGTTTTTCACTTCAAGCACACTTCAAAACAATGAATTGGACCTTCTATTTACACAGGAATTTGTTCATGTTTTTTAGGAGGCCGACATGTCCAAAATAGAGCAAATAATATATTTTTATTTCAATTTATTTACTAGATTTGTGGAGACCGACTGGTGTTCATTTAATTAAATGTTATTTGCTTCCACGTTGGCATCAAACAAGTTTTTATTTGGTCTTTTAAACCTGCATCATGATGGTCTTCATATGCCAGCAAAGTCCATCACACACATTCTCGCATGGGGGTTTAACCCTTCAACAAAATGAGCCTGCATGCTTGGTTAAGTATGCCCGCACTAGGGTCATTGGAATGCCCGATGTTCTTCACAAAGGTGCCCGCAGGATTGTCCTCAACATGCCCGCAATGGGCTTCAATAATTCCCGCAAGACCTCATTCAAATGCCCATAGGCTGGGCCATAAGATACCTGCAACACCTTCTTTTCCAATGTCATCTTTCTTGTGTTCATGCCATCCATCTCACTTGTCTTTTGTCTTGTCTTCCATTGTTCATGCTTGCCAATTCATCCATGTTGTCATTCATTTAAATGTCACTGTCTTCCATGTCTGTTCTACTTGTCATCAACCTTTGCTTTCCTTTGTCCATTGCCATTTTCATGTTTTTGTTAGTTTGTGGTTTGTCCATCTTGTCTTGTTCCATTCACCTTGTTTGTCCACTTGGTCATTTGACCCATTGTCTTTTTTTCCATTTTCATGCCCACAAGCTTATGCTTGCTTGGCATATGCATTGTCGACATCATCCTTGCCATCTCCAAGCCATCTTGCCATGTCTCCTTTGTCCATCTCATTATCTAGGGTAGTAGGGCCAATTCCAAATGACCACAGTATGGGTCATTTGGCTCATTCGGTGTGCCACTACCCATCACCTTGTCCACTTTGTCATCCAATTTCCAAGTCATGTACCAATCATGAATGCTTTCTTAGTCACTTCTTACCACTTGCCATGACCTTTGTCATTAATGTTGTTATCAATGACAACCTTAGACAACCATATTCATCAATATCCCCCTTTGTCATTGATGGCAACCATTCATCTTCGTCTTCTTCCCCTTTGATAGTAATGACAAAGGGTTGATCAACCATTAAAGGCTTCATAATACCCAAAAATAAATTGCTTTAAACATATCATCAATTTTCCATCACCATATTTGTATTTACTACCCCTTAATGGCTACCATCTTCATCAAAAATCTACTGCTAGATTGGATGCTTTTCACATGCCATCTTCAAATTTTGAGAACTATACACACTCCATAAAAATTTTCTTTGAAAGCTATTATGAAATCATTCTCTGGGTTTACCATCTTCAGATTTCATATGAGTGCTTCCTCCTTAGTGATATGCTGATTCAACAGATCTGATCTTCTCCAAAAATTGTTGCACCATGCCAAACATTTCTTCAAGAACGGTTCATCATTGCAATTGGCATTTTTGTATCCCTGTGTATGATACTGCAATAATTCGTATGCCTTGGTTGATCCCAATGTAATTCATGTTGATGTACCTTTGAATCAGCTGATGGTCAAGCAACAATATCTTCAATCAAACTTTAACTAACCTGCTGCATCTTCCAAACTCAGAGATGTGTCTTCAATTCACATATGTTGTTGCTTAACCATCTTCTCTGTAGCTTTCCTTCTATCCTCAAGAACATAGACCAATTTATACCAATTGATGATGAAATTTTTTTCAGTTAATATAACTCATACAATCAGATGTTAGTAAATCATATCCAAAGCTAGAGAGAGTTAGTTTCAACAATCATCTAGTAAATTCATGAAAGATAAGCATTTATCAATTTTCAACCATACTCCCCCTATCAACCATATCACCATCATCAAACTCCTTTTCAAATCAGATTGATAATATTTTCTTCAATGTTCTTCTCAATGTCCAAAAATAATTCATCGAATGCTTTATCAGGTTTGCTCATCACTTGCCGTCTTCAAGTTTGTTTATGTTAGTAAAATCATAAAAGGTAAGCATGCCTCATCATCATACTCCAAGTCTTTAACTTGTCCATTAGCTTGTCATCTTCACACTCCCCCTTTTTGAGACTCTGTTCAATGGTCTGTTGAGCTTGTCATTCATAAACAAAGATTGATCACTATTTTTCTGCTATACCCTTTTGAATAAGCTTCAAATAAAATACTTTAGATGCTTGGACCAAGCCTCGATCTTCAAAATCAGAACACATTTCTAAACTCTTGCAAACCGTGGATTCAACTCAGGCTGCTTTTGCAATTGTTCTTCATACCCGCATTTAAAAAGAATAAGACCACAACTTCCAGCTGCTGCTATAGTTCCCAAAAATATTCAACTACTTGATCTTCATATATGTACTGTTGAAGCTCCCCCTGTCATGTAATCAGATATCAACAACAAGTGTTGTTATGAAGCTCTACTTCTAGGCTTTCAATGGTGCCTCTGACTTTGAATGCCATAGCCAAACTCAGAGATAATGATATTCCCAGTCATGTAGCCTTCACTAAGTTCATTTTTTTTTATACACTCAACCACCAACAACAAGTGTTATTTGAGAACATTTTTCCAATGAATGATTTAAATTCATAAAAGTTAAGCATGCATCAACATTTCCTCCTATCACATCACTTGTCAATGTCAACAATTCGATCCTAGGACCTGTTTGTTCTTGGAGAAACCACCATTTGCCTTTGAGTTCGACCTCCAATATCATGAACTCAAGGTCTGTCCAAGCTCTTTTAGAGGACCTCAAATTTGGATTTCCCTATGGCAGCCACCATAACTTGTGAATTTATCATCTACTTCATTTAGATCTATCAAAATGTTTTTCTTCACCCACATCTTAGAATGTCCTTGGTTGGGTGAACTTATCTTCTAATATTGAATTCTGCTGGTGTCATTCTTCTTCCAAGCTTCATTGGATCTCTTTGCTGAAGTATATGATGGGCTCTTCAATATTTGACTTCTAGGACTTGTGCATGCTTGGGCTTTATGGCCAATACCACCACAATTAAAGCATCTCAATGTGTACCAATTGGAAGTCAAATGTCCAATTCGGTCACATGTCCAACATCTTATTTTGTTATGTGGACTTCCAACACTTTTTCTACAATCAACAGCTTTATGAAAAAAATTAGAACAAGCAAAATAGTAACCATTAAATTTATTTTCATACTTGCGACTTTGGTTCCATTTTGGTGTTGTTTCTTCTTTGATTTTGTTTTGAGGTGAAGAACTACCTTCTTGATGCACACTTGAGCTTCCAAGATTTTTGTTATTATGTGCAGGTGTATGGAGAACATCTTGATTTTCAATTTTGCAGGAGGATGAGCTTGCTTCTGATTTATTGGAAATATCAATGACATCTTCATGATTCTCTACTTCCTTGTTGAAGCCCAACCTAGTTTTGTACCCTAGGCCCGATTTTTCAAATGGGGACCTCTAACAATCTAAAATTTTATCTAGGATAGCTAAGCTGTGTTGGAACTTGCCATATGCATCAAACTTTTTATTTTTCCTTCTCAATTCAACTACCTCCATTTCAAGCTTTTGAATTTCCTTCTCCTTTTCATCCAAGTGATTTTTCAATACTTCTTCTATCTTCTTGGCTTCTTCTAGTTAAGTATTCAAGCCAATATTTTTTCTTCTTGTCTCTTCAAGCTCGTTAGGATCTTCACAATTTTCCTTAATATTTTGATCATTTGGCTCACCTTGTAAGCTTGTCTTGAGTAGGTCCATGGTCTTCTCTTTTTCTTCTAGCTGGATCTTCATAGTTTCAGCTAAGTCTTGAAGTCTTATCATCTCATCCATGATTTTACAAGATAGCTCCATTGACTTCTCATGCTACTCTTCAATGAGCTTCTCTATATTCTTTTTAAGCATTCGATCATGCTTGATATCTTGCACCTTAAAAAGGTTTGCTAGAAGATTCTTCTTAGCATCTTCAAAGTTATCATAACCAAGATTACTAAGATCAGTAACATTCTTACCATCATTAACATCTGAATCCTTTTCTTCCATTGTGTCTTATGATGTCCTTCAAGCTTGTTAGGATTCTGCAGAAGGCCTGCTCTGATACCAATTGTTAGACACAGTGCTCACTGAGAGGGGGGGTGAATCAGTGATCATAAACTTTCTTTAATTTCAACATCAATTACCAACTCTTATATCAGCATATCATATTGATCAATAAACTAACTATCAATCCATATGCCATTCATTAAATAAAACACATCATCAACACATTGCACAAGAGAGACACAATATAATTGTAATGTTCTTGTATTTGATTCAATGGCTACAACCATGAGGCAATTCAACACCGACTGATACAATGAGCACCAACTCATCATCTAGGACCCAACCTGGGTTTTCTTAGATCCTACTAAGAAAGAGATACAAGACCCTGCTTGTATTCAAGTACAATTCATAACAAGACCCTGCTTGTACTGCATGTACATATTACATCTCGTATTTCACTCTGTCCTTGCTGATTATCTTTGTCAGCATTATCCACAGAAGTCGTCTAACTGTCCATCATCATCATCTCAGCATTTTGATTGTCCGTCAAAACCAACTTCCCTAATCAACCCAGAAAATCATGCATCATATCACCATATTAGAGTGTTTAGCATCAAAGGTTTAGCATCAAATCATATCAGCATCAACATCATTCTCAGCATACTCTTCATAAAAATGCTGCTGCCCAAAATTCAAGCATCAAGTCATCATTCAGCCTATAGGTTCTTCTTCATTCTGCCCATATCATCTGACCAAAAAAAAACTCAGGCATACAAGATAAAAAGTTTTGCTTCTATTGATTCTCCTGTTGTTCATGATGATCCGAAAAACTCAAACCTCCATCTCTGAGCACTCTAAATCCACCCGATTTTAGAGCTTACTCCACCACTTACCAAATTTACACCACAAATATCAGAGCTTTCTCCTTCACCGAAATTATTAGAGTTGTTACACTACCGAGTTCAGAGCCACATCTCACTAGAACTCACATCTTCCATCAACAACCTTTCTTCCCTATACCATCATTCAGTACAGCATCATTTGATGCATATCAAGCTACCCTAGATTATAATGTTCAAATGAAGATTAGCATCATGTCCATCATTTGTAGCCACAACCAAAAAACATGTTGCTTCTCCTCTGCTCCATTCACTGAACAATGCGAATTATTTACACCACCGAGTTTTTCACTTCAAGCACACTTCAAAACAATGAATTGGCCCTTCTATTTATACTGGAATTTGTTCATGTTTTTGAGGAGGCCGACATGTCCAAAATAGAGCAAATAATCTATTTTTATTTCAATTTATTTACTAGATTTGTGGAGGCCGAATGGTCTTCATTTAATTAAATGTTATTGGCTTCCACGTTGGCATCAAAGAGGTTTTTATTTGGTATTTTAAACCTGCATCATGATGGTCTTCATATGCCAGCAAAGGCCATCACACATGCCCGCATGGGGGTTTAACCCTTCAACAAAATGAGCCTGCATGCTTGGTTAAGTATGCCCGCACTAGGGCCATTGGAATGCCCGTTGTTCTTCACAAAGTTGCCCGCAGGATTCTCCTTAGCATGCCCGCAATGGGATTCAATAATTCCCGCATCTACTCATATTAAGTGCCCGCAAGGCCTCCTTCAAATGCCCGTAGGATGGGACATAAGATACCCACAACACCTTCTTGTCCAATGCCATATTTCTTGTGTTCATGCCATCCATCTCACCTGTCTTTTGTCTTGTCTTCCATTGTTCATGCTTTCCAATTCGTCCGTGTTGTCATTCATTTAAATACCACTGTCTTCCATGTGTGTTCTACTTGTCATCAACCTTTGATTTCCTTTGTCCATTTCCATTTCCATATTTTTTTTTGTTTGTGCTTTGTCCATCTTGTCTTGTGCCATTCACCGTGCTTGTCCACTTGGTCATTTGACCCATTGTTTTTTTTGCCATTTTCATGCCCGCAAGATTATGCTTGCTTGGCATATGCATTGTCCACATCATCCTTGACATCTCCAAGCCATCTTCCCATGTGTCTTTTGTCCACCTCATTATCTAGGGTATTAGGGCCAATTCCAAATGACCACAGTGTGGGTCATTTGGCTCATTCGGTGTGCCACTACCCATCACCTTGTCCACTTTGTCATCCAATTTCCAAGTCATGTACCAATCATCAATTCTTTCTTAGTCACTTCTTACAACTTTCCATGACCTTTGTCATTAATGGTGTCATCAATGACAACCTTAGACAACCATATTCATCATAGAGAAGAAACATTTTGAAAAGGCTAAGATTATTTATGATGTGATCGATGTGAGCAATGGGTTTTATCGGTGCATGGTGAAGAAATCATTAAAGTATCTGATGAATGTGTCATTTACACTCAAGAAGTCTGAACTTGAGAGTGATTTCATCAAACGGGAAACAAGAGAGGGTATGTTGCATCTTAAGGGATACCGTTCTTTGGGTGGAATGAAGGATTCAATTTATAATGCAAATTCCATTTGATCAGTGTATCCAGATGCATACGTATGTTCACTGAATGATGTTTCATTGACAACTATAGTGAATAGGAGGGCTCGTCCTATATTTTTTGGTGGTGAGGTAAAGCTTTGTTGGTTATTTAGATTTAAATTGTTGTCTATTTACCAGAATATGCCTAATTTTATGACATCAGATTCACGACAGAGTAAATATTCGAGTTCATTTTTGGTGTGGACCATGTGATGCCATGGAATTTTGAGGTAGAAGCTAGTTGGATGTGACTTTCATTTTATAGCTACAGGGAATAATCCACATGAACCTTTTCCTTTTATAGGATACAAGGCCACTACATGGTAGGTCTCCCTCTTTATTGTTCCTAGATCTTAGAACATATGCTCTTTGTGTGGTTAGGCCACAAATTAAGTTCCATGAACAAATTAAATATGTTACTTGTTCTCCATGTGCAGCTGCAATCACCCATTGGCATTGTCTATACCTTAGCTAGCTATTTTTTTTAAAGCATGGGAACTTAGAAACCTCCCAAGGTTATATCCAATATCCCACAAGCCAGATACACCAGTAACTTGTGACTCCATAGGGGTCGATACGTCCCAAATCCCATCGGGGTGAGCCTATATCTCAGCGGTCACCTAACCTTCGAGCCTTGTCACAATAGGACAATGAGCAACCCTACCCCCTGCCCATTTTTAACATGTGACCTCCATGGAGATAACACATGTTCTTAACCATTATGTCCAATCAAGTTCTCTACCTTATCTAGTTGTTATCACCTTCCTTCTTCTAGTTAAATGGGTTGTGTGCCACGAAGTGCTCGTTATCCATGGATCAGATACCAATTATTTTTTATATTTTTTTTTTATAATTGTTTATTTCTAGTTTGGAGTGCCGACCATAAAATCAATTTGGACAGTACACTTGTCTCATCCTTGTATAATTTAGGATCCATGGAGATCAACCTCTATCCCATATCAAAAGTGGAGAGAATTGCATCGATAAGTTATTCTAACACTTATCGATGTAAACATGTTTTCTATCTCTCTTGATTTAAGGTTTTTTTACGTTTATATTATTGATTGAGTTGACTTTATATGAGAAACTTGTAAATATGAAACCCTTCTCTTGATTTAAAAGTTTTTATTTTATTTTATTTTAACTAAAAGATATCTAACAGGGTGCTAATTTATTGTCCTTATTTAGTTGCTTGAGGGAAATCTACTTGTAAGGTTGTATCCTCACAAATACCCAATCCCCTTCTTCGAAACTCCTTTCACTCCAATGTTGATCATCTTATTGTTTCATCATGTTTTGTGACATGTCTAGGTTGTCCTTAAGTATCTTGAGAACTTCTTGCTGGTGCTCTATGTGATCTTCCACGGCTTGAACTTTAGATTTTCCCTTTACGGGAGATGTGATAGACGGAGGCTGGTACCCATAAAGTGACATTGAATGGAGACATTTTTTATGATGTATGGAAGGAAGTATTGTACCACCATTCTACCAAATATAACCATTTCACCCATTTTGTTTATGTATCAGATGAAATGCAACCTAGATATCCTCCCAAACATTTTTTCACTATCTAAGTTTTCCCATCATATTGAAGATGATAAGATGAATTGTGAGTCAATTGGGTACCCAAACAAGAAAATAATTCAGTCCAAAAAATTTCAGTGAAAATTGGATCTATATCACTTACAATAGTCTTCAGATTTCCATGTAACTTCTAAAATGTTTCTAGGAAATTTGTGGCTACTGTACTTCCATTAAAAGGGTGAGACAGTGCAAAAAAATGTGCATACTTCATGAGTCTATCAACAACCACCATGATAACATTCTTTCCTTCTAAATTGGGCATACCTTTGATAAAATCCATTGATACTTCTTCCCAATGTTGGCAATGTATGTCTAATGGTTGTAGAAGTCTTGGGTCTTAACTATTTCCACCTTATTTTGTTGGAAAACCAAGCATTCAGCCATGAACCTTTGAACATCAGATTAATACCTTCCCAAAAAAATTTCTTCTTGACCCTGTGGTAAGTTTTTAGGAATCTAGAGTTCCCACCTATAGGAGAGGTGTGTAATTCTGAGAGGACATTTTGTTTGAGTTGGGAGTCTTTGCATAAATCGAAGCGATCCTTATACTATAGTGAATCATTTTTACACACAAAATTATATGATACATTTGAATCATCATGTAGCTTTTGAATGAGCGTCCACACAAATAGGTCATTTTTCCATTCTTACCTTGCAGTTACTACCCAATCGGGTTGTAGAAAGGAAATTGCACAAAGTAATGTTGCGACATCTTCATCTTTTCTGGAAAGTGCATCTTCCACCACATTATGTTTCCCTTTTTTATAGATGATTTCAAAGTCATATCCCAACATCTTGGTAACCTATTTTTGTTGCTCTTATGAAGATAATCTATGTTCCAATAAGTATTTAATACTATCATGATATGATTTGACCTTGAAATTTCTACCTATTAGGTAAGGACACCATTTCTTAAGAGCCTGTAGAATTACCAACATTTCCTTCTCATAAATTGGATTATATAAGTGCTTTCCCTTGATTGTATGACTTGTGAAAGCAAGCAGGTGTCCTTCTTGCATTAAAACAACACCAATGCAATTTCCTGAAGCATCACATTCCACAATAATGTTTTTTGTGAAGTCTGGTGTGGCCAAAACATGAGCTTTGCACATTGCCTCTTTAAGTTGTTCAAAATATTGAGTTGCCTCTGGAGTCCAAGAAAATGAATCTTTCTTCAATAATGATATTAGAGGTGCTGCTCTTCTTCCATAGTTATGAACAAACTTGTGGTAGTACCATTTCATACCTAAGAATCCACGAAGATTCTTCAGGGATTTGGGAATTAGTTAGTCCATCATGGATTTAATTTTGTTGGATTCTACCTTGACATCTTCATGAGATAAAATATCACCCAAATATTCTACCTCCTTTACTCCAAAGAAACATTTGGAAGGTTTTGCATATATTTGTTGCTCCTTTAGTAGTTATAGTACCCTGTCAACATGTTGAACATGCTCTTCCCAAGACTTTCTATAGATTAGTATATCATCAAAGAATACTAGCAAAAATTTTCTAAGGAAAGGCTTGAAAATGGAATTCATCAAACCTTGAAATGTGGAAGGCGCATTCATAAGACCAAATGGCATGACCAAAAATTCATAATGATCTTCATGAGTTCTGAATGTTGTTTTTGAAATGTCTTCCACCTTCATTCTAATTTGATGATATTCAGAACGAAGATCCAACTTTGTGAAGAAAATTTCTCCATGTAATTAATCTAACAATTCATCAATGACAAGAATGGGAAATTTATCTTTAATGGTGATCTCGTTAAGCTCTCTATAATATGGACACATACGCCATGATCCATCTAGCTTGTCTACCATTACCACTGGTGAAAAGTAAGAACTTTGGATAGGCCTAATTATGCTAGCCTCTAACATTTATTCCACCATACACTCAATTTCACTCTTATGTCCATAGGGGTATATGTAAGGTTTGATGTTAGGAGGAACACTTCTCACAATTAAGTGAAGCGGATGAACAAAATCTTGAACGAGTGGAAGACCTTTTCGAATATCTTCAAATACCTTTGAATGCTTTTCAATCACATTTTGGAGATATGGGGAAATAGGAGACGTATATATGTGAACATATAATGAGCATAATTGTGCAATTACACATTGATGTCCCTTTTTTATCAATTTTGTCATGCCATTAGAGCTTATCACCTTACTTGGTTTCCCTGTGATACCCTTTAACTCATATTATTTTCCTTCCCATAAAAATTTCATGAAAAATCTTATGAAAATTAAAATCCATTGTTCCCAATGATTGTAACCATTTAACTCCTAAGACAACATCAACACACCCCATTGTAATAGCAATCATTTGACTATTGGGAAGGATACCTTTGCAATCAGTCACTGAGTTTAGATTGCACAGTTATACTGACTCAGATTAGGAAGGAAGTACTGAAGACAGAAAGAGCACTTCAGGATGTTGTTTTAGTTTGGGATTAGGTATATCTCATGGCTCAGCATAAAGCAGAGTAGTATTTCTCCTAGTATAGTGGAAGGTGAATACATTGCATCATGTTCAGCTTGTAGCGAACCAGTTTGGCTTCACAAGATATTGGTAGGATTGTTCGATGTAGAGATAGATGTGACTGATATCCTTTTCTATAATCAAGAGTTGTATCAAGATGTTAGAGAACCTGGTGTTTCATGATAGATCGAATCATATCGAAATCAAGTATCACTACACCTGGGATATGGCGCAGAAGGGAGCTGTAAATATCAAGTATGTTCCTACAAAGGAACAAGTTGCTGCTATGTTGACTAAGCCTCTGTCTCATGTAAAGTTTTAATACTTTCTAGACAAGCTTGGTGTGGTCTAAAAGGACCTATCTCGAAAGAGGGAGTGATGATGATGAGTTAGAAAGTACCTCCTTTGAAAGGAGTGATGATGATGAATCTGAAAGGACCTCCTTCGAAAGAAGGAGTGATGATGATGAGTACGAAAGGACCTCGTTCAAAAGAAGGAGTGATGATTATGAGTCCTAAAGGACCTCCTTTGAAAGAAGGAGTTGTGATGATGGGTCCTAAAGGACCTCCTCGAAAGAGGGAGTATTTTCCTGGAGCCTTGGTGTGGTAGCTCAATCTAAGATTGGTACATCAGTATGAAAAGGCCTGGTTGATCCAAAAGTATTGGTATGTTAGTTTGGATAGATCCTAGGGGTATTGGTATGTCTTTCTAGGCTTGTTTGGTCTGAAAGGATTAGTAAGCCAAACAATGCCTGTTTGGTCCCCAGGTAGATTGGTATGTCTGACTAGGCTTGTTTGGTTTGAAAGGATTAGTAAGTACACATCATCTACCAGAGTGCCCACCATAGTGAATATTCTATATGATGATGTTGTTACAACATTCACATGTTGCTGTTGATGATGTTATTCCAGCATTTACATGCTATTGATGATGATGTTATTCCAACATTCACATGCTAATGATGATGACATTGTTCCAGTATTTATATATTGATGATGATGTTGTTGTTTTTCCAGTAGTTATTTACTTATGATGATGATTTTTTTGTTCCAATACTTATATACTGATGATGATGTTGTTGTTGTTTCATTATTTACATACTGATAATTGACGATGTTGTTGTTGTTCCGATATTTACATACTTATGATTGATGATGTTGTTTTTGTTCCAATATTTACATACTGATGATTGACGATATTGTTATTGCTACAGTATTTACATACTGATGATGATTTTTTTTGTACAGATGATGATGTTATTATTCCAATATCTCCATATTGACGATGATGTTGATGATGTTCCATCAGTTCCTTGCTGGCGATAATGTTGATGATGTTCTAGTAGTCCCTTGCTAACAATGATGTTGATGATGTTCCAACAATTCCTTGCTGACGATTATGTTGATGATGACGATGATGTTGATAATGACGATGATGTTGATAATGTCCTAGACATATGATGATGTTCCGAAACTTCCTATGACATACAGATTTTCGCTAGTAAGTTGTATAGTTGTTGATGTTGATGCATGTAGAATGCCTTCCTAGTTAAGAGGGAGTGTTAAAGAAATGTAACTATGGAAGATATTCTAATTGTATTTGTCTATTGTATTATTATTATTCCTGCTTCGGGATATGTCATTGATGTATTTGGTTAGGTAAGAGTCATTGAAATATTCAATGTAAAAACTAGAAGTTGTGTCGGCCTAGAAGAATCCATGAAAAGATATTTTATTATGTATTTGACAAGTCGGCACAGTCAGTTAGGTCAAGTCGGCCTTGTTGGGGAAAAAGGTCACCCCAACTGAAGAATATAAATAAAGTGGTTTTTTTGCTCATTTTTACCACTCATTCACTCACTCAAGATTGCATAGGAGAGAGAGAGATAAGTTCATTGGTGAAGGAGATAAGTTGTTTTGTATTGGGGCTTTTATATTGTCTTGGTGAATTCTATATTGAGGAAGTTTTGTTGTAGTTTTCTCCCTTGTGGTTTCCCCAAGAGAAATTATGTGTTCTTTGTGATGTTGTGCTTGTATTTATTTTAGTGATCCTATTTTTTAATTTTATCATGCTAAACAAAGTAAAAACTTAATAGGGTGACCATTGCAAAGTGATCTTTGGCTTTCATTGTGTCTATGGCTGGGTGGAATGTGGCATGGTCAATTCCAGTTGCGTATTTGGAAAAGATAAGTGCTTTACTCATGTTCATTGAATTTATTTGGATATGATATGATTTATTTATGGATGCACATGAAATTTTTGATGAAATGTATGATCTATTTTTGGGAAAAAATTCTCATGGAATTCAATCTATTTATGCAAGTAAATTCTGTGAAGGAATTGGAAACTAGTTTTTTGGATTTTGTGCACAAATTGTTTGAGGAAATGATTCTTTGGCACATCTGCTACAGAATTAATATTTCTAACCTTCTTCATTATGTAATTTTTATTTTGATTTTACATTAGCCTCATAATGTTTTAAGACACTCTCTTTGATGCTTCTACCTTTTTATTCGAAAACTAGTTCTTCAATCGGATTGTTTTGCATAGTTTGAAGACTTGACACATGAAGTGTTTGTAAAAATGCCTGAGTTTTCTTTTTATGATTATGTATGATAAATATGCTTGAAATTTTTGTGATAATGTGAGGGTAAATCTTATTGATAGTGTTTTGGAAATGTCTACCGAAATTCTAGATCAATTCCAATTTCTAGCTCCTTCAATGAAATTGTTTTGAGTAGATTTGTGACTTTGCATATGAAGTGTTTGTCGAAATGTTCGAATGTGATATAACTCTATTATGACAGATAAAACATTTTATTTAGATTGTTAATGACATTTGAATGATTCTATGAGTTGTGTATTTAATTATTCTAGTGATTCCTAGAATTACTAGTCAATTGAGATGAGTAGAATTAGCTAGTTTTGCGAGATATTTAATGGACTGGATTTGGGAAGATAGCTACATCCATATGACTGTAGGTGACCCATTCTATGTTTTCCATGAGCTACAATATTCATATATCTCTTTATTTTTCATTTGGAAAGTTAAATTGGAAATTAGGTACATTACGACGAAAGTTAAAAATGGAATGCTACAACCATGTGCTATGTTTCTAACATGTTATTGTGTTGTAGGTGGCTACTTATCAGGTGTTATCCTTTTTTATGGATTCATTTAATTTTGGTTCATTCATTTAGACTCAATTCCTTGTGGTGAATGTTAACTAGTTTCATTGGAATTGATGGAAAAGATCACCTTATGTGCAGTTGGAATGATCTGCAAATAAACCTTTAATTGGTTATAGGTGCACGCTTAAATATGTTGTTAATGTCTGTAAGATTTATTTTTGGTTTAATGGCATGGTTACAAGTTAATTTTGTGCAAGACTAGCTGCTTATATTGGAAAACTAGTTAACTAGTCTTGTGGACTCTCTTTCGTAATTACCATGATTAATTATTGGTAATTAGGCCTCATTTACATGTAATTAGATGTTATTAATCCATTGGGATTGATAATTGATGGCTATTTGTTAAACAACTAGATTTGTGATAAGTGTCATCATTTGCACACTAAGTGTTGTTAAGTGTTGTAATTAACACCTTAATTGCTAATTAACTGTGATTAAGAATAATTAGCCTTTAAAAGTAGTTATCATCTCTAATATGGCTTGTATTGAAGGTTTGATGATGTTAGATGATGTTAATAATCATTTCCATCCCTTAGATCAGATGTTGGATGCGTTAATGAATTTATATTAAATTATTGTTAATTATTGGATTTTGTGTCACAATTAATTTTGGAAAAATAGAATTAAATGTTTATGGCTTATCTACTGCACTAAAAATAAAGTAATTAGACTCATAGAGCTAATGATATGTCCTTGATACCCTTTGATATCCTCATGGGACATTACAGGGGGTATCAAAGCTTAGGTTCCACTTTGCAGTTATTGGGCCTATTATGGATGCATAACTCTTTTTATATGCATTCGGAATTAATTAATATTGCATATTTATTGTTCAGTAGATTGATTCGTTGATGCATGTTCACCTTGCATTGCCTCTTTTATTTTTTAGTGATTTGATTGGTTGATGCTTGTGCGTTGCTTATTCTATTGCTTTAGTTATTTGATTGGTATATGCTTATGCATTTCCTCTTTCACTATTCAATGAATTTATTGGTTGGTGCTTGTGCATTGCCTCTTTTATTGTTTAGTGACTTGATTGTTTGATGCTTGTGCATTTCCTCTTTTAGTGACTTGATTGGTCAATGCTTGTTCATCGTGCATTGCCTCTTTCACAGCTCATTGAATTGTTTAATATTGAAATGCTTCATGTGGTATGCTTTATTTATTGGTTTATTATGATTATTAATTGATAAGTAAATAATTGTCATTATAATAGTATGTACTATGTACCATTATCAGTATTAATTTAATGCTAAGTTATTAAGATGATATAGTTTTGTTATTATTAAATATTAATATGATTTATTAAGTGACATTTATACCCTATATGGATTTTGGATTTTCTATTGATGGTATGCTTTTATAGTCTTATTTATGCCACTTGGATGGTAGTGGTTACATTGATGAGGAACTCATTTTCTATTTTGGGGAAATATGCCACTTGTCTTAATAGTGGTTCCATTTTCCTTTTTATTTTATTTTTTTATTTTCAATATATGTGAGTAACTCCTTGTCTATTTTTAAAGGAAATGAACTAGTTGTCTCTAATGGTTCATATTCCCTTTTATTTTATTTATTTTGTTTAAGTGTAACTCCTTGTATTTTTTTGGAGGAAACGAGCCACTTGCCTTTAATGGTTCAGATACTCTTAATTTTATTTATTTTATTTTATGAGTGTAAGTAGGTAATATATATATATATATATATATATATATATATAGATGACATAAATTTAAATATGTATAACATTATATGTGATGTAAGATAGATGAGGGGTATATGATATTGAATATAACATAATATAAATGTTATATGTAGTATATATAATATACATATAATTGTATAACATGTGTGGTATATATATAATTGTTAAAAGTATATATATCTGTGTGTGTGTGTGTGTGTGTGTGTGTGTGTGTGTGTGCTTGTGTATATTGTAATATGTATTTTAAAATATGCAATAATTATTAGTATTACATGTATATGATATTGTGTATATAATGTATGTAATGAAGTAAGAGTAAGGTATTTGGAAGTGCTTGGAAGTATTTGAAAGTCTTGGGAAGTATAGTGTGTTTAGAAGTATCATGTTAGCATTTATGTTATAATGCATATTTAATATGATAGTATTAGTAATTATACCGTTGTAATTGTATGAATATTATGGTATGACATAATAACTATACGAGTGTATAAAATATAGGATATATAGTTTATATGACTAATATGATGTGTACATGATTAATAATAATATGATATATGTTGAAGAATTATAATATGTATGTAGACAAATGGGCATATGTATAGAAATAATACATAGTAATAGTAAGTATGGTGTATGGTATGAATGTATGATGGTGTGTTGTATAGCTAGTATTTATTTTATCGCAGAATATTAGAATATTTTGGAGGCAGGATGTTTGGTTGTTTTAGGTGACTATGTATTTACTTTGGTTGATAGTATAAGTAGTGTGATATGTGTAAATAATTAGCAATGTAATTTATGGTTAGTATATGTGTATTAAATGGGATTGTTGTCAATGTATAACATTTCTAGTGATGGAGTGTGTATGCAGGAAAGATGTATGATTGTGTTTGTGTTGAATGTTTACATAAGTGCAGTATTAGTAATATTTGTGTGATGATGTTGATTGTATACATGTATTATTAATATATGGATATTATATATATATCGTCATGTGCTAATAATTATATATAATGTTATGATAAGTAGTAACTATTCAAAATGATTTCTATGGTCGTTGTCTGATGTTTGAATGGTTGATGAATGTTGTTTGATACTATTGGTTGCTAATGATTGACGATAGGTTAATTAATGATTAATACATGTATGATATTGTCATTAGTGCATGTATGGCTATTATTGGTTGTTCTTATTTGTTATAGTTGTTGTGTGTATGTTTGATGAACAATGGTTGATGTTGAGTGGATGATATTGTTATTCATATGGTTTCTACTGGTTGTTATTTTTCATCATGGGTTGATATTGGTATGATTAATAGATTTAAATTGATGCATTCAGATTGATGTATACCAATTTTAATATTGATGTATTCTGATTGATGTGTTATGATTGAAGTATTTTGATTGATGTATTATGATTGATGATTTTGGTTGGTGTATTTTGCTTCCAGTTGATGTATTCTAATTGATGTGTTCTAGTTGTTGTGTTCTGGTTGATGTGTTCTAGTTTCTAGTTGACATATTACGGTTGATGTGTTATGGTTGATGTATTTTGGTTGATGTACTATGGTTGATGTTTGTATGGGTAGTTGATGCATGTATGGTTGTCATTGGTGGCTATTAGTGTATGATTGATATATGATCGACATATGATTGATATATGGTTGAGGTATTATGAATTGATGTATTATGGATTGCCACCTATATGAATGATGTATGATTGATATTGGTTGATGTTATTGGTTGATACTAATTTCTATTAGTTGATGTATAATGAATTTTTGGATGTTCTCTAAAGAAGAATTATGCTTTGTGTGGAAATGAAACATAGTATGTTTAACTACTAGTGTTATGGCCTTTTTTTTTGGTTTATTAGTTAGATTCGAATTTTTGCATATAAGTTTGCTTACCTGTTACATTAAGTGCATAAAATTTTCAGGTGATATTTGCGATCTTATCTAGAAAAATATCGTTGTGATATTTATCTTTGTGATCTTTGTTGAAATGTATTTTGGTGGTATCTTAGTGACATTTGATGTGTAGATATCCTGGTGGTATTTTGTATATCTTGTTGAAAAGTATGTACTAACCGTGTGACTGATTAAAGCATGATTTAGGTACCTTTGTTGAATATGTACTTGAGTATCCTTTTATATCCAATACTAATACAAGTATCCTTGTTAGAAAAATATCCTTGTGATCTTTGTTGAAAGTATCTTGTTAGGATATCCTTGTGGTATATCAAATACCTTTGTTGAAAGGCATGTTTGTAAAGCATCATGGTGAATCTCATGCATCCTTGTAGGGATAGTATTTGGGTGATAAATCATGTAAACACATCTTAGTAATGTGTTTCATGCGATTAACTAATTGGAATGCATTTCATATATCTTAGATGCATTTCATGTGATTAATTGACTGAAATACATGCACTTCATGAGACTAAATGGTATACTTCATGCACTTCATGAAATCGAATGATAAACCTGATGCATTTCATATGATTGAATTGATTAGAATAAGATTCAAGTAGATGCATTTCAAGTATTTTTTTGAGGAATTATCTATATCTTATGTACCTTGTATATACTAATGTATTTTGTGTGATTTATTTCATGTATCATTTATATTGAAGATGTATTTTATGTATCTAGATGAATAATATATACACATATTTGTTGCTAACCATGTGTTGTTGGAATGTGAAGAAAGTATCCTTGATTAAGAATATCATGTATCATATATTTTTATGCATAATGTTAATCATATGGGTGATTGAAATATTATTTTTAGGTGGATGTATCCTTGTTGAAGTTTGAAGGCCTTATAAAGAGGTTTGAAGAACCTATGATGGGGATTAAATATCGACCATTGCTTCCTTGAGTCCACTCTACTAGTCCTCCTTCTCCCATGGGCAGTGGAGACAAACAAGAAAGTAGGTGGTAGTGGGAAGTATTGTGGTTGGAAAGATGTTATTTTTCTGAGGCATGTATGGGAAGGTATATGAGAGTTTGAAATATGTTATCTTTCTGAGGCATGTATGTAGTATGCATCGAGGATGATGCATGGTTTAAGGGGAGGGGGACGTAATACCTTTTGGTTTAGCCCATCGACATGTTATTATTATTTTTATGTTATGACATTATGGCATGAGGTGTTGTGACTATGGTTTCACATTATTATTATTATGTTATTATTATTAATTAATACAATAAAAAACTGGATCGACTGATGCCACAAAGAGAGTATGAGGAATCATGATGTTATGAGCAAGGGGTTGTGGGAAAAGTGTTACCTTTGTGTTTGTTTCTATGTTGATTTTATACACCTTCTTGTGGATTTGTGGACCCTTTGGGTTTTATACCGTCACATGTTATGTTACTCCTTGGTTTCATTTATCTCGGGATTAATTTTTATTAGTGTTAGAGTCTCTCTATCTCACACACCTAGTGAGCCCTCTTGAGTTGGGTTAGTGTGTCTCTTGATGTAGAGTCATGATGTGTAACTCCTATTTTATATTTTTGGAATGTAAATATCATGCTTGTGTCCCTCTCTCTCTCCCAATTCGAATTGCTCATGAAGGAATTCAATTTGCTTGTGTTGGCTAGTCACACTTGTGTGTTGGTTCATGATTTTTTTCTTATGCTTGTCTTTGTCACTTGTGGTTTGATTTTTTTTCTCTTGGTATTAGATCCTTTCTGGTCACTGTTCCCTTGTGGATCCTATTCCCAAGCCGAGTTGCTCTGGATCCACTAGTGTATGTCATGGAATTTCCTCTTGATATCATGGATTGAAAGTAGGGATGAGGTCCACTACCATTGGATTTGAGGTTGTACGGAGATGTGTATTTCCTATGGAGATCCTAGTTTGGCATCCAAGGTGAGTTCCAATGCCTTGTATTTGAGGTTGTCATGGAGCCACTAGAATTTCCCTGGATTGGAAGTGCTACTTGCCATTGGGTTTTTGTTGTACTATTGTCCTAGGGACCCTAGAATTTCCATGTAGTGGAAGTAGAGGCCACACTTTCCATTGGGTTGTGGTTGAACTGATTTCTTGAGAAAATTTGTGGTTGAGTGCGCTTTTTCTTGTGTCATCATTGTTTCGGATTGGGTGTGACCATAGAAAACTGATTTTTGGCTTGCATTGTGTCTTCAGCTGGGTGGAACGTGGCATGGTCGATTCCAATTATGTATTTGGAAAAGATAAATGATTTATCTCATACTTATTTAATTTATTTGGCTCTGATATGATTTATGTATGGATGCACATGAAATGTTTTATGAAATGTATGAGCTATTTGTGGAAGAAATCTTTCATGGAAATCAATCTATTTATGTAAGTAAATTCTGTGAAGGAATTGGAAACTAGTTTTTAGGATTTTGTGCACCAATTGTTTGAGGAAATTATTATTTGGAACAAATGCTAAAAAACTTATATTTATTCCCATTTTCATTATATAATGTGTATTTTTATGGTACATTATCCTCAGAATGGTTTAATACACTTCTCTTTCATGCTTCTACCTTTTTATTTTAAAAACTAGTTCTTCGATTGGATTGTTTTGCATAATTTGGAGACTTGGCACATGAGGTGTTTGTAAAAATTCCTAAGTGTTATTTTTATTCTTATGTCTACTAAATAAAATTTAAATTTGTTTTATAATGTGAGGGTAAATATTCTTGATAGTGTTTTGGAAATGTCTACCTAAATTCTAAATCAATTTACAATTTCTAGCTTCTTCAATGGAATTGTTCTAAGTAGATTTGTGACTTTGCATATGAAGTGTTTCAATAAATGTTAGAATGAGATATAAATGTATTATGACTTATAAAAAAAATTATTTATATTTTTAATGGAAGTTTAATGATTCTATGAGCCGTGGATTTAATTCTTCTAGCGATTCCTAGAACTACTAGTCAATTCAAAAGAGTAGAATTAGCTAGTTTTGTGAGCTATTTAATTGAATGTATATGGGTGTAAAGATACATCACTATGAACATAGGTTAACCCTTATGTTATTTCCATTAGCTACAGTATTCATATATTTCTCTTTATTTGGAATTTGGAAAGTTAAATTGGAAACCAGGTACATTGCGGTGAAAATTGATAACTAGTTGTGCATTGAAATCTATGTTTTCGTAAAAACATAATGCTATGTATTGATGTGCTCTATTTCTAAAATTTTATTGTGCTATAGGTGGATACTTATCAGGTTTTATCCTTTAAATATGGATGCATTTCATTTTGGTTTAGTTATTTAGACTAAATTCCTTGCGGTGAATGCTAGTTTCATTGGAATTGATGGAAAAGATCACCTTATGTGCAATTGGATAATTTGCAAATAAAAATTTAATTGGATGTAGGTTCACAATTGAATATGTTTTTAATGTCTGTATTATTTATTTTGGGTTTGATGGAATGGTTACAAGTTGATTTTTTGCAAGGCTAGTTGCTTATATTGGAAAACTAGTTAACTATTCTTGTGGACTCTCTTTTGCAATTGCCATGATTAATTATTGGTAATTAGGCATCATTTACATGTAATTATATGTTATTAATCCATTGGTATTGATAATAGATGGTTATTTTTAAAAAAATTGTATTTTTTATAAGTGTCATAATTTGTGCACTAAGTGTTGTTAAGTGTCGTAATTAGCACCTTAATTACTAGTTAACTATGATTAAGAATAATTAGCCTTTAGAAGTGGTTATCATATCTTATATGGATTGGATTAAATTTTTGATAATGTTATATGATTTTAAGAATACTTCCCATCCCTTATATCATATGTTGGATGTGTAAATGAATTTATACTAAATTATTGTTAATTATTGGATTTGTGTTGCAATTAATTTTGGAAAAATAGAAATGAAATGTTTATGGTTTATCCCCTACAATAAAAATAAATTAATTATACTCATAGATATAATTATATGTACCTAATACCCTTTGATATCCCCGGGTACATTACAACATTCCATGATACAAAGCTTGCAGTTAGAAATTGGAGGATGCCATCCTTGGATGCATTCATAGATTCACTCACCCAAGAGCAAGACAAGCTAGTTCAAATGGGGTCTTTGTGTTTCTCCAAATATAATGTGCTTGATTCTTATGGATCCAAGAGTCCCAAAAATTTCAAATCCAAAAGAAAGAAAAATATGAAGGAGAAGAAGTTGCTAGATGAAGAGGACTCAAATTCAACTGATGAAGATTCCAAATGCAAGAAAATAAAGAACAAGAAAGATGGATCCAAATGTTCTTATTACAGAAAAGGTTCCCATTATGAGAAATCTCGTTTCAAGAATAAATTGGAATTCATGACCAATATTCTTGAAGAGAATAACATTGATGTTCCTGATTTTACAAGAAAAGAAGAAGGAAAGCTTTTTGTAGAACATGAACACTGCCTCCATGTTACTCACTAAGGTGATTATCTGTATACCCCGGCTGCTCAAGTCAAAATTATTTTTCATGTATCTAATTTTTATTTACATTCTGATATATCATAATTAAAAACCTCTATCCCTTCCTTGGAAGAATCTCCATATAGTTAACCAGAGTATCCTCCCAATCATAATCATTTTTCACTAGTTTTTGTTTTGCTTTCTAAAATCTCTTTCCAAATCCATTTGAATCCTTCCTATTATGATATGGAAGATGATACGAAGGATTATATGCAGGTCATGAAAACTCCCACGCCATTTTATCAACCATTGGATGCACAAAATACTATACAACAAACGACTTATCCATTTGATAAACCTCACAATTCCATTGTTTCTGATCCAGTGTCAATTGTCTCTGTTGTTCTTGTGTATTTTATATCATTCATTGGTTGGACATACATGTCATTGGAAATCATTGGAATTTTTTTTACATGTATGGATTTGATCTCACCGCCTATGGTTTTAATTTCAGGTCCTCAGATCCTCCGGATTCGCTTAGCTTTCAATGTGATCTAGTTGCGCACTCTTTTCCTACTGTGACCATTTTCGCTCATGGAGACACTATAAAATTGTTATTTTATGCTCCATATGATTCATATTCTGATATTTAAGAGCATCATGATATCCTTTTCATAATTAGGAAGGTGTTACATAAGCTTGTAAAGAAGATGCGTGGCTTGATTCGCCATATTGCAGCTGCACAAGAAACTAATCGAGTTGAGTCCATTGGTGCTCTTTGGGAAGAAGTAAATGCACATATCTCTTTTCCATCATTGATTATGTATTCATATCATATTATGTATGTGTTAACATTAATAATAATTCATATGATGCTCCTCCATCACTAGATGATGAGTTTTAAGGGGCCTCTCCACATGTTTTTTGTCTATACTACATTGATACATTGGTGCATGACCATGGTATTCACAACATATTCACCAAGTATTTTACCAAGAATCAGTTCATTCAACTCATCCAAGTGAAGAACAACACAATGTGAAGAAAAAAATTTCATTTCTATGCCATGTCCATTCTTGATGGGGGGTTTTCTTCCTACTGGGTTTTACCTTCCTTGGGGGGTTTTCTTCCTACTGGATTTTTCCTTCCTCGTTTTACATGGAGAAATAATTTTTTGTAAAGGCTGACCATAATCCTTTATTGCTTGGGCCATAATTTTGTTTTCATTTCTCACCAATGTTATAAAAACTGGCCCGGAACCGGAAAAACTAGCCGGTCGGACCAGTTCCAAGGGTTTTCTAGTCCAACCATTTGATTCAACCCGTTTTTACCAGTTATGTACGAAAATGGCCGATTTCCACCAAGAACCGCCTGGTTCCGTACGAAATTGGCCAATTTTCTCAAACCGGTCGGGTTCTGTATGGAACCAGCCGGTTCCATATCGGGTCTTTCTAGGGAAAAAAACCTACATTTTGATTTTTTTTAATTAAAAAACCACAAATTTTGGGCACAACGACCACATCTCCTAACCTACTTATCGTACAATCACTATATATTGACGCAGGGACCCTCAATTGCAATCACGATTCACAATCATCTTTTGATTCTTCTAGGCTGAGCTTACAAATTACGGAGTTAGGGTAGCAGAGCATTCGGGAGTCTGGAATCAAATCTCAATTGTGGGCCATGGCACAGCCAGATTTTGGTTTTATACACTCTTACTTGCTATATACATGAGAAACTTTGCAGCTTTGTGTATAATGGTTTGAATTCACATGAATATATATATTTTTTTGAAATATGAATATTTTATGTAATTTCGCTCAACCGGTTTTTTGATCCAGTTTTTTTCCCAGTTTTTATTTGGTTCCGGTCCGGGTCCGTGTCCTGGGGTCGACCGGTTTGACCACCGGTCCGGTTATGATAACATTGTTTCTCACTACCATAATTGAGGCTTAAGGGGGGGTGTTACAACAAATTAACCACCATCTAGATCTTAGTGTATGCTTTTATTAGTGTCCTAGTGGTTTAGAGTAAGTTAGTTGTTCCTTAGTGTATACATTAGTCCACCTTTAATAGTTTATCAACAAGTGTGCCCCACTGGATGCTTTTACTTTGATTTTCTGAGCTAAAGCACCTCATCCTAAATTTATCCTGCTTTCATGAGTTTAAAGCAACTTTTCTCTTTCTTTTCTCTTGGATTAGGATGAACTAGGAGCACTAGGATGAATTGGGAAGGTTTGCTATTTTTTTCCTCTTCCTATTCCTTCTTTTTCTCATGAAAATACACTTAGTAGTTTAGTTTTGGTCACTCATGGACTAGCTAGTATCACTTAGCCAATTCGTGACCATTCACTATGAGTTGGAGTTTGATTTTTTCATAGATGAAGATTTTTTCCAATTCTAAGCCTGCCACATGTGAGGGACTCGAATTTCCTCCTTGAGGATGTTTATATATTGTATTGATATTGTTCTATAACATACTAATGGAAAATTAAGCTCTAGAGTGAGTTTCCTTTAGTTTCCTCTAATATTCTTCTTCTCATGTTTTCTTGCTATCTCTTGAAAATAATATAAGTGAATTTGTATAATTGAATCTAGATCTAAGCAATCTAAATTTTAAAATTCCAGTAGTCCTAAAATCTATATTGTTATGATATTTTGCATATATTTCTTATTGGTCGAAAATTAGATTAGGGTAAGTGATTCTCCATGTAAAGACATACATTGTGATCTAAGATCCCTTTAGATGTAATATCATTGAATATCATAAATGTCTCTTAGTGTAACTAAATTAGATTAGGGTTTCAACTATTTAACAGTGGTGATTCTATTTAATTGACTAACTATGGAAATTGAATCCGAATTGGGTTTTAATGGATCAACCAAGGGGTTTTGGCTCTAATAATGACTTGATGAGCTCTTGAAATCATGGATTATGTCTCCTATGTGACATTTCTCTTAATTAGATTAGGTAGATAATTATTTAGAATTTTTTTGAATTTGTAGAGGGCAAAGATACCTAACCACAATTACTTTAAGTAAAAGATTTCATGTACAAACCTCAATTATTGAATTACCACATTATTATAATATCAGATGCCATATTATATAGTAAAACATATAGCCAAATAATATTAGGGTTTAGAGTATCTAGCTTTGGTGATTCTATTTATTGGGCTACAACACAAATTAGGGTTTTGAGTATTTACCTCATTGTGATGGCTAACTCATATAGCTTGTTGTGTCCCAAGTTGATCACACTTGTAAACTATTTTAATGGTGTTTGGAGTCATAAATATCTCAATACAATGTGTTTTCTGCTTCATTGTTTGAGGGAACTAGATTTGTTTTTCCAAATTAAAATGTTTCCTGTGGAAACCTATAATAAAGTTCGAGTCATAAAACTCTAAAAATCGTTCAATTCGTAAATTATACCTCAAATAAATTATACGAATACTTAATAATAATAAATTCCCTCTAGAAATGATAGAAATACTTTAATATTAATATTTTTAACAATGTGATGTACACATTGATCAATATTCATGTATGGTGATCACCAATATTTGTGCAAGCGAAAAGGAAATTTATCATTCATATTTGTGAACAGATATTTGAAAGGCCTACCACACTGGATGAATAATATCAAATTATCCAGAATAATACAACTCAAAACTAAGATGGAACAGGAAGCGAAAACAATAACAACGACCCAGTCAATAAAATTGGCATATTAAAAAACTCTTGTTATTGGAACTTTAATGTATCTTTAACCAATACGATTAAAAATAACAGTTAATCAACCATAGGATGACTTGTAAGTTTAAAATGGTAAAATATGATCTATAAGAAGGACTGATGGTGGGAATGGCCAGTGCTGAAGACTATTCTTATAGATAAGTTTTATTGTCCATTCGCTATGGCTCTTTTTCTCTCCCCAATGCTAACATTTCCAATAAATGCTCTTAGATAGCATAGTGTGCGCTAGCTTTTTCTTTAGTGTTATATACGTAATAAAATAATATTTCAACTAAAATCAAATATTTCATATTTGGTTATTTTATTAAAAACTAGGATATAACTATTTGGTTGACTTACCTTAGTTGTTGGTTTGATTTTTAAGTAGATTTTTACATGTTGAGGTCCTTATAATCCATAACTTCTTATATAAATCTCATTATCCCCACTTTAAGGTCAAATATCCCCTTGGGAGGTCATGTGTTTTGGTTCAAGGATTTATTATTGGTTTTGGGTTCCTCCAATATTCCTTTAGGACCTAAGGATTATGTTTTTACCCTACTTATATCCAAGGGGCACGTACCCATACCTACTACTTAAACTTTTTAATGCTTCCAATATACCCACTTTCAAGTCAACGATATTCTCAAGAGGTCATGTGTGGTTGACAAAGGTATGATTTTTAAATTTGGATGCTTAAAATATTCATTTAGGCAATAAGGCCTAGCTTTCTTCCCTCAACAATGTATAGGTTCAAAGACATCATCATCATTTTCATTGAAATCAATGTCCTTATCATCATCATCATAGAAATAAAAAAATATTATCATTATTTTCATTGTCATATATCATCATATCCATTGCCATTGTTATCATCATCATCATTGGGATGATGAAAAAGGCATCCATCTAGCTTACATGATTTTTGAAAAGGATATTTGGCCTTTGAGTGGGAATGTAGGTACCATTAGAATGTTTTGATCACTATGTATGGTTCTTAATTAGTAATTTCCATCCTCAGTGTCATCATTATAGACATCAACATCATCATCATCATTTTCATCATTTTCAGATGATGAAAAATGCATACAACTACCCTACATGAATTTGGTAAAGGAGGTTTGGCCTCTAAGTGGGAATGCATGCACCATTAACATGTTCTTAACACTATTGATGGGTATTAATTAGTACTTTTCATCATCATCATCATCTACATCGTCATTGTCATGTCATTTTTATCATTTTATAACAAAATATGTTGGAGTCTTATTAACACTAAGAGGGGGGGTGAATCAGTATTACTGCAATTATGAACAATTTTTACTTCATATGAGATTTATATTGAAATTAAATAATTCATTCACATAAAAAATAACATTCATACAGATATGCATAAAACACAGAACACGCATATTTTTATGTGGAAAACCAAACGAGATAAAACCATAGAATGCTCTCTTATAATATAAAGATTACATTCATGGAAGCACCAACTTCGGAATTTCTACAACACCAACCAGAAGGAGGCATCGACCCTTTTGTTTTACAAGATACAACCTGAAGTAAGCATCGACTCCCCGATGTACCCGATTCAAGTAGAAGGAGGCACCGACCCCCTGCTCCTTGCCCGGTCGTGCCACCCTGATATGAAAGAAGAATATATTACTTTGCTATTATTTTGATGTGCGCACTCTTCTGATAATATATTATTCACAATAATGTGTGCACCTTCTGTAAACTAATATATTGCTTTTAGTTATAGCAACTTCACAAATGAATTCATACTTCAAACAATGTGCACTGCTTCATCATATTCTATAGTCTACACTTAGGTTTAGTATGTTGTTTTGTTTTTGAACATCTGCAACTTCAATGAATACCACACATCTTTTGCAGCACTGCAAATCTAACTTCACGCATCAGTATCAGATCAATCTATGCACCTTCTGAAATATCACACTTCTATCTTGGTGCATCATTCTTTAGATAATCTGTGACCTTTTGTGCATCATCAATGATTCAACCTTTATGTTCTTACACTTGTATCAGATCACCCTTATCATAATGTGCATCCTTTACTATGTAGCAACTTTGTCATAGTGCATCAGATAAATTACTTCACTTCGCACATCACTAGTTATACTTTAAGTCAGTGTTCATGCACCTATCTTAGACCATCTATGACTTTCTATGTACTATTTGTGATACTATCATTATGTTCTCATGCACTTCTTCATCCTTTATAGTTATACATTTCTATCTTCGTGCAACTATCACAGATAAACTACATCATCCTGCGCACCATCAACAATTATGTTCTTATGTTCATGCGCACTCGGCTCTCTGCTAGATTATGTTGTTCTAGTTCCACGAGCCCTTGATTCCTCAAGATAAGAAGCTTTCCAAATATGTATCTTCTAGTCTTGAGATTATAATATTACTTCAACTTTCCAACTTGGCTTCTTATTTATATGTGTCCTACGCGGATGGTATCTCCAAGTTGGTCATAGAGTCCATTCTTCCTTGCTTTACGATTTCACTTACTTCATACTTACTTCACTTGTCATGTTCTGCACCGCTAAGGTGTCATCTCTTGTGGATCTTGCGCATACTTGGTTATTTTCTTAATGGGACATGCACCCTTGATTTTCCATCACTTCTGGGACTTGTACACTTGATTTCTCCAATTGCTACTTTCTTTTTTGTACTCTTGTGTGCTTCAATGAATTGAATTCCTCTTTTGATTGGTGAGTCTTGTGCACTTCCTAGACTTGCATACCTATTCAACTACTTCTTGTTCTCAAGCCTCTTGAACACTCCTGAAACTTTTCCAACCAACCCTTTTGATATTCCCTTAAGGTAACATGACTAGGTGGACTTGGGACTTGTGCATGTACCATGTGTATTGAATGTATTCCCTATGTATTTCTTCAAACTAGATATCTTCAAAGTGTCTTTCATATACTTCTTCAAAGTGACATTCGTATACTTCTTCAAACTCGATTTCATATACTTCTTCAAACTATCTTAGGATTATTGAATCCTCTTTGACATCAATTGATATCAATGTCAACCAAAGTTCAATAATATCCCCCTTTGGCATTGATGTCAACACCTCATGAAGTTGTGCGCTTCATTTGTACTGGTTGCAGTAGTCCCCTGTATGTACTCCCCCTGTGTTCTTTTCCATTTTGAGATTTTTCTCATCTATGCATTATGTTGTCAATGCTTTTCTACTATCTTTCATTTCTGCGTGGATCTCTTCCATTGATGCATGCTTTTTTATCTTTCTACATTGATCACTTGCTTCATGATCTTTCTACGTTCATCACATGCTTCATGATATTTCTCCCCTATGACATCAATGGAAAACAGGTTCCATCACTACACAATTACATATTCTCCTTTCTTTTAGCATTGGACTTCATACACCTACTTTCTTTGTGCTATGAATATTATATGTAAGTTAATTAAAGTTATTAATTATTAAGTGAAAGGGTGTAACCCTTCACTATACACGCTCAAGCTTATAAAAGCGAGCCTCATTGTAAATTATTAAATCATCCTTTATCAATTATATATTATTATTTTATCAAATGGAGTTATTTTCCATTGGAGGATTATTCGCTTGAATAATCATTGAGTATATCCGGACACGGATATAGCATTGGTATCAGAGCTTCGTGCTAGATTCCGGCCTTGGGCTGTCTTTGGGCTTTTAGCCATTAACCAGGGTTTCCCTGAATTTTGGTCTTTGACCATAAAGTGGCCTTTGGCCAAAACCAGATTTTCTGAACTCTCCCTCACATCTCTCTCCTTTTTCGCAACATCTCTCCTCTCCGCCACATTCTCTTCCTCCTACTCTCACTTCTCCCGTCAACACCCCCCACCTTGACAACTCTCCCCTCCACGTGCTCCAGTCTTCTGCTGCTCTCCACATCCACCCTCTCCATCACTCGACTCTCCTCGAGTCTCACTCTCCACCACTCTAAACCTTCCCTATTCCACTCACGCCACCCCACTTTCTCTGCTCCTACCACACTTCCACTCACACCCTCCTCTCTTCATCTCTACGCAGCCACCCCTCAGCTCGTCCCTTTCTTCCCGCGTCCCTCTCCTTCACCCTCATATTCCTCACGCCGCCTCTTAACTGCGTTCTCCACCTCCTCTCGCCCCCATTTTTCCCTCACTCCATCTTTCGCCACCTCCACTCGTGCTGCTCCCTCGTCCCTCTTCCCTCCATACTCCTGTTCCTCCTACCTCCCTCGTTCTCCACCATCGCTCCCGCCTCGCTCCCCTGCTACGACTCCTGCGCCCTCCCACGATCTCCACGCCCAGCCCCACCTCTCTCTGCGCACTTGCCGCCCACGCCACTTACTTCCAGCATCCCCAACACCAGCTCCGCCCACCTTCTCGATACCTACCACCGTCTCCTCCTCTCCACGTTTGCCCTAATTCTCCACGTACCAATTATTGTTATTTATAATATATTAAGTCATATTATTATAAAAAAAAAAGCGGTACTTTTGTGGAAAAAAATATAATATAACTATTGTTATATAAAAAAATAAAAATATTGGAAATCTGCATAATAATATTATTAATTTTTAATAATATTTATTATCAAAAAAATATTATTAATAATATTATTAATATCAAAGAAACAAAAAAAAATCAATTCTTTTGAAATAAGAATTGTTTGAAGAAACAAAGCAAATTTAAGACAAAGAAGACCAAGTCAAAGAAGAAATTAAAGACAAAGTCCAAGCAAGACTCCTTATCATCAAAGAAGTCGAAGAACACTTATCATCGAAGAAATCAAGTCAAAGTAAAGGAAGGCTCATCAAGAAGTCGAGACACGTTAAGGATGACCAAGTTCGACATTGTGAGCAAGGAACAAAAAATGTTAAACCAAAAAATGACGCAGAACCATAATACATTAATGGAGGTGTTACAAAGACTAATGCAAAAAAAGGACCAAGTCGGTAGTCCAAATGTGCTAGATGCCTCATCTCATATTTTCACACAGGAAGCACTTGCCAAAAATCAAGATATAAAGAAGGAAATAAATAATTACGAAGCAGAAATAATACGCTTGAACAAAATCGTTAGCGACAAAGATGAAGAACTAATGCAGTTACGACATAAATTAGAAAGTCAAGAATCAGAGGTCGGCCAGTGTCGACAACAGATAAAAGTTCTTCAACAACAAAATGACGACTCTAAAAAGACACATAAGTCAGAGATCGCAAAGAGTAATAAAGCATTATCTAACAATGCTGAAGAAATTTTTAGACTAAGAAATCATAACAAGATACTAGTCACAAAAATTAAGAAGTTGAAAAATAGTCGGAAGATAGAACAATCTTTGGACGACATTGAAGGGAAACTTCTAGGCAAACAGAAAGAAAATAGTTGTATCGGAAGTCATAATGAAGATCTTAAGGAACAACTTAAGACATCTGAAGCTGACAGAAAATCGCAAGTCGAATTGATTAAGAAGTTTCAAAATGATAATAGGCAGTTAGAAAACAAGTTGGAAAAAATACAGAACAAAAACTTAAATCCTCAAGAGACGAAAATACAAATTCCAACTCAGATCAATGCTCTAAAGGCGACATCCGAAAACGAAAATGACATCGTGAAAGTTCCTTATCGACACCCCAACCATAAAAACCGATATTTAAAAAAGTGGGAAAAGTCGAAAGATAATGGTACTAATGTGATCAAATCTCCTGACGACACATCAGTAGGAAATCCCATTAGTCCACAACAAGTCAATTTGGGATGGATTGATCCGTCGATGTATCGGAAGTTATGCTCTACACTTAGCAGTTTGTATCGACATGTTTCATCAGCCATGGCATCGCAAAGGACAATGCAACAAAATTATAAGGCTTTGAGGACAAAGCCTTTCTAAGAGAGTGGCAATGCTATGAATATTATATGTAAGTTAATTAAAGTTATTAATTATTAAGTGAAAGGGTGTAACCCTTCACTATACACGCTCAAGCTTGTAAAAGCGAGCCTCATTGTAAATTATTAAATCATCCTTTATCAATTATATATTATTATTTTATCAAATGGAGTTATTTTCCATTGGAGGATTATTCGCTTGAATAATCATTGAGTATATCCGGACACGGATATAGCACTTTGATTGCTCCCCATGTCTTCATGCTTCAATCTTTTCATTGGGGTCTCTACACAGATTTCAATGGCCTTACAATATGTACTATTTTTGTATCTATCTCGGATATGCTCCCCTTGTACACTTGATATATTCATTCTATCAATTCCTTTGATACCAATCATCAATCACACTTCTTAGTTTCTTGAACAGTCTTTGATGCCATTTTCCTGTTGCATTTACTATGCATTGGAGAATTCCATCCGATTCCATTTTGCATTGTCTTCAATATGGATTTATTCAACGTCCAACTATTCACTTTTTTTGCATTTACCTCGCTGCGATCGATCATTGTTACCTTTTCTGATGTTGGATATCTTGCCACAACAACAAAATATTCTTTGCACACATTTCCATCTATCAACCAGATTTGCAACAAATCGATGTGACAAACAACTCATGTGGAAAATTTGACTTGTCACATTCGTACTTGAGCTTTTTGGGAAACATCATTCCGGTTGCATGGAACAATGAATTAGATTTCCATTTTTTGTACTCTTTCCCAAATTCATTAACTAATGCAATAAATTTTGACAACTCCATAGCCATATTTGAATCACGTGAACATGAATGCGATTTACTCCTACATCTCTTCAATTTATTTTCACATGCACGGAGAACAACCTTTCAATTCTATAAATGAGCTGTGAATTTCCTAGTTCATCATCCTTGTTCCTTCACTATATGGCTTGCTTTGCATCTTGTTGTCCCTCTCATCATGTCTTCCTTCTTCCAGTGGTTCAATGAGTCGTTCAATATTCATTAAAGTTAACACATATTGACCATGCAATAAAGATAAGAGATAAAGATAAATGCATATAGAAGAAAAAGAGAATTCGAATTGCTCATGAGATAACTAAGTGAACTCAAATTGTTAAGCTTCAATTAAAGCCACAATGTATGCCTTAGTTAATTAAATAATTCACAGTGACCACTAAAAGTAAATCAATCAACATTGTTTCAATTAATAATAGTTAACTAAGTGTTAATAAAAAAGATCTAGTTAACTAAGTGTTATTGCATGACGACACTTATGTTGAACTAAAATATGACACTTATGTTAAACTAAAAGATGACACTTAAGTTGTGACGCCTGCATGATGACAATTAAGTTAGCCACCTAACTAATTGGGAAAGCTTTCAGTTAAGGTGTGAGTTCATCCTAAGACTCAATTTAATGAGTTAATGCACTGCATGAGAAGTTGTGTGCTCTTCTTCATGCAATATTGATATATTTAGATGGAGGGTGAGTTCATCATGAAGTCATAACATGAAAATAAAAGATGATGTATGTGAAGCATATATAAATATGTTATATAGGATTGTTGAATTCAATGTGAAGTGGATTCTCTTCTCGCTTGAAGGAAAGGAACTTCTTTTTGTGTGGGATATTATTCTTGCTTGTTATTAATGTGTTTGGCACATGGCAAGTTGATACAGTTGATCTCTATTCTTTATTGCTCAGTATTCTCTCTTATCTAGCACATGGGGTGCTTAAAGAATTAGTATGCTATTTTTTAAAAGAATTTCTATGCTATCTATCATAATTATACTCTGAATATATGGTAGGGTTTTCCATCTTCATTGATTTGAGGGTTCTCCCCAGGGTACATCTTTTGTTATGGTTGAATGTTTCATGTTATTGAATGGTTCATTGATTCAAGTATTCAATATTTACGCACTTAAAGTTTTAAAGTTCAAATATCATCATATTTTCTCAAAAATTAACATGGTATCATAGCTCTAGGCATGAAGGAGCTAATATTTTTCAAATAAACTTGAGCCTACATAGATCCTGAGGAGTTAAGCACAATACTTGAGATCCATGGCATCGATCTTTGTTCGATCGAAAGACCGTCTTGAGGGAACTTTGAATTTCAACACTTGGAAGGCGAGGGTGTTGAACATCTTGTAGGAACATGACTTGGATGGATACGTATCCACTTTGGTGGAGGATCCTACATCTAATGTAGGCTGCATCAAGTTCAAGAATAACCAAGCTAAAGCCAAAAATATCATATATGATTTGATAAAGGACAATTTGATGTTTGTGATCACTCCATTAAAGACTGCAAAGGAGTGTTTTGAGACATTGACAAACCTATATGAGAAGAAGGCCCCAAGTCAAAAGGGGGCATTGAAGAATAAGATTCAAAACCTAAAGATGGAGAAGGATGAGACAATGGCCTTCTTCTTAACCAAGATCTCTCAGGTAAGATATCAATTTGTTATTATTGGAGTAGTGGTGGACGAATATGATCTTATCCAAACCGCTATTGATGGTCTCCCATCCTCATGGGAGACATTCTTGGCTGTGGTAAATGGCTGAGAGGTACAACCTAAATTTGAAAGGTTGTGGCATGACTTCCTCCAAGAGGAGGGGAAAATCTAGAGCAAGTTAGTTGGGTGCATCAAAGAAGAAAACCTTTCCCTCATGGCAAGGATGAAGAAAGGAAAGAATAACTTCTCTCAAAAGAATTTTTCCCATTCAAATAAGAGGGTTTCATGCTTCTACCGCATGCTACAATTGTGACAAGTCAAAGGTTATATGCTAGAATTGTGACATGAAGGGCCATAATGCAAGGGAGTGCAAAGCAAAGAAAAAGGGAAAATGAAGGTTTCATGCTTCTACCGCTATAGAAATGAATCCATCATCACAAGTGAGGACACATGGTTGGTTGACAATGGTGCATCCAAACCCATGACTGGTTATAAGAGCGCCATCACTAATCTCAAGGAGAAAAAGTATGCATGTAAAGTAGAGTAGGCATACAACAAAACCTATTTAGCCCATGGATTTGGATCCACCTCCTTCCAGATGAGTTCAAGAGATATTTTACACGTGTAGTACATTATTTATGTTCCAGGATTGAAGAAGAACCTCCTATCAGTTTTGGTTCTTGAAGATAATGGATTCTGAGTTATCTTCATGGATAATCAAGAACTATTATGGCAAAAGAAAAAAAATTTGAAATATGCAGTAGTTATTGGATTTATAGAGGTAGGTCTCTACAAGGTACTCAAAAAGTACATTCAATCTATGGTTCACAACACTATCATTCCATGCGAGCTATGGCATAGGAGTCTTGGTCACCTCCACTACAAAGCGCTACTAGGATTACAACAAATGGTGAAAGGTATGACCGCATTTTATTTTGAGCATAATAGTGTATGTCGGAGTTTCTCTATTAGTACTACTATATCTAAATAGATTTTAGATTTAATACATTATGATGTATGGGTTCCCATGTCATCCCCTTCCCTGAGTGGCTATTTATATTATGTATTGTTTATAGATGAATTCTCTAGCAAGTCATGGATCTATTTTCTAAAGTATAATGCGATTATCATAGTGAAACCTTTAGCAAGTTTCAGGAATTCAAATCCTTAGTTGAGAATCGAATAGGGAAGCACATCCATGATTTGAGATATGTCAATGGAGCTGAATTTGATTCACATGCATTTAATGAGTGATATAGTGATGAAGGAATTTGTAGATAGTTAACCGTACCCTACAACCCTTAGAAAAATGGGGTTGTCGAAAGGAATAATAGAACCATATGTGAGGATGAAAAATCCATGATGCATGATCAAGACTTTTCTACCTCTTTATGGGAAGAGGCCACTAGTACAACAATATATATCCATAATAGAATTCCTCATGCCATTCCTGATGAAGACACCTGAAGAAGCGTTCATTGGTGAAAAAACAGATATTTCACACCTGAGTATTTTTGTAGTCATGTATACATTCATGTGCCGAAAGAAAAGAGGACAAAGATGGAGCCATCAAGGAAGAAGGGAACCTTTGCTGGTTTTAACAAATCATCCAAATCCTACAAAATTTATGTGCTGGTTTAAATACACATTGTGGTCAGTCAATATGTGACCTTCCATGAAGAGGCAGCATTCAAGCAATCGAAAGAGCTTCAAAATGATACAGACACAAGGATCATGAGGTTCCTATGATGGAGGACCCAAATACTGATTTTCTCCATTCGTATGTTCAAAGGGAGAATCCAGTAGAGTTATCTTATTTGCTAGTTCCCGATGAACTAGTAGAACTGTTTTATGAACCTCCTTCCAAGAGGAGGTCTGTATGGTGCCGAGATATACTACAAAATGCAAAGAGGCATTGAGAACCATTAACCTCTTCCAGAGAGTGAAAAAAATATGGCAGATATTCAGGGTATGTTGCATAGATGAGTCACATCAGTGATTTATAGCCTTCCACCTATGAAGAATTTGCAAATCAGCAAGTATGGAAATATCTAATGGTAGAGGAATACAAGTCTATTATGAAGAATAATGCTTGGGAAGTTGTTCTTAAACATGAAAGGAAGTCCATAGTTACTTCTAGATGGATTTACAAGATCAAGCATGTTGTTAATGGTAGTATTGAAAAGTATAAAGCCATATTTGTTTCCCTAGGTTTCTCTTAGAAAGAAGGCATAGACTATGAGGACAAATTAGCTCCTATGGCCAGGTACACCAATATTTGAGTTGTGATATCACTTGCATATGTTCTAATATGGAAGATTCACCAGATGGATGTGAAGACAGCTTTCCTCAATGGAGAGGTTGAGGAAGAGGTTTATATTGAGCATCTTGAGGGGTTTGTGTTTCATGGGAATGAGTCCCATGTGTGAAAATTGAAGAAATCCTTGTATGGGATTAAGCAAGCTACCAATGCTTGGTATTATAGAATTGACAACTATATTCAGAAATTGGAATTCTCTACGAGTGAACCTGTATCAAATTTGTAGTTCAAAGTAATGAAGAACCAACCATTGATATTGGTTCTATATTTTGATGATTTGTTCCTTACTGTAAAGGAACAACTGATTGATTGGCGCAAGAGGGAGCTCACTTTTGAGTTTGATATGAAAGAATTAGGTCTTATGCACTACTTTCTTAGCCTTGAGATTTGGAAAAGAAAATACGAGATATTTCATTCTCAAGGGAAGTACATTGTTGATAAATTGCACAGGTTTGGCATGATGGATTGCAAATCCATGAGTACTCCAATGGTTTCAAATTTGAGGAAAACACATGAGTCAGATTCTAGATCAAATCCAGTGGATCCCACTTTGTATAGAAATCTTATTGGTTCTTTGATATACTCCATACACTTGAGACCATATATATGTTATGATGTGAGTATTATCAGTTAGTTTATGTCTAATCCGAGACACAAACATTGGGTTGCTGCTAAGCATGTGCTTAGATACCTTCAAGGTACAATTTCATATGAACTCATATTTTCCTCCAGTGGGGGGGTGTTTTTACTTGGTTATACTGACTCTGATTGGGGTGGAATCATTGTGGAGCGAAAGAGTACGTCCAGATATTTTTTTAGCTTGGTTTCTACTATGATCTCTTGGTCCAATAGGTAGCAGGGCTCTATATCCCAAAGTACTATAGAAGCAGAGTATATTGTTGCTAGTACTACCTGCTGAGAAGTAGTGTTGATTAGGAAGCTACTTGCTGGGTTGTTCAGTGAGAAGCTTGATTCTACATTCATTTGGTGTGACAATGAAATTTGCATCAAGTTTTTTCAAAACCCTTTGTTTCATGATAAGTCGAATCACATTGAAATGAAGTATCACTTCATAAGAGACATGGTATAGAAAGGTACAGTGAAACTTTAGTACATTTCTACTAATGAGTAGATTGCAGATGTGTTAACAAAGCCTCTGTCAGTGAATAAGTTCAAGTACTTCCGAGACAAGCTTGGTATGGCAGAGAATGCCTCCCTTGCTGAGTGTTAAATGTATGACATCATGATTCATTCTCCAATCCAATCTTGTGTAGCCAGGATTGGGCCTCATGTGTTGAGGTAGGGATCCTGAGTTGGACTCAAGAACTTGGAGTATATTCTTGAGTTGGAATCAAGAATGAGTAAGCCTTCAATTGTAAAAGGTTACTCCTCATGTGTTGAGGTGAATGCTTTGATGTATCAAAGTGATGATGTTGTAAAGTCTTGTTGGACAAGGCTCGGGACATGTGTGTCAAGTTAGATTCTCATGTGGACCTCCAGTTATAGTAGGTACTCATGGGGTGGACCTATAGTTATAGAGGTAGATGCTTTGCATTTTGAAGCATTAATGTTGTGTGATGTATTACTAACCATGGTCACCAATTTCTATTAAGTCTCCTTTAGAGAATGGCCACCTCTAGAGTGAATTACTTTAGCATATGATTATTTGTTCTGAGAGTAATATAATATGATCACAAAATCTGAAAAATATTCTAAGTATAATCTGATATGATAGATAATTAAATTTAACACATATTGATCATGCAGTAAATATAAGAGATAAAGATAAATGCATAGAGAAGAAAAAGAGAATTTGAATTGCTCATGAGATGACTAAGTGAACTCGAATTATTAAGCTTTAGTTAAAGCCACAATGTATGCCTCAGTTAATTAAATAACTCACAGTGGTCACTACAAGTAAATTAATCAACATGATTTTAGTTAATAATAGTTAACTAAGTGTTATTGCATCATGACACGTATGTTAAACTAAAAGATGACACTTATGCAAACTAAAATATGACACTTGAGTTGTGACACTTGCATGATGACACTTAATTTAGCCACCTAACTAAGTTGTAAAGCTTTTAGTTAAGGGGCAAGTGTATCCAAAGACATAGTTCAGTGATTTAATGCATTGCATGAGAAGTGGGGCACTCTTCTTCATGCAATATTAATACATTCAGATGGAGGGTGAGTTCATCATGAAGTCAGAAGATAAAAATAAAAGCTGATGCATCTGAAGAATATATAAATATGTTATATAGGATTGTTGAATTCAATGTGAAGCAAATTCTCTTCTCTCTTGAAGACAAGGCACTTCTCTTTGTGCAGGATATTATTCTTGAATTTTATTAATGTGTTAGGCACATGACAAGTTGACATAGTTGATCTCTATTCTCTATTGCTCATTATTCTCTCTTATCTAGTACCTAGGTTTCCAAAAGGAATTTTCTATATTATAAAAGACATTCCCAGCTATCTATCATAATTATACTCTGAAGATATGATGGGGTTTTTCATCCTCATTGTTTTGAGAGTTTTCCCCAGGGTACATCTCATGTTATTGTTGAATGGTTCATGTGATTAGATAGTTCATTGATTCAAGTATTTAGTATTTCCTCACTTAAATTTTTAAAGTTCAAAGGTCATCATATTTTCTCAAAACTTAACATGTTTATGAATCTGCGCGTATTTGTACTCTCCTTCAATACTCATTTGCATCCTTCTTTTCATGTATGAGCTCGTTTATGTGTCAATCCAACACATTACAACAAAATAATTGAATATAGGCGCATATATTTTGCAACATAACATTAATGCGAAAAACAAATTCAGATATTGTCTAACTTCACTAACACGCTCCTTGAATTTCTAATGAGCATCGTGTTGAATTCAAGGATCTCACACAACCTCTTAGAGATCATCAAGATGGGCAACAATTACTTGTTACTTCAGGCGTACTTGGTTTGTTAGTTTCTTCTGTGCATGCTTGAGGAGTTTTTCTTACCAATATATCCATGTGTGCACTTCCATTTTGATGATGTGCCCCACTCTCTTCCCTTTTAATCATATTATTGTGATTGTTGTTATGCATACTATTTCTATCTGGACAATTCACTATTCTTCGACAATACATAGCCTTGTATCCAAAACCATCACATGCATAACATCTCATTGTTTGACAGTACTTTGCAATATGACCAATGTAATTGTGCCTTGTGCACTTCATTGTATTAATCCTTCTTCTAGTAGTGTAACAAAAAGAGTTGTAATCACTGAAGGAATTATCATACCTGGATCACTTCATTTGATTTGAACAATGCTTACTGTCGTAGACCTTCCTAGATGTTCTATCGTAGCCAAGTCCTGATTTGTCTGCCGGTGACCTTTGATCATTCAAAATATTATTCAGGATAAATGTGTTGCCTTTGAACTTATTCTTCATTTCCTATTCAATATAGGCCTTGTTACTTCCTGAATATGCGGAGTACAGAGTATCAATCATGATGTGATCTTGAACCTATTTATTCCCTTTTATCTCAATCAATTTTTTTTCTAAGTGAGATATCTCTCTATCCTTCTATTCAATCTCACTTGTCAACAATTTATTTGTCTACACTGACTCTTCCAGATATGTCTTCAATACTGATTTCTCTTCTTCAAGCATTTTGTTTTTTTCTACTGCACAGTCTAGCTATTTCTCAAAATTCATTGTCTTTTCACTAACACGTTTTTCAAGAGACTCTTGAATCACCTTGGCTTGCTCAACTTGTTCTTCAAACTTTGGCAGTTGGTCATACAACAATTTATTATTCCTTCTTGACTTATTTAATTCATCCAAAGCACTAACCAATTCACCTTCCCAATCAAGCTCCATGGCTTCTTCTTCTTCAGATTGATTGCCTGATTGAATTTTTGTGACAAGATTTGAAGGTGTATTGAAGGATCCACTAAAGAAATACTTATCCAGTGGTCCTAGTTGACTTTGCACAACTGGTGTGTTTTTATTTATAGAGGAACAAATATTTTTCTTGTCTTCACTATTCTCATCTTCCACAAAGGAAATGAAAAGATTTTATTTTGGATTTTCTTTGCAATCACTTTCCTTGGATAACTTGTTGTCTTCCTCAGTATACAAACTCTTTCTTTTTTTTGGAACTTTATTCCTATCCTTAGATATTTCTTGAGTGTGCACCAACCTTTGTTCATTGTGACTAGCATCTTCCTCACTATCATTATCTCTATCCTCCTTATATGGGCACTTTGAAGCAAAGTGGCCTACTCTTCCACATCTAAAACAGTTTAAATGTAATTTTCCCTTATACTTACCACGTCCTCTTTTCAAATTTCTCACAAATTTTGATTCTTCCTCATTTGATTCACCACAAGATCCTTTGTCATGTTCATGCTTCGCTTTCCTGGTGGAATTAAAGGCTGCTTCCTTTCTTATTGGACTTTACCTTTCAGTTCTCATCTCATATGCAATAAGAATCCCTTGAATCTCATCCTTTGTCATATATGCAAGATTAGGTTTCTCTTTTAATATAGATACCTTCAAGTCAAATCTTGGAGGCAGAGTTCATAGTATCTTCTACACAAGTGATTCTTCATCTAGTGTGACTCCAAGAATTTTGATAGCATTAGCTAACTCATCAACTCAAAGGAAATATGAGACAATATTTTCTTCATCTTTCATTTTCAAAGACTCATATAATCTAGAGTAGTTATGCAAATTTTATTTCATTACCTTCTCATCCCTTTCATAGATCTTTCTGAGCTTGTCTTATACCTCCTTAGTTGAAGCACAGTGCATCACTTTTGTAAATTTTGTGTATGTTAGCCCACATAATAATGCATTCCTATCTCTTGCATTACACTCATACTATCTTTTCTCAAGTGGATCAACTGGTGTAGTTGTTGGGACATTATAACTATCTTCAATAGTATGCCATACATAAACTCCAAGTGATTGTAGATATACTTCCATCCTAATCCTCCAGAAGGTGTAGTTGGTTCCATTAAATATTGGTGCTCGGAAATTGGAGAGTCCTTCCTGCTTGTCCATATCAAAGCACAGATCTATCTTACATATGTTAAGCTATTATTGAAGACACCCACTCTAATACCAATTGTTGGAATCTTATTAATACTAAGAGGTGGGGTGAACCAATATTAGTGCAATTATGGACAATTTTTACTTAATATCATATTGATATTGAACTTAATTATGCACTCACATAAAAAATAACATTCATCCACATATGTTCAAAACACATAACACACCAATTTTTACATGGAAATCCAAACGGGAGAAAACCACAGAATGCTCTCTTTAAATATAAATATTACATTCATGGGAGCAACAACTTCCGAATTTCTCCAGCACCAACTAGAAGGAGGCACTGACCCCCTGGTTTTATAGGATGCAAACTAAAGGAAGAATGGACTCCCTAATTTACCAGCTTCAACTGGAAGGACGCACTAACCCCCTGCTCCTTGCTCCGTCCTGACACCCTGATATAAAAGAAGAATATTTTACTCTATTTTTCTTCTGATCTATCCAATCTTATGATAATAAGATTTTCACAATCATGTCTGCACCTTCTGTAAACTGATATATTGATTTTACTTATACCAACTTCACAATAGACTTCATACTTCACAAATTGTGTATTGCTTCATCATATTATGCAGTTTGCGCTTAGGTTCAGTATGTCGTTTTATTTCTGCACATCTCCAACTTCAATTGATACTGTGCATCTTCTGTTGTGCTTCCATTCTAACTTTCCACATCAGTTTTACATAGATCTATGCACTGTCTGAAATATCACACATATGTATTGGTGCATCAATATTTAGATAATATATGACCTTTTGTGCATCATCTGTGTTTCAGACTTTATATTCTTGCACTTGTCTCAGATCACCCTTGTTTGTGCTAAAAGATGTTCCTTGACTACAAAAGGAGCATGGCTAGCACACCTTAAGCTCTAGGGCTGAATAAAATTTAAATGGCTTTGGTAAATGGATCAGCAAGACTGAATGAGAAAGGGAGAGGGAAGTAATCTAACTGTGGATCAAATATATTCCATTGGGCATGGAGTCAAAACTTGAATCTTAATGGCTTATAACTAATAACTGGATAAATTCCTTTATAATAACTCTGAGGCAAGGTAAGTATCATGTTCAATGCATAAAGATATGAAAGATAGTTCGAAATGAAGAAACGGTTCACTACGCAAGAGACATCTATCAAGGATGAATCTCTAACACATCTTTAGAAGAATTAACTTAAATAATGATTATAAACAGAGCATCCAACAGTGATGAATTTTGAAAACAAACATTTACACATAAATTATAATAGGTATAATCAATGATGGAGAGGAGCACCAAATAGATGAATTCCTTCACCAAACTATAGAGTATACCGGGAGATGGAACACACACATGAATGTAGAGAAAAGAAATACATACTGAACAATAATACTGTAATGAAACTCAGGTTAAGAAAGGAAGAGCTTCTGTATTAACTTAAAAAATATAAACAAGCTTCGATATACTCCAGAAATATCCTTCTTGCTTTAGCTTGAAGTCCCCCTATGGATCTCTCGAGCTTCTAAGACTCATCCCTTTTTTACATTGCAAATTTAAGCATTTATAAAAATACAAACTTCCAGCTGTTACAAAACTTTAGGAAAACAATCTGAGATTAATATTTTGAAATCCTGTAAATGCTAAGTTCTCAATGTCTGCTTCCTCTATATATGGATCGATCCCTTTAAATCTGTATGTGCGGCCGTTTCTTAAATTGCTACTCCACTACCATCAAATCTGGAATCAAATCCTCCAACTGCTATCTATTGCTTCCAAGTGCCCTGGAAAACTGAGATGTGTGATTAACATATTTGAATACTCTGCCACCTGCTGCTTGAAGAATTTGACCAATTACTTGATAGTTTAGAGATAATAAGATAGATTGTTGCTTTGAAATCTAGGATTAATGCCTATATTCCTGGAAACTTTGCATAACTGAAAATGATCCTCAAAAGATTGCGTTCCAGATCTCACTCCAACTTCTTGAAATCCTATAGCTTTCACATGTAGAATCAACCACTCCAAATTTTGCTGCGAATGCTTTGTGCAATGATTCGACCATTAGCTTTATTAATAAGCTTGCTCTTCAACCTGGAATTGATGTTATTTCTCCTCATGACACAATGGACAAATGAAGCTAATATATATGATGAAGCTATCCATCCTGGAAAATGATAAGTATTATACATTCTATCCATCCTTCACGCTATAGACAAATAAATACAAAAGACTTTCTAACATTGGTGCTGGATGCCCCAAGTCATCCAAGTCGTCCTGCAATTGAAAACTGACTTCTCCATTGGGATGGAGTCATCTATGCAACCAACCTCCATCACTTATTCAAGCAAACTAATAACCTTGCTCCAAAACTTGCAACCCTGCTCATCTAACTGAAATTGCTCACTCCAAACTATACTTGCTGAAAACAAACCTTACACTGCAAACTGAAGGAAATGCTTGAAACATCAAGCTTATTTATTTACATCTCCTAGTTCTATCTTACAGACATCAAACTGATCATGTGTAATCATACTTCTAATGAAGCTAAGAAACCATTTGACTGAAAATCATAACTCCACGCATGCCACTGTTTGAGAAGACCCAAAAAATATGTAATAAATGCAACAAACAGTGTATAAGCAGTTGATACTTACAGCTGGAAATAGGAAGTATGCCAAAAGCTGGGGCATAAGAAACCTTTGAAAAATGCAACTCCAAACAATCAGCAACATGATCCTGAAATTCATGAAAAATTATTCCTTCTTGGTGTTAAAAAAGAATGGCCTGCAAATGGGTGTCCTCAACTCCCAATACTCCGTGAGAATCCTCTACTCCATGAGATGATGCGAGAGGAGAACAAAGAAATATAAAATATTCAACTCTGTTGAGGTTATCCTGTTTGATATCTTTCACGAACTCAAATTGACTTATTTATGAAGAGTACTGCTTAAGTGATGAAGAATGAATGAACGGTTGTTATATTTCTCTCTTATCTTGGTCATTGTCTACATAATTATCAAATAAAGGAGGACTGGTGGGAAATTCAGTGAGTGCTGATATAATTTTTTGCTCTTCTAAATCCTCTTCATACTCATAAAAAATAGGCATATCTTTATTTTGAGCAACAAAGTTATCATGACCATGGCTATTAGACACATCTGATATTATGTTCAAAGTATCTAAAGTCTGGCTATTATCAATTTGAGATTCAATGAAATTCATAACTTTTTCTTGTTCAATAGAAAAATTGGAATATAATCACCTACAATCAGTTGATGTTGATCCCAACCTAGAGCTTCAATGTCTTCATCATAAAGTGGGGAATTCTGAGAAATTTCAAATGATGATGCCGAAGGTTTGTGTTTTTCTTCATTACAAGGCTGATCCTCAACACAAAAAATATTTCCAGCAATTTGTTGAACAAAAGATTGATCTTCATAACGATCATCGACAAGATGAGCATTCAGATTATCCTCAAGACTATTAGAAGCATAATGAGAACATTCCAAATACATTCGTTAATCTCATCACCAAAATTATTTTCAACATGACTTAAAATAGCATCATTGTTATCAAACTGATCATCAGATTCTTCCTGGATAGCAGAAATTGAAAATGTTTTCTTTTTATCTTCAACATATTCTGAAACCACAACTTCTTCATTACCCATTTCTAGTTCATGTTTATGGGAAAACACATAATCTTGAAGATCATCCAAGAGCTGATGAAGATTGCGAGGGACAAATTCTTCTCTATCTATATCTTCAATCTCATTATGTAATTCATATTCCTCACAACAATGCTCATGCACAAGTTCTTGAGAAAAATACCTTTCACAACAATGATGGAACACTATATGAAATTATTTTATGCTAGAAGGAGGCAAGGGTCGGTACCATTCGCTAGCATCCCCTTCTAAAGAATACATAAACATCTTCATGAGCATGTCTTCATAATGTATATTTAACTGAGCCATACATTGATGAAATCTGATGAGGTGATCCAAAGGATGATATTCTTTGCTTTCTCTGAACCATGGAAGGCAATCTCCCCAAACGTCCATGATAGGTACTGCATTTGGAAAGCCTGGAATACCTGAAAAATTGGGTGGAGCAAACCTTGCAGCCATTCAACCATTTGACCCTCTTCTGGATCTTCAAATAGTGGAGTCGCCAGGTAGAAAATTGCAGCCAAACTGATGTCCTGCCCTGTCTACCATCAAGAGCTGAATGTGATTGTTGTGGTTCTTCCCAGAGAAGATAATATTCACTTCCGTCCCCAGCAATGGCGCCAAAAGATGTTTGTGCTAAAAGTTGTTCCTTGACTGCAAAAGGAGCATGGCTAGCACATCTTAAGCTCTAGGGATTAATAAAATTTAAATGGCTTTGGTAAATGGATCAGAAAGACTGAATGAGAAAGGGAGAGGGAAGCAAGCTAACTATGGATCAAAGATATTTTATTGGGCATGGAGTCAAAACTTGAATCTTAATGGCCTATAGCTAATAAATGACTAAATTCCTTTATAATAAATCTTAGGCAAGGTAAGTATCATGTTCAGTGCATAAAGAGATGAAAGACGGTTCGAAATGAAGAAACAGTTCACTACGCAAGAGGCATCTATCAAGGATGAATCTCTAACACAACTTTAAAAGAATTAACTTAAAGAATGATTATAAAGAGAGCATCCGACAATGATGAATTCTGAAAACAACCATTTACACATAAGTTATAAGAGGTATAATCAATGATGGAGAGGAGCACCAAACAGATGAATTCCTTCACCAAACTAGAGAGTATACCGGGAGATAGAACACACACATAAATGCAGAGAAAAGAAATACATACTGAACAATAATACCGTAATGAAACTCAGGTTAAGAAAGGAAGAGCTTCTGTATTAACTTCAAAATTATAAACAAGCTTCGATACACTCCAGAAATCTCCTTCTCGCTTTAGCTTGAAGTCCCCCCACATCTCTCTCAAGCTTCTAAATCTCATCCCTTTTTTACATTGCAAATTTAAGCATTTATAAAAATACAAACTTCCAGCTATTACAAAACATTAGGAAAACAATCCGAGATTAATATTTTGAAATCTTGTAAACGCTAAGTTCTCAATGCCTGCTTCCTCTAGATATGGATCGATCCCTTTAAATCTGTATGTGCTCTGCCAGCTGTTTCTTAAATTGTTACTCCACTACCATCAAATCTGGAATCGATCCTCCAACTGCTATCTATTGCTTCCAAGTTGCCTGGAAAACTGAGATGTGTCATTAACATATTTGAATACTCTGCCACCTGATGTTTGAGGAGTTTGACCAATTACTTGATAGTTTAGAGATAATAAGATAGAGTTGTTGCTTTGAAATATAGGATTAATGCCTATATTCCTGGAAACTTTGCTTAACTGAAAATGAGCCTCAAAAGATTGCGTTCCAGATCTAAATCCGACTTCTTGAAATCCTATAGCTGTCACATGTAGAATCAACCACTCCAAATTTCGTTGCCAATGCTTTGTGCAATGATTTGACCATTACCTTTATTAATAAGCTTGCTCTTCAACCTGGATTTGATGTTATTTCTCCTCATGACACAATGGACAAATGAAGCTATCCATCCTGAAAAATGATAATTAGTATACATTCTATCCATTCTTCACGCTATAGACAAATAAATACAAAAGATTTTGTAACATTGGTGCTGGATGCCCCATCGACAACTATAAATTTCATAAATTTCAGCTCTTGCAAATTCATTTGAGTGCTCATGATGAGAATTTTTTTGGCAATGACTGTCATTTCTGTCATGACACTTTAAAATTCATTTGGGAAAACTGAAGAAATCATCTCGACACCTGTTCACTCATACTCATAATGTGAATGCTCTCTCTCGGACAATTTGAACTCTCGGCATGTTTATTTTGCATTGAGGGAGTACTCCACATGCAACAAATAAGATGGCTTTTACAATTTTATATATCCAAGTGCCTTTCTTTCCTTTCAACTCGTAGTGCATAAAGCATGATCGTGAGCCTTTACATGGATTCTTGTGAGAGCACTTCCCATGCATGAACAGATAAGGTTCGATGTTTGACAAACTAAATACTTTTTAATGAAAATAATAAGGTTAACATGAAAAGTATTCCCACTTACATGTTAGATGGGAAGAAAATGAATTGCGTGGAGTTAAAACCAGTTTAGATCCAAATTCTAGGTTCTATCAAGCGTGGAGAGGGATCAAATTTCTAGAGGTGCAAACCTCTCTTTGAATAGCTCCTTGAGTGCAATACTTGAGGTACATAATCCTAAGCTCTAAAGTCTCTAGTTTAAGTCTCATATTTACTTTTTACTTTGTATTATTTTTTTTTCTTTATGGTCGACATAATATTTATTACTTTTTACTTTGTATTATTCTTTTTTGTTTACTTTGTATTATTTTGTTACTCGACAAACTTGACAAACACTCTAAAGTCTCATATTTACTTTTTACTTTGTATTAAAAGTAAAAAGTAAAGTCTCTAGTTTAATTCTCATATTTACTTTTAACTTTGTATTATTCTTTTTTGTATATGGCTGACATAATATTTACCATCTAATCCTAAGCTCTAAAGTCTCTAGTTTAAGTCTCATATTTACTTTTTACTTTGTATTATTCTTTTTTGTTTATGGCCGACATAATATTTATTACTTTTTACTTTGTATTATTCTTTTTTGTTTACTTTGTATTATTTTGTTGCTCGACAAACACAAATTCGACAAACACTCGACTAACAAGATCTCCCTCATACTAGGCTGCAGAGCCCCTCTCAACGCAATGAATAAAATGCCAAAGTATTAAAACAAAAATAAAACTTTTTAATACAATAAATATTAAATATTATTTATAAAACTTTATAAACTAGTTCTTTAAATAATAAAAGTTTATATTTATTTTACTATTAATAATTTTTTAATATTTTGGCTTGAGGGAAAAAAAGGAAAAGGTAGAGCATAGCTTGCATAATTTTTAAGACTTTGACAAACATGATAAAAATTCAAGGCACTTTTAGATACAAACAAAGAAAAAAAAACCAAAGACTCATTATAAACTGACCACGATAGAGGTTTGAGGCCATAAGGAGAACTGACCAGTATGACTGGAACGCTCATGGTTTTGGAAAAAATGCTAGTGAACTTTCTCGATTTGAAATATGGAGTCCCTCACTACATACGCGTTGCCAGAATTCAAAATCTTGTGGTACAGATCTGGTACCAACAACCCTTATCATAATGTGCATCCTTTACTATGCAACAACTGTGTTCAATACCATTAAATAAACTACTTCACTTCATGCATCACTAGTTTTGTTTCAATTCAGTCTTCATGCACCTATCTTAGACCATCTGTGACTTTCTACGTAAATTCTATGATACTTTCATTATGTTTTCACTCACTTGTGCATCCTCTATAGTTTTGCATTTATATCTTCGCGCAATCGTCACAGATAAACTTTACCCTCCCGCACTTGGCTCTCTACTAGATTATGTTATTCTGGTTCCACAAGCCCTTGATTCCTCAAGATAAGAAGCTTGCCAAATTTGTATCTTCCGGTCTTGATCTTACAAGCTTACTTCAACTTTCGAGCTTGGCTTCTTATTTATACTTGTCCTGCATGGATGGTATGTCCACAAGTTGGTCATAGAGTCCCTTCTTACTTCCTTCATAGTTCCACTTAACTTATACTTCGGTCACTTGTCATGTTCTATGCCATTGAGGTGTCATCTCTTGTGGATCTTGTGCATACTTGGTTCTTTGCTTAGTGGGACTTGCGCCCTTACGGTGTGGTCTTGTGCCCTTGATGTTCCATCTCTTGTGGGAGTTGAACACTTGATTTCCCCAACCAGTACTATCTTTTTGGAACTCTTGCTTGCTTCAACAAATTGAATGCCTTTTCCGATTGGTGATTTTTGCGCACTTCTTGTTCTCAAGCCTCTTGCACACTCTCGAAACTTTTCCAACCAACTCTTTTGACTTTTCCTTAAGGTAACATGACTAGGTGGACTTGGGACTTACATATGTACCATATGTACTGAATGTATTCCTTATGTATTTCTTCAAAGTGGATATATTAAAAGTGTCTTTCATATACTTCTTCAAAGTGGCTTTCATATACTTCTTCAAACTATCACAAGAATACAGAGTCTTCTTTGACATCAGTTGACATCAATGACAACTAAAGTTCAAAAAAATAATCATCAACACCATCATCATTGTCATCATGTATTATCATCGTCCTCATCATTGTGATCTTCATCATCATAGCCTATAGCATATAACCTCTTTCACTTACAACCTATGGCCTCTAACCCATATATTAACAAACTCATATGATGTACTAGGTACAATTATAGGAGTAAACCTAGGTGTTATTTTGGGAGAAAAACTAGGAGTAAAATGAGGCACTATTTTGGGAGAAAAACTAGATGTTAAACTAGGCACTATTGTAGAAGCAAAATTGGTCACTAAACCTATTGTTAAATAGGATCTAAACTAGGCACTAAACATGGATCTAATCTTGGAGTTAATCCTTGTGCCTAAAAGAGAGAAAAACTAGGCACTAAAACTAACGCTAAACCTCTCGCTAATCCTGGTGCTAAAGGGGGAGCTAAACTAGGTGCTATACTTGGCACTAAAGAGGGAGCTAAACTAGGTGTTATTAGTGGCACTAAAACTAGAACTATTCCTAGCATAAAAAGTGAGGTAAACTAGGCACTAAATTTAATGCTAACTAGTGTCGACTTTTGAAAGGAGCTAAAAGTGCCAAGAAATGTGTTATCCTATGAAATAACATCACCTTTTCCTAGATAATGAGGAAAAATACAATAAAAGGTGACTAGAAACCAAAAAGGGAGCTAATCATAGGGTTTTGTTGTAGTGTAATAATGAGTGTACATACATGCGATGGATTTTGAAGAAGCAAAGTACATTCCCTAATATTAATCAATGATAAAAGAGTAATCACGGTTGTGTATAATGGGAAGAACCCAACTAAGAAACCCTATGGAGGACATACTATTTGGTGAATGACAGTTATTTCTATATATGTACATTTTATGTTTGTATATACATGTTTAGCATTAAAGACATCGTTAATTTTCAAGAATAGTTTATTCCTTACGACATCAATGCTTGACTTAATGAAGCTGTTTTTAATCAAATTGAGTGTACATACATGAAAGATATGTTGGAGAAGGAAAACCTAATACTAACCCTTGATATATTCATGAAAAAGTGACCATGTTTGTGTATAATGGGAAAAATATATCTATGACTTGCTATGGAGGGCATAATATTTTATGAAAGACAATTAGTTTATCTTTGTATCCTACATTAAAGCCATATTAGATTTTATAGAAAACTTTATTACTCATGACTTATTGAAACTTTTTGGAGCAACATTGAATTTACATGCATCAAACAGATGTTGCAGAAGCAAATTGCAAGATCTAATATTAATCCCTAATATATAATTGAAAGAGACACCATGCTTGTTTATATAAGATTCCCTATGGAGGACATACTATTTAATTAATGATGTTTATTTTTATCCCTATGAATTGTGTATATATATGCATGTGATTCTCAAAATAAAATAAGTTAACTCTTGTAAGTTTCTCCATGGTTATAGTTGTTTCTTTATGAACCAAGCATCTTACAAAAATCCCACATTAAGCCCATCATTGATCTTCCATAAAATTTATTCATTATGACATCAATGCCTAACCTAATAAAACTCTTTTGAATAGTATTGAGTGTGTAAAGAGATTTTACATGCATTTTGAGAATAGCATCATATGAATTAGAATTGATTCGGAATCTAAGTAAGCAAGTCACTTACCTTTTCTAATTTACAATATTTTTTAAAACCCTCTCGAGAGAGTGACAAAAATTATCATTCTTTAAAAACTTTGATAAAAATTTCATCCGGTTTATTTATTTGTGGTGTTGCGGTATTTGGGAAAGTTATGCAAAATGATCTTCAAGAAGTATGATATGAATTTATGGTCTTCAGGTATTTTTATTTTTTTTTATATGCCTTTTCTCATATGTATCTCAAATTACACATTGCATTGTATGAATCTATCTATCAAAAATTCATTCAGAGTTAAACATAGAACATCCACTTTGAAATTAAGAATTATCAAATAAAATCCATATTTATTAGGGTTAAAACCCCATACTTGTTAAGGTTTACAACCTATTTGCAAAATTTGAAGTGACTAGTAGTTTAAAATATTTATTAAAGTTATTGTTTAAATTGTAAATTCCATATCTTAATATTTGTAATAGTTGAAAGGGACGTTGAAGAAGAAAACTATAATCTCCAATAACAATACCTGGAATATATGTGACTCCCTATCCATGGAATACTATTTAATGAGTATATTTATAGGTATCTCTTCCATGTATTTGTACATACATGTAAATGTCTTAAACATTGTAAGTTATTAAATGTTTGTATATATATGTAAATTTGTTATTCAATTGTTGACATTTGTTACTCTTGGATGTAAGCATCTTATTTAAAGCTAAATTAAAGCCATCTTTGATTTTAAAAAAAAATTGTATTCCTTATGCATCATTGATTGACATAATGGACCACAATCAATGTATATGCATGCTATGGATTTTCAAGAATCAAACTACAACTTATAATATTACTCCGATGAAAGAGTGACCATGTTTGGGTATACTAAGAAGAACCCATATAAGACTCCCTACGTAATAAATACTATTAATTGGTGAATGCACTACAAGAAAAAAGGTCATTGGTGAGGGTCAAAAAATGTCACCATAAGCTCATTGGTGACCATCAAAAGGGGCCCTATCACCAAAACCTGAGCGTCGCCAAAGGCACCGTCACCTTAAGTGGAGGGTATGTGGTGACATTCAAGGTCCACCAATAATAATTATTATTATTCCAGGTTGTGACCGTCACCAATCATTATGAAGTGTTGGTGACAAACCTATTTTGGCCCTCACCATTTGATGCATATATGGTGACGGTCAATGAACGATCATTGGTGAGGGTTGAGACATGCCACCATAATCTCATCGAGGATGGTGAAAAAGGAGGACGTCACCAAAATTTGAATGTCACCAACGACTGTGTCCCCAAAAGTAGAGGTGGTGTGGTGACATTCAATGTTCGTCACTAATAAGGATTATTAGTGACAAATAGTGACCCTCACCAATTTATACGAAGTTTTGGTGATCGACCTACGGGCCTCCATCACCAAAAAACTGAACATCGCCAATGACATATGATGAGAGCCTTGCAATGACCCTCACTATTGAGGATATTTCCATTAACATATCAATGGTGACAACCACTATGAGATTGTCATCGCTTTTCATTTTGAAAATCTTTTAATGACGCATCATAAAGGATCGTTTCCATTTCAATTAAAATTGTAAATAAAATAATTATAATGGTCCTTAAAGGATAACGATGAAACGTCACCATTGCTTTCCACAATGGTTACAATCTTTGCTATGTATGAAGATGGATAGTAGCAATACATTCATAGATCAGAGCTAAGAAAAATCTCATAAAAAAATATTCTTTCCTTATTTATAAATTTATATCCATATCGTCTAAGCCTTAAGCTTTTGTTCTTGCTACAATAGTTCCCACTAATAATGATTTGTTATCCCTTCTTCTAGTCCTGTTGACTTATTGTGGTTTCTTGTGGACATTACTATATTTCTTTATTTCTATTTTGAAAATATCAAAGAGGCAATGGGATAATAATGTATTCTATGAGATGAGAATTCCAATATATATACTTCCAATATACTTGTTAGTAAAGATGTGGCAAGAGGTGATCCATAGATATGGATTTCAACAAAGCTTAGTGGTAGGACTCATACCCTATGCCACATAGATCATACACCCACAATCCCAACAAACAATTGCTTAGAAGAGAAGTATGTCCAATCATTGTTGATAGAGCACCTTCCTTGATGTTCTGGGCGTCTTTTCAATTAAACCTACATAGATTTGAAGGGATAGTTTTATGTTGTGTTGACTGTACCTTACAAAGGAATATTTCTGAGTTTGTTGGTTGTAGTTTACAGGGGCAATTTTCTAAGTTGTTGGTTGTACTTGGCAGGGGCAGATTTATGTTCTTGTTGGTTGTACTTTACAATCATAGGAATTGTTACCTTGCATGGATTAGTTTTAGCAGGCCTATAAACTTGCTTGCAAAAAATAATGCAGTAGGCCTATAAATATTTAAACACTAAACTTTGGTAATTAAAAATGTTCTCTAACTACTATTACATCATGCCTATTAAAATTCCTGGATCATAATTCTCTTGGCCATCATTATTTACGATTTGACCAAATCCTCAAGATATAAAAACTTACTATCTAAACTTAGTTTCACATGTTCTTTCAAAAGAGAATTTTGGAGAATGGATTCAATATGTTGGAACTCATTCCAGTATATTGATTAAAAAACATGGTGTACCTACTATATAATTTCATGTTGACTAACCTGCCAGTATTAAAGACCTCTTTGCAACAAATCAATTTGAACATAATTTTCTTCATTGTGGATTTTATATGACATCTTAGGTACATATGCCCCAAACTGGATGGTGTGGACCTCCCAAGATGGTCAATGCAGACCCCCTACGCCACAGTGAAAATGTGGGGACATAAAAAAGCAGAGAGACACATTTTAACCCTAAGATTTTCCAACAAATAATCAAAAAAAATTCTACAGCATCCAAGAAATATAATAAATTAAATGGTTTAGTAAAGGAGGCTATGCAAAAGATAGAGCCTCTAGCTTTAATCTGTATTTTTTTCTCATTGTAATACTTGAGAATTTTCTCTTTATAATTGTCATGTTCCAGAATCCAAGCATTCGTTTCATCAGGTATATAAATGTGCTTGAATAAACAACAAAGTAGCATATCCTATGAATTATCTGTGTTATCTCAACTTACATGCATTTTTTAATTCTCATATATAACATAAATGTAGAGCACCTATAAAAGTGCAAAATTCCTAAGATTCATATTGGCATGAAATTACACATTTGTTTTTGGAAAGCTTCAAGAAACTTCCTCTGATGGGTTACATAGGGTAGACTTTCTTTGCTTACTTGCCCAATATGAGGTGTATCTATACCCATCAAAATTGCTTAGGACTAGTACCCAGCCTCATCCCTTTTAAACTCATGTCATTCAAGTGGAGCAGGTCACAAGCAGAATGTAACCCTAGTAGATGGGGATGACCAATGGCTTGCTGGAATAAATTGAACATTTGGTTATTATTATTATAACATTTTACTAATTTGAAAAAGCAAAAATATCACATTGTTATAAGTAAAGTAAATAGAACTGATTCAATAACATGTTTACACAATAACTAAAATAGATATCTAATCTTTTTTAAGCATATGGAAAGAAGATAGCAAAAGATGATATAAAATGGTGTAACAAGAGTTTAATAACGTATATCTATAAGCTTGGAATAAGCCTATAAGATGAGTTTTTTTTTACACTTACACATGCAAAAATGGAAATCAAACATATGGGACTTCTTTGGAATCATGCCACGCAACTCATCCTCCTGTTTGTTCCTCCAAGTTTGTTCTAATGTTAATTGAGGAGCAGATTTATTGCAGACTAGTCAAAGAACAAAGGAAGCATAGTTTATGCTTCTGTTGTGATGAAATGTTAATGAAGGTTAATGGAAACTAGACAAGCACTATAAATCAACACTATTGACAACAACAAAAGCAATAGAAACTATTCAAAAAGCTATTCAAACAACTTTTTTGAACTCCAGCGAAAACAATGAACCATACCTCAATCATTATTTCTGCCAGTTGCTTGACAGTGACCTCATTATTAGGATTGCCAACATTGAAAATGTGAATATTTTCCCTGGAAGGAATTTCCTAAAAGATGAAATAGGTAAGTACTATACATATATAAGCATCATACAAGATTAGTATAAATCCACTAAGGATTGTTGTTACTTACAATCATCAAGAGAACAGGTCAGCTAGCATATTGTCTCTCATATGTTTAAAGATTGTTTATACAATTCCAAGCATGCAAAACCAACACAGAACAACACTAATTTTTTTCTTAAAGAAACTATTGTGAAATAACTCGAAGTTAATGATTTAAAAATAAAAAACAAATGCAAAACACAACAAAAAATACACCACTATAAAATGATATAATTCCATACCCAAGTTAACTCGTTTGGAAAGTCAATATGAAGCAATTACAACCACATAGCAGCAGGGAAATTTTTAAGGGCGAAATTTCGCCAATTGGCTATTTTTCGGGTTTTTTTTCAAAAAATAAATTCGCTATTTGGTCATTTTTATACTCTAATAATGCCTATATTTACATAAAATATGTTTTTTTACCATAATATTCACCAAAATTTACACATTTCGGTAGTAAATTGTATGTTTCATATTTAATATTCGCCCACCTATCTACATACATGTTTTTTTCAATCCAAAATAATCGCCAATGATACTATACTTAAGTATAATATTAGAATCCTTAAAAAATACCCTGAATATCAGTCCACTTACTTTCCAAGAGCATAATCTAACGTAAAGGACGAGCTTTAAATAATCCACTAGATAGTCCAAGAGCATCTTAATTCAGTCCAAGACAAAAGATCAAAACTAGCATTTATGAAGAACATCATCCACTCAATGTAAATCCAAACCATTAGTGGCCCAATATGCAAAGTTTGCAAATGTATATAGCATGTAAAGGTGAATATAGAAGAATCGATATGTTTTATTGTTTAATATTCAACCATATTCCTTCACAATCTGAACGGACATAATCCACATTCACGTCAACATCGACATTGACATCGACTATATCTTCTTCATTTACATATTTTTCTTCTTGAAAGTCTGTAACCCCTAACACATCTTCATACTCGAGTTCATATGATGTACTATTTCTCAATCGTTTTGGAGGACATGTTAACACTACATACCAGTCAGTCTCAACTGGATCTTGTACATAGAATACATGTTTAGCTTGCGATGCTAGAATAAATGGATCATCTTTCCAATGATTCTGACTTAAGCATTTCTTCATATTCACCATTTTAAAACCCAAATCATCAATTTTAATCCCTCTCTTATTGTATACATCGACCCAATTACATTTGAACAATGTGTACTCCATACAAAAATAGTCCAATGTAATTATTTCTTATATTACTCCATAAAATGTTGTTTTCTGAAGTACAGGGTTTGGATCTTTGGAACTTGACCTCATCACTATTTTAGCTTCCAAACACACACCACTATTTTGGGTGGTTCTCTCATTATCCATTCTTTTTGTATGGTATCTATAACCATTGGTTAGGTATCCCTTGTACTTATTCACAAATTTTCTTGGGCCCCGCACTAGCCATTTAAGTGTATTAGACACATTTTCGTCCCCTTCCACCTACATATTTTTAGTTTTTTTAATGTAATTAGAACACATAGATCCCACCTATGATAAAATATTGAAATTTGTACATGACAATATTCAACATGTAATGATTTTTAAGTACTTATAATATAAATAGTATAAAGTCACCTGTTTTTTTAGCCAACTAAAAAAATGTTGGGTGTGGAGTCTCTACAATAGAGCTTCATATTTTTTGGTTTGGGTAAATGAGTTGAGAATCTCCATTTTGTGCATCCTAATTTGACAATTATGGACAATAAAAATGGTTGTTAATGTGTTTTGATAAAATATGAATAAAAATAATTTGAAATGTCAAATACATTATTCTATCCATGGATCTGTGTTTTGTTAAACCATAAACAAACAAAATTTTGAAGGTCAAACATGTTACGTACTCTATCCATGGATCAACTTCATTTGTGTGAAATAGAACCCACCTATAAGATTGTTCCCAACTAATGTTATCCAATTATGATGGAATTGAAGCAAATAATGGCTTTCCATCAAGAATTACGTCTTCAACTTTGTCATCCCACACTTCATTTAGACCATGTGTGGTTCCAATAGCTTCCATACCTTTCAAGTATCCTCCACAAAACTTTATTGAGTCCTCCACATTGTAGCTTTCAACAATGCATCCTTCAGCCCTATTTTTGTTCTTAACATAACTCTTGTATACTTTCATACATCTACAAAAAGAGCATATTTTTTTAATTAATGTCAAAATCTTTGAATAAATTATTTTTCTTGTGGTTCTTGATAGCAAGTAAATTTTCATGTATCTCTCAAACGGGTACATCCATCTATATGAAATCGGGCCACAATATCGAAGCTCACATACCAAATGTACATTCAAATGCATCATTATATCGAAAAATGAAGGAGGGAAGTACTTTTCAAGCTAGCACATTGTCTCCACAATATCATTTTCCAACTTGTCAAGGCTCTCTATTGAAACCGATTTTGCATAAATTTGCCTATAAAAGTAACAAAGCTTACAAAGCGTATTTTGAACAACAATTGGTAGCACATGGCGTAGAGCTACTGGGAGAAGTTGTTGCATTAGAACATGAAAATCATGTGCTTTCATTCCATGGAACTTAAGCTCTTCCATGGATATATGGTTTTTTGGATTAGAGCTATAACCATATGGAACTTGTAATGTGAAAAGAACATGGCATAGGGTCTCTTTCTCTTTCATTGAAAGAGTATGCGGTGCATGTGGAAGGAATATTTTTTTTCCTTTAATTTATAGCCGTAGTGATTTTCTCAAACCCATTTTTTGCAAGTCATCTCATGATGTCTTTCCATCTTTGGACTTCCCTTTTATATCCAAAAGAGTTCCAAAAATGATTTCACACACATTCTTCTCCACATGCATTACATCTAAATTGTGACGTTGTAGGTGTTTCTACATTCCAACACATTGAGAATATTGGAAAATTATTTAATATGGAGGAAATCATAAACAATGAATTCAATGAAGACATCTAAGCACAATGACATCATATAAGCATGCAATGTATAATAATTAGGAATGGTTGATGTCTCTACATACCTCCCAATATGGCATATTGAATAGGATTGATTGTTTTTTCCACACAACATTAGTTTTGTCACCTTTTTCCTTATTTATTTTCCTTTTATTTGATTCACTCTTCCCCCAAACTGTTTCATTTCCCTTTGTTTCCTTAAAAATATCTAACACTCTTACAATTGGAGGGGCATAACGAAGCTCCTCCTTCCCATTAAATGGTCCCTGTTGTATTCAAGCAGATAGTAAATGCATACACAGAGATATGATCAAGAAAAGAGAGCTGAGTCGAATGCATCCAACTGGTTATATTCATCTTGATAGGTATATTTATACATCTTACATGTGGTTGGAGCGGTTGCACCCGCTCCAACGGATTCTTTAACTAGATTATTACATAGTTACTAATGACAACTAAGGATCCCAAAGGGTCTCCTCCAACATCTCCCCCACCTCAAAGTCTTTCTTCATCCTGAAGAAAACATTAACAACCATGAACTGTGATTCCTTTAATCTCTGTCAACAATCTGGTAGTGGCCAATCGAGCCTTCTCACCTCTTTCACCTTCCTACCGGATTCTCTTCCACGGTCCAAGATCTTCTAGGCTTCTTCGCTCTTCCATTGCACCAACTCACCATCTTCCTGAAAAAATTATGAAATGACACTGAATAGATGTTTATGTGTGTCAACACCGGGGGGATTGATCAATTTAAGTGTTCTTTTAACGTGAAGCACTTTCTCTGTGTGGTATAGATATCTTCTGCTTGAGTACATGGTTTCCGTAGACTTTGTTGTCATGAGGCTTCCTGCAAGTTTTGAATGGGTCGCTGCTGCTTGTGGTCGATACCGACTGATATTGGTTGACTTGACTCGACTCGACCTGACTCGACATGACTTATTAAGTCGGCTAGAGACCGACTGAATTACAAAATTATAATACAAAAAAGTCGACAGACTCGACCACTTACAATATCGACCAATGACTCGACTATGTTGATTACAAATATAAATCCTATCAGCCAAATATGGTATGGACCAAATAAAAGGACTAATGATTACAACCGAATATATTTTTACATGAATGACATTTGTGCGATCAACCACAAAATAAAAATTGATGAATTTTTCGACCTAAAAGGTGTCGACCAGAACTTTTAGATGCGGAACAAAAATAAAGATTATAACATCGACTAAAAGTTACGGACCAAGGTTTTAAATTCGACAAATATGGAAGATAAACTCAACACTTGTCTTACCAAACGCAATGACTTAACTTATGGTTGTAATAGATGGTCGACATCTAGTAGGGAGATAGACGTCGTTGATTGTAGTTATCATCCTGGTCGATGTCACTTCGTTGTGATGAGCATCAAAATTTTAGTAGAAGCAGATGGTTCGCATGCACAAACTGCTTATGTTATCAGTTGAAATGAGGGAGATATTACCAACTATCTCTGTCATAGTACCAACTGAATTTTAATGTCGGCCAATACTTTCTCTAGGAAGATGTATTTACTGTGGTTGACGGGTCTTGAAAATTCTACAGCCGGAAATAGCAATAATTATCACATAGCGGTCGTGGTCAACTTCTCTGGATATGTATTCTACGGCGGTCGACTACCTGGTTGCACTCCATAACTTCCAATGGCAGCAAAAATTATGGTCGACTACCTGAAACGATTTGATGTCAATACTGTAGTTTTAAATACTAAGACAATATCCATGACTTGGTCGACAAATCATTTTAATTGAGAGTCTGCTCCCGACATCAACTTATATTCTAGGAAACATTCAACCTTTGTTCTCTCCATCGATTGCAGTAGTTGACACTCTATCTAGTAATTTCCATGAGAATGCTAGTCGACAGGTCTGTCTATAGCCATAGCAATCGCAAAACTTATTGAATGGTTGCATATAGATATGAATAGGCCGACAGTGCAACAACGCAGTCAACGAAAGGTATAGGCACATATCATTCTACCTTCTACTGATCTTGTTAATTTTTCAGAATTTAGTTCAATCTGATATAGGATCTTAACTGAGAGAACAACATGTACAACATATCTACAACATATCAAACATGAACACAATAATGCAAGCACACAAGAGACACAGAGTTTACTTGGGGAAAACCATAAGGGTGAAAAACCCTAATAACTTCCTCAGAGATAGATAGAGCAATCATACAACCCAAGCATAAGAGATAGACATCTCCTAGCAGCAGCTTATCCTCCTCCACAAGTGCACCACTCTCCCGAGAGTGTGAGAGAGAATAGAATGATGAAATAGAGTGCCTCCCGCACTCTATTTATACTTGACTTGACTTGCCTAATAATCTTTACTAGGTCAGCCTTAACTTAACCACATAACATAATGCTGATTGGGCCGACACCCAATAGGGTGGTCTAATAACCCTTTGACCTACATGGCCGACCCCCAATAGGGTGGTCTAATAACCATTCGACCCACATGACTTATACAGGGCCAACCCCAACAAGGTGGTCTAATAACCCATCAAGTATAAGTTACAACACTTACAATATAAATGACGACACTTCCGTATAGAGGAATAATAACATCTCTATAGGAATACAAACACTTCCGTATAGAGGAATAATACCATCTCTATAGGAGTACAATATACATATATGAAATACATTCCGAAGTTACATATACATCAACAGATCTATGCTCAGACGACCTCAAGCAACGGGGAGTCGACAGAGATATCATTCCAACATTATAGCAATTCTCATTCTCCTTCAAATTGATACCTAACCAGCAATAATAACTCTAATTTTCCCATGAACCCATTTAACTTACATTCTTTCTATGGTTAGATTTCAGATGGCTCACCGTAAAAGTTGTTGTGTATTCAATTATTCGGCAGCAACAAATATACAATCCTTTTCCTTTATACCACGACTTGATCAATGCCCAGGAATATCTTTATAATAGAAGATTTATTTATCACACACAGGGCGCAGTCTTTGATTTCTTACAGGTTTCTTTCAATGAATCATTGAATGATTTCTTTCAGATTCGATCACGCAACATCATCATTTATGAGCATTTCTTGCAGGGTTCTTTCTTCTCATGATCTCCTTCAGGTTCGAACCGCTCCTCTTTTGATGCTGCTGTCACCTAGCCAAAAGAGATCGGCAATAGTGCCAGATGTTGTATTCAAGCAGATAGTAAATGCATACACAGAGATATAATCAAGACAAGAGAGATGAGTTTAATGCATCCAACTGGTTATATTCATCTTGATAGATATATTTATACATCTTACATGTGGTTGGAGCGGTTGCACCCGCTCCAACGGCTTCTTTAACTAGATTATTACATAGTAACTAATGACAACTAAGGAGCCCGAAGGGTATCCTCCAACAGTCCCTTCTATGAGCAAAACTTATGATTTTGAGCAAGAAATATCCAATGTCCCATGTACACACATTTCTTGCTACAATTGAGGTACTTTGATTCTGTGTTCTTTCCACATATGGGGCAAGCATTATAGCCTTTTGTTGTGCAGCCATCCATATTCCCATAAGCTGGAAAGTCATGAATCACCCACATAAGAATCGCCTTCATGTTAAAGCATGTCTTATTGTAAGAATCATATGTCCATACTCCTTGGTCCCATAATTCCTTTATTTCATCTACCAAGGGTTCCAACTACACATCAATGTCATTACCTGGTTCTTGGGACTAGGTATTAACAAGGTTAACATACAAAAATTCCTTTTTGTGCACAACCATGGTGGGAGGTTGTTTGTAACCAACACTACAGGCCAAACATTGTATTTACTGCTCAAGTCTCCAAATGGATTAAAACCATCTGCTACCATTGCAAGTCGTACATTGCGAGGTTCTCCCGAAAAACTAGGCCATTTTTCATCAATAGTTTTCTAGGCTGGGCTACACAGGGAGTTCACTAATGAGGCAATATCATATCACGTCCATTCATATTGGGGGTTTCAATACTCTTAAAAAGCTACAAAATATATTTCCCCGTATTAAGGGGTCAAGAGGGTTTTTTAATTTGACATAATAATATAAATATTGAGGGTTATTTTATTTGGGTGTGGTGAGGAATAACCTCCAAATCGCGGTATGGATTCATACTTCCAAATCATGGGCTCAATTCATACCCACCTAAAACTTAAGGACCCTCCATTTTTATTTGATACTGCTTATGATCCTAAGTTTTGTATAAATCTGATATATTGTACCAATGATAATATCGATGGAAGTCTCTTTGTATTATTGGTCTTAAGCAATCCTCATTTAATATATTATTTAGGATTGGTTTGAATTGATGTTATATTTTTTTTCATCTTTAAGTTAAGAGATACAACTAATCGAGGGTTACAAAATTGAAAAATTGTATTGTATTTTTTGTAGGCATTCAAGTAAAAGATTTAACTCTTCATTTTTTAGGTTGGGGTTTAGGTGGGCATTGAGATTCAATTAAAACTTGCTCCATGACAACCAAGAAAAGTGAGATCAATCTTTCTTGGTTCACTGGAACCAAGAAAAGCTAGATCAATGTTTCTTAACTAATTATTTCTTTTGTTTGGGTACACAGGGTACTCCCAAAAGACCGAACACCTAGGGAAACCACTTCACAAAAACAGATCACAGATCAATACACCGATGTTTTGACGTGGTTTAAACCCTCGTGAGGGAAACACTGCATGTCCCCAGCCAAATAGCTGCTACAGGACAATTTATTATGCAAAGAAAGAAAGTTACAAATGATCTTCTCATAATCGATCAACTTTCCAATGACCCTCCATGCTCTTTAAATAGAGATCATGGACCAATCGGGTGTTAAGCCACGGATCAAGGGTAGGTAAGATCTAAGATAAGTTGAGCCGTCGGATCACTCTATGTTGGGAACATATCGTGACCATCGGATTAAGTATTTACAAATGCATACTAATGCATACTAAAGAAACACACTTTTCCTAATAGATATATCACACAAGTTGATCTTAACTAACTCCTAAGTGTCTAAATATCCTAACATCCCCCCTTAAGAAAAACTTGGGATAGGATTGAAGGATTTACAAAAGTGACACTTAAGGAGAAGGAAGGAGGCATTAGAGCCTATCCCTCCTTAATGACAAGTTCCTGAACTCCTAACATAGATTGAAGTTTAGAAAACTTCGCTTCTGTAAGAGACTTGGTGAAGATGTCTGCAACTTGATCATCTGTAGGACAAAAGAGCACTTCAAGAACACGATCATGAAAAAGATTTTTGATGAAGTGCATATGCATCTCAATGTGTTTGCTGCATTGATGTAGGAATGGATCTTTGGCAAGCTTGATGGCACTTTGATTGTCACACCAAAGTGGAGTAGGATGCTGTTGCTCAAATCCAAACTCTGAAAGGATCTGTCAAAGCCATAAACCTTCTTGACTAGCATTAACTGCGGCTCGATATTCTGCCTCTGCTGAAGAAAGAGCAAGAGCTTGTTGTTTCTTACAAGCCCAAGTGATAGGTCCAGATCCCAGACTAGAAACATAACCTGCAGTAGACTTTTGATCATCAGGATCGTTGGCCCAATCTGAATCAATGAAACCAACCAACAAAGGTTTCCCCCCTGTACCGTAATGAATCCCGAACTGAATTGTGCCTCGAATATATCAAAGTATTCTTTTAGCTGCTTTCCAGTGACTTTCATGAGGTGTTTGCATATAACACGAAAGATGACCAATGACAAAGGAAAGGTCAGGGCGAGAATGAGTCAAGTATAAGAGACTACCAACAAGCTGACGATACAAGGTGGCATCTACTTCAGGTGAAGGACAAGTGGCAAACATTTTGACTCCAGACTGGAAGGGAGAAGGGGTTGGTGTACAATCTTCCATGTGAAAGCGACGAAGAAGGTCACAAGCATACTTAGACTGAGAAAGAAAGATTCCTTCTTTGGTTTGCAGGACTTGGAGACCAAGAAAATAATGCAAATGTCCTAAGTCTGACATTTCAAAATTTTGCTTAAGACTGGATTTCACATGGGTTATAAGCTTAGGATCGCTACCAGTAAGAATAAGGTCATCAACATATAGAACAAGTATGATGAAATGGTTTCCTACTTTCTTGGTATAGACATTGGGGTCAAAATGGCATCTAGAAAAACCAGTGTCAAGGAGAAAGTTATCCATTTTGGCATACCAAGCTCTAGGACCTTACTTAAGGCCATATAAAGATTTCTTAAGGAGGTAGACAAGGCTAGAGTTATTATGAACATATCTAGGAGGTTGTTCCATGTAAATTTCCTCCTATAAATTACCATGTAAGAAGGTAGACTTGACATCCATTTGATGGAATTCCCAGTTGTGTAAGGCTGCAAGGGAAAGAACAACACAGATGGAGTTCATTTTTGCGACATGAGCAAAGGTTTCATTGTAGTCAATCTCTTCAACTTGAGAAAAAACTTTGGCAACTAACCTTGCCTTAATTCTTTCAACACTTCCATCTTATGCATACTTAGTTCTGTAGACTCATTTACATCTGACAAGTTTTCTTCCTTTTGTTAGAGGTATAAGATCCCAAGTATCGTTCGCCATTAAGGAACGATATTCTCCATTCATAGCTGCATCCCAATCTGGATTTCCTAAAGCTTCTGCAAAGGTTTCTGGATCATGATTCTCGGAAACTTGAGCCAAAAGAGAAGAGGCTCGCTGAAACTGAGAACGTGTTCGACGTTGATCTCTAGGATCACTGGCAAGATCACTAGCTGCTTCACATGTTGAACGGACCCATCGAGGAAGCACTTGTGCTAGTTCAACTAGAGGAACACGAGTAGGGGAAGGTGGATTTTCATCCTCACTATCATCATCAGAAACTGGAGTTGGAAACCTGTCAAGGAAGTTGGAAGAAGAAGAAGAAGAAGAAGGCACAAACATCGAATCAGGCTCACAGGCCAAAGATGGCACAATCGTCGAGTTAGGCTCGTAGGCCAAGAGATTTTCATCAAATCTAACATCTCTTCTAATGATTATATCATGAGAATGTGGTTGAAGAAGTCTATAACCTTTTACATCTTCAAAATATCCAACAAATATGCACTTTTCACTTTTAGGTTGCAATGCTTTCCGCTTTTCATCCGGAATGTAAGCCCATGCTTCACTACCAAACACACCGAAGTGACTTACATCAGGTTTAGTTTTACTCCATGCCTCTTCCGATGTGATACCTTGTAATGCTTTAGTGGGGGTGCGATTAACTATGTAATTTGCACAATTAATGGCTTCAGCCCAAAATTGAAGACTTAATCCCTTAGATTGGATCATACGATTAGCCATTTCTTTTAAAGTGTGGTTCTTCTGCTCAGCTACACCATTTTGTTGTGGTGTATATGAAATAGTGTGTTGTTTTTGGATGCCTTGTTCAATGTAGAAAGTAGTGAAATTTTTGTTAACATATTCTCCTTCATTGTCAGATCTTAACTTAATAATTTGATGACCAGATTGTTTTTCAACAAGGGCCTTGTAGGACAAGAACATGTTAAATACTTCGCTCTTAAGTTTTAGGAAATAAACCCAAGTGCGTTTGGTGTAATCATCAATGAAAGTTAAGAAATATTTGAAACCAGAAAAGGAAGCAGATGGAAGAGGATTACACAAATCACTATGCACAAGCTCCAAGGGAACCGAGGCATGCCAAGAGGCACATTTGTCAAAACTGTCCCAATGATGTTTTTCGAGTACACAACCGGAACAAACACCATCCCTGCAAGATACCATCGGAAGACCTGCCACCATATTGTCTTTACATAGTTGTTGCAATGAGCGATAATTTAAGTGACCAAATTGCTCATGCCAAAGTTTGGTCAAGTTATCACTATGAGCAACAAAAAATGAAGGAATAGGTGATGACCCAAAGTTGTTAAATGTGTACAACCTGGTAATATCATCAATAATTCCAGTAGCTAGGACATGTTGAGGATCTTTAAAATCCTTGATTACAACTTGGTGAGGTGTAAACGTCACAGTTTTACCTTCACCAGAATGAGTGATCTGATAGACTCATAAGAAATTGCAGGAAATTCTTGGAACACATAGTACATCACTGAAATGACCATTATCTATTGGAACTATTCCAACTCCTATAACACTTAGAGATCTATCATCACCAACAAATATTTGTTTGGTGTTACATTCATGCATAGTAGAAAAGATGGCTTGATCCTTAGCCATATGATAAGATGCTCCAGAATCAATGAGCCATTCATTTGAAGTAGAAGAAGAAGATGCATTATAAGAATAACCAGAAGCACAAAGTTTATGTCCATGAGAGGTAGATTCTGAAGGCGAATCTAGGCTGATGTGGTGCTTCTTCATTGCTTCTTCCAAGACTGTCATCTTCTTGAAACAATTAGATTCATCATGATTATCTTTCCCACAATAGTTGCAATGACGCTCAGTCTTCTTGCCTTTTGGCTTGGATCCTTTGTCATTTGTTTAAGAAGTAGCTGATTGAGAGGGTTTGGGACCCTTGTTTGACTTAGTATTGCAAAAATTTTGTTTCTTGGGAGGCTTGGAATTTTCTTTCTGTTGGGACATTAAGGCTTTCCCAGATGTATCTGCATTGTTGATTATTCCAAAATGGATGAGCTTATCTTGCTCTCTAATCAAGGAATCACAAAAGGATTCAAGACTAGGCTCTTGATAGATAGTTTCATTCAAGGATTCCTTCATGGAGTAAAATATAGATACAAACACAGAATATACAAGTCCAAGTTTTGAAAGAATATGATAAATGCATTGTTTGTCTTCCCTCTTAATCTTACATTCTGCACATAAGAGTTTAAGAGTTTTGTACTTAGATAAATAATCTTGAATGCATGAAAAATCACTTGGATTTAAAGAAATCAACTCATTTTCGAGTTGATGACCTCTAATTTCATTGTGTTTACCAAACATAGATTCTAACTTGTCCCAAGCAGCATCAGGTTCATCAATTCTAGATATGTGGAATCGCAAATCAGTAGAGATTGACATCCCAATCAATCAACAAGCTTCGTCACATCTATTTGCCCATTTCATTTTCTTATCATCATCAATGGGTTCTGTTTCTTTCCCCGAGGTAATTCTGAAAAGTCCCCTACTTTGTAGAACATCCTCCATACGATATTTTCATGAGAAATAGTTGGAACTAGTAAGTAGAATATCACAAGGGGCGGCCATATTTATAAATTAATGGTTGTAAAAGCAGAAACCAATAATCTGGATGCGAAGAGCTCGAAAAAATAGGCGGTTTAAAAAAAACCAGCACTGAAAACTGACTTCGGATGATGAAGTTATGCTTGAACAAAGAAAATGTTGAAGATGTATCCAATAGTGACGTGGCACATAGAGAATGACTAGCTAAGAAACAGAAACCCCCCTCTTCCCAAGATGAACCTTTGACAATCACTTTACAATAAAGTTGTTTTAAGTGAATCACTTTTATAAAATAAGTGATTTCACTTTTACAATGATACTTTAAATAGTGCAGCAAATAAGAAACTTAAGTGACTCACTTTATATTTTTATTTTTATTTTTTTTATTATTTAAGTGAGATGCACTTTTACAATAAAGTAACTTGAAAATAAAAATTGCATGCACTTTGCCTTTTAAAAGTAACTTCCTAGGACTTGAACTCAAGACCTATTAAGGAATAAAGCAACTTTGAACCAAGTGATCTACATTAAAATGTATGTAAAATATGGGAATGAGGAAGGGGGCTTTATTTTTTTATTTTTATTTTTATTTTTATTTTTTATTTTTACTCTTCTTGCTCGGTTTCCGTGCTTGTCTTTTTTCCTGCAAATCACACCACAAACCGAAAAAAAAAAACTTTTCCACACATGTGGAGTTAGAAAATAAAAGAAATGCATCACTGTAACATTATACCTTCAAGTGTGATGAAATACGCGTTTCTGAAGCAACCGGGAACCGTTTTCGATCAAACGAGAACTCTTTCCCAATGGAAATGGCACTTCGGATGCAATGGAACACCTCCCACAACCCAGAAATGCACAGAAATACCAGAACCAGAAACCCTTTCAAGTTTCGGCAACAACAATTCAAGATCTAGATCATAACTGGGAGCGACTCTTCATAAAGCTCTGATACCATGTTCGGGTACACAGGGTACTCCCAAAAGACCGAACACCTATAGAAACCACTTCACACAATTAGATCACAGATTGATACACCATTGTTTTGACGTGGTTTAAACGCTCATGAGGGAAACACTCCACGACCTCGGCCAAATAGCTTCTATAGGACAATTTATTATGCAAAGAAAGAAAGTTACAAATGAGTTTCTCATAATCGATCAAATTTTCAATGACCCTCCATGCTCTTTAAATAGAGATCATGGACCAATTGAGTGTTTAACCATGAATCAAGGGTAGGTATGATCTAAGGGAATTTGAGCCGTCGGATCACTCTATGTCGGGAACATATCATGACCATCAAATTAAGTATTTACAAATGCATACTAATGCATACTAAAGAAACACACTTTTCCTAACGGATATATTACACAAGTTGATCTTAAATAACTCTTAAGTGTCTAAATATCCTAACATCTTTCAACCTTTTGTATTCTTTCATATTTTCACATTGCCAGTTAGGAACAATTGTTAGATTGAGTTATATTTGGCACATTCTAATTGTAATTTCAATTCTTACATGCAATGCATCTGTATTAATATTGTATTGGAGTTGACATGAACATAGTTGAAAATATAAATCCTTATTTAAATACCATGTGTTATCGTTACCATAAATGGTATCATATAAGTTTCACCATCTGTGCATTTTTATAGCTATTGGATGCTTAAAACCTAACAATGGATATTTTCCCCTCTTGTAAATATTAAAAAATAGATATAATCCAAGGCAAGGTAACTAAATGTTGTTAAATCCCTTGATTGTAAGAATAGATGTAGAGGAAGTGGAGGCAATTCATTGGATCTTGTGAATGACCCAAATCTAAGATATGCACATGATCATGTGGTGTTCTTGAAAAGTAAAAGGAATTTTTCTATTTTTATTTGGGTTCAAACATCAATTATGTTTTTTTTTATAGGAAGGGAGGGGAGTCCATCCACAAAAGGGTTTCAATTTTTCATTTTTATGAAGTTTAATTTAATAATCTTATAGAAAACACAATCTCTCTATGGCTATATTTGTATTTACATATATAAAATTGGTAGATTAGCAGGTTGTGGTGTGAAACATCTGCAATTCTCATCTTTTCTGAGCATTTTACTAACAATTGGACTATCAGTCTTTTACATTCTTTGCTATGTTGGTCTCTTGACTAGGCTTTCTTTTACACATTTTTCCTTCCCCAGTACTATTTCATTAGGTCTTCCACTATCCAATGGTACAAATTGATCAGTTTCCCCTGCAATCTTAGTGGGATCATTATTAGCATTATACTATTATTTTATTTAGCATCTTGTTTGCTTATACTAATATGTGTTAGGGATCCTGTTTGTTACAAATAGATAATATGATATAAAGGGTGTTAAAAATAGCTTGATAAAAATGGATACCTACAATATCTGGTGAAACTAAGGATTTTCTTAATTGGAAAGGCATATTAAAAGGGGGGGTTCAAAAATACAATTTTATGATGCATTTTCCAATATTTAGTGAAATTAGGTATATTCTTTAATATCATGCAAACGATCGTCCTATGTAACAATTTCACTTTGTGAACCCCCCGTGCTGGGCTATCAATAGGGTGGCGCATATGACCATCATTGCTTGCATTCTCATGATTCCACCTCATTTTTTGTGACATGTCCATAGAGCTAGAACAACAAAGAAAATATTTCATTTATATATAATATTATCATATAATAACACTATGAAAAATGGTGAAGATAATACAAAGTGAAAATTTGAATACATTTATGGTATTGAAAATCATACCTATACATTCTCTTTAGCCCCAGTGCTATGGGGAAATATCTTAACACCTTTGCAGGAACACCTTGACGCACCTTTTGAGATTGAGCATCCACCTTCCATCAAGATTTTCCACATGTTGGGAATTCATCTTTACTTTTGTTACTTCCTCGATATAAAATGAAACCATTGGGACATGCATGTATCATATCATAGTTTAATCCCAATGATTTTATCAACTTTTTTGTAGCATATGCAGAATCTGGAAGTGTGTTATCTCTAGAAAGTGTATTTTTATGCAATTTTAACATTTGGCCAAAACTTCTATTAGACCATCCACTATTCACTTTGAGAATGTAATATTCCATGGTTGTTGATAGTTTTTTAAAATCAACACAACCTGGCTAGAATGGCCTCTTGGCATCTTCGATTAACTTCCTATATTCATTAACTTCATTTAGTACATTTGTCGATGCCAACCCCACATTATCACAACCTTCATTTAGGTTTTGATCGAGACATGTATAATAATCATTCACCATATGAAGCACTTGATCACCAACAATGGTTGTATCATCATCCTTTTCGAGGGGATCATTATCATTTTGAAACGATGTTCTAGGCTCATCAACCTGATTATCGTAATGGAATTCTACATGTCCATAACCCTATTAATAAGAAAATTAAAATTCATGTCAGTGATTTTATGGTTTTTATGAAAATTAGAATGAATAGAAATTAGTCAAATAGGGGCCTTTACCAATGCAAATTAGCTTTCTAGTTGAGATGATATATTCTCTATAACTTCATGTGGCTCATTTTCAGAGTGTTGACTAGCCTCATCAATAACGGATGGAATCTAAAGGTGAGAGGAAAACATAATTTTGCACATAAATATAATTGATATCTTTATTGTAATATAAGTAAGTTTGAAACTAGATCAATTCATTTTTTTCAAGATATCTGACTGTGAATGCTCTCTCCATGAAAATACCAAATTTTATATTGTTCTATTATTCCATCACAAATCAAGTGCTCATGTATTTTATCAAATGTTTGTACTTTGACTATGCCACATTTATTACATGGACATTTTATGGACATCTTATTCCTTGAATGCGCATCGGAAAACTTTAAGAATTCCTCAACCCCATCTCTATATTCTTGTAGTGTCCTACACATAACCAATTTCCATTAAGTCACATAAATTTAATTAAGAATATGTTAACACTGATACATTTTTTTTGTATATCACGATGAATAATAAAATATAGAAACTATACCTATTTTTCAAGTTCATCCAGTTTCTTTTGTCCATTTGATAATATTCTCCAAGCTCCTTTGAAATTATGTCTACAATGAACTAAAAAAGTTAGTTGATACTAAACCTCATATATATTGAAAACACACAACTTTGCACTAACAACTTGCGGTCAAACAACTACATAAACCCACATTTCTTATTAAGAGGTATTCTGATATAAAAAAAAACTCCCTAAATTGTTCAAATATTTGACTTAGATCTTCTGGAAATAATCTTTGTGGCTTAATGCATTATTGTAATTGTCGCTTTAGATGTCATTTTGTAGAACCATTGAAATTCGAACCAATATGGCATCTAACTTCTAAGAAAGTAGAATGCATAAAGATTCTACACAGACTCAAAATTAATTCATTCTAGGTAGCCCTTCAATGCAGAGTGTTCAACATCGCTCCTCTTCATACTGAGCGTAATTCCAATGTAGTCAACACTCAACCTTAGATCTTAATTCAACCTTAAAATTAAAATTATCATGTAGCCCAACAGAGAGTAACACAATTATCATATAGAGGATTCAATTCATGCCATTGAATTCAATCTCCTCTCTTCAAGAAAATATTACGATCCTCCTTATAAGAATATAGTATTCCTGTAGCTACATATCATAGAAGGCATTCGACTTTTAACTCTTGTCCACGTATAATATTTAATCTCATGATTAATACACGGGAGTGTTGGATATATATGCACAAGGTTCTTAACATCAAACAAGAAGTGTACATAATATACCATTATTCCCAAACATTATTTCCAGTATTTGAATTTGTTGTAATCCTTAAACACCTTCACACAAATCTAGACAATTTCAATCTACAACTCATACTTGAATCATGTACAAATTCAATTGAACCATCATCTACGGTCATTCACACAGCTTCACTGTTCTTCCTACTATAGTTAGAGCACAAGCTAACTAATTCATTTCCTGGTTAGCTTGTATATTCACCAGAGTTCATCAATCACACAGACATATATGAAATCAACACACAACATCATGGCAAATAATCCTTTCCCATTTATTACTTGGAAATTTGCAAGCTCATAAACAAACTCTGACCTATCATCTTTTTTTCTTGCCTTGAGTCTTACATTGTATATCTAACCCTCCTAACCATCACTTTTCAATCCCCTCTCTCTAACCTCTAATGCTCACAGGCATACAATATATACTTTGAAACATAACTTGTAGCTAAATAACAAACTTCCTACATTTATGGAACTAACTCCTAAAGTTCTTGTAATTGTAATTGTCATTATTATGTTAAAATAAATTGATTTTCATCCTTAAGACAGTTTAATAACGTATATCTACAGGCTTGGCCTAAGCATGTAGGTTGAGTTGTTGTTTATACTTACATATGCACAAATGGAAATCGAACACATGGGTCTTATTTGGAATAGTGTCACCTAGCCCATCCTCTTGTTTGTTCCTCTGAGCTCATTTTGATGTTACCTGAGGAGCGTATTTATTGCATATTGGTCGCAGAACAAATGAATCACTTTTTCTTCCTAGATTAGAACATCTATCGATTTTTTGAATCTTGACAGATCCTCCCTGATTTGTTATGATGTAATTGCTATTTTTATTAAGTTGCATAAGATCGAAGAATCTTGATTATATTCACATATTTCCTTTTCTTTCTTTTTTGTTTCCTTAAAGGGTGGAACTCCTGGTTGAGCTTAGATGCAAGAGGTCTACTTATCATATTAGTTCTCTCCTCCATTTCCATATATTAGTGCTCCATTCTTGTTACTCTTTTTGACTTTTTTAACTTGCAAGAGAAATGGAAAAATATCATTTCACAAATCTTATGGCCTCTATAACAAACCCTTACATACGCTGCTGCATACAACAGAAGTCCACGACACAATAAAACCAAGCCACCAGCAGTTGTGGCCTCATCAATCAGGACACAAAGTAACCCCAACATATGACGGTAAGGCAGATTAGACCTCATTAGTCCCTCCTTAGGCCATGACTTAACAGATTAGGCCTCAAACGAACTCACATTCACAGTTTTAAATTTTTGATAGACCATCAGGTCTTGACTCTTGTCCTTAAAATAAGGAGGGGTTCAATGTAAAAATCTTGTAAATGTTCAATAGTTTGCAAGGTTAATCTAGAAGTTTACAAGTGTGATGAGGTTTCAATGATGAGTCATCCTTTAGGATAGAGCCGAACTCCTATTTAAGGAGGAACTTATAGAAATATAGAAAGGTTGTTAGGGTTAAATTGTTTAACTGATTCTTCATATATACGATTGTAAGCCTACGAGCCACGACAGAGGTAGATCAGAGGTGAGTGTAATGTACCGTCCCATCTATCCAAGGCCAAGAGGGGAACATGCTACCAATCTATGGGCCTTTTACATAATATCATCCCAACTCATTAGATTCACATCAATAAAATGAGTGTGTGCAGATGCAATTCAACAAACATGCACAGCGGGAATAAACAACATCATCCACACACATTTCATATGAACTCAGCATATTGAAAACAACCATCAAATTATAACATTTCAGAAGTAAAACACATAGACAGAGAAACACTTATCTTCATTGTGCAATTGTCCGAAGCAACTAGCTATGTCGCTGCAACGTTCCACCCAACCATAGACCAGTTGTGTTCATCAATTCTCTCAACACAACTGCCACCCCCGAGCTGGTCATGATTCTTACAAGGAAATGGGACATTCAAGCTCATACACAGCCAATTAACCATTTCATCCGAGCCAAGCCAGTCCACAGCTGGGTTTATCAGGCTACATTTGAACATTGGATGCTTCCCCTCAAGCTCAAGCCAAAACAATGGATTCACCAACATTATGGCCATGGGTTTTTCCCAAATTGTTTCCAGCCAAAAACGAATTGTGGGATGGGGAGAAACATTCACAGGGAGGAAAGCAATTTCTCCCAACTATCTAAGTATTTAACAGCCAAAATGGTCTCTATGGAACTCCAATTCGATTTCCCTTCTTCCCCACTAGCATACAACACAAAAAACACCATTCTCCCAGCTGAGAATGAAGGAAAACAAAAACAAACATGGCTATAAAACACCTCGGTAGCTTCAAATTCGTGAGAGAGGAAAACTAGTTGATGGATAATGGCTTGGGGGAGCAATTCATGGCTCTTTTCTTGCACAAGAAGACAAACATGATTTTCCATGCAGGGTAGGTTGCCCATACCCAAATTTGGACAACCATACCTTCGATTCCCCAAGGCATTAACTACCTCAACCAACTCTTGGGAGAAATGAATGATTGGGTACAAAGGTCAACATGGGTAGTTGGGATTTTATGGGTTCTCTCATTGACACTTGGCTTGACATGATTGGCTCAAGGGTTTGAATGTTTTCCCTCCCAATTCCTTGTAAAATCATGCCCCCATCTCTTGTTGTATTGCATAGCTAGTTGTAGGTATTTTATTAAAATGCATATTTACATGATGTTTAAAATTCCAATGTGCCTAGCTAGCACATAAACCATATGCATCACTAAATCGATGGCAGGGCCTTGGCCTTGAGCTCCTCACCATGATTTTATAACAATATTACATCCTTTACATTTTAAATATAATGGGGTCAAACTAGGGACGTTATAGTGAGGCAAAGGCAGATAGGACAGAAAAATAGAGAGGAGAGGACCAGGGTAGAATACTCCCATATTGTGTAATCAGGTCACGAAATTATGAGTAATTGAATTTGATTAATGAAAGCATTTTATATGCCTATGGACTTGTGAATATCTCTTTCTATGTATTTTTAATGAAGTTCATTGTCTCTATTGAATGTGAATGGCATCTGGATGAAAACAGAAAGTCATTTACTCTCGAATTTGTATGTAATTCCTACAGTGAAATATGAGTACATAGGCTTTGTTAATTGGCTGACTTCCTGACAATAAGCAACTACAGGAATATGTGATTTCTGCAAAATATTTGGAATTGGAAGACCCTTCTGAAAACGGAATCGATGTGATTGTTTATGACTCGAGTGTCCTTATGTTATGAGATCTCAGGTTATGCAAATCGGAAGGAAGTGAAGCAAATGAAGTTGGAACATCAAGCTACTTTAATTAGATTGTTTAAAGTACATTCTGCATTAAACCCTAACCCTAACCAAAATTTAACACAATAAATAAATGTGATGGGTGAGAATCTATACTGAAGGTAAAATATTGGAGATTTTAGCATTTGTTAACATTTTTATACAGAGATTGAGTTATGAAATTGATAGCCAGGTTCCATATTTCAGGATTAGGGTTTGAGTATTTGGAAGTGTGTTGAAGGGTAGTAGTTATTTTTTTCCACTTGTTCATGAAAAACTAAGTTTCTCAAATGTTGAAACAAACCCTGAAGAAATGAATGCTGACCTGGAGGAAAAATCATGGCAAATTGTCATTATGCACAAATTCAAATACCCAAGTATACTATGTTTGGGAATCAAACTCCATTTTAGATTCCATCTGTGTATGAGAAGCAGTAGATCATGGACCAATTGTAATCAAATTATTAAAGGGAAAATGCCATTTCTGAACAAAGAAATTGAATTTATACTCAAGGTAAGAGTGCAAGAATTTGGGGAAGTGTTTTTTGTTGCAATTGCAGGCAGTTCCTACATCAAAAATAAAAGAAGAGATGCATGGATAGCGTTGGAACCTGATTTCCATAGTTTGTCTCACTCCCTTTCATTCCGATCAACACCTATGTCTATCTCTCCATGCACGGTTCAACCCAACAACATTTCATTTTGATTTTTTATCTATCTCTCCATGCGCGTGGTTTAAACCTGAGCAAATCATTCCCACCCTTTCAACCGCACCAATATTCAAAAATTGATTTTTCTAGTCTTTGAAAATTGTATCTTTTGAATCTTTGAAAATTGTATAAAATTTAATCCTTTTATAATCTTTAAAAATTGTATAAAATTGAATCTTTCGAATCTTAGAAAATGAAGGGATCATTTCTTCATGTAATTTAATTTACAATATACAAAGTGACAAAGTGTTACCATTATTGCAGTATATTATTTAAATATGTTTGAATGATTATTATTGTTTGCTTATTATTGATCTCCCCATGGATTTAATAAGATACAAATTTAAAATGGTTTATTTAACCAATTAATTAAAAAAATTGTCTTGGATGGGGTGTCTGTTAGCCACGTGAAGGAGGGGACCAATGCCACCTGCGAGAATGTTTCTCGTGGAAAATACGTGGGCGACCAACCTCCCCAACCCCAAGCCCAAGCACAATTATATCCCCTCTAGTTTGATGAGATGGGGATGTTATTCCATAATTATCTCCCGACTGCAACTTGACACAGATGCTAGTAAATGATCATTCATCACCGCATGCACCATCAGTTGCTGAGCAATTGCAGTGTGCAATTAGAAATATTCACGGATTTAATGGTAGCCATTATGATGGATATAGTTGCTGGGAACTGGAGTCGATGGGTTTTTTCGGTTATGTATCGAATCACCATTTTAAATTTTTTATCAATAAAATTTGGGCCTGGTTGAAACTGTGTTTGCAAATTCTCAGTTTGGTTGAAATTGTGTTTTCAAAGCTTGTCCAAGCTCTTGGAAGACATTGCGAGTACCCTAAATGTAACTACTACTCTGGTGAAGGAGGCCTATGCAAAAATATTTGTTGAGGGATCCATCCCTTGGCTCAGTGGTGTTGGAAAATGCTACCGTCTCTCTGAATAGTCCTCTCACTTTTGTTTCTAGCAATAAATTGAGATGCACTATCCATTTCATGAAAACCATGCGATGGGTGGGCCACACCCTCCTGTGAAAGTGTCTTCGTCTATAATGCCAAACAACATTATAATATAGGTGGTTCTTTCAAAGATATAATGCAAAACAACATGCTTACGTTCCAACTTCATCCCTAGGTATGAGGGTAGCTATAGCAACAGTAAGCAAATAAGATCACATGTATATAGAAAATGCACAACTACACAACATGTATCATCGGAAGCCCTCATGGGGGAGAAAACCTAATTACAACCTTTCACTGTGACGGAATCCACAAAATCAAGAGTCATGCATGACTTCACAATGTCTCTTGCCATAAACCCTAGGCGAAGGCATACCTGGTGGGAGAAAACCCAATTACAACCCGAGTCTGTTGTCGTCTAATGAACATTCAGGTGGCTTTCCCGATCAACATTCTGCATCAAATATAGATAACATTATATAAAACAAACCAATATACTAATGAAAAAACAAAGCAAAAAAAACTATTTTTTCTTATTATACTTTTACTATTACAAAGATGTATACCTGCTCCCTTAAGGAATATGTACTCCTTCGACCATCTGTTGGCAAGGATTTCTCCCGATCACTAGCCTGCGAAGTAAATATGGAAATTTTAAACTAAATAAACTAACGAAAAAATACTGAAGATGTTAAATTCATTAATAAAAGGTTGCGTAAATTTTTATATGTACCACTCCCATAGAAACTGTGTTTGTATCTACTCGATTCAAATTGTAATTAATAAGCAACTCTTCCCTTGTAGATATTGATTTAATGGCACATATAAAAACAATGTTTCCTTCACGCCCCTCAAATTTGCAGTTTGGTTGCTTAATTGTAGACCCTGGTTGTGTACTGTTTATAAACCCCGCAATATTACCTGTGGCTTTTCGCCTTCCGTCAATGTACAACATTGCTCCTTTATTTTGATCTTTGTACTTCAACTATAAATAGTTTGCTGACAATTCATATCTATGCATACTTCGTGTATATTGGACCAAGCACATCCAATATTTGTAGTTGTAACAGGGTCCAACATACTCCATCAATTCTGTACATGTGTCATAACCGACCTTTTATGCCATCCATGCAAAACAACCCCAAACCATGTAATGATGACGGTGAAATTCAATATATCCTCTCGTTCACACAAAAATCTATGTTCGGTTGAGGAAGATCCTTGGGTACCCATTGTTTCACTAAATGTCTATACCTCAAGGGAACCTTGACGTCGCCTATTGTCTCACTTTCCTATAGCATTCCTAAACTCCCCTCGCTCAACGAAGATAGATCTGACAAATACTTTTTTGGTTCTACCTGCACCATGAAAAAAATGTTTAGATAGGACCGCAAGGCATAACGCCTCTTAAAAGGGGATGTGTAGCGCCTTTTATAAGGTGACTTGTACCGCATTCCCTTTTTCAAAATGTAGGCATTCAAGTGATGAGGAAGAGGATCACTTTATCTTTCTTAGGAGTAGATATTCATGCAATTATGAGTTGTCTTTTATTGCTCCTTTGGGTCTTGAGTCCCATATCACACCATCTAACTATATTTGTCGTCATGGCCCTAAGGTCTCTCTCATCCCTTTTGTTTGGGTCTGTCACTTCAGTAATTGAATTACACTCACATTAAGTAAGATATTTATATTTAGCAATAATAATATAAAATAAAAATAACTAACCATTATGGAAAAATTCTAAAAGTTTTTATGAATTTCTAAATAAGATCTTTGAGGAGGTTGATTAGTAGTGTTCACAAATCTTCAAAAAAAGTTATTTATATAATATTGTGAAACTTGTATAATCTTATTCAAAATCTAAACTGAAATACAGACAGCGCATACTTCCTCGGACATATATAGACTCAACATTTATACTTAAGGAAGTATCAGGTTTCTGGTGTGATCTGATAACAAGAGAGGACAGGCCAACTCTCTTAGCCGAATAGAATCTTATTATGACAATCTGAATGGACAGGCCCCACTGATATCCAAATATTTTGAGATATTTACAAATCATCGGAGTATGGGGGACCATATAATTCTCCAAAGTTGGATTGAGTATCCCATGCCTTTGAATAAAGAGGCCTCAGGACCACGCATCAATTCTGATGCATGTGGACTTCTATGTGGGTTTTGACAAGCCATTGTTCTTTGTTTCGAATGTAGTAATCAAGGATTTGACCCTCAGTAATCTTTGTCTGCAAAATATCTTTGACGTATTTGAGAGATTCTCCAACATCTCGTTTTAGATTATAAATAGCAGCTGGTTCCAATGTTTTCAAGTTGATGCCAAATGACTGCCACCAGTCTCTCATCCAATCAAGTCCTTAGAATGGAGGATCCTCATGGATATGTGTAGTTTGATTTCCAAACTTTAGCATGGTATAATATGTTCTATCTCTATTTTCTTTTCTCAAGAATTGCCACCATAATTTTTTATATTTTTCATAAGTGTGGGTAGTACTTGGAAACCGGAGACTAGCATCTTGATGTGGCCATGCTTTCAAAGAACATATCTGGTTAATGCAGTAGTATTGATGGTATAGTTGTAGCATGGGGTGATGTGTAGAGATCTCTGTCGTGATTAAGTTAAGATCATGGTAGAGGTGTGTTAACCAATTGCTTGCATCAGCTTCTTTTCTCAGGGAGTTGTTGTAAATCATCTCTAGTACAATACTGGATCGCATAGGCATTTTCCTGAGTTCTGGCACCAGTCTAATAAAAGCATCAGATCCCTATAAGTTAGCATCTAATACTTCAGTATGTCTCAACTCCCACCTAGGTTTCCATGTTTGCATATAACCCAACCAACTCATATTATCATTAATTTTATAGATCAAATGTTTTCCTTAAGTCCAAGTAGAGATTTCCATGTTTACTTGTGGGTTATGGGCCCACTGGATTCCACTTTGACCAACTATGCTCTCTTGCTTCGGGCTCGCTTGCACCAGGCTCGCTTGTTTCAGGCTCTCTTGCTTCAGGCTCGCTTGTTAAAAATTTAGTGGCATACTTTTGTGTCAAATATTCTCTTGTTAAAAAGTCAGGAATGCTATTTGCTTTCCCAGAAATGTGCTCAACAGTATAGTTATAACATGAAAACAATGCTTTCCATCTTGCTAACTTTCCTTTTGCTATTGCATTTTGTATTTATTTGTTTAGCACAAATGGAAGACGAGAGAAATTTGTTCTTATGATAAATTCATCGTTCAATAAATCAATATGGATCTTCTCTATGCATCTCAGTATTGCAAGGATTTCTTGATTGATAGTGGCATAGTTCTGCTCAGTTTTATTCCAAGTTCCTGATGCAAACAACAATATTTCCTCTTCTTTAGGTTTTCTTACCTTCTTTAAAACTCCTCCCCATCCTAGGTCTGAAGCATCTTTTTCTATAATCTTGGGAAGGTTATCATTGATCACATGTAGAATGGTTAACATTTTTACCTTGCACTTATATTCAAGACGGTTGTTTTTCAAAGTGTTCACGTTCTCATATGTGCACCAATTCCTCTTGTAACAAAAGGATGATCTAACCTAAGAAAGGAACCTTGTGATTACTTCTTGTAAAAGAGTTTATGCTACCCCATGTGTTGCCCATTAATCATATACCTTCTTAGTCCCATGTCCCTATCATGTTGTAACATCTAAATCTCTCAAGTTTAGTGGAAAAATCTACAAATCCATTCTCCAACTCTCAAGGATGGCTTTGTCCTAATATATCCTATGAAATTATGGAATTTGCATGGTTTTCATTAAGTCACTCATCACTATAGTACTTGGCAATTTAAGGTGTATAATTATTTTCGCACCTAGTCCCCAGAATATCTCATATGTTTTTGAATAGATATTTGTTGTTGTCCCATAGTTAGGACATTTATTCTCCAAAATAATTTTCCTCACAAGTTCAATCAAGGAGTTCCACCACTCTTAAAAATATTTACCAACACATATTTGATTACCAACAATATGATTACTTAATTCTTACCAACACATATTTTATTACCTGGGTGTAGACGTTTCTTGTAATATACTCAAAAGAGTTACTTTCAGAAATGACTGTGCCTCTTAGAGGCCAGTCAACTCTAGGAACCAAGTCACCCTATTATAGGGTTAGTACAAACCAGAGAGAGAGAGATGACTGGGATATGGTTTAGTCAATCAAAGAAAGTCAATGACATTCAAAAGGCCCAGTACAATCACAATAAAGATGAGCTGACAGCCAGCAGACTAAGGCCAAAGAGACTCACGGCCTCCAGTAAGGTACAAGTACGAACCAAAGGGTACATAGACCAACTAGTAATGTACATGTCAAAAATAAAAGAGTGGGTATAAATACTCATAAGCGTTAGGACTAAGGGGGTGTACTACCTCAAATGTGGACAAACTACCATAGTTATACCCATAAGACCAAAAACATAAAAGGTGGTACAAATCAAAAGATAACTCAAGATGAGTAAAAGACCCAAAAGGTAAGAGGCAAGGTACCACAAAAAAATGAAATGACCAAAATGAAAGGACAAGGTACCACAACACCAATAAACAATAGGGTGTAGGACCAAAATTAAATCAACCATTGTGGGGAAGGTACAAATAAGGTCAAGTATATATTGCAATAGCTCCTTGTAACTACCTGTTATTTGACATGCCAAGAGATGGAAGGTCAAATAATGTCAAATATATGCAATAACTCCTTCTAACTACCTCTTATAAGCAATAGCTCCTTGTAACTACCTCTTGTAACTCAAATAGGACCTCTAAAAGGTATGATAGAAAGCATTCTTCCTAACTAATGTCGGGAGGGTGGTATCAAAAAAATGAACGGACCAAAAGTCAATCAACCAAGGTGGGGTACAACCAATCATCTCTCTCTCAAATGTACCATTGTTCCATATAACCTAAAAGTCCATCATCACAGTAAAAGGAAAAGTCCACACGATGATGTGATCACGTGGTCCTCTAGACTACTCCTCAGGTCAAGCGTTAGTAGCTCCATCAAGGGGTGTCCAGTCCCTTGAGAAGACTATCTAACTCAACCATATCAAAGACATAGGAGAAGAGGACATCACACATCATCAGATAATTGGTAACTGGCCGTGTAAGAACTCAAAAACCCTAAAGCAACCGAGCGTGCAAAAGGGGAGCTAGGAAAAGACAAGGTTCGCAGGCCAAAAAAGCAAGCTCAACAAACTGTATTGGGACTAGTGTCACAGTAAGTGAGCTGGAAAAAAAGTGGCTAGAATGCCAACAAATAACACTAAAAAGAAAAAGACCCTCTAAAACGGCGAAATAACAAGCAAACTTTCTAACTAGGAGTTGGAGACCTCGACAAATTGTATCCTTCGCAAGGTGATGAAATCCAAGTCAAACAATACGAAGTGAGAGACCGAATTTGAAGGATATCCCTCTACCAAAAGGGATCCTGGGTAAAAGAGCCCTAGACGAAAAGTTAATAGGCTACCTCTTTCATGACATGTCAGAAAAGGCTTTTGGCACTTATATCTTATCGCCCCTTTATCACCAATACGGTAGAGTACAAGGAAGACAATGGATTGATATGCCTTAGGCGCTAAGTGGAGTGCAACATTCCACAAAGTCCATCCAGAATCAATCCTAGCTTCTTAACCCACGAAAAAATGGGAGGCCCATCCACAAATTGGTCAATGACCGTGTCAATAAATACTACAGGATTTTAGTACCCTAGAGGACAACAACTATTTCTCAGATGAAAATGACAAGGGGGCATTATTTGGATGCCTATCCTTGGTGTCCTACCTAACTACCAAATTCTTTTTATCCTCAAGAAAGGTTAAAGTGTGTTGAGTTAGCGAGTTAAATTTAATGGTTGTATTACTCAGTCGGGTAATGGAAGTGCAACTCGTGGTGTGATGACTGACTCAAACCATGCAAATGAATATGAATCAAATAAGCCTTTCCTTTCAATGAATGCTAGCTAAGGTAAGGAGAGAGTTCTTTCAAACTATAACTACTCTTTCAAATTAAATGAACCCAACGATAGATTTCTTCTACTTCTAATGAGTAAAATGCATGACATTGTTTAAACCTTAGCAAGCCTAAGCATGACATTGTGATATTGTGCATAGTCACCAAAACATGAAAACCTCAAGAATTGCAGGTATTTAGTGTAGAGTCTACGTAGGTGTATCAATTTATTTTTTTAGTCTACATGTTGAGTCAATAAGTGTCATCATGATAGAAGTTAGAGATTCAGCTTAAATGTAATATCCTGGGCAAGATCTGACCCAGATATTAACTCAACTTCAAAAACTTTTATAACTTTTACTAGTAAAAGTTTTTGTCAAATCCTTCGAACCGGGAAGGAGGTAAGTGAGGGGTACTGAGGTAAGGATTGAGGATGGTGGGAAGAATATTTAATTCTGGAAAATATATGAGGTTAGGTGCAGCAGCAGGTCAAGGAGGTCAGAACAAGTTTGTCTTATGCACAAGGTACCAGTACCATTCACTTTTCAACATAGAACAAGTCTATGTCTACTTCGAGGATCCCTAGGTAGCTGGCATATGCATACTGGACAAGGGTGGGATACTGGAATTTGATGACAGAGTTTATATCATTCAATTGATGGATGGTTATGTTCAGAAATATATTTTTTCAGACTTGTGAAAGTTTCGGAAGAACTGGTATTTCCGGGCTCTCCCGGAATTGTTGAGCTAGTATTTTCTTATCTTTCCAAAACAAGTCTAAAAGCATATAAATTCTGGTTTTGTGGACTGATATGGTTAATATATCAAATTATTGACATACTGCAAAAGATGGGAGGTCAAATGGGGACTCATATTTCATTTTACAAGGAAATCACTAAAACTAGTCTAGGAAAACCATCCAAAGAGCTAGTCTTGCCTTTTTAACTGAAAAATGACTTTAATGAATTAAAATATCTGTACTGAAATATTATGCAACTCTGATATACTCATATGAAAAGTGACACATTGATTTTATCATAACAGAACCATCATTTTATTCCAGAAGCTTTCTTCTCTAAACAATTTTCCTTACAGGCTAGAAATTACATTACATTTGATGGAGAATTGAGAGAAGAATTAGAATATTACTGTGGCTCTGCTATGGAGTTAGGATCAGGTCATATATAGGTCATATAACTATAATTTTCTTCTTACTGAGCTTATGAACTTGATTGGGGTGCATTCACTAAGTCATCCCTCTCCTTCAGGGAAAACTTCTCTAGATTTAGCTGTGAATGTGAGAATGAGTGAGAAGAGAAGTATGGATCTGATCTGAAGCTGGTTACTGATCTTGAAAACCTTTGATGTCTACAACAGTGGCTGTATCAACTCTCATTCATCACTTGGGTGCACTCCCAAGATCTATCTTGTTCAACGGATGAATCTTCACCAAAACTAGCTGTAGAATTACTGCTGGAGGAATCCTATGCTCCAAATAACTGAGGATCTTCAATGGAGGCTGGAAGCATATGTTAATGGCTGCAATATCTTGATATGAACCTGCACAACACTCACTAGAAACTATGGGCCTTGGGGCACATCACCCAAGAAGCACAGCTGAGGCACATCACTCAACTAGAGAAGCATCAGAGCTCTCATGAGAAAACATAAATGATCAAAAGTTGTCAAATGGAGCTGGTTGGATTCTTTTATAAAGCTCATGATGACCTGCTAAGCAATTTCTTGGCTTGGTGACCTGTGAGAGTAGGTTACCTACTTTCCCATTCTACTCCAAAGCCATGAGGGCGCCTTTCTTGAGGAGAATAGCAACTTCTGAGCTTTCAAAACTTTCTTTCCTTCACCTCCTTCACTAAATTTGGGCAAGTTCGCTTTAGGTAGATTTTCTGGTTGTTTCTATTTTCTTTCAGAAAGCTTTTCTGAATCTTTCTACTTTCTTTACTTTCCTCTTTCCTGCTTTTGTCTGATTTTGCTAGCTTTTGTCAGTTTCCTTTCTGGGTTCATCTTGCCAACTTGTCTCCACTAGATTCCTTAGCTTTTCTGAGACTTTACCACTTAAGAAAGTTTGGCTCACTTACCAATTCGAATTTCCTAGCCAATTCATCAACCACTTGGCACATTTATTAGCAATAAAAATTTAAATGGAAATAATACAACTCAGAAATAATTTAACTTAGCAATTAATTAATTATCCAGTAATTAATTGATTGTTATGGTGTAATGCCTCAAAATTTCCCCAATTAATTAATTTCTCAATTAGTCAATCACTTGGACTTAGTCATGGGGTTAATAACTGCATGGGGGACCCTCCTTGTCCATTTAATTCCCAAATCCATAAGGTAGTTTCCATACGTGCTCATTAATTGAATAATTATTGCCTACGTGACTTAGGCCAAAATTACCCCATGGATCATGGAAAAATATGGGGACATGACAGTCCTCCCTTCCTAAGATTGCTTGTCCTCAAGCAATGTCAGGATTCCACCAGGCTTCTGCTGCACTACTCTGATTTTAATTGTCCCAATCGACTATACAGTCTGTAAATTAAACTTGGGCCTTCAAAAAAATGAAGAAAAACTGCACTATAATTTATATCTGCAAATGAACTAGCAATGAACAAAATTTTCAACCCAATTAGGATAACTTGAGTAGAATTCCTGGATCCCACTGTTTCTCCTGCAAGGAGCAGAATTCTCCTGTCATCTTTGGCAATCTGTCACTCAAGTGTATGCCAGGATCCCAAAGTATCAAATGCATTTTCCCCATCATCGGAATAATTTTAAAGAATCTGTCATCCAACATGTGCCTTGTCATCCGGGGAATTGCCTCCAACCAAACCCAGTGGGGAGCAGAATGTATCTTCCAGTGAAAACATCCAATGGCTCAACTCTTTGCCATTGGAGAAAAATTTCAAGCATCCCTCCTAGCATGCAGATTACCCCCACATAGGCCAACCTCTACAATTAAAATGTTCCATTAATTTAACTTGGCAACTTGCCTGCTTAGTTGCCTTCCCTTGACCATAAGCATAACAAATTTTGCAAGGAAGTTTCATGCTTTCCAGGTAATCTTTCACCCAATCCATATGTGGATGAGTGACATCAAATGGCTACAAAATATACTTTTGTTGCTGCTCACAATTCAAGACAATGTCAGTTATAATAAGAAATTTATTGCAGAAACAAGTGAACTTTTTACCTTTTAGATTTTCTTTTCTAGTGAGACCTCTATCCATCCATTTGGTGGGTGAATCAGAGATCTTGCCTGCTGATTCACATGAGCTGAAATCAGCCATCTCTACTGCAATAAGATCTATCTCCCATAGGAGCAGATCATTACCCACCTGTGGTACATGTGGCATCAACAAGAAAAAATTCTTCACCCACTGTTCATTCCCCATTGTTATTGTTGAATCCATGACATGAGGGGAAGGATTGTGAACCTTCCTTGTATGTCTACAACCATCAGTAATCAGACTTATGGATGCAACTTCATCATTATTGGCTGGGCCAAATTGGATGCTCTCATCCTACTTTTCCATGTGAGAGTGACTGTTTCGAAGGAACAGCTCCATTTCCCTTAGGAAATGATCAGGTGCTTGGTTTTCATCAAACTGTTTTGCACACTCCTCAAGCACATGTAAAGATAAATGATCCTCATGATCCACCATATCATGAGGTTCCTCCTTATGATCATGAATGCTTTCACCCCAATGAAATTGACTAAATGGTGTGCAGGAGGGTAGGGAGGATCTTTGCAACTTTTCATGAAGCAGCAACATCTCCGTCTTGGATTCTTGGAGGGCACTTTGAGTGCTTCTCAAAGAATATCGGGTGGCCATTAATTCATCATTGAGCTTATAGTTCTCTTTTTAATATCTGCAAATGATTTCTTCATCATGCCATGATGCATCCCGCAACAATTCAACAAGCTCAAACATGTAATCTTTATCTGAACACAACTGTGAGAAATTACCTTTGATTGTGGACATTGCTTTCTGGATATTCTCCATGGCTGCAAAAAGATATTGATCTTCCCTTAAAGCAGCTTCCCAACACAACCTCGACACTGAAGAATGAGTGTCATGGAGAATTTTCAAGGCCTCTTGGATCTTCTATTCATCCATCTTCAATGGCCCTGCAAGAAGATGAGTTTTGTGCAGATGTTCCTCCTCTTCATTTTCCATCCCCGGATTGATTTTATGCAGTGCACTCGAAGTTTGGAAATCTGATCCATATATTGCTGCTGCAATATATTCATCTCTTAGGTCCTCAACAACATAATTTGGTCTGCAAATTAATTGCTCATTCTTCCTGGGTATACCAAAAAGATCTTCTCTCAAAATTCCAATCTTCACATTGCATTCCTTTTTGACATCAGAATTTCGAACCTCATCACTAGGGAGCTCAACCACTCTGAACTTTTCACTAGAAGTGGCTTCCATATCAGCTTGAAATAATGACACATGAAAATCAGAATTTAGTAACTCACCAGGTGTCATGTTATCCTCCTTATGAGGTGGAATGTTGGTGGTTTGGCCTTCCATCCATTTCTCATTTTCAGTTTCTGTTGTTGCTAGAACTTCTTCTTTCCCCATGGATATTGCACCCACCAAACCTCCATCAATGGAAATCTCCATGTCCCCCACATATATGTGAGAGTAAACATCTTTAGATGCTTCCTCACACTTAAAACATTCCTCAACAGATTCTCGTTCGTCCATGTAGGCATCTTGCAAACACCCTTCTAATGATTCAGCTTGGTCACTACATTCACCCTTATCACCAAGGATATGAAGCTCAACATCAAGGGAATCCCTTATGTAGTAATTGTCTTCTGATGTGGCTACAACATCATCATGACACAATTTAGTACAAAAATCTGAAAGTGGTCCATATATTTGCATCATGCTTCTCTCTTCAATGGGTGGGGTTATGGTGCCTTGTTCTACCACTGATTCTACTAGTTCACATCTAACTGATGTGTGGTCAATTTCTACTTCCTTGTGAAGCTCATGTGGTGTCTTTGGATCTGATTTATGTTCTACTTTTAGATCTGATCCTAAATATGGTTCTACACCCCTAACAGTACCAATCTCATCCGAGATGATCTCGAGATCCTCATCATAGAATCTTGCAGTAGATTCTTCTTCCATTTTGTCAACAATCTCATGATTGGGTTTTGGGTCCTATTTCTCCTTGGTTGTCTTAGGATGAATATTCTTGGAGGATCTTCTTGAAGAGGATCCAAAAAATTCTTGTGAAGTCACATGCATCCAATAAAGTTTTCATATCTTTCATTAATTCTTCCATAGGAGGAGGTTGACCTTTGAATGTGGAACATGCAAAATTTTCCTTAATAGGGCTATCAAAATAACCATAGTCGCTTCTTCCTATCATGATCTCATAGGAGATGCTTGTGGAAGGTACTTCTTAGGGATTCACTTCCTCATACTATCTACAGTATTCTTCATACTGCTCATCATAATTATCATACTCTTCATAAAAATAATCTTCCTCCTCATACAACTCAAAGTCTAAATCTTCCATGACATGGAACTAATTTCACAACTACAGTTTGAAAATAGTGTTGAGATACTTTTCCACTGAGATTAACTTTCGACAGGCTGAGCCAAGGAAAGTGCTTTGATACCACTATAATATCCTGGGCAAGATCTGACCCAGATATTAACTCAACTTCAAAAACTTTTATAAGTTTTACTAGTAAAATTTTCTGTCAAATCCTTTGAATCGGGCAAGAGGTAAGTGAGGGGTATTGAGGCAAGGATTGAGGATGGTGGGAAGAATATTTAATTCTGGAATATATATGAGGTTAGGTTCATCAGTAGGTCAAGCATGTCAGAACAAGTTTGTCTTATGCACAAGGTACCAATACAATTCACTTTTCAACATAGAACAAGTCTATGTCTACTTCGAGGCTCCCTGGGTAGCTAGCATATGCATACTAGACAAGGGGGAGATAATGGAAGTTGATGATAGATTTTATATCATTCAATTGATGTATGGTTATGTTTAGAAATATATTTTTGTAGACTTGTGAAAGTTTGGGAAGAACTGGTATTCTGGGCTCTCCCGGAATTGCTGAGCTAGTATTTTCTTATCTTTACAAAACAAGTCTAAAAGCATCTAAATTCTGGTTTTGTGGACTGATATGGTTAATATATCAAGTTATTGACCTACTTCAAAAGACAGGAGGTCAAATGGGTGCTCAGATTTCATTTTACAAGGAAATCACTAAAACTAGTCTAGGAAAACCATCCAAAGAGCTAGTCTTGCCTTTTTAACTGAAAAATGACTTTAATGAATTAAAATATTTGAACTGAAATATTATGCAACTCTGATATACTCATATGAACAGTGACACATTGATTTTATCATAACAGAACCATCATTTTATTCCAGAGGCTTTCTTATCTAAACAATTTGCCTTATAGGCTAGAAATTACATTACATTTGATGGAGAATGGACATAAGAATTATAATATTACTGTGGCTCTACTATGGAGTTAGTATCGGGTCATATACAGGTCATATGACTTTAATTTTATGCTTACTAAGATTCTAAACTTGATTGGGGCACATTCACTAAGTCATCCCTCTCCTTCAGGGAAACTCTAGATTTAGCTGTGAATGTGTGAATGAGTGAGAAGAGAAGAATGGATCTGATCTGAAGCTAGTTACTGATCTTGAAAACCTATGATGTCTGCAACAATGGCTGTATCAACTCTCATTCAGCACTTGGGTGCACTCCCAAGATCTATCTTGTTCAACAATTGAATCTTCACCAAAACTAGTTGTAGAATTACTATTGGAGGAATCCTATTCTCCAAATAACTGAGGATCTTCAATGGAGACTGGAACCATATGTTAATGGCTGAAATATCTTGATATGAACCTACACAACACTCACTGGAAACTATGTTACTTGGGAAACATCACCCAAGAAGCACAACTGAGGCACATCACTCAACTAGAGAAGCATCAGAGCTCTCATGAGAAAACATAAATGATCAAAAGTTGTCAAATGGAGTTGGTTGGATTCTTTTATAAACCTCATGATGACCTACTGAGCAAGTTCTTGGCTTGGTGACCTGTGAGAGTAGGTTACCCACTTGCCCATTCTACTCCAAAGCCATGAGGGCACCTTTCTTGAGGAGAATAGCAACTTCTGAGCTTTCAAAACTTTCTTTCCTTCACCTCCTTCACTGAATTTGGGCAAGTGTGCTTTAGGTAGTTTTTCTGGTTGTTTCTATTTTCTTTCAGAAAGCTTTTCTGAATCTTTCCACTTTCTTTACTTTCCTCTTTCCTGCTTTTGTCTAATTTTGCTAGCTTTTGTCAGTTTCCTTTCTGGGTTCATCTTGCCAACTTCTCTCCACTAGATTCCTTAGCGTTTCTGACACTTTACCACTTAGGAGAGTTTGTCTCACTTACCAATTCAAATTTCCTAGCCAAGTCATCAACCACTTGGCACATTTATTAGCAATAAACATTTAAATGGTAATAATACAACTTAGAAATAATTTAACTTAGCAATTAATTAATTATCCAATAATTAATTAATTGTTATGGTGTAATGCCTCAAAATTTTCCCAATTAATTAATTTCTCAATTAGTCAATCACTTGGACTTAGTCATGGGGTTAATAACTGCATCGGGGGCCCTCCTTGTCCATTTAATTCCCAAATACAACCTTAGGCATCTTCCATAAGGTAGTTTCCATACTTGCTTATTAATTAAATAATTATTGCCTAGGTGACTTAGGCCAAAATTACCCCATGGACCATGGGAAAATATGGGGACATGACCTTAAATAAATCTTAATAAGCTAAATTGTGTAAGGGCCTTCTGAGAACGTGACCGGAAGAGATAGGTCTTCCATTGATGGATTTAAGGATGGGATGGAGCTGTCTTTTTCTAACAGAGGATGTCTCTATCCCATCCTTATATCCATCAATGACGGACCTATCTCTTCCGGTCATGTTCTCAGATGTCAGCGCGTCGTTTCGATGTTGATGAGTGCCCGACAATTTGCTTAGGTAATCAGGAGGCCTCTTCTGTTCATTTGATAGAGATGTGCTAGAATGCTTCAACTGAGTTTTTTCTTGGGTTGTGATGATATTCTTCCCATGAAACCATTTGCAAATCATTTGTGGATGTTTGGCTATGGAAACACTGCTTATGGATCACCTACCTAAGGAAAAGCAACTTAAGCTTTTAGACATCTCATGCAAATGTTTCCTTCTTGGCTATAACAAAAATCCAAAACTTATAGAGATTTGGATGTTCATGAGTGCAGGCTTATAATCAACAAATATGTTAAGTTCAATGGATGGTTCACAACAAAACTTGACATGCAATAGATACAAACATATATCATATCTACATGCAAGTTTGGAATTTTAAAACTGCAGATTCTGTAATGAATTTTGTTTTGCTGCAAACATAAGAGGAGGCAACAAAGAAGATCCAATGGAAACAAGTGACTAGGGAAAAGATAGTATTCCATTAAATAGAATCAAACATAGGGAAAATATCCTCATTTCGAATGCTCTTCGATATGATTCCAATACATGAGCTTGGCCATGAAGACAATGATCTGCCACAACAGGAAAATCCGGCACTTAACCTCCATATGCTAGAGGAAGTGTTATACATTTTTAAAATGGAGCTACATGTAGGCTCGATTTCCATTCGAGCATACCCCCGTGATAAATCAAACTTGGATATTCTTTAAACTCTTTGTTATCGAACTGTTGTAGATACTTAGTGGTTTGGAAACATAGGATTTTGATGTGTAATGGTTTCATTGCATGTTCTCATGTGGGAATGTATGTAATTTTTTAAGATATTAAACTTCCATAGCACATCAATTTAACACTAGGAAAAGACTTTAAAGAAATGCACCAGATCTAAAGATTTAATTAGAAAATGGTGTACATGCCTGGAAATGATGATTATAAGTAATTGGTGACATGCCATGTTCAGTTAATGGGAAGAATGATGCAAGACAACTTATCAATTCTATAAGTGATCCACGACTTCTCTCAAACATTAGCTGATGTAATCATAACAATGGGACTGCTGTAGGTGTTGTTTCCTTTCATTCTCAATGTGCTGCTACAGGAGACCACTTCAGCACTAAAAAATGACTGGAAATGTCCACTGGAGCTATCTTCTTCGCATAGATTTGAAAGCAATGAGTAACCTAAGAATATGGTACTGTGATTGTTTGTTATTATCATCCACCAAGGAGAAAATCGACCCTCACTAGCACTTAACTTGAGATATTTGCAACACTTTCCTCTTTGCCAAATGGCCCCACCAATAGAAAAACGATAAACTTAAGCCATGTAATAGAGAACTAGAAATGTAGTAGAATGTTGACACTCCACCTTTTAAAAGGAGAAGCAACCCCAAGGAGAAACGATTAGCCAACAATTTGTCATGTAGGAGAAACAGACCATCTATACTACGCCAAGGAGAAACAAACCATCTATACTACCCTAGGGAGAAATGAAATTAGAATTAAAGGCATCCCATGGGTCCCAAATGACATTCATTGGTTGAAAACTCTTTTAGAAGGATTATGTCATGCTCTAAGGCCCTATGCATAGTCAACCAGCCATTGAAACAATGTTTTTATCTTAAAAACCTAGTTTTTAGATTTGAAGCTTACCATAGTCCTAGAGGAACATCTGTAACATCCCCTATTTTCATAAAAATTTAAAACTTTTGAAAACATCATTAAAAATACGAAAATTATAATTGTGGAATAATAATTCTTGATTACGACAGCATTAATTGAAAAGTTGTTAGTACTAAACATAATTTAATTTTTGTTTAGCAGCAATGTGACAGTGACAGATTTAACACATAATTAGCAAACATGATTATGAAAACAAATGAGCTAATAGGTCGGAAATATGAAGTGACACTTTTATTTTAACAATAATACTGACAGTTTGACTTTTGATGAATAAGGGTGTCCTACGAGGTACCCTGGAGTTTACTTAGCTGCAACGCTAAAGCAATTTGAATGTTCTATGTGCAGACGATAGGTAAGAAGTTTCATGGCTGCGTAAATTCAAAGTACGTGTATAGTTCAATTCCAACATCGTAGATAAATAGAATGTTAGAAATCTGTTGCGACTCACAATAAGTATGCAGGTATGAATTACATGGCTATAATTACTGTTTTCAAATGTTGTCTTACAACTCAGCAATGTTTAAAACATAGTTAACTAAGAACGTCATCCAACTGATAGGTTTGTCACTGTAATCTTTATCGTTGTTGTAGCTGGCTTTGTTGTCGTCTTAAGATAATTAATTATCTTCATATTACTGATGTAATAGATGTACCGCAAAATCGTTAAATGTGTGTAACGAGAAAATATGGTAAGAAACTCATAACATTCATTTAGTTTTCATGCTAAATCTTTATCCATGGATTCATTGAATATCTACCATATAAACTATTTATTTTTATAATTGCAATATTAGAATTTATATGAACACAACCAATGTTACAAAGGTAATGTTTAAATCTCTTATGTATGGACTATACTAACCGTGATTTTACAATGTTTAACTAGATGTGATACTTATAAGCCTTTAAGGGCTTATATATAGTGTCTATCATTGTATGAATTGCATATAAATGAAACTATGTCAATTTTATGAGTATGGTTGTACTTACAACTATTACATCAACCAAAATTTTAATAATTAAAAACTACAAGCTTACCTTGGGAACTATAAAAACTTTTAGAATATTAATCTACATAACAATATGAATCTAAATACGACATAGGGTTGGAACTATATATATATATATATATATATATATATATATATATATATATATAATCGTGGCCAATATAACAAAATAATATGTGTTGTAATCATAACTTGGAAACCATATGAACTTTGGATTAGGATTAACATAACACATAATGTTATATCGTTATATATCATACATTTGAAGTTGTATCATTGTAATAAAAGAGTGTTGACATGCATTAAAATTCTGATTGACAGGTTGATGGTTGGCATGCACTACAAACTGGCGTTGGTGGTCGTGATATAGGCCTGCATTAATGGCCATCCACAATATCATGGTGACGAGGACTTAACAAGCTTCCACGTAAATGCAAACTAGTGCATACGGTGACTGTGAAGGTTGCCATGTAATATTTCTTGTTGATGGTCCTCCGAGCTGGCTGTCGATGCATCCAACATAAGCACAATGTGGCAAGGCCGTGCTATGGCAATGAATGAATGCATAATTGCAAGGGCCATGCGATACCCAAAGTAAAAGTGTTGGCAATTGTGATCGTTGATCGACTTTGATCATGGCCGTTGGATGTAACCCTAGAATTGTGTCGATGTTTTGGGTTGACGAGGAGTGAATGTAGTTCATTGTTACGATGGTCTTGGCAGTAAGGCCGATAGGCTGCTACTTTGTAGGGTTAGAAGATGATGTAGGAGAGTTTCGAACCTGCGACCTGTAAGTTAGGTTTGAAAAAGTGCAGGAATCGTCTTACTGTAATGGCGTGAACATTTGTTGAGTCTTGGGTTTGCAACTCTGTCGAGTTGTTAGGTTAGCTGTTTCTTTCTCTGAGTTTTTAGTGGAAAGATATCTTCCTGCAACCAATTTTAAATGGTATTCTACTCTTGTCCGAGGAAGGGAGTTCGTTGTGTATGGTTTATAGTTTTAATAAGTATGGTGTTTAACGCTTGAAAGTTTGTTTGGCAGGCACCGGTTTCGAAAGGGGAACATGAACCAGGGTTTGGAAAAGGATGGCCATGCTCTATTCCTGGTAAGCTCCGGGTCTTCCAAAAACCCTCGTAAGTGCTCCTTCGGTCTTGATTGATGTGGTTGTTTCCAACAGTGAGTAACCAATCTTGCTATGTTTTCGGCATCGTCTATTGGTTGATCTTTAAAGAAGATTTTTATGTTGGAGTGAAAATTCTACAGCGAAAGACCTTCATCTAGTTACTCTGCATTTATATTTGATGCCTAGTTTCGTCCAGTTGGAAATGTAAAACTCGTGTTTAAGAGTTCAGAGATGATGGAGATAAAACCCTATGGGGTTATCATTTTCAGAAATGTAATGTTGACTATGAATGTTGCTTCCTTTGTGAAGCTTGAACCAGTGTTGGTTCGAACCTCAAACTCGGGAATAAACCCTGTATGATTTTCGTTTGGAAATATGTTGTAAATATTTTGTTTTCTGTGAACATTGGTTTCCCTTCTTGGAGTTGGGACTTCTATTGGTATAAACCTTGAGCCACGACCTATTGATTTATGTTATGAGGAACGAGATATAGAGCCGAGGCTCGTCTACTATGGATACAATGTTTTTCTTCTCGGCAATGAAAATATACTATTTCGTTCTGTGCTATTCGTCTTTGTTATACATTGAAATAATGTATGTAATATCGTGACTTTCGATCTAGGCCAGAGTCTATATGTTTGTCGTAGATGATAACTCTGTAATTTGAAATTATGAAATGGTTTTGTTTCATTTGTAATGGAAAAGAACAGGGCCATGCCATAGTTCGAGTCTTGTCTTTGAATATAGATAAATGTTTGAATATGAAGTTCTAAAAAGGCCTTTGAAGCCAAAAACTAGGATTCGATCCATATTTTGTGTAGATTGTGTTTGTTTATGTTGTAAAATGATGGTAATGGGAATCGAAATTCTAACTAGGGTTTGATATGAACTCAGTTTTGGAAATCAATATATGCAGTTTATAAAATATATGAATAAAATGACAGAAAATGAAATAGGGTTTATCATGTTTTCATTATTTGATAGAACTAAAATGTTCATTGCATATGTTATAATAGCAAATGAAAACAATGTGTGTGTGAAACATGAGGATTGTGAAATGACTATGGTTTGCAGCATTATCCATAATTATACATTTATTTATTTGTAGCAGTAGTATTTATATTGCAGACATGGTATGATGTATGGAAAATTGGATTCTATTTATTTCTTATGAACATAGTAATGATAAGGGAAATACAATGTAAATGTACAGGAAATAAACAATGTTTGTTTTTCATGAAACAAAGGAAACATTCTGTAATATATTTGATATTATACAAAACTTTCTACTATTATTAACTATAGGGCAGAAATTGATAAACATATAAATTACTTTATTTATCTATCGAATCAAATGGTAATTTGCCTATCTTTTCATCTATACTTAATTTGCGTCTCTACACTAGAGTACGATGCAAACAACAACATGTGGAAAAATATAGAGATTGGTTTGTCAATTCAGAATAACATAAACTTCGACATTCAGACTTCAAATAAAATCAGAATTCAATTCTTCTTCAAAACATAGATTTCTAATTTTACTTAAACAAAACTAATAATTGAAATAAGGTAGAAACTGTAAAACCTGGATAAAATCTGTAGGGAACAAATAGCCCAAGAAGATTGTTCCACCCAACCAATTCCTGAAGACAGTTAAGTACTTGCCTTAGGACCCCCGAGCCTATTCACTGAACCACCAGGAGGAAGAAACCTAGGAATTTAGGATCTCTTCTTGCAATAGCAATTAAATGTTGTATGTTCAAGAGCTAGCAGTCCAAGGGACCTAATCCAACACCTCTAGTTCTCCTTAACAAATAGTTTGCAAACTTATGATTTCACTCACAACTAGCCTCCCTATTTGAATCTCTCAGTGATCACCTAATGCACATGAGGAAATATTACTGCAGAAATATTGTGTAAGAGCTGCCTACTCCATTCAAATTTTCCTTATGTAGGCTCCCTAGGCCTTTTCAATTGTTACTAGGTCATTAAATGAGCTACCTACTCACTCCCTCCACCTAGGGGATAATGCCACATTTTTAGGGGTACTTGTCCCATAACCAACAGCTAGTGGTGTGGTGCAATTGCTGCCATCTGTCCCATACCTTCCAATAGCTTCCATTCCTCCTAGTGGGTCAGTGAACACTCATTTAACAGTCCCCTTTTGTGTTTGTCTCCTAATTAATTAATTTAAATAATAATAATCAGTAATTACATTCATCCTTGATAAAAAATGATCATAATTACAAAAATTTGTAATTAAATTTAACATAAAGTATTTTGCTAATAAAATAATAATTTCTGAAATTTGGGTAGGTGACATACACCCCCCCTTAAGTCTCAACATCGTCCTTGATGTTGGTTAATCACTCCTTGGGTGTTCCTGAAACAGAGTTGGGTATGCTTCCTGCATACTACTCTCCAACTCCCAAGTTGCCTCTTTTGGGCTAAGGTGCTTCCATTGCACCTTCACTTGCCCAATGGTGCTATTCCGGAGAATAGTTTCCCTCCTTCCGAGAATACAGTCCGGTTCCACCTGCAAATCTCCATCTTGTCCCACCTGTACATCATTCAAGTTTACAACATGAGTAGCATCGTGTACATACTTCTTCAAAAACGATATATGAAAAAATTATGTATTTTTAAGTTAGATGGCAAATTCAGTTGGTATGCCACTGGTCCAACTTTGGACAATATTTCAAAAGGACCACAATACCTAGGTGCCAACTTGGCACAGCTTCCCAATTTCAATGAACTCTTTTTCGGTCTTACCTTGAGGAATGCATGTTCACCCACCTGGAACTCTTTATGACACCTTTTTAAATTTGCTTGACTCTTTTTCCTATCTTGGGCATCTTTTAAATGTCCTTGTACCTGTTTCACAATTAGTTCTAACTCCTACAATAATTCAGGTCCTAAAATAACTCTATTTACTCGGTCATTCCACGAAACAGGTGTATCACATTTCCTACCATAAATAATTTCAAAAGGACTAGGTCTGGTTAATGCATGATAATGATTATTATAAGCAAATCCTGCTAAGTGCAAGTAGTCTTCCCACTTACCAGGATGATCCTTAACATACATTCTTAATAAATATTCTAAAACTTGATTCACCCTTTTTGTCTGTCCATCTGTTTGTGGATGAAATGTTGTGCTGAAATTTAGGGTTGTATTCAATCCCTTAAACAATGACCTCCAGAAGTTCCCAGTAAACTTAGAGTCACAATATGAAATTATTACTTTCGATATCCCATGTAGTCTAAAAATCTGTTTCATAAATATTTATGCGATGTCTGGAGCTTTATGAGTAGTCTTCACAGATATAAAATGTGTTGCTTTACTGAGTTTGTCCACTACCACCATGATAGAGTCATGTTGTTTCTGATTTTTAGGTAATCCAGTAATAAAGTCTATGCTGATCACTTCCCATTTCCAACTTTGTATCGATAACGGTTGCAACAATCCAGCAGGATGTTGGTGTTCAACCTTCACTTTTTGACAATCCAAACATTTAGCTATGTACTCTGCTACTTCATCTTTCATTCTGGGACAATAGTATTATTTACTTAGCAAAGTAATGATCTTTTGATAACCTAGATGACCAGAATAATGACCTTTATGCATCTCATTTAATATCAGAAATTTTATTTCTGGTATGTCTGGTACATACAATCTGTTTTTATACAGTAATAACCCATTTTTCTTCATGTTGTAATCTACCATAAAAATTTCAGAACTGTTGTTTGCTGTTTTTTCCTTCATTTTTCTATATTCTTCATCTATTTCACTCTTTTCAAGAATATGATTTTCCAAATCAATTGAGTAAGTACTAATGGATGAAATAAAATTCAGTTTTGCCTTATGACTCAAGGCATTTGCAACCTTGTTCTCCTTTCCTTTAATATGCTGAATTTGGAAATCATACTCACTTAAGAAAGTCAACCATCTAGCTTGTATAGCGTTCAGGTTTGTCTGATCTAATAAATATTTCAGACCCATGTTATCTGTCAATAACGTAAACTTTCTGCTAATAAGGTGGTGACGCCACATTTTTAAGGCATGAATTACTGCCAATAACTCTAAATCATAGGTAGAGTAGTTCTTTTCATGTACTTTCAGCTTTCTAGATTCCTATGCCACTGCATGCCCTTCATGTGTCAGGACTCCACCGAGTCCGTCATTGCATGCTTCTGTACAAACTACAAAATCCTTGTTAGGGTCTGTTATCCTCAAGATAGGTGTTGTCGTCAATAATTCCTTTAATTTCTTAAAATTGTCAGAACATTTATGATCCCACACAAATTTCTTCCCTTTCTTCTGCAAAGAAGTTATGGGGTTGGCAATCTTTGAAAAAATTTCTATAATATCCAGTAAAGCCCATAAATGATCTTACATCCGACACATCCTTAGGAACTAGCCAGTCATTAATGGCCCTTATCTTATCGGGGTTGACCGAGATTCCTTCTTTAAAAATGATGTGTCCTAAATACTAAATTTTGTCCTTGTGGAAGTCACACTTGCTAAACTTAGCATATAGTTGATGATCTCTTAGAACTTGTAAGATAATCCGTAAATGTTCATCATGTTCTTCTTTACTTTTAGAATACACTAAAATGTTGTCTATAAATACAATAGAAAACTTGTCTAAGTATTTGTGCAGAATATTATTCATCAAACACATAAATACAGCCAGGGCATTTGTCAAGCCAAATGGCATGACTACGAATTCGTAATGTCCATACCAAGTTTTGAAAGTTGTCTTGAAAATATCTTCATCCTTAACCCGTACTTTATGATATCCCGATCTTAGATCAATCTTTCAAAATATCGTTGCTCCACGCAGCTGATCAAATAGATCGTCTATGTGGGGCAGCGGATACCAATTCTTGATCATCATCTTATTAAGCTGGCAATAATCCATGCACAGTATTAAAGTTCTGTCTTTCTTCTTAACAAAGATGATAGGTGCTCCCCAAGGAGACACGCTGGGTCTTATATAATTCTTATCGATCAGTTCCTTCAACTGTGATTTCAATTCGTTTAATTCCAGTATATTCATTTTGTATGGAGCTTTTGAATTTGGTACTGCTCCTGGTATTAATTCAATGGTAAAATCTAAATCTCTTTTAGGAGGTAATCCTGGAATCTCCTCAGGAAATACATCTTTAAAATCCTTTAGGACAGGTATGTCTTCTAATTTTAGTTTTTCCTCTTTACCGATAAACTCATCATTTACTACATTTACTGCAAACAATTGACACCCTTTTCTAACTGCCCTCTTAACTTGCATGACTGAAATTTGTCTAAGGGTTACCTTTCTTGGGATGCCTTTTATTTCTACAGTTTTTCCTTCGTCATTTAAACATGTAAAAAAATTTCTGTAACAGTTCAGAATGACATGATGGGCTTCTAACCAGTCCATCCCAACTATAATATCATAAGATCTTAAAGGTAGAATATTCAACTTGATTTGTGTTTGTAAATGATTCATCGATAAGGTACAACTTTCTATAAAATCTGATACTTTTCTCTTTGTTCCAGTTTCTAGTCTAACTAGCCAAGATTTACTAAACTTTTATGTTTTCAAATTAAGACTTTCCACAATATCTGGTGATATATAACTTAAGCTAGTACCTGGGTCAATTAAAACAGTAACATGATGATTTTGTAACATACCTTCAATCTCTACCGTGGAGATTTGATGATCTGCTTTCCTGTTGTCAAGTGCTGCATTAATTCTGGGCATCTCCCTCGCGACGTCTCCAACAATAGGTTCTGTCTGAATACTGTTGATTTTGTTAGTCTTTCGCTTCCACAAGGGACATTCTGATGCATAATGAGGACCTTGGCATTCAAAACATTTGATAGGTGCCTTTTGCTCATTAGTCCTAGTATTATTAGGAGTATTTTTGAGTGCTGTAGAATTTTGTTGTTGATTGTTTCTGGAATTATTCCCTTGGAAATTCCGATTCTGAAAATTCTTCCTTTGGAACCCGGAATTTCCACTGAATCTGAAATGTTTCTTTTTCTACTCAAAGTTGTTGGGCTTATGATTTTTCCAGTTTGACACTCCTTCTCTTTTCCGATTTGTGTCATAACAGAAAAATTCTTTTCGCATAGCCTCTTCCAGGGTCTTTGGACTATCATACTCGATTATGTCCTTAATGTTGAAAGGTAAACAAGTCAAGTATCTTTGAATTTTTGGTTTTTCTTCTATGAGGTATGGAACATATCTCAGTAAGTTCAGAAATTTACTGTTCATTTCCTTCATGTTCATACCTCCCAACTTCAAATCGTAGAACTCTTTGGATCTTTCTTCATAGTACTGTTTAGATAAATACTTCTTTTTAAAATATTGTTTAAAAGTACTCCAGCTTACATCTTTATCTTTGATGCCTTTTACTCTTTTGATGTCCTGCCACCAAATATCCACTTTTCCAATCAAGTTATATATAGCCATTTTTTCCTTCAAGAACTCTGAATAGTTATAGATCTGGAAGTATTTCTTCATACCGGACAACCAAGATTCAGTTGTCTCGCCCTTCTCAGTTTCTCCATTGAAGGTTGGAGGTCTAATCTTTTTGAACTCTCCAGAAATCTGCTCATATTCCTTATGATTTTTCCTTATGGGTTTGAAATCTCCTTCACTGCTATCACTGGTGTAGTTACGTTTCTTTTTACGCACTTAGATAGCATCTCCTGATGAGGTTGAGCTACTTTTCACCTCACTGGTTTTCATTTTCTGATTTTTATTAGTATGAGGCAGATCCTCAACTTTTCAGATATCTTCATTATCTCTGTCTTGCTCCTCAGTTGGGCACTGTTCAAACAACACTTGGTTTAATTGTTCTTATGCTTGCAGAATTCTTTCATTGTCTTGTTTCACAGATCTGATTTCTACCTTTAATTCCTGAAAGGCACGTAACAATTCTAATGAACTTTTATTTAGTTCACCACGACCTTCTTCTACATAGTGTTGTTCCGAGCTGTGGCTGTTTGGTAGAAATCTATCGTCTATATGATCAGCTGAATTCTCCATACCTATAGCTTAAAAATAATTTCTGGATAACATCATAATTAAAATTCAAATTAGTAAAGTTTTCTACTATATAAAATTTTCTGCTGCATGTTTTTGGACCTTTTTTCAGGCCTAGAGTTCAAACATGAGCTCTAATACCACATGTAAAATCCCCTATTTTCATAAAAAAATAAAACTTTTGAAAACGTCATTAAAAATACAAAAATTATAATTGTGGAATAATAATTGTTGATTACGACAGCATTAATTGAAAAGTTATTAGTACTAAACATAATTAATTTATATTTAGCAGCAATGTGACAATGACATATTTAACTCATATTTAGAAAACATGATTATGAAAACAAATGAGCTAACAGGTCGGAAATATGATGTGACACTTTTATTTTTACAATGATACTGACAGTTTGAGTTTTGATGAATAAGGGTGTACTACGAGGTACCCTGGAGTTTACTAAGCTACAACGCTAAAGCAATTTGAATGTTCTATGTGCAAACGATAGGTAAGAAGTTTCATGACTGCGTAAATTCAAAGTACGTGTACAGTTCAATTCCAACATCGTAGATAAATAGAATGTTAGAAATCTGTTGCAACTCACAATAAGTATGCAGGTATGAATTACATGGCTATAATTACTGTTTTCAAATGCTATCTTACAACTCAGCAATGTTTAAAACATAGTTAAATAAGAACGTCATCCAGCTAATAGGTTTGTTGCTGTAATCTTTATCATTGTTGCAGTTGGCTTTGTCGTCGTCTTAAGATAATTAATTATCTTCATATTACTGATGTAATAGATGTACCGCAAAATCGTTAAATGTGTGTAATGAAAAAATATGGTCAGAAACTCATAACATTCATTTAGTTTTCATGCTAAATATTTATCCATGGATTCATTGAATATCTACCATATAAACTATTTATTTTTATAATTGTAATATTAGAATTTATATGAACACAACCAATGTTACAAAGGTAATGTTTAAATCTCTTATGTATGGACTATCCTAACTATTATTTTACAATGTTTAACGAGATGTGATACTTATAAGCCTTTAAGGGCTTATATATAGTGTCAATCATTGTATGAATTGCATATAAATGAAACTATGTCAATTTTATGACTATGGTTGTACTAACAACTATTACATAAACCAAAATTTTAATAATTAAAAACTACAATCTTACCTTGGGAGCTATATAAACTTTTAGAATATTAATCTACATAACAATATGAATCTAAATACGACATAGGGTTGGAACTATATATATTCATATATATAATCGTGGCCAATATAACACAATAATATGTGTTTTAATCATAACTTGGAAACCATATGAACTTTGGATTAGGATTAACATAACACATTATGTTCTATCGTTATATATCATACATTTGAAGTTGTATCGTTGTAATAAAAGAGTGTTGACATGCATTAAAATTTTGATTAACAGGTTGATGGTTGGCATGCACTATGAGTCGGCGTTGGTGGTCGTGATACAGGCCTGCATTAATGGCCGTCCATAATATCATGGTGACGAGGACTTAACAAGCTTCCACGTAAATGCAAACTAGTGCATACAGTGACTGTGAAGGTTTCCATGTAATATTTCTTGTTGATGGTCCTCCGAGCTGGCTGTCGATGCATCCAACGTAAGCACAATGTGGCAAGGTCGTGCTATGGCAATGAATGAATCCATAATTGCAGGGGCCATGTGATACCTAAAGTAAAAGTGTTGTAAATTGTGATCATTGATCGACTTTGATCCTGGCCGTTGGATGTAACTCTAGAATTGTGTCGATGTTTTGGGTTGACAAGGAGTGAATGTAGTTCATTATTACAATGGTCTTGGAAGTAAGGCCGACATGTTACTGCTTTGTAGGGTTAGAAGATGATGTAGGAGGGTTTCGACCCTACGACCTGTAAGTTAGGTTTGAAAAAGTGCAGATTTCATCTTACTGTAATGGCGTGAATATTTTTTGAGTCTTGAGTTTGCAACTCTGTCAAGTTTTTAGGTTAGATGTTTCTTTCTTTCAGTTTTTAGTGGAGAGATATCTTCCTGCAACCAATTTTAAATGATATTCTGCTCTCGTCCGAGGAAGGGAGTTCGTTGTGTACATGCATATTTACCGAGAGTTCGGTCTTCAACTGTAAAGGTAAGTGACTGCCAAACTCGGAGTTTCTAGTAACGTTTGGTTTATAGTTTTAATAAGTATGATGTTTAACACTTGAAAGTTTGTTTGGCAGGCACCAGTTTTGAAAGGGGAACATGAACCAGGGTTTGGAAAAGGATGGCCATGCTCCATTCCTGGTAAGCTCCGGGTCTTCCAAAAACCCTCGTAGGTGCTCCTTCGATCTTGATTGATGTGGTTGTTTCCAACAGTGAGTAACCAGTCTTGCCATGTTTTCGGCGTCGTCTGTCGATTGATCTTCTAAGAAACTTTTTATGTTGGAGTGAAAATTCTATAGCGAAAGACCTTCGTCTAGTTACTCTGCATTTATATTTGATGCCTAGTTTCGTCCAGTTGGAAATGTAAAACTCATGTTCAAGAGTTCAGAGATGATGGAGATAAAACCCTGTGGGGTTATCGTTTTCAGAAATGTAATGTTGACTATGAATGTTGCTTCCTTTGTGAAGCTTGAACTAGTGTTGGTTCGAACCTCAAACTTGGGAATAAACCCTGTATGATTTTCGTTTGGAAATATGTAGTAAATATTTTGTTTTCTGCGAACATTGGTTTCCCTTCTTGGAGTTGGGACTTGTATTTCTTTAAACCTTGAGCCATGACCTGTTGATTTATGTTATGAGGAACGAGATATAGAGCCGAGGCTCATCTACTGTGGATACAATGTTTTTCTTCTCGGCAATGAAAATATGCTATTTCGTTCTGTGTTATTCGTCTGTGTTATACGTTGGAATACTGTAGGTAATATCGTGACTTTCGAGCTAGGACAGAGTCTATATGTTTGTCATAGATGATAGCTTTGTAATTTGAAATGACGAAATGCTTTTCTTTCGTTTGTAATGGAAAAGAACAAGGCAATACCCTAGTTCGAGTCTTGTCTTTGAATATAGATAAATGTTTGAATATGAACTTCTAAAAAGGCCTTTGAAGCCAAAAACTAGGATTCGATCTATAGTTTGTGTAGATTGTGTTTGTTTATGTTGTAAAATGATGGTAATGGGAATCGAAATTCTAACTAGGGTTTGATATGAACTCAGTTTTGGAAATCAATATATGCAGTTTATAATATATATATATAGTTTATAAAATATATGAATAAAATGACAGAAAATGAAATAGGGTTTATCATGTTTTCATTATTTGATAGAACTAAAATGTTCATTGCATATGTTATAATAGGAAATTTAAACAGTGTGTGTGTGAAACGTGAGGATTGTGAAATGACTATGGTTTGCAGCATTATCCATAATTATCCATTTATTTATTTGAAGCAGGAATATTTATATTGCAGACATGGTAAGATGTATGGAAAATTGGATTCTATTTATTTCTTATGAACATAGTAATGATAAGGGAAATACAATGTAAATGTACAGGAAATAAACAATGTTTGTTTTTCATGAAACAAAGGAAACATTCTGTAATATATTAGATATTATACAGAAGTTTCTACTATTATTAACTATAGGGCATCAACTGATAAACATATAAATTACTATATTTATCTATCAAATCAAATGGCAATTTTCCTATCTTTTCATCTATACTTAATTTGTGTCTCTACACTAGAGTACGATGCAAACAACAACATGTGGAAAAATGTATAGATTGGTTTGTCAATTCAGAATAACATAAACTTCGACATTCAGACTTCAAATAAAATCAGAATTCAATTCTTCTTAAAAACAGATATTTCTAATTTTACTTAAATAGAACTAATAACTGAAATAAGGTAGAAACTGTAAAACCTGGATAAAATCTGTAGGGAACAAACAGCCCAAGAAGATTGTTCCAGCCAACCAATTCCTGAAGACAGTTAAGTACTTGCCTTAGGACCCCCGAGCTTGTTCCCTAAACCACCAGGAGGAAGCAACTTAGGAATTTAGGATCTCTTCTTGCATTAGAAATTAACTGTTGTATCTTCAAGAGCTAGCAGTCCAAGGGACCTACTCCAACACCTCTAGTTCTCCTTAACAAATATTTTGCAGACATATGATTTCACTCACAACTAGCCTTCCTATTCGAATCTCTCAGTGATCACCTGATGCACATGAGGAAATATTCCTGCAGAAATATTGTGTAAGAGTTGCCTGCTCAATTCGAATTTGCCTTATGCAGGGTGCCTAGGCCTTTTCAGTTGTTACTAGGTCATTAAATGAGCTACCTGCTCACTCCCTCCACCTAGGGGATAATGCCACATTTTTAGGGGTACTTGTCCCATAACCAACAGCTAGTGGTGTGGTGCAATTGCTGCCATCTGTCCCATACCTTCCAACAACTTCCATTCCTCCTAGTGGGTCAGTGAACACTCATTTAACAGTCCCCTTGTGTGTTTGTCTCCTAATTAATTAATTTAAGTAATAATAATCAGTAATTACATTCATCCTCGATCAAAACTTATCATAATTACAAAACTTTGTAATTAAATTTAACATAATGTGTTTTGCTAATAAAATAATAATTTCTGAAATTTGGGTAGGTGACAACATCCTTTGTTACCTAAAGCTTAACATGTATTCCATATGTTAATCATGGAAATTTCCTTCCCTAGGTCATGTTTCATGATCTATGGATTTATGGATGATATATGTATCTATGGATTTATGGATATATGATCTACTTTGATTTTTTGTATCCTTTTATAAGGCATGTATTGTGAAAAAAGATGAATAGGTGGCTCATGCACAAGTAGAACTTGAGCAATCATTAAGGCTTGTTGGGAAGGTTGCTAGACAAAACTAGCATGCTTAGTGAGTGACAGAGGCTTAATCATTGATCCTTCTAGTTTGGCATTATATATAGATTGGGTAGGGATAAGAATAATCCAGCGAGAGTCAATGTCCCTGAACAATAAAGTGAGGTATATAGCTTGTCAGCTAAGATTAGTACTAGACTTAGAGGAGGCCCAATGTTTAATGAAACATAACTAAAACATAATATCTATCGATTGGTGGACACCTCAAGGTCGAGTGGATTCTCTCAATGCATTGTATTGGAACACTTATAATCGAGTAACAATTTTTTTTGACACCCCCCTTATGCTCCAAGCAAGAGTTAATTTATACCCTGAAAACTTCATCAGAACATGATGTATTGACAAATGGTTCATGATATTGGAACATAAATTAATTGTTCATTATATAATACCTTAGAGTAAATTCAATAGCCAGCTTGATGTGATGGCAATGTATCAAGGATTGTGAGGCTCTTTGCATGGTGGTAGCTAGGTACCATGTCTTGCATGCATCTAGGAACATGGATGATTTCCCCCAAATTACTGTTGACAAAAGTCATAATTTATGCAAGGTTCAAATTTTGCAGGAGATAGGTTGCATTAAATCCTATGAGTATTAAAGTGGTCAAGGCTTGGTAACCGTAGACTACATCTGGAAGTTAAAAAAAGAAAGAGAATATTTGCAAGTGTAAGTGATGAGATAAATAAAGAGAAGCACTTATTTTTGCATAGAAAACTACTAATATTGAACTGCAATGCACTTCAAGGAATCGCAGGCCTAACATATTTGTGAGGATCAATTTCCAATTTATTCCATTCTGATGGTTTTTTGTGTCAAAATTTACAGTAAATATCAGAATGATGCATAGAATGAATACCACCATCGATACTCATTCCATGCATTCATCTGTGGGGGTCAATTAGATAGAATTTTAAGAGGTAAATACCAAGGTAGGTTCATACTAAGTATTATCTACCCAAGGGAGGGTAGGTCAGTGATCAGTGCTCAGTGTTGTCGAAGTACCTCACTCACATTGATAATACTGAGTATCAACCTCCCTATGCAGTAAGTATTCACCTCTTGGGTGTCTCAGGAATTCACCTACGCTCGATATTGATTATGGACCTATCCTCAACGAGTTGTTGGAGTTATAGAATGGATTAATTTTATTATATTTTGAATTATGTTTTTAACCTTTCTTTATATATCATGGTGGAGTATGACAGCTAGGGTTTTGATTACCCATGCATACTGGCCAAATATGCATGTTGTAGTAGTGATTCATCCTTAAACCTCGCAAAACCCACAGCTACCAGGCCAAATAGTTACCTGTCGTAGTGGAAGAGAAGGATTTTATAAACACACAATGATACAATCTAATCAAACCTAGGAATGGTTCTACCGATTAGCAATTGTTAATGTCCTACTAAAGTAGTGGCCCAAGCACAAACACTTTGGTTAAGACTCATTAATCCAAAATTCACTGCATTAAGACTCATTAATCCATAATTCAAGATCAACGGGAAACTAGTGAGGGCTCGGTACTGATAGATTTGGGAGGCATTGGCTCCTCTCATATTTTCTCTGCTCGGCCTCTCTGTCCTCTACAAGACCGTAATCCAACTCTGCTATGCTCAGTATTCAGAAGCCCAAATCGCTTCTCCCGCTGAGATGATATGCTCATGGCTCACTCAACAAATCAACGGCGCAACTCTGCTCAGAATCCGTGAGCCCAAATCGCCATTAATTTTCTGTTGGGTTGTTTGCTCAGTCTCTAGTCGGCATGCTCTATGAGGGGATGCTCTGCTCAGTACAACACAGCTCACTTAGGAACTTGACGTGGGGTGCACGGGTAGGAGTTTGAAATGTGAGTATTGTTTGTGTTTTTTTATTTGTTATATATATGTGTGTGTGTGTGATTTTTTTATTATATATATATATATATATATCAAAAAAGGCTCACCTTTCAACCTCCCGCTGAGTTGTCTAAGACGGCTACGATTTTACCTAGAGAAAATCGTTTTTTCATACACGAATTTGTTGGAATCTGGATAGAATATTTAGAATTTCAAATAACAGTATAAGTCCTGCATAATTTGGATTCCCTGGAGGTTTTCCAAGGTGATTAATTCATATAGATGTTTAGAAAAATGATTTAATCAACACAAATCGCCGAATTTGTGGATTTCATATCACTGGATTCCGACCAAGTTTTGGTTAGACGGGCGAAATCATCACACTTTTAGACGACTTCTATATATATATATATATATATATATATATATATATTGAAAAAAAAAATTAAATAAAAAATGTAATGATGATGTAAGTGATGATGATGCTGATGAAATCAGTGTTGATGATGATCATCATCATCACCATCACAACCATCCTGAACATCATCATCATTGTCATCGTCATGATAATCATTGTCATCATCATTAGGATCATCATCATCAAGAACATCATTGTCACCATAAGCATCATCATTAATGTCATCATCATAAAAAACACCATTGTCATCGTCATCATCATCATCATCATCAACGTCGATGCCATCACTAATCATCATCAAAATCATCATAAACAACAACATTGTCATCATCATCATGACATTCATTGTCATCAACATCAAGAACATAATCGTCATCATAAGTTTCATCATCATGGTCATCATCGTTGTCATCACAACCATCATAATCGTCATACATATGATCATCGTCATCATCATCATCATCATCACCATCTTCACTATCATCATCATCGCCATCATCATCATCATCATCATAATCATCATCACCGTATTCATTTTCTTCATCATCATCATCATGATCGGGATCATCATCATCATGGTCGTGATCATCCTCATCATCACTATCCCCATCATAATCGTCATCATCACTATTCATCATAAACAACAACATCAACGTTGTCACCATCATCATTGTTGTTGTCATCATCATCATCTTAAGCATCATGATTAACGTTGTCATCATCATTAGTCATCTTCACCTTCATCATCATCATAAGCATCATCATTAACATCGTCGTTGTCATTAATCAGCGTCATCATCATAAACAACACCATTTTCACCGTCTTCATCAATATGTTAGGTTACTCAAGCTAACACAATAAACAAGTAACTCTTAATATGACATAGAATATATTTATACATTAGTGATAAGTAATATGATCAAAGTTAGTTACTCAAAATCTAATTGAACGTTAGTGATAAGTAATATGATCAAAGTTTCATAGTAAAAGTAAGAGCTTCATGTAATTCACCACTAAAAGTGAGTAGGCTTTCAACATTGCACTTTATTCTTTTCCTACTCTCCTTAAAATAAAGTGATAGGAAAGGAACATGCTACTTGATTTGAATTAAGGTATCATATTCACCAAATCCTTTTAATATATATAAACATAATAAGTGAGAACATTATATTCTCTCCTTAGCTTATTAAGACATGTAATCTATCTATATTTTATTAATTCTATTAATATTGTGTCACCATATCACCGACGACAAGAGGCGTCGGATATCAGACTTATGACTTCAAAAGAATCCAACGATGACACATCCATGATGATGATGAGGAGGATGATGAAGATGATGATGAAGATGATGATGAAGATGACAATGATCATGATGACGATGATCATGATCATGAAGAAGATGGTGATGATGATGATGAAGATGATGATGATGATGAGGATGATGAGGATGATGAAGATGATGATGATGATGATGAAGATGATGATGTTGATGATGGTGTTGGTGCTGACGACGACAACATCAATGATGATCATGATGATGATCATGATGACGATGATGATGATGATGATGATGAAGATGGTGGTGGTGATGACGACGATGATGTCAATGATGATGATGATGATGATGACAATGTCAATGATGATGACGACAATTTCAATGATGTGGCGGTGATGACGTTGGCCCCATGTATGATGATGATGATGATGATGAAGATGATGATGATGATGGTGGATCTGACGACCTCACCATACCACCAATGACAAGAGGCGTTGGATATCAGACTTATGACTTCAAAAGAATCTGATGATGACAACGTCCATGATGAGGAGGAGGAGGAGGAGGAGGAGGAGGAGGAATATGATGATGAATATGACGATGATGATGATGATGACCATGATGATTATGATGATGATGATGATGATGATGATGATGAATATGATGATGATGATGGTGATGATGGATATGATGACCTCGCCATACCACCGATGACAAGAGGTGTCGGATGAGAATCCAATGCTCAATATGGCCGAAATTTTGATTAGAAGAGAATCATGGATCACAATTTCTATCATCATGGTGACCTCTTTCCAATATTTAGCCTTCAATTTATATGAACACAATTCCCTTAGAGATTAGAAACATCATGTAGGTGCTAATGACAAAATTTGCACCCATGCAGGCAATGTCCTTAATACACTTTCTTAACCTACCAACATTTGGTAGTACAAGAGGAGTTGTCTGGTGCACAATTTTTTTTTAATGTAGGTGCACTAGAATGCCTTATAGTTGGAAGAACCAATATTGATTCATGTTCATGATATTATTCTACTAACTGGGCCATCATTTGAGGGATTAGATCTCAACATTGCAATCTAGGGAATATGAAAGCATAGAAAGCAGTCAAGAGAGATTATGTATATGATAAGTATGGCCCTAAACAAGGTGGGTGGGGTGTAATTATTAGCATGATAAATGATTCCCTAATGCACCTATATTTATAAATAATGAGACACAAGATCATGATAAATTCATCGACAGGGGAATGTTCCCTCGATGCAATGAAAATGGTTGAGTTTTGTGCCAAGGGAATATGATTGAACTAGTGCATGTTTCTACTAGACAATTTGTTAGATACCTACACTGATGCACATTGTGCAAGTACACCTTTCATTTTTGGCTACTTGATGCTTAGTTTTTCTATATACTAACTCTAGTAATCCTAATGCCAAGGCTCCCTAACCATGTAGTACAAATCATGAAGGGTCTACAAAGACACCTATAATCAAGATTATAATAAGGATTCATTTTCCAAATGGTATGATAGCATGGTGGCATAGATTACCATTATTATCAAGATACCCTAGTAGTATTTAATCAACACACATGGGGGTAAAATTTGTTTCACTATGGACAAGGATAACAACTTTGTTCAACAATATAGTGTTGGACAGAGAAATTTGAAGGTCTCTCCACTCTTAAAACATGTAATCTATCTATATTTTATTAATTATATTAATATTGTGTCGCCATACCACCGACGACAAGAGGCATCGGATATCAAACTTATGACTTCAATTATATTTCTGATTTTGTTTTTATACTTATTTTGTTTTTATTTCTGATTTTTCAATTATATTTCATGCATATTCTTTGTTTATTTGAGTTTGATGTATTGGTTTATTATTTTTCTTGCTACTTAGACATTGGCTTATTAAAAATTTATTTTCTTATTGATCTTCAAAATATGAGTGGATTATGCAAATTAATCATAGGTGAGGATTATGAAAGCCTTATGTTGATAAAATATATTATTTCTAACCTTTATGTTGAGGATTATGAGAACTTTTCATACTTGAGGTATTCCGGCAGCGCAATCACTAGGGTTCATAAGTATGAGCGCTGTCGGAATCCCAAATCATCCAATATCGTGGCTTGTCCTCATCATCCAGTCTGGCGTGTTCTTCTCATGAACGAAGGACCCCGAGGAACGTACTCATCATATCATAGCAAGTGTCAAGTTTATAATTTCAACACTGATGATTCGAAGATAAACAGAAGCCACATGTTTTTCAAATTCATAGTGTTGTCGATGATTCCTACCATAGTTACCTTGTTATCAGGTTATCAGTGAAGTTGGTAATCAAACACAACAAGCATGGGCAGGAGTGGCAAACTCTGTAGATTGGAGCTAGCAAATACAGAATGGGATAAATATTTTCCAGAATGTGCAGAGTTGTTTAGGAAGGCTGGGTGGTTCACATTTTTTGAGAAGGTTTGAGGTTATAATTTGAAAATTACTCATTCATTTGCTAAAAAATGCTCAAATTCCTGTATAAGCTTTGACACCCTAAAATTTGAGTTGACAGAGGAGTTAATTGATGAGGCCACTAGTATGGCCATTTAAGGGGAACGCTGGTTTAAGAAGATCTTGTTTGAATTTGATCCAAGTCTTTTCTTATCTCCAGGTTTTGAATCCCTTGACTGGAACAAGGGTATTCATTTAAGTAAGATGAAACCAGAATGGTGGGAGGTTCTTGGCATTGTGCAAATCTATATCACATGTGAAGGCAGGTTTTCCTCAGTTTATAAATACCATATCAGGTTTTTATTGCATTTGAATGATCAAGAAAAGATGAACCTACCCTTTTATCTATTAAAAAGTCTCCTGAAAATGTCAAATAGGGTTAAAGGTCATGTGGATCATACAACCCAGTCTCTTTTTCAACGTAGTCTGCTCAAACTAATAGTTTTAACAGAGCTGCAGAAAAGCAATCGTAGTTGGAAACATTATTTTTTCTGGTTAGGGTTAGAATCAGAGGACAATGAACTTGAAAGAAAACTCATGTCAAGAAAATAGGTTGGATTCATAAAAAGGTTTAAAAGGAACATTGTTGAAGAGACACATAAAACGTAAGATGATGATGTATTGGGGAAAATTGTAAAGATAAATGATACAGAACATATACAAATAGAAGTGGAGGAGCAACATGAGTATATCCCTAAAAAGGACAGGCTTGCAGAAGGTATTTCTATTTTGAATAATGAAGAAAATATTGGTTTAGTTGTTAAAAAACAGGAACATACCCTTGAAGAAGATACTCTTGTGCTGGATACTCTTATGGATGAAAAAGTAGGCATTAAAATAGATGTTATTCATCTCCCTGATTTTAAAGCATATGTTAAATCTATAATGGATCTTGAAAGACCTAGATGGGGACCTAAAACAAGAGAAACCAACAAATTGGGATTGAATATGAGAAGAATATTGCAACCCAAATTGGGTAGAGAACATGTTACCATTATTCAAGATTCCTCGAGTGAGGAAGATTTAAAAGATGGAAAACTAGAACAACTTGTCAAAAATAAAGGAAAGGGACATCAAGATTCAACAGAGCCAATGGAAAAATTGATGAAGTGGCAGAGGAAGAAAATGTTTTAAGTATTGAACAAGGAATGAGTTTGAGAATTCTTCAGGCAAATACAACAGCTAAGGAATTAGGTGAGACTTATGAAGATTGTCTTACTAAAAATCTAGATCTTCCAGTAGGTTCAAATGAAAATCAAATACTTTAAGGAGAAATTAAAGTGAATTCTGAAGTTGAAAATCTTAAAGAATCATTACAGCAGTATAAGAGATAGGTTGGGTTTCTGAATGCAACAAATGACAGTCTTGTATTGGCTAATAAGAGACTTAGGGAAGATCTTGAAGATGTCAATGGTCATTATCAGGAACTTATTTCAGTTTCCAAAGAGGTTTTGAAGAGGAAAAGGGATGCATAGGGGATAATTGAGGATCTAACTAAACATATTGAAGACTTAAACAAGCAGAATCAGGAGTTATCAAGCAAAGTTCAGGTCATGGAAGCAAAGCAAGCTCGTCTTTGCAAAATATCACAGGCACTAGATGGAGTAACCCTTTTGGCAAAAGCAGCGAAGCAATTCTAATTGGCACATATGCATACAGTTGTCCAATAAAGTCTATAACACATTTTTTATCGATAATTGTGAATTCCTATGTTTAGTAATTAAGTTGTTATGCTTTTAAAGACTCTTGTTTTGTATATAATTATTGAATAGATTCGAAGGCTAAGAAAGTGGATCTTGAACCACTTTATTTTTCATATTTTGCAATTATAAAAAGAAAAAGAATGAAGAGTATAGGGTTAGCTTTTTGTTCTAGAAAGGGAGACAAAACTGTAGAATCAGATGATATGAAACATGTATGATGCACTCATCTGTAATTTTTTTGAAGACTCATGTTTGAATTGAAATATAATACATAAGACATATGTCATTATTATTTTCTGGTCGATGTTTATGATTTGTTAAATCACCTTGCTTACCATGTCATTGCTTGATAAAGGTCTTTATCATGTTGATGCTCTTAAGCCTATGTACATGACTAGAATTCTGCTTATATTTATATTTATGGTTTATGCTTATGTTTCTTAATTCTTTCATTTACTTTCAGTTTCTTTGGATGTTCTAGCTTGTACTTCTTTCTAGTCTTAGTACAATTTCTAGGACATACAATTAAATGTGTTTTTTGTCATACTCTATAACAAGCAATGTTTCTAATTATAACATACAGGAAAATGGAAACTCACTAAGAAACAGTTAATTTATTATACATACTGGCAAAAAAATTCAATATTTATATCACAATATTAAATCAAAATATATAGAGTAGATATATTACTCCATACCTCATAAACTTCAATGGAATTCATCATCTTCTTCATCCAAGTCATCATCTGTATCATCCGATGATCCAAATTCAACATTGTAAGGATTGGCCATATCATCATTGTCGTCGATGTCAGTTATGATCATCATGTCATCCTCAATATTGTTGATGTATAAATAACTTCGGAATGTATTTCACCCATGTATTTCATCTATGTATATTGTACTCCTATAGAGATGTTATTATTCTTCTATATGAATGTGTCGTCATTTGTATTGACAAGTGTCGCAAGTGTCGTAACTTGCCAATGGGTTATTAAACCACCATGTGTGGGGTCGGCCCTGATTAAGTTAATATTGGGTTATTGTACTAAGCTAGACAAGTCAGCCCCATAAGGTTATTGGGCAGTCAGGACAAGTATAAATAGAGATCTCTCGATCTCTATTTGGATCACTTCAGAACTCACTCTTCCTTCACTCGAAAAGTGGTGCACATGTGAGGATGAGGATCAGCTGCTAGGAGGAGTCTATCTATGTGTACTTGGGTTGTACTTTGGTTGTATCATTTCTCTATCTATCTCTAAGGAAGTTGTGGGGTTTTTCACCTTAGGGTTTTCCCCACAGAAACTATGTGTGTCTATTGCCTCTTACGTTTGCTTCTTGTGATGATTGACATGCTTTCTATGATTGATATGCATTGATATACTGTACATGTTATTCTCTCAACAAAGATCCTAGAGTATCTTGAATTAATTCTCAAAATTTAACATGGTATCAGAGCTAACCTGAGAAGAAGACATCGTGCAATGACAGAAACCAAGGTTTCTCTCCATAGATTTTGGAAAAGCAATATGATATATTAACTCTCCTTAGCAAGGTGAATCTATATATCTAATCAAAATTCAATTCTGAGCACTCTCAGTTTTGGCCCTAAACATTAGGGTTTCCACAAAAATAGGAATTTCTAAAATCTAAAGACATAGCTGGAAGCTCCTTGGAAAAATCGAAGTTTAGAGCTTTGGATTGAGATTTTTGGATAGGTAAATCTCTGGGAAACTCAAACCCTAATTCAGGGTCCTCCCTTGTGAACCTGGGAGGACTAAAAGGCAGTTCTGAAGGGTGAAGCTTTGCAGATCTCAAATTCTGAATACACCAAGATGATCAGCTCATCAAGGTGCATCTTTTTATCCTTTCAGAAAGTTGAAATTCACATTTTGAGTTTTTAGGGTTTCTCTGACAAACTCTAATCCGGGACCAGATCCAGTTGTCAGCAAATCAAGTGGTAAGACCTAAATCTTTTCTATTTCCATTTGAAGTACTCTTTAAAGATGTCTCACCACACGAACAAGCTTGAAGGGGTTGATAACTTCCGAGCCTGGAAGTATAGGATTGGGTTAATCCTGGAAGAGCATGAGTTGGACTCATATATAAGGGAAGAGGTCCCTGTCCCAGAGGGAGAAGAGGTTAAATCCCTCCACAAAAAGAACTTGGTCAAGGCAAAGAGAATCATTGTTGATTCTATCAAGGACCATCTCATCCCCCATGTGTCATCTCTGAAGACACCCAAAGAGATGTTTGACTCCCTATCCAAGCTATTTGAAGGGAAGAACATAAATCGGAAGATGCCTCTGCGGAACCAATTAAAAGGGGTAAAAATTCAGAATGGATAATCCATTCAATCCTATTTTTCTAGGGTCTCTTAGATCAAGGAACAACTAGAAGCAGTGGATGAAATGGTGGAGAATGGTGAAGTTGTCATGACCACTCGGAATGGCCTACCCAGGTCATGGGCCTCCTTTATCCAAGGAATCTATGCAAGAAAGAATTTGGTATCCTTCAACAAACTACGGGAAGAATGTTCACAAGAAGAAGCAAGGCTTGTGGCATGAGAAGAAAAGATGGGGAATGAAGATCAAGCTCTCACAGCTCACACCAAGAAAGGAAAGTCCAAGAGAGAGCCATCTCACTTCAAGAAATATTCACATCACCATAAAGAAAGGAGAATATGCTTCACCTGTAATGAAAAGGGACATATTGCCATAAATTGTCCCAAGAACAAGAACGACAAGAACAACTTCAACAAGAAGAAGAAGGGAAGCAAAAGAAGGTACCATGCTCATGTTGCCGAGGATGATGAACCTCCCAAGAAGAAGGCTAGAGCAGAAAGTGATGACGATGACTCATCAAGCAAAGAAGAGTATGTTATAATATCTACTCTCGCAGGTACTATTTCTCATGGTTGTAATGATTGGCTTATTGACAGTGGGGCTTCCAAACACATGACTGGGTTTAAAGAATCTTTTGTAAATCTATCTAAACATGAATCACCCCATAAGGTGAAACTTGGGGATGATTATCAATACCCTATCAAAGGAAGTGGAGAAGCCTCCTACAACCTAGACTCTGGAAAGTCTTTAAATATGAAAGAAGTTCTTTATGTACTTGGGCTCAAGAAAAACCTACTCTCCATATCTACATTGGATGCAAACGGCATGAGGGTTGCATTTGTGGATGGCCAAGTTCTAATGTGGCCAAAGGGAAAGACCATAGATGATGTAGTGGTGATTGGAGAGAAAGAGGGAGGATTTTATAAATTGAAGGGACAACCTGAACATGCCATGGTGCATGATTCCATGGAGCCAAGTGAACTTTGGCATAGAAGACTTGCACATATGCACTACAGAGCATTACCAATTGAAAGTAAAGTTGTAGAAAGTCTTCCTGAAATCAAGACCAAGCATGAAGGTGTTTGCAAAGCATGTGCAAAAGGAAAGAACATAAAGAAGGCATTTCCAAGCAGTGAAAGCAAGGCAAAAGGAATCTTGGAAATCATCCACTCTGATGTATGTGGTCCAATGTCATCCAATTCTCTAAGTGGGTATGTTTACTATGTCTCTTTCAATAATGACTTCTCCAAGAAGACTTGGGTTCACTTCTTGAAGAACAAGGATGAAGTGTTTGATAAGTTCAAGGAATTCAAAGCCTTGATAGAAAAACACACTTAAAAGAAGTTCAATACCTTCAAGATCCGACAATGGTGGAGAATTCACTTAAGCAGACTTCAAGTGTTATGTAGTGATTAAGAGGGAGTTCACCACTCCTTACAATTCACAACAAAAAGGCGTAGAAGAAGTTACTTCAAAATAGGACTCCAGTAGCTCCTGCAAGGAGGCAAAGATTTAGAGGGAGTCCACCCAACAAACAAACAAAGATAAGTATTTGAATTGTCATTTCTTGAATATTCTGTTTGTTTAAAATAATGTTATTCAGTAATGTATGTGCTTATGTTCATAGACTTAGGTTGTGTATTATTCATATTAGAATAATTTCATTGATGAACAAGATACTACTAATATGCAAGTAATGGGTAAGTGGCCTATGGTACTATACAACATTCCATTGCTACTTATCTAGAATGAAACCTCTTGGCTGACATGTTGGGAGTTGTGCACACTCTTAACAAATGTTTTGGTAGAGATTGGAAGGCATCTAGAAAGTTATGGGATATGGATAAATCTTGTATTGAAGCATTGGCTAAAATAATTGCATGACTGTATGACATATATTCTTATGTGTAATATTTTGTTATGAAACTATGAGATGTTTCTAATCATGCAATTTAACTTGTCTTGTAGGAAAGATCGTATACCATCACCTACAAAAGAAGGACTACAACATTTGTTCCGACAACAAACTTATCTATTAAAGATATTGAAGATATTAAAGATATTGAAGTTCCTGGGATCTAGGATGAAGTAATGAAAGAATGCAATGATCCATCGATCATGAAGAATGATGGTTGGGATGTGGTCCCATACCAGAAGGGAAGTATGCCATGACTTCCAAGGGGATCTATAAGATCAAGCATGTTGTAGGTGGCAGCATAGAGAAATACAAGGCAAGATTCGTAGCTCGTGGCTTCTCTCAGAAAGAGGGAATAGATTATGAAGAAACTTTTGCTCCTGTATCCAGGTACCCTTCCATCAGATCATTACTTGCTCTGGCTGCAGTGATGAAATGGAAGATACACCAGATGGATGTCAAGACTGCTTTCTTGAATGGTGTAGTTGAGGAGGAAGTGTATGTGGAGCAGCCACTCGGTTTTGAAACATATGACAGGGAGTCATATGTGTGTAGATTGAAGAAAGCTTTGTATGGATTAAAGAAAGCTCCTAGGACTTGGTATGGTAGGATGGACAGTTTCCTATCTAGTTTGGGCTTTACCAAGAGTAAAGAGGATTCCAACCTTTACTACAAGGGTGAGGAAGGAAATCCTGTGATAATACTCTTGTGTGTGGATGATCTGTTTGTAACAGGTAATGATAGTTTGATTGGTGATACCAAGAGGAAGCTTGCTTCCGAGTTCGAGATGAAGGACTTGGGGATGATGCACTATTTTCTAGGCATGGAAGTGTGGCAGAGTGCAGATGGTATCTTCCTTGGACGAGGGAAGTATGCAGTGGAGATGCTGAAGAGGTTCGGGATGATGGACTGCAAGGCCATGGCCACACCTATGGCATCGAACCTGAAGCTTCTATGTGATGCTTCATCTGAGCCGGTTGATGTCACTATGTATCGTCAGATGATTAGGTCCTTGATGTACCTGACGAACACGAGACTAGATATTTGCTTTGCGGTGAACCCATTGAGCCAGTTCGTGATGGATCCGAGGAGTGTTCATTTGGTTGTTGTAAAGCATATTCTGAGGTACATGAAGCGTACAGTTGTTTATGGGCTCAAGTATGATGCGAATAAAAAGTTTAACCTACAGGGTTATGTTGATTCAGATTGGGCAGGCAGTGCTGCAGATAGGAAGATCACTTCTAGGTGTTGCTTCAGTATGGGATCAGGTGTGATCTCTTGGTTTAGTAGGAAGCAGTCCTGCATAACAATGAGTACAGCCGAGGCAGAGTATGTTGCAGCCTGTTCGTCTAGCTATGAGGCAGTATGGCTGAGGAAGCTACTGTCTGAGTTATTTGATCTACCATTGGAGGCTACTGGTATATTTTGTGACAACTAGATTTGTGTGAAGCTATCTGAGAACCCGGTGTTCCATGACAGGTCAAAACAAATAGAGATCAAATATCACTATATCAGGGATATGGTGCAGAGGGGAGCAGTGAAGCTGCTGTATGTTGCGACGGATGAGCAGATTGCAGATGTGTTGACGAAGCCACTAGCCAGAGTGAAGTTCGAGTACTTCAGAGAGAGGCTTGGTGTTCTTCGGATCAACAACACTTCGAGGAAGAAGTGATGGAGACATTTTCTGTATCCATTCCTAGCATGGTGGAAGGGGGATCCTTCACATGGCTGTGGATGTAAGCGCTAGATGATGAGCATCAGGATGATGTTCTAGTTTCTTCTCTATATGATTAGTTGGATCATTTATGTATGTATGCATGATGTTGGATGTTGGGTATGATCAGTTGGATCATTTATGTATGTACGCATCATGTTGGATGTTGGGTATGATCCGTTGGATCATTTAGGTATGTACGCATGATGTTGGATGATAGATATGATCAGTTGGATCATTTATGTATGTATGCATCATGTTGGATTCTTGGACCATGTATTTGTATATGTATCAGGTGGATACACTGTGTATGGTGATATGTATCAGGTACATACTTGGTATGCATCAGGTGGATGCATTGTATGATTAGGATGATCATGGATGATGAGCTTCAGGATGTTTCTCTAGATGACATGCATCAGGATGATGCAATGATGATAATCAGGATGATCATGTGTACATCAGGATGATGTATGGTGAGTATCAGGTGGATACTCTGTGGCCATGGACAGGTTGTGCAGATGAGCATGTAAGTAGACCTGGGAGATCTGGACAGGATGAAAAAGGCCTCAGATGCTCTTCCGAGGCATTGCTCTGGGAGGACATGTAAGTAGACCTGGGAGATCTGGACAGGATGAAAAAGGCCTCATATGCTATTCGAGGCATTGTCCTATGGCATGTAAGTGGACCTGGGAGATCTGGACAGGATGAAAAAGGCCTCAGATGCTCTTTTGAGGCATTGCCATGACCACATGTAATATGCTCCTGGGAGATTTCGACAGGATGAAAAAGGCCTCAGATGCTTCAGCCAGGTTTTGTGGTGGACCATATGTAATGTGCTCCTAGGAGATCCGATAGGTAGAGCTGTGTGCTCGTAATAGCCTAGGATGCTTCAGCCAGGTTTTGTGGTGAGATCACATGTAATGTGCTCCTGGGAGATCCGACAGGTAGAGCTGTGTGCTCGTAATAGCCTGGGATGCTTCACCCAGGTTTTGTGATGGGTCACATATAATGTGCTCCTGGGAGATCCGACAGGTAGAGCTGTGTGCTCGTAACAGCCTGGGATGCTACCACTAGGTTTTGTGATGAACGTAATAAGTCGTGAGGATTCCATAGTATGGCCAGTGATGATGAAGACCTATAGATGGTGGGCCCACATCCAGTATGAAAAAGGACTAGCTCTGTAGAACTGCCTATGATGAGTCGATTTATAGATTGATTGAGATAGCAACAGTAGTGACGATGACGATGATTCAAGGATGATGATTTTTTGTTGATGATCCAGAGAAGAAGACTTGTGCTAGCAGATCTGTGTCGAGAAATACCTTCCTAGTTAAGAGGGAGTGTTGATATATATGTAACTTCAGAATGTATTTCACCCATGTATTTCATCTATGTATATTGTACTCCTATAGAGATGTTATTATTCCTCTATACGGAAGTGTCATCATTTGTATTAACAAGTGTCACAACTGTTGTAACTTACCGATGGGTTATTAGACCACCATGTGTGGGGTCGGCCCTGATTAAGTTAATATTGGGTTATTGTACTAAGCTAGACAATTCAGCCCCATAAGGTTATTGGGCAGTCAGGACAAGTATAAATAGATATCTCTCGATCTCTATTTGGATCACTTCAAAACTCACTCTTCCTTCACTCAAAAAGTGGCACACATGTGAGGAGGAGGATCAGCTGATAGGAGGATTCTATCTCTGTGTACTTGGGTTATACTTTGGTTGTATCATTTCTCTATCTATCTCTGAGGAAGTTGTGGGGTTTTTCACCTTAGGGTTTTCCCCACGGAAACCCTGTGTGTCTATTGTGTCTTATGATTGCTTCTTGTGATGATTGACATGCTTGCTATGATTGATATGCATTGATATACTGTACATGTTATTCTCTCAGCAAAGATCCTAGAGTATCTTGAATTAATGCTCAAAATTTAATAGATATCATCTTCATGGACATTGTCTGATACATCATTTGATTCAACTAATTCTTCAACAGCTTCTTCTGGAACATGATCATCTAATTCATGTTGATCATGATCATCTTCCATGACATCTTCTTCTTTGATAACGTCTTCATTACCTTCATCTACATTATACTTTACCAGCCTTCCCCTTGGATTGTGTCTCACAGTGAATGACCAACCCGCTCTACCTAGAACCTCAGAGTAAAATACCCATTCACATTGGGTTGGAAGAACATAGGGCTCCATTCCTAGCTCAAACAACCTTGTATTTACCATGGTAAATCCATTATCATGTTCAATAATTGTTTTATCAGGATCACGTTGATTCAATCGACACCTGTACCATTTGATAATGAATAGAAATACCTTGAAGGATTTAAAGTCACGTTGAAGAATGTATTCCAAATGCCCATAGTATCGATTTTCAAAGAGTTCTGAATATCTGTCACTTCTTGAGGAAACATTAGTCACCTCAAAGACTGCAGATATCCCACAATCTAATGTTTTCTTCATTTCATCCAACTTTTTGATGCGATATCTATAGCCATTGTACCACATAGCCTTATGGTGTTTTACCTACAACAATCCTATATTTATAATTAACTAGTGCATGTTTATAAAGCCATACAGGGAAAAAAATCAACTTGTACAATGACAATATGTTTGCAAAAAACAAAATAGTGTGGTTGATTAATATGCTTACCTACTTATCTTTTAAACCATATTCTAAATCGATTTCCCTTTGTGTTAGACTGGTATCTCCATTGTGATGTGCAGCTTTAACCAATTAAGCCACACCTTCCCATGATATTCCATGACCAAATTGTTCACATCGTTCAATCCCTACCTTCATCCAGTCAAGATTGTTTATGATGTATAAATGAATTGCATCCCACTCTCAACCAACTGTTTGATGACAGTAAAATTAAAATTCAATACAACTGTATAGTCACTTAACAAAGTATATTACGCTCTAATGGATGCAAAATATTGAATATAAAAATAGAATATGTATGATATATATACATCAAAATCAATAGTCAAATGTGTTATATTACCTTTCACCTTCCTCAATCTACCTTTTGTTACAGAGAAAACTTCCTATGGCTTCAGGGTAGACCACAACAGACAGCTAACTACCAGAAAATAACTCAATTCCCAATTCAATGCTATTATAATGAAAATGCTAAGATATGGATAATAAAACCAACCTTCAACCGGATGTTCGAAGTAGATCCCCATTGAGATTTCAATCTCTACACTTGGTCCTGCAGATTAGTCTCAACAACAAATACAAGCAAGTGCATATAATATGTGAAAGACATTAACATAATCAATAGAACGATCCATGATATCATAAGAAAATGTAACTCAATGTAATTTAAACAACATTCACAACATCAATTGGACGAGAAAATGAGTATTTCTATTAATTCATAACAAGAAGTACATGATACGAGCTCTTGCCGACAACCAATCTGAACCATGAACTGGGTCTCTACACCACTTAAATCCCCCATGCAATGGAAAACTCAAACTATGAAAGGAGTTTGGTAGGTGAACATAAGAGGTTCACAACAACAAGGATCAATGAGTGTAGACTCAAGTCACGGAAAAAATACACTAGAGTTATCTTGTTCTCCCTTTCTCCTCCCTTCCATACACCATAAGAGCTCAATATATAGCCTTCCAGAGGTAAGTGAAAGGTCAAATCGAGTCGTTTCGGGGTATATGGAGGGCCAAAGGTCACCCTAGGACCACTTTTTCGGAGTAAAAATTAATTTTCTATTGGTTTTTACCATTTAACTTGGTGTACGCTGGCTATAGTGTAACAACATGCATGCACACTGCCTATAATGGAACAACTAGCGTACATGAACAAAAATAGGGAAATGTGTGTTCCTGAAGGGAATATAATGGATCTGAGTCAATAAAATGGATCCTAAAGGCCAATCAATGTTGATGCTCACAGGGTGGAAAATTATGCTGTAACAGATGCCCCCCAATGTGTGAGGTCAGAGAAGGTACTACGATAGCTGAAATACATTATAAATCTCAGAAGTGGAGTGATGGAGACACAAATGGAAAGAGCATCCCACTCGTCATAATACAATAATATCTCTAGATACATGTCAGTACAATACAACAATCTGATACAATGACCATGAGAGGAAGTACATAGTGAATACATGTCATAGGTGGTCACAGCCATGACCTACACAGTAAGATATGGTCTCCTGCCGAAAAGGAAACAACTGATGCAATACTGGAGGTACAAACCGCTGAAGTATGAGAAATGAGATCTCATAAGTAAAATCACAATCATGAGCAGCATACTGAATGCTACTAACGCATGGGGTCTTCTACACAAATCATCTATGGTGAAAGTCCCATTAATTGAATAAAGGCGTTGAAGTTGAACCTAATGTGACATCGTATGATTACCAGTCAATGATGTATACCATTAACAGACATGAGATAACCCACCAATAGTGAAAATGGGAATCAAGGCACAGAGTACAATCATCAAAGTGTGAATAGATGTGTTGAGGTCAAAGACTAAGATGAATCCATCAATTAGGGGACATTGATGTATTCCCAAAACTTTCGATTGCGAGAGAACCTACCACTAATGACTACAAGCCTCAATGTACTAAACCGAATCTAAGTCTCAATTCCGGAATAAATGAGTTGAAGTCGATAGAATGAAACTTGCTGGAAGGAGTTTATTAAGGCATCCCCCATCAACCAACATGAGGAAACAGCTATGCTGAAATATTTGGAAGAATTGGACGAACGAACAGAATCAATAGGGATGGCCGACATGCAATAGTCAAGAGATCTGAGGAGTGGCCGACTCTAGTTTCAGGACTTCCTTTGAACAAGAGCATGAGCAGATGGATAGACTCAGGCAGCCTGGACTCAAAACAAGCATGACACTTTGCGACACAGGAGGCATCGACAAAGGGGGGTCCATAATGACTGGAAGCTTAACCAGTCGGTGGAGTGAAACTGAGAAACGATTACAGCTCCTAAGGTCCTACTATAGTCCCGACTCATATGGATGGAGTAGAATGAATTCTTTGTTCAAAGGTGACACAACAACTACCAACAAAAAGAAGTAACGATTCTCCCATCTGGATTTTTGGAATATTTGATTTTTTTGGTCTTTTTCATATTTGAAAAAAGATTGAAAAAGAATAAAATTGCTTATAGTACAACAGGTGAGGGAACGAGTGTCAAATGGAAAGAAAACTAGTCCCAAGCAGTGGAACATACCTATGAACAATGCAAGGAAGCATGTGTAAGATGTGGAGACTCGGGGGTGTTCCCTCAGGGTAAAGGGTCATCAAATTGCGAAAGGAAAATGGAAAGCTCTGGTTGGCTTGACAGAGAAAGTGCTCAGGCACGTGGCTAATAATTGAATAAGTGGGAGCCGGCACAAGGCTCAAGCAGCAAGCAGGATGATGCAATGCAGTCACAACTTGATATACAATGGGGGAGTCCTTATGGGAGATGGCCAGCATAAGACAAAGTAGAGTATGAGTCTTTATCACGAAGTCATGGCGTAACTACGAAGGACTCCCGATCCTAAGGAGAAACAACGGCATGGTCACCAAAATGCATAAAAAGGTTCTATCTAGGTCACCCATGGTCGGACAAGCCCTACCGCCAAATAACGACACTCCTATAACAGTGTGAAGGCTCTGTGTTGGTTAAAAAGTGGGGTCTCACCTAGGGTTGATGACAAATGATCAAAGGCCAAATGTATAATGAAGGTGAAAATGACATCTAACCTATATGATGGGTGTAGAATATACCTGCTGTAGGCACGAAATGGTAAACACAAATCAGCTCTTGTCGAAAAAGCTGTTCAAAATGGTACTCCAGAACGAAATATTACTCCAAAACAGCTTCAAATGGTAAAAACTATAGGAAAGTGGGTTTTTAAAACTATAAATAGTAATTAAAAATTACAATTACTGTTCCATTTTCACATTTTACCCAAATTGGGGTTTTTGGTTAGTTCTCACCTCAGATTTCAGTTGTTGATTCCGGGAGGTGTGGAAATCCATTTTATGAGCCGTCTGGAGCAGGTTAGTCATCTCATTCTCCTCTTTCATTTGATAGCTTTTATTTCAATTTTTAGTGGTCCATTATTTTTAGTAGGCCATCCCTACTTCTCCACGGCATTATACACGGGCTACAGCTCTGCAGGTCGCAGGTAGGGCCTGTTAGATGTGGTCAACGCATGCATTGACTGCGAGTAGATGCCCCTATGTACTCAGTTTCCCATGGGTACGAACCTGAAGAAGGTTTTTTAAATGTTTAAAAGCTAAAAAGAAATTGTTTCTTCCTCCAGGATGGTTTTAGAGTGGAGGGAAAGAGAACATGATGTTGTGGATGAGATGGTCCACCAAGATTTTCCCACACAGTAAGCACTACAACCATGTGGCCTTTACAAATTCTGGAGCCTTGGGGGTTTAAGGGCCCAAAACCAACTGTTGCGTCAATTGATTGACTACTGGGACGTAGACGCAAAAAACTTCAACTTGGATGGTCAAACACTCTCCTTAGAGGTGGATGACATATATTTCATTACAGGGTTGACTCGCCAAGGGGAGGTGGCTAGTCTCCAATCTTGCACTGTAGGTGGGGGGATCACCATTCCCGACTATATAGACTAGTACTGTCTTCCCAGTACCCAAGAGGTGGGGATTTATTTACCCATTGGGGCCATTGTTAGATTCAGCATGAAGATCATAGTGCTCACCCTCGTCAGGATCACAGGTTCAGCAACTTTATATCAGGCTTCAAGGCTGGTGATGTTCTACGCAGCAGAGTGCATGTGTCCTATAGTATATGACTAGTGCACAACATTACTGGTGTCCATGAAGGCCCAGTTAATAGAGTGCAAGCATGGGTAGGAAAAGAACTTTGGGTATGGAAATATACTATGCAGATTCTTTTTCAAGAGAGTTTCGGGGATCAGTTCAAGGGTTGAAGTCTCTCCTCATAGTCTCCATGACCCAGCCCTTACCCGGTGGGAAGAGGTACTGATGTGACAGGGTGGTGGTTGACATGCATCACCATATATAGATAAGTTCTTCCACTAGTGGTCTTGACAGGTCATCGCCATAGATGACTACCCATATGCAGGAATAGACTTCCATGGCGATCGTGACATGCCGCTCCCTCCAGGGGCAGTATTCGGAGATATCGGTATGTTACTCTTTTTAATGTTTTATATATTATTTTTTTTGTATTTTTGGTTAAAATGGAAAAGACAAAATCATTTTTGTGTGGTATCACATATTGACATTTTACTGTATGTGTTGGCTATAATTGACCCAGAGGTTTTCTATAAGACCTAGGTTCTTCACGGTTTCCCTTTGACCAACAAAACCCCTTCGCACCGGCCCTTCCGGAAACAACCTGCGAGTAGGTTGAGGTCTCACCCAAGGTGTATCTATGGGGTACTGCGGAATCAAATTTCCACAGTAAGTGATAAGTTGCTTCGACGGACATACTGCACATCACAATAGGGGATATGTGCTGCGAGGTGAGACTGCGCAGCGATGGGCAACGCTGCGGTCTGTACCACTATGTTCTTCTACCACAGGACTTCTACTTAAACTGTGAACAGTCCGATTCAACATTACACTTGGAGCGCACGGAAATGTTTAAGGTGGTGAACTAAGTATCACTCGTCCACTCGTTCAACTACTCAACCGATTATCCATCTACTATCCGTTCATCCACTTAGTATGGTTACGATTTGAGCATATTCCACTAATACAATCTAATTGTTGTGCATTTGTTCTATTGTACATAAAGAAGTACTTCATTAATCTCTTAACACTTAACCAACTAACTGATTCATTTTTCTCAAACATAAGATAAATGTTCACCATTCATCTATTCATGTAGAACTTAACATATCGTCTCCATACCACCTCTGATGGAAAATGCATACAACAGTTCTCTCATAACAGCATGCAAAGAAACATCTAGACATTCATTTACAGAAAACACAAATAAGCATTCAATCATAAAACACAATCGCACAACACAATATTTAACGTGGTTCACTCCCCCGGATGGGAAGCTACGTCCACAAGAATGGTTGGTAATATATATCATTAAAAAGGGATGGGGAAAACTGTTCTAAGTCTGCACACCCAGCTGCAGACTCTCCTTCCTCTCAGATAGGTCTCTGCACACACAGCTACAGAGCCTTTACAATCTTCTCATCTCAAAAGAGATTTTACACTATAATATCCAGAACCCAAAAATGTCACAACAAAAAGTAACCACACAGTAACCCCATCCCATACAAAATTATCTTCTTAAATAGACCATGCCCGAAGGTCATCTCTTTACAATGCCGAAGACCTAAACCCAAAAACCCTTAGGGTTTACAAAATTGTGTCGGTTTCCCTAAACCGGCTTGCTGGCATCTGGTAGTGTCTGCTTCATAGTGGAGGTTCTCCATGTCTTCACTCTGTCGTTATCGGCCTTCCTATCACACGCACGCCAACAGGTCTCTTTCACTGAACCGTTCATCTCTAACAGTCTTGCCTACTAGGCATGCCAAGCCATCGCTTTCCCTGAGCTATCCTTTCCTTAACAAAATCGTGCATTGGCCGCCGTCCTGATTTGCTCGTGCCCGCCACTCGGCACTCCTAGAGCATCTTTCCAAAATTAGACCACTACTGATCCATCCAGTACCTGCACCTGATCCCTGTCCAGCACTCCACTTTGTTGGATCCACATGGCCTGAATACTTCACATCGCTGGTCTTCGCGGTACTTCCAAAACTTGGATGTTGTGCACAACTTCGCAGCATGGTCAAAAATTGGATGTTGTGCACAGCTTCGCAGCACCCTCAACACTTAGACAAAGTTATATCTTTTCCTGCATATCAAAAGTGTTACCAAAACTTTGTCCCAAGTTGGGCCCAACATGCCCCTAACACTTACATGTGGCTCGTCCCCGAGCCACTTGCTGCTTCGGTCGTCTTGCTTTGCTCCGCGACTAGTGGAACTTATTTGGCCGTGAACTCGTTATATGTGCCGAACAACTATTCCACTGCTTCTCTGGTATATTGTTCAACTTGTTTTACTACCTCAAGTAGTGCTGGAGTTATCTGTTATCCAATCTTTCCTTGTACCTACTCCTGGTTGTTGTGCAATTCCTTCAGCTTGTCTTCTATTTGCTGCGACACCCCCATGGCATCCTCCAGGAGTTGCTGTGACTGATTATCCATCTCAGTCTCTTTTTCTCTTAATGCCTAGACTTCCTTCTTCAAGCCTGATATCTCCTTATACCTCGGCAGCCTCTCCCTAGGTGGAAGAGCCTTGACCTCTATGTCCAACTTTTCTAGCGCAGTTTATTTTTCTTTTACCACGATCTTCACCTACAGTAGGCCTTGATCCTCTTCAAGGGCAGTGAATTCCTTTGAAACCTTTTCCAAGAGATCTTGGCAATTAGTCATCTCATTCGTTATGCTTTGTGCGGTAGCACTCACTGCTTGCTCTCTTAACTGCTTCTCAGTTAATGGCGTATGCGTGTTCATTTTTTCCTTCAAGGCTTCAAGCTCAACCTCAGAGAGGGTGTCCCTATCCTGCATCTCCATCTTCAAAGATCTCACCTTTTCTCTTATCCTCAAAACTATGTCCACAGGATCATCCTGGAGTTCTACCCCTTCAATATCTTGGGCAACAGTAGATATGGTAGTCTCCAATTGTTTCTGGTGGTCCTATTCATCACACAGCTGTATTTCTGCACGCAACTCGAGCTGCCAGTTTGCTGCGTGCAGCTCCGCTAGAGCCTTCATGGATTCTATTGTTCTTTCAGGCATCTCATCGACGATCTGCGTGTGGATAAAGTGTAAGCCAGGAAAAGGAATCTTGGCCAAGTCGAGCTCTACCCACTCGACTCCCTTTGTGTCTACGATGATCTGTTTTGTCATTGGTAATGAAATAACCAATAAGTCCAAATGGACAACCCTGGTCTTAGAAGGAAACGTTATTGCTAGCTGCGGCGGTGTTTGCTGCAAGGTTCCTACCAACCTCCCTTCAGCTATTGTGTCGCGCAACAAGGTTAGGATCTTCTGGACATCGTCCATTTTCTTCATGAGACCTTGTAGTGCAAGCCTAGTATTTTGCAGGTCATCCTGGATGACCTTATCCTTTTTGTCTTTGTCAGTCAAGAGCTCCTTCATTTGGTCTGAGACCTTTTCTGCTATCATCTCAAAGTCATCTTCGTTCAGCACTGTCTCACATTGAGTCTTTGTGGCCTTCATCTTCTTCTGGACCTTCAGCTTCTGCGAGGTCTCAGGCCCTTTCTGCTTTCCTATTTCTTCAACAATCGGGCATGACAGCGAAATTGGCTTGTCTTCTTCAGAGTCTGTCTCAACATCAATGACTTCAACATGGAAGTCAACTGGCTAGTCCTTCATGAGGATATCAATGTCCTCCTCATACATATGGTAGTTACCCCCGTGCCATTTTGGCTTATTCATTCTCGCTTTAGGTGAAATAAAGATACATTGCATGTCCGCCATGAAATCAAGAACATGAATGTACTTCGACGTTACCTGCTTTGTGATGCGGGCTGTATGGGTGATCACATCGCGTAGCTGAGTGTAATACTGATAGAAAACTTTAACTATCGCTCCGCATTGATGTTTTCCCAGAGGTTGGCATAACGGAACCCTCTAGGATCGTTGGTTTCTGTAATGACACCCATATAGTCCTTTGGCTCCTTCCATCCAAAAAGGATGATGAGGACGATCAGCTAGTTAAATTGGAACTGTCCTCCATTCTCCTCGGTATCATTGAGTTCATCCAAGAACTCATTAAGAAGATAGTGAACCCAATTGAATTCGGTTCCTTCAGCCGTTGCGGCACTGAGTAGTATTACACCCGCAGGAACCTCCAGAGGCCTAGCTATTCTGAGGATTTTTCCTGCGAGCACCTGGGTGAAAAATCTTGTCGCTCTGTCTTCAATTTCTTCTGTGGGAAAACCTCTTTTCCCTTTCACCAATGCATGAGTTTTCTTCATCTTTTCGACTGCCTCTTTTTCCTTATTCTTCCCCTAGAAGAATTGCTTGGGATTAAATCAGTGTTGACATTGACATTTATGTTGAGCCATAGATATCCCTGGTGGATTCACACCATTAGCGTACGGACCACCACATTCACTTCTGGTGATCGATCAAAATGTGGCAACCTTAACAAGTTCAGCAGTCCTGACTGAACGACGGGTGTCAGCTAGCTTTCGGAAACCAAGTTAAAAGTTCCCTTGGAATCCTTTTTCCAACACATGTACTGGTCAGGCTGGAACTGTGGGTACTTAAGTGTGTGGGGCTCTTCCTTTTGCACGTCTAGGAGGTTAAAGTCTTCCCACTTATAGTCTGCGATCTTTCTAAGTAGGTTCTTGGCAACCTCTACATGTTTTGAAATCAGTGACAATGGGATTTCATATCTAGCATTCTTGGTCAATTTAAAGACTGGGGCATCCAAAGCCCATGGTGATATATACTCAGGTGTCAACTTCAAGGGTTCCTTTTGAAAAACTGGTGATCTTTGCACCGTCTGGACCGTCTTTGGAATCTTGCTTCGTGGTGCAGTTATGTCTTTCCCTTTCTCTTGCATCATTGGATTATGGCGAGGTGATCTTCTAGACACATGACCAGGTTCAAGTACAACCATCTTGGTAGGGGTTTTCATTAACTCTACAATTCCCCCGTGCTGAAAGACTCGGATTGCTTCTTGAAGTGTAAGCTCTTCTTCTATGTTTGGTGATTTGGACATTCACTAGCGAGAGTAGGCAACTGTTTCTAAGATATGACTAAGGATTACTAACACGGGAGTGAACGCATGAAAATTCTAAGTGTCTGGTAACACCCGCGAGTCCTTATGCGGCGTTATTTATAGGCATAGTTGAGTCCCCCCCGCGCCTTCCAACGGCTAGATGAGAATTTAGTGTGGTGTCCGTTGGCCAATTTGAACGAATCCTTCGGTCCCTTCTATCGTCAGTGTGTTCAGAACAGCTATCTTTTCGTTAAATGCTGAAGTGAGTGCTTGCAACAGTCACCTAACGGCTATTTTTTTTTTCAAAAGTAGTGTAACGACTATTTTTCTGAGTGTTGCGCCGAGCTGCGCGGCATTCCATATGCGATCCTGCGCAGTTACTTCGCAGTGCCAAAAAATTTCAACTGCATGGTTTCCTTTTTCTTTTCTAACTTTTTTTTTTCGCGTAGCTTCAACAGTGTTGCACGGTACACACATTGTTATACTTATCATACATGTATAGACTCCTTTACATTTCCAGTGTCCAATTTCAACTGTACTTGACACTTAGAAATTTCTCCCTATGCTTATCATTCAGGATTCTGTGAAGCAGGGCTGTCATGGTATAGCTTTAGTCTGCTTCCATTTATCAAAGTTGGTAGGGTATCACCAGCTAAATTGGCTAACTGGACTGCACCAGTGTTAGTAACATGTATACGGACCAAGCCAATGCATCTTAAATTTACCAGGAAACTTCATGAATTTGCTATCATAGAGGAGGACTAGGTCACCTACCTGAAAGCACTTGTTCTTTATATGGCAATCATGCTAGGCTTTCTCACGGTCTTTCTAAACTTTCTGGTGGAAGCCGGCAATAAAGTAATCTTCCTCCAACCTAACGATGTGTAGCAACCTTTCTTCTAATGTTGCGCAGTCTTCCATCTCTGTGAACGCAACGATCTGCAAACTAGGGACAATGTACTCCATTGGCATTATAGCTTCCTGCCCATAAGCCAACTGAAAAGGTGTATGTCCTGTCAATTTCTTGCATGTAGTCCTGTATGCCCATAACACAGAAGAGACACGCAAATCCCAATCATCTCTATTTATGTTGCAGACCTTAGTTAGTGCGTTCTCTAGTATTTTATTGAAAGCCTCAACAGTGCCATTCACTTGTGGATGATATGGAGTACTGCGCTGATGATGAATGTGGAATTCCTCTGTAAGTGCCTCAATGGTCTTGTTCAAAAAGTGAGTACCTTGGTCACTCATCAAAATCTTCAGACAGCCAAATCTTGACAATGTCTTCGAAAATGAACTGCGCAGCAGTACTGGCGCTGCAGTCCTTTACTGGCTTCGCTTCCGCCCATTTGGTGAGGTAATTAGTAGTAGTAATAATATACCTCGCACCAGTTCTTTTTCCTGGTGAGTTTATAGGACCCACAAAATCAATTGCCCATTTCTCAAATGCCTGCAAGGTCAACTGCGGGTTTAATGGCATCTCATCTCTTCACGACGATTTCCCTGTCCTATGATAGACATCACAGTTCTTGCAGTGTTCTTTGGAGTCTTTTTGGATTGTGGGCCACCATAGCCCTGCACGCAATATCTTCTGCACAGTAGTCCTTCCTGCATAGTGACCTCCCACGATCCCAAAATGCACGTCTGCTAGAATAAATGGTTCTCATGATCTAGTACGCATCTGTGCAAGACTTCATTCGGTCCGAGTTTGCATAACTGACTTGCAATTATAGTGAAGTCTGTAGTGCGCACCACTAGCTGCTTCTTCTGCTAGACAGATAATTTCTATGGTGACAGCCCTGTTGTCAGAAAAGTAATGATATCCTTATAATTATCATTGGCAACCTGTATAGCAAATAGTTGTGCATCAGGAAGATTGTCTTCAATGTTCGTCGGCTCTTCGCCTGACTCAATCCTTGATAGATGATCAGGTCCCAAGTTCAGTCTACCTGGCTTAACAATAATCTCAAAGTCATATTTCTGGAACAGCAGTAGCCATCTGCATATGCATCCCCCTAACACTGGCTTATTGACCAAGTATTTCAATGCAGAATGGTCAGTGAACATAAGGAAGTGCACACCAAGCAAGTAATGTCTGAATTTCTGTAGGGAATATACCATCGCAAGGCCTTTCCTCTCGGTAGTAGTATAGTTCTTTTCTGTTATTGAGAGCTTCCTGCTCGAGAATGCAATAGAGTGGTCAATACCTCCTTCTCCTGGCTGAGCTAATACGATTCCCAGGGCAATGCATGATGCCTCAACATGGACATGAAATGGCTTCGTCCAGTCTAGAAAGACTAGAATCAGTGCAATCACCATCTTTTCTTTTAGTGTATCAAAACCATGTTCGCATTCCGCATTCCAAATGAACGGTGCATCTTTCTTTAGCAGCTTTTCCATTGCTGTGGTTATCTGCGTGTAACCCTTTATAAATTTCCTGTAGTATCCAGTATGGACTAAGGTAGAGCGCAACATCTTGACTGAATTTGGTGCTGGAAAGTTCACAATAATGGCAATCTTCGCAGGTTCCACCATTAGTCCTTGCTTACAAACAATGTGCCCAAGTAGAATCCCATAAGGAACACAAAAAATACACTTCTTTAGATTTAAAGAGATTTGATGCTGTTGAAACTTCTCAAGCATCATTCTGAGGTTCGTGCAATGGTTCTTCAATAGACCAAACACAGTCCATTCAATAAAATAGGCTTCGAGAAACTCATGCATAAACTCTTTGAATGCTGCGACGACCACTCTGGAAAATATGGCAGGTGCGTTCTTCAAGCCAAAGGGCATTACTGTGTACTGGAACGACCCCCATTCTATAGCAAAAGTCATCTTATGTCTGTTTGCGGGATCAATCATTATCTGATGATACCTCGAAAAAACATCAGTAAAAGAATAGGCCTCATTCCCTCCCACATTATCAAGCACTTCATCCGTGAATGGGGCAGGGAATGGGTCGTGCATGGAAGCATCGTTCAGTTTTCTGAGATCCACGCAGTTTCTGATCTCACCCTTTTATTTCTTATCTTGGACGACCATGGGACTAATCCACTCTGATTCCTCGACAGGTTCAATGATTCCTGCTTCAAGCATCTTATCCATCTCTACGCGTACTCTTTCTTTGTAGCATGGATTTAGTCTGTACTCTCTCTGCTTCATGGGCTTTGCACCTGGCTTCAAAGGTATTTTCATGACTCCTAGGTCTCCCAGAATTTTTTTCATTTCTGTAAATTTTGTCAGAAACAACTCCTGATACTCATACAAAGTGTATGCGATCTCTGCAACAGTCTAATCGTCCCAATAGTCTCCGATTACTGCAAACTTCGGTTCTTTGCTTGTGCCAATATTCACCTTCTATGTTTTAATTGGTCCGCTCATATCGAGGATTTCTAACGGAGGTCCTTCTACATCGCACGCACCCTCCGATTCTGGTATGTTTATGTTGCATGGATCATCGTCATCGTCTTCATTTCTATCATCGATTTCTTCAGCTAGGTTGTAACACTCGATGGGGTGTTCTTTATGTTCCTTCCATTTTGACTATAGGTGCAGAGGAATGTGATCTGCCCTGAATAATTCCTCCAACATCATATTTCTGTGAGGACAGTCTTCCCTGAATATGCATTCCTTAATTATCTGCAACGCATGATGGATCAATGGGTTCTCATCATCAAAGCTGAAGTCCCTCTGGAAGTTCGCAGTCAGCCTGTCCCAATCAGTGGTTTCTCTGCGCAACTCCAGGTCTAGGTACCATTTCTTTGGAATGTCATCCTCCAACATATGTACAAATAGATGCACCCATTCTGTGTGTGGCCTTTCTGCCCATGCCTGCAAACACACTTCAATGTGTTGACTAGGATTTGTCTGTCCATTGAACTTTTCAAAGGGTAAGGTAACCCTTTCAGCAAATCAGATCTTCATCTTAATTCTGCATTGATCCCAAGTGGTCAATGTTTACTTGTGCGCATTCCACCATATGGCGGGTGTGTCGCACAGTGCCATATCCAATGCTGGCAATCTGTGCTCATCTGTAATGGCTGCAATATATTCTTGGATGAAAATCTAAACATTAGCAGAACCATCATATGTGGGAATAGGACTTACATCCTTCCCGATCCAGTGCAGTGATTTTGTAACCTACGCACACCTTCTTGCTGATACTTCATGCATCCGGCTTTGCCAATTTTCTAGCCCTACCTCTGAATCAGAGACGCAGGAGCTGTCGCATCTCCAGCTGAGTGTACCATCTGTAGTAGGATTAATGTAATCTTCCTGGTTCGCTATGAGTTGGTATAGTTTGTCCAAGTCTTGAGCCTTGGATTCCTCTTGAATTGGCTCGTTGTATCTGTCACCATCTACAGGATCCAACGGTGCGATGAACCTAAGATGCTTTCCTTCAAATATCATCTTCTTTGTTCTTAAGTTGATGATAGCCAAGTTATCAATAGCCCAGTCAATTCCTAGTAGTGCAGGAAAAGGATGACTATCATCCACAATATCGATAACTTCAAAGTCTGCATGACTTTGGACTCCAATGATGTTGACTATCACGTCAGCTAACCGACCAAAAGGTATGAATTTCTCTTGGTTAGCCATTCTGAGCTGGATAGGTGCCATGACAACTTTGTTCGACCCATCTGCTGCCATGTCTGCTTAGTTAAGACATTTACTTCAGATCCCAGATGAAGGATGACTTCATCCATTTCAAAATCTCCAATCTGCACGGTAAGTCTCATTTCTCGGCCTGTTCTTTTATGATTCCTTATGTGATGTACTGCGCTATCAGAATTCTATGTTCCAATCTGCGGCTCATACTGGTTTATGAGCTTCTGCAGCTCTACTATGGCATTTTCACTTTTGAGTAACTTCATGCAGCTTCGCAGGAATTGCGCAATGGAGGTGTTGACATCCGTTGCGGTGCTTGTTTTGTCATAGGCCACTGGCATGTCTTCAACATGCGGTGCATCACTGCGCAATGGGATCCTTTGTGATTCTGTTGCTGGCTCTCTGAAGGTATCCCGCGCATCGATAAATACTTCCTTTTTCTCTCGTAGGTATTTTTCCCAGAGCTTTCCTTATCCATACTGTCTCAAGAGGGATCTGCTTTGTGTGAGCCTCCCCTGACATGGACGCTTCTGCTACCCTATCATGGCCTATCTGAGCGCCACTGCGTGTGACCACATTGATTCTTGGGTCTACTAGTTGGCTATCCACTGCAATCCACTAGACGTTCATGTTTGGTGCATCCGTCCGTCTTCTTTTCTGCATTTCAACCTCTAGTACTAGGCAATCTTCAATAACATGTTCAAATTATTTACAATAATTTCACATAGTGCATGGTTTAACACAATCTCTAGATACGTGACCTGGCTGGCCACAATTATAACAAATGACCTGGTCGTGGCCTCTTCCCTGCGCTGGGCCAACATTTCTTCCTCTGCCACGGTATTCAGCACCACGACCTCTGTATCCTCCTTGGTCATATTGCGTATTCTCTTGTTTTGGTTGGTTATCTTCTTGTACACGGTACAAGCCAGCACCTCTCATTGAGTCCATATCTCGTTTTCTCTCATTCATTAGCTCATATGCACGGCAGTTGGATTGATCATGTCCAACTGATTTACAAAAAGTGCAGTATAAATTTTTAGGTGTTTTCACATATTTATGTATAAGATAGCAGTCTTCAGGTCTGTGTCCTATAGTTCTACAAATTTCACACCATGGGGCCTGATTCCAATTTAGTGGGTTGGGCACACCACTATTAAGATAGTCGTGAAATAAAGGGCAATGCTCCCAGTCATGGCCTTCTCCTTTACAACTTGTACACCAAACCTCATGTCTAGGTTCATACCTTTGTTCTTTGCCATTCTTCATGCTTTGCAGCTCTAGTGTCAGGGTGGTCAGTTTGTTCTGGATTTGAGATATTCCAGAACTAGTCTCACCAATCGGCAAAGCCTCTAGCTTCATTGCGATCTCCAAGGCCTATTCCTGCGACATAACCTTCTGCTGCATCAATGGTAATCTAATATGGGGCAACAGCGCAGCAATGAACCATTCCTTGTGCTGTTCCAGAGCTATAACAAAGCTCACTTGGTCCAATAGGGTCTTGAACTTCTAATCAAATTCCCAAACCGTTTCAGTCGGTTTCTACTTTATTTCTTTCAGCTTGGTTATACACTGAGATTCAGATTTAGGTTTCTTAAACTCTGCCACAAGCGCAACTTTAATTTCTGCAAGGGTTCTCGACTGTGTGTTAGACTACTTCATGAACCAATGTAAAGCTCTGTCCCTAAAAGTGGTGATGAGTTGTGCTCTCTTCACGGCATCATCCTGGATTTGTCTTACACTCCATACGGCTTCCCAAAGAAACCAATGCTGATCAGGGTCTTCTAGGCCAGTTCCTTTGAATATTGGGAGCTTCATATCTGTGTTTTCCATTGTTATATTAGGTGGTGGGGCACCCGGATTAGTGCACAGCTGCTGTAAAGGGCTCTGTGCAGTGAAACACAAATTGGCTTATCGGGATAGATGTACTGAGCTGAGTATTCTGCAGGGTGGGCTGTGTAGCGGGTGGGTTCTCAGGGGTAAATGGTGGTGCGGATTCATTGTCAAGGTTACAAGGAATCTCAGTATCAATATGGAGTTCAGGGCCTCCAAGATTTTTAATAAATTTATACCTCTTACCACTTCTAAGATTATGGGTATCTTTGTCAGAATCACTATATATACTATTTACCATGACAAAATTAAGAATATTACTACATTCTTAAAACACCTTTCTCAACTAACATCTTAATGTATAGACTGAGATTGTTCAGCAACTTACCTTGGAATCCTCCGAAAAAGTATGCTTCTACTTGGCTATAGGATTTAAGTGTGTCTATAGCAAATTCTTTTATGAAGCCTTCTAGCATATGATCGACCCAAAAATCAACTACGCGTGTAATAGGATATCTATTTCTTTGAGTTGCGCTATGAGCTCAGGAGCCCACTCTGTAGGAACTTGTCCTTGGAAACAGGTTTTCTTTTCTGCGAGTCGCGAGATCCACGCGTGCAGCTCGTTTGGAAATGATGCCCAAAAAATATCATGAATATCTTCCCACAGATATCTATCTGACCACTGTGTGTGAAATAGACGCAGATGTCTATTCTCTTTCCTTGCAAAGTCTCTTCTGGACTTGTCCCACAAAGCTTGGATTTCTATCTTTTCAGTATGCCAGTTGTCAGAGCCTTCCAGGAACTGGTATTCTTCATCACACATCACGATTGAAACTCATCACGGATTCTAGCGTGGAAACGGAACCATTTGTTGGCTATAACTGACCCAGAGGTTTTCTATAAGACCCAGGTTCTTCGCGGTTTCCCTTTGACCAACAAAACCCCTTGGCACTGGCCCTTCTGGCAACAACCTATGAGCAGGTTGAGGTCTCACCCAAGGTGTATCTATGGGGTACTGCAGAATCAGGTTTCCACAGTAAGTGATAAGTTGCTTGGACGGACGTACTACGTAGCACAACAGGGGATATGTACTTGGAGGTGAGACTACGCAGTGATGGGCAACGCTGCGGTCCGCACCACTATGTTCTTCTACCGCTGGGCTTCTACTGAAACTGTGAATAGTCTGATTCAACTTTACACTTGGAGCACACGAAAACATTTAAGGTGCTGAACTGAGTATCACTCATCCACTCGTTCAACTACTCAACCGATTATCCATCTACTATCCGTTCATCCACTTAGTATGGTTACGATTTGAGCATATTCCACTGATACAATCTAATTGTTATGCATTTGTTCTATTGTGCATAAAGAAGTACTTAAGTAATCTCTTAACACTTAACCAACTAACTGATTCACTGTTCTCAAACATAAGCTAAAAGTTCACCATTCATCTATTCATGTAGAACTTAACATATCATCTCCATACCTCCTTTGATGGCAAATGCATACAACAGTTCTCTCATAACAGCATGCAAGGAAACATCTAGACATTCATTTACAGAAAACACAGATAAGCATTCAATCATAAAACACAATCGCACAACACAATATTTAATGTGGTTCACTCCCCCAGATGGGAAGCTACATCCACAAAAACGGTTGGTAATATATATCTTTAAAAAGGGATGGGGACAACCATTCTTAGTCTGCGCACCCAGCTGCAGACTCTCCTTCCTCTCAGATAGGTCTTTGCGCACACAGCTGCAGAGCCTTTACAATCTTCTCAGCTCAAAAGAGATTTTACACTATAATATCCAGAACCCAAAAATGTCACAACAAAAAGTAACTACACAGTAACCCCATGCCATACAAAATTGTCTTCTTAAATAGACCATGCCTGAATGTCATGTCTTTACAATGCCGAAGACCTAAACTCAAAAACCCTTAGGGTTTACAAAACTGTGTTGGTTTCCCTAAAACGGCTTGCTGGCATCTGCTAGCGTCTACTTCATCGTGGCAGTTCTCCATATCTTCACTCTGTCGCTATCGGCCTTCCTATTGCACGCATGCCAATAGGTCTCTTTCACTTAACCGTTCATCTCTAACGGTCGCGCCCGCTAGGCATGCCAAGCCATCGCTTTCCTTGAGTTGTCCTTTCCTTAACAAACTCGTGCATTGGCTGCCTTCCTGATTTGCTTGTTCCTGCCGCTCGACACTCCTGGAGCATCTTTCCAAAATTAGATCACTACTGGTCCATCCGGTACCTGCACCTGATCCTTGTCCAGCACTCCACTTTGTTGGCTCCACGTGGCCCAACTGCTTTGCATCACTGCTTCCTCATAGTGCTGGTCTTCGTGGTACTTCCAAAACTCGGATGTTGTTCACAACTTCGTAGCATGGTCAAAACTTGGATGTTGCACACAGCTTCACAGCACCCTCAACACTTAGATAAAATTACATCTTTTTATGTTTATCAAAAGTGTTACCAAAAATTTGTCCCAACTTGGGCCCAACAGTATGCTCACAGATGCTGGTCCGCAAAGACCAGAGGGCTTCCCGAGACATCGTCAATGGGGCAGGGGTGCAAAGGTAGTTGGTGCTGCATCCGAGTGTACATTAGAGACCGTACGGGTCAACCTGTCCCATATGACCACCAGAGTACCCATGATTGAGGTGGAGCATTTTCCAGAGGTGATGCAACGACATGTAGTAGGAGTACCGAGCTCCTGGGTACGACTGCTACGACGCATAGCCAATGCAGTACACTATTATATTCAGACACATCCTGTGGAGGTGGCTAGGCCTCCTCGTGGGGCTTAGATATCTCAGAGTCCCATATTTTGTATCGATTATGTATATTTTTTAGAGCTACTGGCTCCAGTTTTGTACTATGACACCACTTTTTGAACTTATTAGTTATAAAAAACTATGATTCTCTGGTTCTATGATATGTGTATGTACAAATGTATGAATGAATGTTTATTTGTGTGCTTCATTATTGATGTGACAAATGCCAATCTAGGACATAATTAGCATGTGCATCAGATACATGATTAAAACATCTCGGAATATAAATGTATGTAATGGAAACAAAATGATGCTCCAACATTCTTACCCTTAAGAATCTCCATAGTAAAGTAGGATCCCTCACGTGATAGCGGCCATTCAATTGAGACACAACCAGTTGCGAATCCAAGCGGATTTCTAAAGACTCGATACCATGTGAAATGGCATCACGAAGTAGTTCAACAATGGCACTGTACTTAGCCACATTGTTGGATGTAGGACCGAGGAAAGCACCTCCTAAAGACAAAATTTGGTGGTCAGGTGAATAAATAACCCATGCAACAAAAGTGAGTTGCTGCATATGACAGCTAGCACCATCTGCGAATCCCACGAACACGGGATATTCTGCTGACATCTATCAACAAAACGGAAACAAATCGACAGATCCAGAAAACCAAAAGAAATCTAAACTATGTACAGAAGCAACTATACAATAGTATACAAAAGTATTAGCTCGAGCTAGAAGCTGAAGTGTAATACTGCTTGAGGTAGATCCCATTTCTAGGCTCCTTCAAGGAGTTCCCCTCATAGTCTTCCAATTCGTAGGCTCCTTTCTCAAGGACATGCCTCACTATGTAAGGACCGTGCCACATGGGGTTAAACTTTCCTTCCCCCAGGGGTTCCTTAGATTTGTCATACAAGAGGACCAAGTCACCTTCAGCATACTTCCGGGGACGGACAGACCTATCATACTAAACCTGCACAAGACATTTATTGGCATCTATAGCCACAGCGGCATCTCGACCTTGCTCGTCAAGCTGCTCAAGGTGGATCAACCATTGCTCAACATCCGATGTGTCAAGTAGGATCTCTATGGCTAGTTTCAATGAAGGGATTTTGCATTCAATCAGAAATATAGACTCCACACCATGTACTAGTTGAAATGGTGAGAAACAAGTGGCAGTCTTAACTGCGGTTCGACATGCCCACAAAGCAGGATATAACATAATGTGCTAGTTTCTCTTGCTTTGTTGGATAGTACATTGGAGATTGGTCTTTAAGGACATATTAACTGCCTCGACCTGACCATTCGCTTGTGGGTAGTAAGAAGATGAATGATATTGACGAAACCCAAGCTTGAGTGACAAATACACCATCATTTTGTTTTGAAAGTGACTGCCATGGTCAGTGACAATCTCTTTTGGGATACCGAACCAAGCAATAATCTAATTGAAAACGAAGTGGGATGCAGTAGCATTGTCCGCTTTAACGGTTGGCATGGCCTCATCCCATTTGGAAAAGTAGTCCACAGCCATAATGATATGGTGATGCCCCCCATCCGAAGCTGGTTTCCAATCCATGAAATCTACCCCCCCCTTGGTGAAGGGACCGACAGTGACGACCGGATGAAGGGGCACCAGATGCAAGTGTATATTTTGAGAGAACACTTGGCAAGGGTGACATCTCTTCACGGCATTCATACAATCTTTGAAGACCAAAGGCCAGAAGTAACCAACTCGCATTATACTTTGGGTTGTCACAAGCCCAAATAAGTGACCACCACATGCCCCACTATGGAATTCATTCAACACTAACTCCACTTCTTCTTGATTCAAACAACGATGGAGGATAGAGTCCTTTCCCCGACGATACAAAGTGTCACCGACGAGGACATAATATTTAGAGTGATGTCTCACACATCGTCGTTTGTCCCATGAATAGTGCAAAGGGAACTTCAAAGTTTGGAGATATATGATGATATCCCCATACCAAGGGTCCACTAACGAGATAAGAAATAAGTGTTCATCCACAAAGGAATCTTCATGGATGATGTCCTCATCAAGCTGCGGAAAATCCAACATGTTCTCATCGAAAACCAAGGATTTCAACGACTTTGTCGAGGAAAAATCAAGATCAAACTTTTGAAGAATAACAATCCACTTATTATACTTCCCCCCAATCAAACGTTGTGAAAGAAAGAACTGAAATGCATTGATGTGTGCTATGAAAGTGGTTTTCCTAAGCATGATGTAATTATGTAAACGTTGGACTGCATGAACAGTCGCAAGCGCCAACTTCTCCACGTGAGTGTATCTCAGTTCGACGTCTACTATATTTCGACTGAGATCATATACAACATGCTCTTGGAGCACATCATCTACCTGAACTATGACCATGCCAATCGTCTCAAGAGACATGGCTACATAAAGCAAGAAATATCTAGCAAATTCGGGTGGACTAAGCAGAGGAGCCGATACCAAATATTTCTTCAAAGCATCAAAAGACTGTTGGGCTCACTCATCCCAGAGAAACAGTGTGTCGTTCTTCAAGAGTCGCGCTAAACCTTTGGTAACACTGGCATAATTCATTATAAAACATTGTAGAAAAGTAGCTCTCCCTTGGAGGTTCTGAAGTTGAAATAAGTTGCGTGGGGGAGGCAACCGAAGTATTGCCTTAACCTTAAGAGGATCGACTCTTATACCCTCTTTGGAAACTATGAACCCTAAAAGGCGACCTGTTCTCACAACAAAGATGCACTTGTTGGGGTTTAACCGAATCTTGTAACATCAACATCTCTCGAAAATGAGGCGGAGGTGCTTAGGGTGGTCCACTCTCTTACGAGAATGGCCAGCAAGATCATCCAAGTAAGCCTCCACTATATGCTTGAGGTCATGAAACGCATAGGTCATAGCACGCTGAAATGTAGCTCCAGATTTTTTAAGGCCGAAGGGAATTTTTCGGTACTCAAATGTACCACAAGGACATATAAAAGCAATTTTATGTTGATCCTCGGGCTTGATCTAGATCTGATTATATCCGTAGAAACCGTCCATAAATGAAAAAACCTCACCCCCGGCACACGCATCCAAGATTTGATCTATGAATGGGGTGGGGAAGTTATCTTTTAGGCATGCACGGTTCAGATCTCTAAAGTCTGTGCATACACGAATGGTTCCTTTCTTCTTATCTACAGGAATAGGATTTAAAACCCATTCAGTAAGGGGAACTGGGTAGATCATGAAACCAGCTTTTAGTATTTTCTCCACCTCTACCTTAATCACGATTTCCTTCCTAGGATTCACAGCACGAGGACGTTGTTGAACCAGCTTAGCATTAGGGTATTTCTTAATCTCATGTCTTAAGCTAGGGTCTATTTGTGGCATCTCCTCATATGACCAGGTGAAAATATCCTGAAATTCCTTGAACAAATCAGTGTATATATGAATCTCATCAAGAGAACAATCAACACCGATATAAACATTCTCTATCTTTCTGGGTGTCTGAGAGATATTGATTGGTATGGTTGGGGAGATATTAGCCATATTCCGCTCCACATAAATCCCATGTATTTCAAAAAGAGCCACAGGGTGACCAACCTTCTCTGCAAGAGTCATCCTAAACTCTTCTTGCTCAAGAAGCTCAACGTTAGGAAGAAAATAAGAGCGATGATGCAAATATTCCCAAGGCCTCTCACTACCACACATGGCCTCAATGATGGCCTCATTTGAAGGCAAAGTATCATTAAGACAATCGTGCGAACAAGACAAGTCGGTTTCCCATGTTGGCAGCATAACAGGATGTTCCTTCTCTGTCCGTGAAGAGGAAGGATCCGACTCTGGAGTGACTTGTTGAATTTCACGGTATGAAAGCTTAGTTACAAATAACGGCATAGCCATTTCAACATTTGAAATGTGTCCAGATGAGGCACTTGTGGATGGTAAAGTCCACGAATTGTTAAAATACAAGGTCCGGAAAGGGACATTACTTAGTGAGGATGGATCACTATCGGAAACAGTACCAATAAAAGAAATTGGTGCAGCAAAGTTGAATGATCCCATCAAGGATAGATACAATCCTACACCAATGTTCCCAGTTGTTGGCTGAGAATCTTTGATCTGGGGAACAATAGTTCCCAGCGATGCTACGGAATTAGAACTAGGGAAGTCTAGCTGATTGACCGTCACAATTCTGCCTTCGTGAGGAAAGCAAATAACTCTAAACACGGAGGACACGATCGCTTTCATTGCATAGATCCAATTCCTACCCAGAAGAAGGTTGTAGTCAATGGGTGGATCAACCACCTCGACTTCAATAGGCATAGATTCCCCCCCCCCAAGTGGACCTCAAGGGAAGGGAGAATACCATGTGGCCTAAAAAATTGACTATTGAATGTAGTAAGCATAGTCATAGATTTTGACAAGGGAGGAGAACCCAGAGCTTTCTAACAATCCAACGACATTACTGAGGTGGAAGCACCTTCGTCAACCACCGTACATTTAATGAATTTATCTAAGCACCTCACATGGACTTGAAAAGCCACATGAGAAGGAAATCCAGGCTGAATATCAGTAGTGTTGAATCTAATTATGCTAGGGCTACACCGATACTGAACTCCCAAAGCAGATAAAAGGGTGTTCCTCTATGAAGGACAAGCCTGTAAAACCTCAAGAGCTGACATGGCACATGGATTTTGGCCCAAATATTCTACAATGGAGTATTTTTGGGCGGCTCAGGCATTGGGATTATGCATCGAGCGCTTAAGAACACCTTTCGGTATCCATGACATAGTAGTGGGATTCTCGATATGCAAGGAAGTGTTAGGAGGGGGAGGAGGATCATTCCCCATATTGGGTTGTGGTGCACCATAGTCGCATTGACAAGTAGCAACACTAACTTGATATTGGACCATGTTCACTCATCCATAGCCACCAACCTGAGAAGAAGACATCATAGTTTCATTAGTCCCATAGACAGTGACAGGAGCATTCAAAGCCATATTCTGATGATGTAGAGGGGGATATTTCAACACAGTTGGGCTCTGTGCAAGATGCTTCGATGCTTCTTCAATTTCAGGACACAAGTGAGTCAGATGATCCTCCCCACAAAGTTTGCAAGGGAATTTCACCTTACGTCTCGGCTTACGGTCCCCACTAGCATTTCCGTCGTACCGAGGAGGGTTGGCGTTCTCTTTTCTAGGAGTATTTCTATTACTTCCATTATTCCCATTATTCCCACCCTTATGATTGTTTCTCCCCTTATTCTTTCCACCAGATGGCTGGTTACCTGATGGGTTCGCTGATTGTATAGAATCGACATCAGTCAATTGGGTGGAAGTGGACGAGGCGTGAGCCTGTCCAGGAGTAGACTGGCTAATAGACAAACTTTGCATTTGATTTGAAACCAAGTCTATGGGTCGAGAACTCGTGGATCCAACAATGTCATCAGCATGTGGTCCAGGAACAGGCTTGGGCTCATGACGTGAATGCGGTGCATCAAGAATGATATCATATAGGATGCCCAGCTGAGTGTAGAGTAAATATAGCTATTGGGATTGAATATAGCTTGCTTCTCAGTCATAATGACGGAAACCAAAATGTCCTTAGATATATATGGAAGCAAAGACTTGAGGAACCACTCCAATAGAAATTCTGGAGGAATGTTGACTTTCACTAGCCTCTTTCGTTGACACCACTCCTGAATATGATCGGATATGTGTGTGGCCTTGTTCTGGCGGAAGGTAGATAAAAACTAGGTGCCGGTATCGTAGAGAACCGGCAACTAAAAGTGATCTAAGAAAAACAAATTTATCTCATTAAATCCCCTGTAAGTGCCCCCAAGCAACTCGACATACCACTTCGCGGCTGCCCCTGTGAGGGTGCGTTGAAATAGTCTCGAATGGATGGATTTGTGATTTAACGAATTCGAGGAGCACCAAAGGTGAAAAGTAGTAACATGATCACCCGGATCCTCACCATTTTTCCCTTCGAACTTTGGAATGTCCGAAGGGAGCTTGGTAGCGACTGGAGGCCAAGAAGGATAGTAACACACTGGATCATTCGTGAGCTTCGAAAGATCTAATAGATTCAAATTAGCAAGAAACGGGAGTTGTGGCTGTGAAGCTGGATTAAATGCTCCCACAAGAGGCTGACTTTGCGGACCGTAGGGATGATATGAACCATGACCATGACCATAGGGATGGTAACCATCTCCAACCTTAACCGTATGAGGGTAGGAAGGTATATATGTGTTGTGAGCACCGTAGTGAGGAGGGTTGTAGTAAGGGCCATAACCGGCTGCATTATAAGAAGGATTAACACCATAAGTATTAGGCATATAGGTGCTAGTCGTAGCAGGAGCAGTGAAGTAGTGACCGTAATGATAGGGTATGTTCCCACCCCCAGTGTTGGGAATGTTCTCACCCCCACTGTCGGAAAAGTGCCCACCCACCGTGTTGGGAAGGACATGCTGGTTAGCAGACATGGTCGTAGTCACAGGTATATGCGTAGAAACATGTGTGTTAGGTTATGGAATGTGCATCGTGCTATGAGACGTGTTCCCACTAAAATGAGCGGAAATCCTTGGATGCGGTCCCCCCCCAACAGCTGTATTAGCTGGGGGACATAACTAGAACTAAATTGAAAAGGTTGAGAAGAGGGTGCACCGCCCCTAGAGGGAGAAGTGCCCATAGCACTAAGGCTAGTGTTAGCTTGACTACCCGATGAAGTGGATGTAACATTCAAATTAAGGCTGGGCATACCAAGTGAAAAGGGATTAGTGGTCGCAAGGTTTGTAGTATTATCAAAATATGGCATCCCATATCAGAAACTTTGTGTATGTGTATCAAAGAATGGGTTTGAGTCCGGGGGTGGGTCAGGTCCAAAACATGACAAATTAGTGTGTGGAGGTGAACCTTCCCCTCCAAGCTACCTAGGAGGGGAGGAGCAGTTTATCCATCGACCTTAGCCGACAGAGTCACGGGAATTATTCCCGGTGTGCCAGATGCAAAAGTCATAATGTAATCTTGAAGTTCATCAAAAGTATCAAAAGGATGGGAAAGGATCCTCGAGCGTCTCTTATAAAAAGGACATTCTACCTCATCGGCCAGTAAACCAGCCAAGCGACGAGACTGACGAAGAGGTGGATCTTGCTCCATGATAACTCCAAATAATCAAAACGCCTCCTAACAGCCAACTATTGATCAAAGAGCACACACCTAAAGAAAATTACAGCCAAATGCACACAAACAACACTGGCTCAAGGGACCTCCCGACACTACAATCGATATGTCTCACCTAGGAGAGGCTTGAGACTCCCAAACTATAACCAGAGGTAACATAATCAGTTATAAGGGTTCCCAGACTTCACTGTGTGCACAGGGTCAAATCCCTAGACAACAGGAAACTGTGCTGTCCAACCCCTATGTGAGTTAGGAAAATCATAGAATAACCGCAACGAATGCCCTATGTGATACCTAGGTAAAGCAACTAAGGTCACCACAATATAACCAATGCTTAGGCGGACAGTCATAGGTAGGATCCGTCATATGGGAAAGGTATCTAAGCCCGAAAATCAAGAGGGTCAAATCGCCCAAGAGCCCCCGTACACGGACAAATCCTCAAAATATATCCCACGTTCAGCTAGTATTGGAGGTCTATCTCCGCAACCAGCCTCTTGTGACCTCATGCTTAACTCTGGTTTTAGTAGAGCTTCCTGAGAACACTAATGTATACCACGGGTTTCACCACTCCCTGGTCAGACACATAATGTTGGTTCAATGGTCTTGGATTGTTAACTCACAATGATCTATTCCAAGACTCTAAACCTACGCTAGTTGGTGCACCCTATAAAAGGAAATCATTTCTAATCAATTTTAAGATTAAGCATTGATTTTATATTGTTGTAATTACTCAAAGGATATGGATGTGAAATTGATGACGTATAAGACTCAATGGTATGCACAACCGAAAAACACTAGACTCATCTATTCAATAAAAAACATGCCACTAATATGATCATCAATCCAACAATTCAAAATAAAATGAAATCTCTTTAAAGTTACAATGCACAAGCAAGTCCTAGATGAAATCACAATCACTCCGATGCAAAATGTAGTACATAAAGCAAATGCTTTTGTATTTTCTCTTATAAATGGAAGGAAAACGCCAAACAATGTTTTTGTATTTTTCAATATAATGGAATGAAAAAATGCAAGCAAAATCTAACTATTCAGTAAATAAATGCATAGCACATCAAGAAGACAACCCAACAAATCCCAAACAGTAAGATTCAACCAAGTTAATGAGCTATAAAACAAGAAATTCTGAAAACTCAAAAACAAAAAGAAAGAGGAGTTTCTGGTAACAAACGAAGCATGGAACAATCAGGAAATAGACCAACCAAGACTAAGGAACACTCAGATCCAACCCAGCAATAACCCAAGGCCAAAAATCAAGCAATGCTGGACTTGTAAGCGACTGTTCAAAACAACAACGGGTAGACGTGGGCTATAGTTTACACAGAGGTAGGTAAACGCGGTCAAAACTAGGTTGACCCGTGTATAGGGAAAGGAAAATGCACCCAAAAAGAGTCAAACAACCCAGAAAAACCTAGTTTTCTAATGTAGACCCTGACGGCCAATCAATGACACAAAAGCTCGACAATTAGGAACTCAAAATAAGGACAAATGCCTAAAAATCCCCAAAAATGGATGTTTCCCCAATGGAGTCGCCATTTCTGTTATGGAGAAAACTTCCTATGGCTTCGGGGTAGACCACAACATACAGCTGACTACCAGAAAATAACTCAATTCCAAATGTAATGCTATTATAATGAAAATGCTAAGATATGGATAGTAAAACCAACCTTCAATCGAATGTTCGAAGTAGATCCCCGTTGAGATTTCAATATCTACACTTGGTCCTGCAAATTAGTCTCAACAACAAATACAAGCAAGTGCATATAATATGTGAAAGACATTAGCATAATCAATAGCACTATCCATTATATCATAAGCAAATGTAACCCAATGTAATTTAAACAACATTCACAACATCAATTGGATGAGAATATGAGTATTTCCATTAATTCATAACAAGAAGTACATGATACGACCTCTTACTGATAACCAATCTGAACCAAGAACTGGGTCTCTCCACTTGTGCCTCCACCACTTCAATCCCCCATGCAATGGAAAGCTCAAACTATGAAAGGAGTTTGGTAGGTGAACATAAGAGGTTCACAACAACAAGGATCAATGAGTGTAGACTCAAGTCACGGCAAAAATCCACTAAAGTTATCTTGCTCTCCCTTTGTCCTCCCTTCCATACACCATAAGAGCTCAATATATAGCCTTCCAGAGGTAAGTGAAAGGTCGAATCAAGTCGTTTCGAGGTATATGGAGGGACAAAGGTCACCCTAAGACCGCTTTTTGGGAGTAAAATGTAACTTTCTATTGGTTTTTACCATTTAACTTGGTGTATGTTGGCTATAGTGTATCATCCTACGTGTACGTTGGCTATAATGGAACAGCTAGCGTACAAGAACAAAAATAGGGAAATGTGTGTTCCTAAAGGGAATATAATGGATCTGAGTCAATAAAATGGATGTTGAAGGTCAATCAATGCTAATGCTCACAGGGTGGAAAATTATGCTATAACACCTTTCCCCTTCGGGTACTCCCCTTCGAAATATTTATTGGAGTCTGAATCACAAATGTGACGTAAATTGAGCTTTGACGCTAATATAGGAATATATTCACTAACATACAACATGTTTTGGTATACCATATATCCCTCCATCATAGAACCCTCAGCATATGCTCGTTGTCTAACAAAACCCTTCATAAATTTCAAGTGCCTCTCAACCATCCACATGGACTTTCAGTGCGCAGGTCCACACAATTCAATCTCCTCAACTTGGCGTATGAGGTAGTGTTCATGTGCATTGAAAAATGCCGAAGGTAGATGCTTCTGCATTTCACACATGAGACAAGGAATTTCTCTCCTCCAATACTTTATATCTTCTTTATGGAATTCTTTAGATGACAACCATCTACAACCATCTACAAGTGACACGACAACCCAATCAAGAGACTAAAGGAAAAAAAAATTATATTACATAACATGAATTAGAGAACAAAAATAAAATATAAGTTCTATGATGAATTAAACAAACACTAAGTGCATGCAAAAAATCGCCACTTACCTCATGTATTTCCCGAGATTATATATTACTTGTTTGACATTATTGTCGAAGTTGTCCGGGAGAGAGAGAGAGGTAGAAAAAACTGTAACAATATACAAATCGTTTCATTTTTTAAACAAAGAGTAGACAAACAGAAATACCGACCATATTCACTGGAATAGAAAAAAAATTAAATTAAATGCATACCATAATAATTACCTTCATGAAGACATGCCAATCGTGCGTTTTCACCCCCACAAAATCACCTTTCTTTGTTATGATATTCTTCATGTTCACACAAAATCCGGTTGGAAATTTAATTTTTTGCATGACTTCTTTTACAACATTACTTTGCTGGTCCGTTAACATCCATTGAAGTGATTTTATATTAATTTTCTCTCCATTGCTATGAAATTGAATGACATCTTTCATTGCATGATTTCCTTCTTGAATGTCTTTGCAAATTTTGATAATTTTTTCTTTCTCACTCCTTCCATCTAATATTCACCATAATGTTTCAATCACATTCTTTCCGATATGCATTATATCAGATAGATGAGCAACTTGTAGGTTCTCATCATAGGGAAACCTACTAAATTGTCTAGGATAACTTTTCATTCCTCATGGAATCCCATTAATGACTTCATGATCACATGAATGACAATCATGAATAGTAGTTTATAAAGAAATTACATAAATCAATGTCAATTATAGTAAACAACACACAATAAAGAAATACAATATAACATTTCGTATACGATGATTCATACGTACCTTGACGATTTCTATTATATTGCAACTTCCATAGGTGAGGTGTCATTCTCTATGGTTGTAATGCAGTCTCTTGCTTGTCATTGATCAAAGGTTTTTCGGTAGTTCGATACCTATGATTATTAGAGAAGAAGTGCCTATACTCATCAAACACCTCCTTTCCTAACCTTTTTGAATGACAAGATTTGATCTTAGGACCATAAACTAGACATGCAAATTTCCCCTTTGTCTGAAGACCTACATAAAGAAATGGAATATCTATGTCAGTTATAATTATATACAAAATGACTGAATTATTTAGAAAAACATGCATCCGTAGTATATTAACTAGTTGATAAAATTAAATGCAAATAAAGTGGAACTTATAATTACATACCGCAAAAACGGATTAACCCTGGGGCATCATGTATTGTCCATACAAGCATTGCATGGAATTGAAATTTCCTTTGTCATATTGGTCTAGATATGTCATACATAGTGATTCCATAACATATCTTTAGTAGCTCGTCAATAAGAGGTTCGATATATACATTCATATCTTTGACTTGGTACTTACCTGATTGATTTGAACATATAAAAAAAAAAATGAGACGTACCATTTAGATATATAAACCATATTGCACAAGAGAAAAACAATAAATATATATATGGCATTATGCGACAAAATACGACAAATGGGATGCCACTACATTAAAAAAAAAAAGTTGTAGAAACAATAAACCTAGAACAATCATCGACAACATTATGTGCTCCATCTTTATTGACAACCATGGAGGAATGTTATTGTTGATAAAAAAAAATAGGCCACACCAAGTAAATGGATCTCATCTCTGCAAATGGATTGACACGATCTTATGCCTGTTAATTTTTTTTAGAATTAATTCATTATAATCTAGGATCTTTATTAAGAGAATAACAAGTACAGCATATCAATCATATCAATCACAACAAGCAATCACATGAGACAATAGACACACAGAGTTTCCTTGGGGAAAACCATAAAGGTGAAAAACCCCAATAACTTCCTCAGAGATAGATAGAGCAATGATACAAAACCCAAGCATAAGAGATAGTCTCCTAGCAGCAGCTTCTCCTCCTCCGCTAGTGCACCACTCTCCAATGAGTGTGAGAGTGAGAAAGTGAATGATCAAATAGAATGCCTCCCGCACTCTATTTATACTTGACTTGACTTGCCTAATAACCTTTACTAGGTCGGCCTCATCTTAATCACTTAACATAATGCTGACAGGGCTGACCCCCAATAGGGTGGTCTAATAACCCTTTGACCCACATGACTCATATAGGGCCGACCCCAACAAGGTGGTCTAATAATCCATCAAGTATAAGTTACGACACTTACAATATAAATGACGACACTTCCATATAGAGGAGTAATAACATCTCTATAGGAATACAATATACATAAGTGAAATACATTCTGAAATTACATATACATCAACACTCCCTCTTAACTAGGAAGGTATTTCTCTACACAAATTTGCTAGCACAAGTCTTCTTCTCTGGATCATCGTCACTGGATCATCATCATCATCACTACTACTGCTATCTCAATCAATCTCTTAACTACTCATCAGAGGAAGTTCTACAGAGACAACCCTTTTTCATGTTGGATGTAGTCCAACCACATGTAGGTCTTCATCATCACTGGCCATACTATGGAATACTCAGGACTTATTACGTGCGTCACAATGCCTCGAAAGAGTATCCCAGGACCATTTATGTGTCGAAGCATGACCGGCAAGATCTCCCAGGTCTACTTATATGTGACTGTCACAAAACCTTAAAAGAGTGTCTTGCCTAGCAAGAACTCTAAAGAGCATCCGGGGACTTTTACGTGACTAGCACAACCTATCTGGATCTCCGGGATGTATTACATGTGACCCCCACCACAATGCCTCGAAAGAGCATCCTAGGACTGATTACAAGCGTACTGCTCAACCTATCGAATCTCCCAGGTCTACTTACATGTGGTCATGGCAATGCCTCGAAAGAGAATCCCAAGACTTATTACGAGCACACAGCCCAACCTATCGGATCTCCTAGGTCTACTTATATGCCATAGGACAATGACTTGAAAGATAATCCCAGGACTTATTATGGGCACACAGCCCAACCTATCGGATCTCGTAGGTCTACTTATATGCTCATCTGCACAACCTATTCCATGGCCATAGAGTATCAACCTAATACTTACCATACATCATCCTGATGTACATCATCACATGATCAACCTGATCATCATCATAGCATCATCCTGATGCATATCATCTGGAGCAACATCCTGAAGCTCATCATCCATGATCATCCTGATCGTACAATGCATCCACCTCATGCATACCAAGTATCTTCTTGATACATATCATCATACAATGTATCCATCTGATCATACAATGTATCCACCTGATACATACACAAATACACAATCTACCTGATCATACAATGTATCTACCTGATACATATACAAATACATGATCCACCTGATCATACAATGTATCCACGTGATACATATATAAATACATGATCCACCTGATCATACAATGTATTCACCTAATACATATACAAATACATGATCCAATTGATCATATCCATCATCCAACATGATGCATATACATATACATGATCCAACTGATCATAACAAGCATCCAACATGATGCATATACAAAGCAGTAACTGGAGCATCGTCCTGATGCTCATCACACAATGCTTACATTCACAACCATGGGAAGGATCCTCCTCTCACCATGCTTGGAATGGCTCCTTCAGATGTGTCCATCACTTCTTCCTCGAAGTGTCGTCAATCTGAAGAACACCAAGCCTCTCTCTAAAGTACTCAAACTTTACTCTGGCTAGTGGTTTTGTCAACACATCTGCAACCTGCTCATCCGTCGCAACATATAGGAGCTTCACTGCTCCTCTCTACACCATATCCCTGATATAGTGATATTTGATCTTAATGTGTTTCGACCTGTCGTGGAACACTGGGTTCTCAAACAGCTTCACACAACTCTGGTTGTCATAGAAGATACCAGTAGCCTCCAACGGGAGATCAAATAACTCAGAAAGTAGCTTCCTAAGACATACTGCCTCACAACTAGTTGAACAAGCTACAACATACTCTACTTCGGTTGTACTCAGTGCTATGCAAGACTACTTCCTGCTAAACCAAGAGATCACACCTGATCCAATACTGAAGCAGCACCCAGAAGTGCGCTTCCTATCTCCAGCACTGCCTGCCCAATCCGAATCAACATAACCCTCCAGGTTAAACTTTTGATTCGCATCATACTTGAGCCCATAATTGATTGTACCCTTCAGGTACCTCAGAATATGATTTACAGCAACCAGGTGAACACCTCTAGGATCTGTCAGGAATTGGCTCAATGTGTTCACCGCAAATAAAATATCTGGTCTCGTGTTCGTCAGGTGCATCAAGGACCCAATCATCTGACAATACACCGTGACATCAACCGAATCAGATGAAGCATCACACAGAAGCTTCAGGTTTGATTCCATAGGTGTGGCCATGGCCTTGCAGTCCATCATACTGAACCTCTTCAGGATCTCTACTGCATACTTCCCTTTTCCATGGAAGATTCCATCTACATTCTATCACAGCCCCATGTCTACAAAGTAGTGCATCATCCCCAAGTTCTTCATCTCGAACTTGGCAGCAAGCTTCCTCTTTGTATCGACAATCAATCTATCCTCACCTGTTACAAACAAGTCATCCACATACAATAGTAGTATCACTGGATTGCCTTCCTCAACCTCGTAGCAAAGGTTGGAATCTTCTTTACTCTTAGTAAATCCCAAACTAGATAGGAAGTTCTCCACCCTACCATACCAAGTCCTAGGAGCTTGCTTCAAGCCATACAAGGATTTCTTCAACTTGCACACATATGACTCTGTGTCATGTGTCTCAAAAATGAGTGGTTGCTCCACATACACTTCCTCTTCGAATACACCATTCAAGAAAGTTGTCTTGACATCCATCTAGTGTATCTTCCACTTCATCACTACAGCTAGAGCAAGTACTATCCTGATGGAAGTGTATCTCGCTACAGGAGCAAAAGTCTCTTCATGAGCTATAAACCTCGCTTTGTATTTCTCTATGCTGCCATCTACAACATGCTTGATCTTATAGATCCACTTGGAAGTCACAAGAGACTTTCATTCTGGTCTCGGGACCACATCTCAGATATTATTCTTCATGATCGACTGGTACTCCTCGATCATGGCATTCTTCCCAGATCCTGAGAACTTCAATATCTTCAATAGATAACTTTGTTGCTGGAACAAATGTTTGTAGTCCTTCTTTTGTAGGTGCTTGTATTTTATCTTTCCTACAAAACAAGTTAAATTGCATGATTAGAAACTTCTCATAGTTTTCATAACAAAATATTACACATAAGGATATGTGTCATACAATCATGCAATTATCTTAGCCAATGCCTCAATACAACATTTATCCATATCCATATTCACACAGTAACTTTCTAGATGCCTTCCATCTCTACTAGAACATTGTTAAGAGTGTGCAAAACTCCCAACATGTCAGCAAAGAGGTTTCATTCTAGATAAGTAGCAATGGAATTTTGTACAGTACCATAGGCCACTTACCCATTACTATATTAGTATTATCTTATTCATTAATGCGTAATATACATCTAGGAACATGAATGAACAACATCATTTAAGTAATAAGAAATAACAATTCAAATACTTATCTTCGTTTGCTTATAGGGTGGACTCCCTCTCAATCTTTGCTTCCTTGCAGGAACTACTGGAGTGTACTCCCTCTTGATCTTTGCTTCCTCGAGTGTGCTCCCTCTTGATCTTTGCTTCCTGGATTACCTGTCCTTGAACTTATATTCATCCTGGACCACTATGCATGCTTAAGTGTGCACTAGTGTTATGAATGTGTCATCCTCAAGATCTCATACATAACCATACATCCATTGTTAGGACTCAGAAATGTCGTATTTTCATCCACCTTTCCCTTCACTATTCCTTACATTTCATCGCCCTATTAAACCTTCATCATATCATTTGCATAAATACATTTGGGTTTCACATTATTATTTTCCACTTTATTCATTTTAGTATTAAGAGTGAATTTATGATTAAATATTAGAAAATATACGTGTTTTCATATATATCTCAAATTATGTGTGAGCTTTGTAATGTGTAGGAATATGTGAATGATTAATTCAAAGAGACTTCTCAATTATCTCTTATACCATTCCAAAGGAGATAGTTATTCAAGCCTATTCTTAAGGAGAAGATCATGGAAGATTTGGTTGGCATATCTTATCTAGGATTCATGAGAGATATGTGGAGGATTTGAAGGCACCATATCTTGTAATAATAGGAAAGTGGTTGAGAGTAGTTGAGAGAATAATGGATCTGTAATTAATGCATTCTTATCTTTTTTTTAAAGGACTCTCATGTATAAAGGAGAGTGCTCCTTCTCCATTCCATTAAGTTGGAATTAGGTTAGATTAAGCTTGTAAGAGGGTTGTAATGAGATTGGATTGGATTGGATTTTGTACTTGTTAGATTAGTCTTTGATTTGATATTCTTAATGTGATTTAAGCTTAAAAAAAAAAAAAATGTTAGGTGAGTTACATGTCGTAATAATTACGTTGCAGTAAGTTGCCATTCATCATTAAAAAGACATCCTCCCCGTGTCTATGCTTAATTCTCATCATTCTGCCTAAATACAAAACCATGAATATAGTGAATAACCACCTTACAAATTCACACTTATTTCAAATGACAGTGGTACTGTCTAAATTAGAACAAATTCCCAGCTATCTTTAAAAGGGCCCAGCATTGACTGAGTTAGCAACTTAACAAGGGAGAGACTTAGCGATAAAAGCAACCAGTTTTAAGATTATTCAGGGTCGGTTGCATAAATTAAGACATTATTTTATATGTCATCAATATGCACGAAAGAGTGAAAGACAAACCATTGGAACTGCTGCTAGTTATAGTGCTCTTGATTATGCCGCTGAAAGTGCTCTTGGTGTTGTTCTTGGAACTGTTGGTTATGATGTTCCTTCAACTACTCGTTCAACTGCTGATTCAAATGATACTGAAAATTTAGAATGCTGCTTGAACTGCTGATCGTCATGCTCGTGCTGGGATGACAGCTTGCTTATTTGTTCGTCCAAATCTACCTGCCTGATAGGTATCAATCTTCTCCTGCCCACGGTTCTTTTCATCGTTGTGCATGCAGTCATTCCATCTCTGCAATCGTGCCTATGATCATACCGTCAACGTTACATTCCTTCCCGCATGATTTTATGGCTTCCACATCAATGTAAGTAAGTGACAAATTATGAGTGGCATCCTTATGGACCGCGACGAGGTCGAAGCAGTGATCAATGGTGATGGCGAGCTCATGTAATATTGACCCTCGACCAAGACTGATATGGCGATTGGACTGTTTGTACTTTTCAACGGCCTTTCCAACAGGAAAGAGAGAAGGAATATGTCGAGTCCATAGTTGTGCCTTAACTACTGCTCAATTTATTAACAAATGCCTCAGCCCATACCCAGCAAAGTATAATTCGACAGTGTGTGCTGTCACGTGTTCAAAATTATGGCGATGTATTTCCCCGGTTGAACCAGCTATCGAACCTTAATAAACAAACATTATGGCAGAGATCATTCATCCCTGAGGCAGGCAATAATGAATCGATTAGTCACAGGAGGGTAAGCAAAACTTAGGTCCATAACGGCGCCAAGATTTTGATCAGGTTTATATCTCCCCCATCATCGAGATCTCATCTCTCTCGTAGAGATCTTCTCTTCCTCCCGCGCACTTCACTTATCCTTTTGACATGCCCGGTTCTATGAAATCCAGTCAAGACATACAGCTCCAACGAGGTACCTGGGCAATTCAAGAATGGATCGATGGCAGCTCTGGGAGAACCATAAGGAATGCAGCCCCCCTACGATTGGTTCTTTAGCTGGATAAACTCGTAACGCTGCTAGTTATCAACCCTTTTTTTATTTTCGAAATTGATTGATTTTCCTCATTCGGAAAATCCCATATCTCTTCTACTTCGGAGCTGGATTTTACTTCAGAACTTTTGACAATACCAGTCACGGCTTTTCCATTGTAATTTCATGTCAAACTTCCACTTATGTTATTTTCAAAGAGTTGTGGCTTCCCGAAACTAATTTTACTGTCATATTCATTCTGAACCTCCTTACCAAATTGTTCGCTGCTCTCTGTGTTATTCACATGATGGGAGGCATCAGGCGGCATCAAGATTTTTGCAGAGCATTCTCTTTTACAGATTGTTGGTGCCAAACGTAAAGTGATGATAACTTTCTCATTGTCATAAGTTCCTAACTTGCAAGCTAGTGGACAATATTATCGACCAGGCGTGCCATCGATCTTGGAAACATTTATGCGCATACCACCAGAACATCCGTCATCACCACTGGCTCCATCATCACCCAAGTTCAATTCAGAAAAAAAATTCATGCATGTGAGGATAACGATCATTCAATCTATTTGACAGGATTTTCTCCTGCATGGTAACTTAGATTCTGTATCTGCAATGGTAAAAACAAAAGTTTTGTTTTTATCTATAGTGGATATTTGGCTATCATAATTGCAGAGAACCGTTCGTTTGATTGATCAGGGTTGATTATAGAGAATTTCCACCACTTGCTTCCTCTAGAATGAATTGAAACCAAAAATAGTGAAGCCTGAAATACACAGGCTTGAGCACTTAAACAAGTTTTCCCATGGATGCAAACCGACCAGATCATAGATCAACTCTGACTGCAATTGGTCGCGGCCTGCCATGTTTTGTTTTGGGAACTAATATACCAAGGTTATTTCTGGATCATCAAAGAAGGAGATCTTCTCCCCCAAGCTGTTCGAATGCATCGCTTAGCCAGCGATAGGATTGCATTAGGTAACCATCGTGTTCTAGCCAACGGATCTTTTCTCATGAAATCAAATTTGGGCAAGCCGAAATATCGTGACAGTTAAAAAAAGTACCGTAGATTAAGATCATTGTTTAATTCTGGAAGAGATGAATTGGCAAGAATATTGCAGCAAATTAAATTGATACCCAATCAAAGGATAAATTGGATTTAGTTTTGCAACCATTGGCGGAAAAAATCTCTTTGTTCAATTGGACGTACAAGTGGATCCTACGTGGAAGATACGAGATGAATATTGATCACATAAATTAAATGATTATTATTGTTGCAATCATATCGGTCAGAATTTTCCTTTCGGGATATGAATTTAGAAATGGATCGGCTTACCTCGTCTCTGCATTTATGAGTTGGACGATTCACAACCCAAGTTTAGCAGATGCATGAGGAATTGCAGGCAGTTGAAACAGCCAGAAAGGGATTCGCAACAACCAGAATTGTAATTATTTTCGTTGTTTTTATTCGTTTTAGACTGAGGAAAGAGCTTCAAATCTGAATGATTTTATTGTTTTGCAGATTTTCAGTTTGGCAACGTCCATGACGAATTGACTAAAATTTTCTAAGGAAATATCCCAGGAGCAGATTACCGTGAAAAGATAAGGATAGACAAATTAAATCGACTGCAAAGATGTTGGATGATAGTGCATGGCATTTGAAGAAGTAGAAATTTATGCTAGATTAGATTTGCCCATAATTTCCAGTTGGCTATCCCTGCTGGACTAAGAGTTTTGACGATCAGAAAATAGTAGCTTCAAGATTCAAGATTCAGTTGAAGAAAAATAATCGAAGATCTAGTTCCAAACAAATCCATACCGATTTCGAGATTTATTTTGGACAACCTAATGATTAGAGAAATTTTGATCCCTTATCCCTTTATGCTCTCATTCATAGTTTCCTGTCACATTCTTTTCTCTCACACATTTTAATTGTTGTTTTATTCCGCTCATAATTTTATTCAATTGTTTGTTGCAGAATTAATGTTTCATGTTTTGTTGCAGGCTTAGTTCCAGGCATCGACAAAACAAAAGCAAAAATATGGCATTGTTGTGACTCCAACCGACGAGAAGCTTATAGACGTGACACTGTTTGGGTGGTGTTTCAGCTACAGCTGTAACAACATGATTTTTATAGTTTCAGCATGTAGTTTTTGCAGGCCATTTATTTTTGTTAGCAAATGGATATCTAAAAAAAATAATTAGAGAATCTTTATTCTTTCTGAAAATCATTATAGCCATCCTATTTCTGATCCTCAGATCGCACTAAGCGCGGAGGAGAGCATACTTATTGAAAAAAAATTAAAAAAAACTGAAAATCTACCTATTCTATGCTAATTAAAATTTAGAATTATGTTAAGTGTAGTCAACTATCCAATGTAACCAGGCACGTAACAGTAACAACAATATGTTCTCTTTCAAGTTTGTAGATAATATTAATCGGAAATATGTATAAACATGCGAAATTTGCTGAAACACTAAATTAACAAAATAAAAACTAAATGCGTCTAACCTGGTGCCTGCTTGAAACCATTGTTCGATAAGACTTTCATAAGCGCAATTCGCCTCGCTCAAATCATGTTGCAGCTCCTCATTATCTTCCTCAATTTCCTGTTCTGATGCATAAGAATTCTCATTCGTTGGTGGAGGAGTAATTAAGCTCTCGGCCGCTATCAAGATCTCTTCCTCGTGAGAGGAGGAGATCCCGACTTTTGCAAGGATCTGAGTGAGTTGTTCCAAACTGATACTCATGGTTAAACCATATTGTAAAAGGGATTCTTACAGCACCCAAATCAAAATATGAAAATCACTCTTGCTGAAAACAAAACACTCTTGCTGAAACACATGAAAACCTCTTCACAGTTGCAGAAATTGAAATTGCAAAAACATGCTTGCAGAAATTGAAATTTACGCTAAATTGCAGAAATTGAAATTTACTCTAATTTGCAGAAATTGAAACACACTTGCAGAAATTGAAATTTACTCTAATTTGCAGAAATTGAAACACACCCTTCATGCCCTTACCCATATGTCACCTCAGAGTTAGGAGCATGAATAATCACATTTGCATGAAAAAAATAAAAATAAAAAAAAATAAAAAATAAAAAATTAATACCTCAATCCCTTGTGCTTCCCCGGCAACGGCGCCAAATTACGTGTCGTAATAATTAGGTGAGTTACATGTCATAATAATTACGTTGCAGTAAGTTGGCCAACTATTTACTTGTCAATCCAGGGTACGTAAACTGACGAAGCACGTGCACTGTTTGTGGAGGACTGAAGTAGATCTAATCTAACTTAATCTAATTTGCTGAAATCAAATTGATCTATGAAAGCATGGAAACACTAACTAAGAAAGCATTGAAATTGCGTAAGAGAAATACAACATGTGAAGAGTTAACAACAATGACATAAGTGAGCTCACATCAATAATCAAATGACAAACATGAAAGCACAACAATGGAATCTTAAATCACATTAAGAATCTCAAATCAAAGACTAATCTAACAAGTACAAAATCCAATCCAATCCAATCTCATTACAACCCTCTTACAAGCTTAATCTAACCTAATTCCAACTTAATGGAATGGAGAAGGAGCACTCTCCTTTATACATGAGAGTCCTTTAAGAAAAAGATAAGAATGCATTAATTACAGATCCATTATTCTCTCAACTACTCTCAACCACTTTCCTATTATTACAATATATGGTGCCTTCAAATCCTCCACATATCTCTCATGAATCCTAGATAAGATATGCCAACCAAATCTTCCATGATCTTCTCCTTAAGAATAGGCTTGAATAACTATCTCCTTTGGAATGGTGTAAGAGATAATTGAGAAGTCTCTTTGAATTAATCATTCACATATTCCTACACATTACAAAGCTCACACATAATTTGAGATATATATGAAAACATGTATATTTTCTAATATTTAATCATAAATTCACTCTTAATACTAAAATGAATAAAGTGGAAAATAATAATGTGAAACCCAAATGTATTTATGCAAATGATATGATGAAGGTTTAATAGGGCGATGAAATGTAAGGAATATTGAAGGGAAAGGTGGATGAAAATACGACATTTCTGAGTCCTAACATCCTCCCCAACTGAAGGTGTTGCATGTCTTCATGCAACCATGCATGGATCTGCTGAAGAACCTTTGGCATCTAAACTTTGGCTTTGATTGATGATGTCTTTTTAATGATGAATGTTTCCAAGATGATGTCTATTAAACTTTGGCTTTGATTGAGGGTGGACTCCCTCTCAATCTTTGCTTCCTTGCAGGAACTACTGGAGTGTACTCCCTCTTGATTATTGCTTCCTCGAGTGTGCTCCCTCTTGATCTTTGCTTCCTGGATTACCTGTCCTTGAACTTATATTCATCCTGGACCACTATGCATGCTTAAGTGTGCACTAGTGTTATGAATGTGTCATCCTCAAGATCTCATACATAACCATACATCCATTACTATAATCTCAATATTATCAAAACATTATGATTCTAAGTAATCTTAAACATGTATGGTCATGATCATTTCAAACACAGATAATTTATCACAAGCATTAGTATTCAAGGTTTCAGGGAGTACTTCTTTTACTCATGCATATTCTTATTTGAACATAGGATTCTTCTGGTTATTCATATCATCAATCAAGGTAAGAAATATAACATGCATAAACCCTTGATTACTTAAACTTCTAGCTTCAAGAATAATCATACAAAAGTATAATATCCTAACATAGAGTAGGATTCTAACTTGATAAAAGGAAAACATACCTGATCATCATATTTGCTAGTTATGTCTAGCAATGTTTTCTTGTTCTCTTCAATGACCTGCATAGCTCATAAGTTAACCATTGTAGAACTAAAATATACATACCTCTATGTGGTCCATGAATATGGATGAGTCTTTGTCTTCATGTCACCATGGTCTTGATTTATAACTTGATTTGTACCTTCATGTTAGTGCATAACATTCTCCTCATACAACACCATAGTGCATTAGTACAATCATAATACAATCATAAGTGTCATAACCCTAATCAATGAATGTCTTCTATCATGTATTCATACTTTTACTACAGTGATAAGACAAGTCTAAAATTAAACAAGATTGTTACTAAACTCAATAACATGAAGACAATCATATTATAAACTTAATCATGAACAGATTTCAAAACATACCTGTAAGTCATACCTGTCAAATTGCTTGTAGTATTTGTTGTTGTTTGTTGTCCTCTTTGTTCTTGGGACAATTCTTCTTGGTATGTGCTGTGAGAGCTTGGTCTTTATTCCCATCTTTTCTTCTAGAGCCACAATCCTAGCTTCTTCTTGAGATCATACCTCCCACAATCTACTGAAAGAGATCAATTCCTTTCTTGCACAGATTCCTTGGATGAAGGAGTCCTATGACCTAGGTAGGCCATTCAATGTGGTAATAAAAATTTCACCATTATCCACTACTTCATCCAAAGCTTCAAGTTGTTCCTTGATTTGAGAGAACTTGGAGAAGTAAGATTGTATGGTCTCTCCATTATGAAGATTTACCCCTTTCAATTGGTTCCGCGGAGTCATCTTCTGATTTATGTTCTTTCCTTCAAACAACTTAGTCAAGGATTCAAACATCTCCTTAGGTGTCTTCATAGATAACACATGTGGTATGAGATGGTTTTTGATAGAATCAACAATGATCCTCTTATCCTTGACCAAGTTCCTCTTGTGTAAGGCCTTAGTCTCTTCTCCTTCTGGGACAAGAACCCCTTCACTTATGTAGGTGTCCAACCCACTCTCTTCTAGAATTAACCCAATCCTATACTTCCAGGTTTGGAAGCTATCAGCCCCTTCAAGCTTATCCTCAAGCTTGGTGTGGTGAGACATCTTAAAAGAGTACTTCAAATGGAAATGAAATATTTAGGTCTTACCACTTGATTTGCTAAAAATTGGATCTAGTGTTGGATTAGGGTTTGTCAGAGAAACCCTAAAAATTCAAACTTTCAATTTCAAACATCTGAAAGGATAGAAAGATGCGCCTTGATGAGCTGATCAAGTTGGTATACTCAAAATTTGAAAACTACAAAGTTTCACCCCTCAAAATTTCTTTTGAAACTTCCAGATTCACTAGACAGGACCCTGAATTAGGGTTTGATTTTCCCAGAGCTTCACCCAACCAAAATGTTCGATCTTTGTCTCTAAACTTCGATTTTTCAGAGTAGCTTCCGTCTAGGGTCTCATATTTCATAAATTCCAACTTTTGAAGAAGCCTTAATTTTTGACTTCACTAGACAGGACCCCAAACTAGGGTTTGATTTTCTCGAAGCTTCACCCAACCAAAAAGTTCGATCTTAGTCTCTAAAATTTGATTTTTCAAAGGAGCTTCTAGCCATGGTCTCATATTTCAGAAATTTCAACTTTTGTAGAAGCCCTAATTTTTAGGGCCAAAACTGAAAATGCTCAGAATTGAATTCTGATTGGACAGAAAGATGCGCTTTGCTGAGAAGAGTCAATCTAGTCTCCTGCCTTTCAAGATCTGTGGAGAGAAACCCAAAAACAAGAATCCCTAGATTCCGCAACTGCCTTTCAAGATCTATGGAGAGAAACCCAAAAACAAGAATCCCTAGATTCCGCAACTACACAGTGTCTTTTTCTTAGGTTAGCTCTGATACCATGTTAATTTTTTTGAGCATTAATTCAATATACTCTAGGATCTTTACTAAGAGAATAACAAGCACAACATATCAATCATATCAATCACAACAAGCAATCACATGAGACAATAGACACACAGAGTTTCCTTGGGGAAAACCATAAAGGTGAAAAACCCCAATAACTTCCTCAGAGATAAATAGAGCAATGATACAAAACCCAAGCATAAGAGATAGTCCCCTAGCAATAGCTTCTCCTCCTCCACTAGTGTGCCACTCTCCAATAAGTGCGAGAGTGAGAAAGTGAATAATCAAATAGAGTGCCTCCCACACTCTATTTATACTTGACTTGACTTGCCTAATAACCTTTGCTAGCTCGGCCTTAACTTAATCACTTAACATAATGCTGACAGGGCTGACCCCCATTAGGGTGGTCTAATAACCCTTTGAACCACATGACTCATACAGGGCCAACCCCAACAAGGTGGTCTAATAACCCATCAAGTATAAGTTACGACACTTACAATATAAATGACGACACTTCCGTATAGAGGAGTAATAACATCTCTATAGGAATACAATATACATAAGTGAAATACATTTCGAAGTTACATATAAATCAACACTGCCAAAGAAATCCTAAGATTGCGAGGTTCTTCTTTAAAGTGAGGCCATTTTTCCTCCATATCTCTAAATGCAGACCCATTTGCAGGCATTCTAATAATGTCATCTTGACTTTTGTTTCGTGCATGGTAATCCATAAACTGTGCTATGTTTTTGCACCTGAACAGTTGTTGCAAACGTGGAATAATGGGAATATAACGAAGAACCTTGCGAAGCACATTTTTTGTTACTTGATCTGTTCGATATCTACTGATATGACATTCCAGACATTCTGTTGCAAATTCATGCTGATTATAATATAGAACATGGTCATCAGGGCATGCATGAATTTTTTCATACCGCATTCCATTTTCTTTCATGATGGAAAATAAATCTCGATATGTGCGACGTAAAATATTTGACGATGGTAACAAATATTCACCTATCATGCTACAACAAATCAAAATAAAAATCTAGTTAATATAATATATATAGAAATAATATTAATGAAACACATTTCATCCATATTAATTTGACTTATGAATATATTACATACCTTAACATCCATGTGACTGATATGTTTGAAAGACCATTCATAACCTTCAAGTTCATTATCAACAATATAGAAGAGAGAAGATTTGTGTTGGAGCCCTCATAAAGGGGTTCATATGCCTTCTCAGGAAAAGGTATATCATGAATATCAACAAAATGATCATCATCATTATCCATTCTAACATTAAATGAATCATGGATCAAAGTATTTGTACCATCATCTTCAACTATGTTATCAGTATGATCATCTTCTTCAATATGATCATTAACTTGTTCTCCATTATTCATAGCTCCATGTTCCTCTGGTAGTTGTTCTGGAAGCACTTCCTCCAGACAATATGTCGTAGGATATATTTCCTTTATAATTACACAAAACCATCAATAGATAAAAGTTAATGTAAGAAATTCAAACGAAAAATGTAAAAATTTCAAACGCAAAATCTAAAAAAAATTGTGATGCATTTAAAATGTAACAAATTTTGTATGGTTAATAGAGAATATTATATAATCAACAATGCAATCACTGTAATGTTGATGTTTTCTTTTTTCATTGAGAGAAGCAAGGTGCTCTGATTTTTCTTGGTAAACAAAAGCTATCAAAATAAAAACATATATAATGCAAAACTTACAAATGGACGATATTCATGTCCCCCCTCAGCATGTTCATGTTCCCTACAATGTTTTCTGGTTGTTGTGATCAAAATTTTTCTCCTCCTAAAGCCCCTGCATTGACTACATGGACAATATCATTTCCCATCACCCCTTCTTTCCACTCCTTCCCACAATCTAGCAAGCAATTGTCGATTTTGTTCGTCTGGATTTTGTTCGTCTTAGAAAATAAAGCTCCACACTTCGCTCGGTTTAATCACAAAAACAATGAAAATAATGAAAAATAGCCTGCCGAAAAATAGTCGGCCGAATAAAAAAAAATCTGCAAATTGTCGATTGTATAGCAAACATGTCGGAATGTTTCGAAATTTATAGGTTTTAAAATATAACCTGTCGTTGGATATTCGACGACTTGAACTTAGTTACCATTGGAGAGTAGTTGTCGGATATCCGACATGCTAAGGCATCACATGTTGTCATATATCCGACATGCTAAGGCATTACATGACGTTGGAGATCCGACGGCTAGGAACATAATATATGGTCGGATATCTGACATCCTAGGGCTTAATATTAGCTCGGATATCTGACTCCACTGGTCACCATTCGTTGAACCTCATCGGATATCCGAGAGTCGTCGGATATCCGACGGACCCTTCTATCAACTTAACAAAAAAATCATCAAGTTTCATAATTTTGAAGGTGAAATCCGACAAAATAGTCCTTTTCGTTGGATGTCATTGGATTTTGGGTTCAAATCTTGTAGTGACCCCTGATAGGGCAGTGGGGGTTAGGTGTATGTGGATGAGTTTGGGAGTGAGAGAGAGCGAGAGAGGGGGTGATTAAGAGTTAGTGGGAAAAGAGAGAGAGAGAGAAAGAGAGAGAGAGAGAGAGAGAGAGATACATTGGGGGATGGTAAGGGGTTAGAGGTAGAGATAGAGGAGGAGTATTAATGGGTTATAGGTAGAGAAAGAGGGGGGTATTAGGATATTGGGGGTAAGTGGAGAAAGGGATAAATAGAGGGAGAGAAGGGGTTAGTAATGGTTAGGGATAGGGTGGGAGAGAGAGAGGGGGGGTCGGCGTTAGGTGGAGGGGTAAGGGAGTGAGAGAGAGTGGGAGAAGGGGTTAGTATGAGTTATGGGGTATATGGATGGGGAGAGAGAGAGAGAGAGAAGGAGGGGGGTGTTAGTGGTAGGGGGATACATATGGATGTGTGTGTGTGTGTGTGAGAGAGAGAGAGAGAGAGAGAGAGTGAACCAGTGGGGTGATGGTGTGTTATGTGGTTGGGGAAGATATAGGGGGTGTGGGTTAGGTGTAGGTGGATGAATAGGGGAGTGAGAGAGAGTGAGAGAGGGGGTTAGTAAGAGTTAGGGGAGAGAGACAGAGAGAGAGATGGTAAGGGGTTAGAGGTAGTGATGGAGGGGGGCATTAGGATATTAGGGGTAAGTGGAGCAAGGGAGAAAGAGAATGAGAGAAGGGATTAGTAAGGGTTAGGGAGATAATGGAAGATAGAGGTATAAGAGAAAGTGTGTGTGTGTGTGTGTGTGTTTCTGAGATAGAGAGAGAGAGAGAGAGAGAACCAATGGGGCAGTTTTGTCTTAGGGGGTTGGGGAAGAGATGAGGGGGTGGGGATTAGGTGTAGGTGGATGAGTTGGGGAGTGAGAGAGAGTGAGAGAGAGTGAGAGAGGGTTTTAGTACGAGAGAGAGAGAGAGAGAGATTGGGGGATGGTAAGGGGTTAGAGGTAGATATAGAGGGGGAGTGTTAAGGGATTAGTTTTAGAGATAAAGGGGGGTGTTTGGAGATTGGGGGTAAGTGGAGCATGGGAGAGCGAGAGTGAGAGAAGGGGTTATTAAGGGTTAGGGAGAGGAGGGGAGAGGGAGAGAGAGAGAGAGAGAGGGGGGGGACGGGGGTTAGTGGTAGGGGAGGAATATGGATGTGTGTGAGAGAGAGAGAGAAAACAGGGTGTAGAGGGGATGTATTAGAGGTTTTGGTGGGTTGGGACCATAGGTAACCACAACAAGTACACATTTTTGTTAACTAAAATGCGTACGCATTTTTGCTCACTAAAACGTGTATGGGATATTTAACATTAAAATTTTATCGTGATATTTGACATCATAACTATATTGTTTGGTTTGGTGAAAAAGACATTAAAAGGAATTGGGGGGTGGTACGGGATTAGAGGTAGAACAAGAGGGGGTGTTCAATGTTTATAGGTAGAGACATTATGGGGGTTAGTAATATTTAGAGAGAGGCGTTAGATGTTAGGGGTTAGTAAGAGAGAGAGAGGGGGGAAGTATTAAGGGGTTAGATGTTAGGGGTTGGTAAGTGTTAGAAAGAGGAGAGGGAGAGAGAGAGGGACGGTGGGGGTTAGGTTGGATTTTAAAATTTGCATCTATTAATAATAATAACACACATATTTTTTTGGTTGTATTTTAAAATTTGTTTCCCACCCTTATTTCGTTTCGTGTATTTGTTTCGGCGACATTCTTTGGAGGGATTTATCCCTCCAAGTGATAAATTCTGTAGCCATTTTCCATTGGATTGTGTGCATACAATTAGAAAAATTACAACATTTATTCCCCAATTATATCCATTGTAGTAGAAGAAATGCATTCTCCTTTGTCAATGCATGGAACGATAGGAAGATTGTCTTTCAGAAGAAATAGATCTGGAATATCTACTACATCAAGGTGTCTTTGAAAGAATGGAACCAAATCATTAACTTAATACATCAAACCTATTGCACAAGGTTGCAATGTAAGGTAATATTCAGAAGGGGTTTAAAGGCCCATAGTATTCCATGGATTCCTTTCCATTAACTTGGACCAATTACTCGTGGATATAGGAAGGAGAAACTTTAGAGAGCCCCGTTCCCTGCTGATATTCCCACCTTCAGCTACGAGGAGAATATCCTCACAAATACTGGTAAGTTGTCTAGGCCAGATGTATCTACTTGCAGATGAATAGGGAAAAAAATGTGCGGTGGTGATAACAAGCTTACTATATGTTGAGTCTGATACTACATGCAAGAGTCACTCATAGAAAGTTCTGTAATTTTAGGATGTTGATTCAACCTTCCTAAGGATCTAAATTTATAATTTCCTTCTGACGAGATTTAGGAATGAAATAATATTTGGCGTCATTTACAAGATCCCTATACCATTTGGTCAACCACGATATGTTCAACTCCTTTGATGAAAGATAAATTATAGTGTAGATGGAAGCATTTGGTACACTTGCCAAATCTGTATTGTTGGAAGAATTTACATACTTTAACAAAGGAGCATTTTGTAGGTGATGTTAGTCCTAGGTTATTCAACTATTTCCTTAACCTTTTTATTTTCCCTAGATAATTGTGATTGCTTTTATTTTTCCTTTTTCTTATGTTTTGAGTTGTTTGATTTTCATTTTTAATTTCTTTCTTGCATTTTGAAATCATATAGGTTTAAACTTAGCTCCCAGTTTGATAAATGATTGAGTTTGATTGTAATGAATCAGATAGAGATTATATTTCGAAATGATTGATTAGACATGTTGTATGTTCTAATGCAATCTTGAAGCGCATTTTATTATTGCTATGAACATACGTGCTGCCAGATTGCCAAGTTTAGACCTTGCGCAAGTTTTGAAATCCCTATTAAACAATGATGGTGCACTTAATTTTTGGGTTTTGCAATAAGCATGTAGGGTGACATTTGGCCCTGTTTCTATAGATGTCAAGGAAGTGGTACTTCTCCAAATCCGAGAATAGTATCAAGTTTAATGCTATGTACTTCACAAGATGTATGAGGCGGTGATTCATTTTTATCGGGTTTTCATGTTTTCCTCTTCACCCTCCAACATTTTTTCCATGGCTTCGAATGCAGTTATGGTCCTCGAAAAGAAATGTAGAGCCAGTGGCTCCAGCGGAAACCTTCTCAGGATTGAATCTCAAAACACTGGTTGGGTAAAATATTTTTCGGTTGTTGCATTGAAATTGAGGGAAGTTGGTTGGTATTCTTTGTGTGAAAGAATCAAGGATCATAATGCAGAAGTTTCAAAGTATTTTTCCCTAAACTTCAAGGGGGAAATTGTAAAACTTAATGGGTTCGAATTCTTTGTAATCGAAGAGACTATTGCAAAATCTATTGGTGTCGCTCCAGAAGGAGAGAGATTGTTTAAAAGACAGTCAATTGATGAAGATTTGATGAATTTATCTTGCCTGCGCACAGGAACCCTGATTGGGGTCAAGGGATTCCATGAACCTATTTGCTTGAGCCTTGGTGTGATATTCTACAGATTATTTAGAGATACGTGACATGTGAGGGGATATTTTCCACCATCTATCTCTATCATATGCGGTTCATGCAGCATGTTTCAAGTACCAAAAAGCTAAACCTACCCTATTATTTCTTGAAGAGCTTGAGTAAAATGGATTCTAGGGTACATAATCACCCTGAATCCTCCAGTCACAGTATTTTTCATCATGGGTTGATTAAGCTGTTGATACTCAAAAATTTAGAGAAGCGCAATAGGTCTTGGTCTCATTTCCTGTTTTGGTCCGATTTTAAAGTTGAGTCTAAGGAGCCTGAAACAGACAAGAAAAAAAAAACCTACTAATAAAAAGAGAATAAAGATTACTTCTAAAAAGAAAGCAAATATTGTATCCAATTCTTTCCTTTCGAATGAACCAACAGACCAACATATAACTAATTCCTTTGAAGAAGAAATGACCATTCAGACACCTGCTAAGTTTGAACAACGAAGTTACAAGGGTGAAGAATTGAAACAAGTTGGTTCAAGCAGAGATTCTATTGATCAAATTGGAAAAGCTGAGATAAAAGAATTAGATCCTTCTTTTAATAAACCTTCAAATCCTACAGAAGATTCCTCTAAGTTAGTGAATATAGGACAAAGACCGAAAACGTGCCCTGTAAATAAATTGAGGTTGAGCTTAAGAGCAGTTTTGGACCCAAGGATTAAGAAAGATCGGACTATAAGTGTACAAAATTCATCGGATGATGAGGAGGATGAAAAAGCAAAGGTGTTAGAAACAACATTGAATGAAGTTCTGAATAATATCAATCAGAGTTTGAAACAAGTTCCAAATATTTCTCCTAAAGATTGTCCCTGTGATATGGATGATGAAGAAGACTTGGAAGAGAACATAGCATCATTTCTCTCAAATGTAAAAGGAAAGGATGTAGCTGAATTTGAACTTGGTGAACCATCGAAGGGACAAATGAATATTGATAAGAACATGCATGAGGATTCAGATAACTTTATAAAATATTTTGAAAGAGACAAGCAAAAGAGGGAGATTGAGCAATTCAAACTTCAGAACGAACTTGTGAATCAAATAAATGATGACTTAATGCAAGCGAACAAGATGTTGAAACAAGATTTGCATGAAGTAAACAAGAATTATTTGGAGTTGATACAGGTGGCAGAGAAAGCAGTTAAAAGAAGAAAGTTGGCATGGAAACATATTATTCACCTGATTAGAGAGAAGGAAGAGATCGAGAAGAGATTAACTCAGCTCCAAAAAGAATGCAACAGGTTGCAAAAGAAGGCACATGCACTTGATGGCTTAGCTTTGTTGGCAGAAGCAGCTAGAAGGATTTGATCCGATGACTTAGATTCAATTAGAAAAGACACATGTCATAGTCAAGTTGTTTTAAAACTTTAATTTTGGTTAGTTTGAAATTCTTTATTTTAGTACAATTCGATCCTAGGAAAGTGGATCTAGAAACAATATGTTTTGGATTACCTTGCCTATATATTGTAAAGCTCTGCTTAAGTGTTTTTTTTTAGACTCATGAGGGTCGAATACATACAAGTTGCTCATGTTACAGTCTGATTATTATGTTGTTATGTGAGGATCTACATGATAATGAATGATTTTTTATTACTGAGAACTAGGTTTAAAACTATTAGTTGTTATAATGTTCAGTGATTCCGTTTTAATTAGTGTTTGCACTTTTTATTTTTATGGATGTTTTCTATATGAATGCCTGTGCAGACAAAAGAATGTTATTGCAAATATATATTTGAAATGTATTTTTGAATGTCTAATATCCATATGATGCCACAAGATTTGAATTGTTTGTTGTCTTTTCTTGTACCTCTTATGATTTGAACCTATGTTATGTCTTTGATAGTGATTCATCTTATCTTTTATTATATCACTGTGTATACAAACATTTGATGTTATCAGAACCTTTACCAGACTGTTCATCATTTTTTATGATTTTAGTTTTGATCCTTTTAGTTATCCAGAATTAACAAAAATGTCCTTTTGAACATTGAGGTGCCTAAAATATACTACCCTGTAGTCTAGTAGGAAGACTTTAGGACTAACATTTTTTGGTGCCATTGTCGGGGAACTAAGTTGAATATTTTTCCCTGGGTATCATATATTTTCTCCTGATTTTGATAGTGAACAGAATTGGGAAATATTTTTAGACTACTTTCTTTCACTAGAACACAGAAAGCAATTGTGGCTCCAAAGCATATAGGTACCAGAGCGAATCCTTCCTCTCCATTGCATGTAGGAGTTATTGATCCAGATAGGTTGGCTTCTACATCTTTAGGAAGGTTTCAATCTTCTACAAATGCTTCAGAAGATCCAGGTGAGTTTGATAAAGAAAAACCTTTTCCAGGTGTGTTAGACTTTGAGAAAGAAGAAAAAGAACATCTTTTTATCACAGTTCCTCAATTTCAAAGTTCAGATTCTTCCTCTCAGTTCATTGATTTTGAAGTTTACACCAACCCATTGTCTTCATGTAAATTCAAAACAAAGCTTATTCAAACATAACAACTCTTGAAGTCTTAGACTACACTTTACACTCCTCTTACTAGTAGGGTCCCTATTACTCAGTTGATAGCCAAAGCTTCATTACCTTCAAGCCCCAAAATCATTCCTCACATAGTTAAAAATTCACCTCCTTCAATTCCTAAGATCAGTATTCACATGGCTAGTCAGCCTCCTAACATGATGGACATCATCGTGGCTGCTACGTATGCACCATTAGTCCTTCCCCAACCCCTAAATGCACTTCATGGAGAATATTATAAAAAATACTTCCCAAGATTCAATGGGAAAGGGGAGACCACAACATAAAAACACTGGAACACATACTTCAGTTATGCTGACAATCAAAACTTTGAGCATGAGGATGCCAGGATGAGAGTGTTTGTCTAGAGTCTAGATGGTGAGGTTAGAAAATGGTTTAGGGAATTTCCCACTGCCTCTATAGATGGGACTAAATCCATGAAGTAAGATTTTATGAAAGAGTGGGGGGATACCAAAGACTACTTGTATTACATAACTGAGTTTGGGGCATTAAAAAGGAAACCTAATGAGTCAGTGGTTGATTTTTCAAATATTTCAATAAGATGTATGGGAAAATTCAAGTAGAGATTTAGCCAACACAAACATCAACAAAGATCACATATGCTAATTCATTCAATGTTGATTTCTCTCTATTGTTGAGAGAAACAAGATCACTTACTCTAGCAAACATGCAAGAAGCAACCCTAGAAGTAGAGTCCAATGTGTTGGCAGCTGATAAACTTAGATAGAATGTGCAGTATCATAGCAATGAGAAGAAGAAAATGAAAGAAACTAAACCTTCCTCATCAAGCCTCAAATACGTTAAAAGTAAGATTGATGAGATGAGAAAATTGAGTAAGACTTTATCTTCTAAATTGGAAAAGTTAGAAGTTGAAAACAAGCCTCATAATAGACCTATTCAAGAAACAGATAACCAGAATAAGAACCAGTTTAGTAGACCTTTCAAACCCAAGATTTGCTCCAAGAGAAAGGAGGAATAATGAAGATCAGAGGATCCAACCTCCCTTTCAGAATAATATGGTGAACAAGCCTATATAGTTTGATGAGATTGAATTAGGAGATCAAGAACAAGAAATGAACAACATTGAAAAATAATCATCCTTGATTTTTCTTACCAAATCTGATTATCAGCATTGTATTTCATAGCAACAAGAGAGTTGCTTTGCTTCAAAAAATTCAGATTCTCTAGATATTTATCAAACATCTCCCCAGTGAAATTATGGTATGATATTAGGAAGACAGTTTCATCGCAACCATCAAACAAAGGGGATTGATCCTCCTAAACAACCACAAAGACAGGTTCCATAGAGGAAGTTCATTCAACTTCCAGATGAAGAAAAACAACAAAAGACTAAAGATATAAGTAGAAACCTTGTGGGGTTCAATTTGGAAAATGAAATTAATAAGATCAAAATCCTAATTCCACTGACTGAACTTGTTAAAAATCCATCCTATAGGGATTCTGCCATTAAAATATATAGTTCACATGATCATCCATTTCCTTCATATAGTGTGAATTTGCAAGATGAAAACCCCTCCATTATTTTTGTTCCAAAGCTGGAGGGAAAGTCTGATTATCCTCCCCCCTTCTTCATTTCACTTACTATCCATGACAACATGCTCCACAACTGTCTTCTGGATTCTGGTGCTTCTCATAATTTGATTCCAAAAGTAGTGATGGAAGCCCTAGGTCTAAATATCACCAAGCCTTATCATGACCTTTATTCTTTTGACTCGCGAGCTGTTAACTGTCTTGGGGTAATTAAATACCTTGTTGTTAGTTTATCACAGCTCCCTATGAAGATCATTTTGATGGATATTGTGGTGGCTGATATACCTCCCAGGTATGGTATGCTCTTGTCAAGGTCTTGGACTAAGAAGTTGGGCAGTACCTTACAGATGGATCTTTCATACGCAACAGTTCTAGTTTTGGGAGGTGAATCAAGAAGGTTGTACATAGAAGTTCAGTTAGATTACTTAGTCAATGATCATGAAAAACCAACCAATCATCTTATATATGCAGTTCAAGATGATATTGGGTCCTGCATGTTGCATCTAAGTGATGAAATCATAGGGACAGTGAAGGCAGAAAAGGAGGTTTCAGTTTTTCCAAAGCAGGTAGAACAAGATTCTCTGTGGCAAATGTTCTTTGATGGCTCATATTCTAAGGAAGGAGCAGGAGCAGGGGTTCTCATTTGTTTGGGTGGTGAGATGATTTCCTTGATGTATAAACTTGAGTTTCAAACCACTAATAATATTGCTGAATATGAGGCTTTAATCCTTGGATTGAGAGTTGTTAAAGATTTAAATATACAATAGCTAGTTGTTTTTGGTGACTCCGAGTTGGTTGTTCAACAGATCAGAAATATTTATCAGGTAAAACAGTCACTATTAAAAGTTTATAGGAATGAAGCATGCGACCTTATAGATAATTATTTTTCAGCATTCAACATCTCCTTCATTCCTAGGGCTCAAAATCAAACAGCAGATTCTCTAGGTCTAGCAGCCACATATTTCAAAATTCCATAGAAAACTCACTCAGATACCGAATTGAAATTAGGTACAAACCCTTAGTACCAGATAACATAAAGCATTGGAAGGTATTTCAGGATGATCAAGAGATTAAAAAAAAAATGGAGCTAACATATGAGTTTTCTACTTCCCTGATTGATGAAGACCAGGATTCTAAAATAAAAGCGGTACTTTCTTTTTCAGAAAATATGATTGCAAAACATAATATTATTGAATTGAAAGGAAATTTCATTCCCAAGGGTCTAGTTCCTTTAGAAATGTTATTCCCAAAGGATGATAACTTGTATAAACCTACTATGCAATCATCTGAAGAAAATGTTAGTAGCTGCAATATTGGGACTGACGAGAACCCTAGAATGATCAAGATCTCTAAAAAACTTTCGGTTGAAGAAAAGAAAGAGTATATTAAGATGCTAAAGGAGTTTGTAGACATTTTGGCATGGTCCTATGAGGATTTGAAAACATATGAAACCATCATTATCCAGCATAAAATTCTGTTGAAACCAAATGTTAAGCCTTCCAAACAGAATATTAGAAGTATCAATCCAGCTCTGCTACTAGTTATCGAAAAAGAGGTGAAAAAGTTATTAGATGGAACAATTATTATACCTCTCAAATATTCTACTTGGGTTGCAAATTTAGTTCCTGTAAGGAAGAAGAATGGTGAGATAAGGCTTTGTGTGGACTTTCGCAACTTGAATAGATCTTCTTTAAAGGAAAACTACCCTTTACCTAAGATAGAGAAGATTTTGCAAAAGGTAGTTGGTGCTCACAGGATATCAATGATAGATGGGTTCTCAGGTTATAATCAGATTGTTGTACAACCGGAGGATAGAGAGAAAACAACTTTTAATACTCCCTGGGGAAAATTGATGTATGATAAGATGCCATTTGGTTTGATGAATGCAGGTGTGACCTTTCAGAGGGAAATAGACATAGCATTTGTTGGTGAAAGGGAGAAAATTGTGGTAATTTACTTGGATGACATCACAGTGTTTTTAGATTCAGATGAAATCCATCTAAAGCATCTTAAGAAAACCTTTTTGAAATTTAGAAGTATGGAATGTATTTGAATCCAAATAAATATCATTTTTCCATGCAGGAAGGAAGGCTTCTTGGTCATATTGTCTCAGCTGATGGAATTAAAACTAACCCAGAGCGTGTCAAAGCAATTCTGAAAATTAGTATTCCCAAGAATAAAAAAGATGTTCAGTCCTTTATTGGGAAAATTAACTTTCTCAGATGGTTTATTCTTAATTTTGCAAATATTTTTAAGAAAATAACTAAGATGTTGAGGAAAGATCAGGAGGTAAAATGGTCTCCAAAAGCAAGTTTATCTTTTGAAAAGATAAAACAAGCCCTTACTGAAGCACCAGTTTTGGTAAGCCTGGATTTTTCTAAATATTTCATCACCTTTTCTAAAGATACTATCGCAACACTACTCTTACAGAAAAATTCAGATGGTCTGGAGCAGCCTATTTCATTCTTTAGCAAAACTTTAAGAGATTCAGACCTCAAGTACAACACTTTGGAGAAGCATGCCTATGCACTTGTTAAAGCTCTAAATTTTTTCAGAATTTACTTGTTTCATTCAAAAATTTTAGCATATGTTCCTAATGCAGTAGTAAAGGATATCTTAACACAACCTGACAGTGAAGGAAAGAGAGGCCATTGGATAGATAAAATAATGGAATATGATGTTGATATCAAACCGATAATGTTGGTCAAGGGTCAAGGTTTGGCTAAGTTACTTAAAGATTCCAATTGTGAAGCTTTAGAATCAAATGCCATTATTAATGAAGTATCTGAAAAAGAAAAGGCACAGCTTGAGAAAGAAAAGGAACAGATTTATCACAAGTATGTTGATTCAGCTCGGTATAGTGGCCTAGTATATTTTCTTTTATTTCTTCAATCTCCACCAAACTTAGATAAAAGAAAATTCAGATCTTTAAAGTTGAAAGCTATGAGTTATTGTATTTATGAGCATACTCTATTTTGGAAAAATCCACCAAGAATTCTTCTCAGATGTGTTGATGAAGAAGAAGCAGATACTATTATAGCTGAAATGCATGGAGGAGTCTGTGGTGGACATCGTTATTGCAAGGATACAGCCTTTAAAATTCAAAGAGGAGGATATTATTGGCCTACAATATTTTCATATGTCTATTCACAGGTAAGAGCTTGTGTGGAATGCCAGAAGTTTGTAGGTAAGAAGAAATTGCTCTCATTGCCTCTTAAACCTATTGCAGTTGAGGCGCCCTTTCAGCAGTGGGGATTAGATTTCATAGGTAAAATAAATCCACATTCCAGTGGTAAACACAGATTTATTCTTATAGGCACTGATTTGTTAAAAAAGTGGGTAGAGGAAATTCCCACCAGGAGAGCAACGGAGCAAGTTATAATCATTTTTTTGGAAGAGAAAATCTTGAGCAGGTTTGGTTTCCCAAGAAAGCTTCTCACAGATAATGCTCCTGCTTTCAAGTCTCAGGATATGGTATGTTTATGTGAAAAACATGGAATTCTTTTGAAACATTCAACTGCATATTACCCTCAAGGTAATGGCCTGGTAGAATCCACCAACAAGAATATAATGAATAGTATTAAGAAGCTTTTATCACAGAACAAAAAGGCATGGGACAACATATTGAAATACGCTCTTTGGGATGATCGTGTCACTACAAATAAATATATTGGTACTTCTCCATTCTAGCTTGTGTATCAAACTGAAGAAGATTCAAAGGATGATTTTCCAGATGATTGAACTGTAGCAGGAAAGAGAGATACTTGTTGAAAAATCTTAGGTGCATAAAGATAGGGTAAAGCAGATGTTTGATAAGAAGATCAAAGAATAAAATTTCTTTCCTGGTGATCTGGGGCTTAGATGGGATGCACGCAAGGATGAAAAATCGAAACATGGAAAGTTTGATCATTTGTGGCTTGGTCTCTTCAGATTTGATAGAAGTTTGGGGAATAACACATTTATTTTACATAATTTGGAGGGTGATGAACTTGTAGGCCCAGTCAATGGGCGTTTTCTGAAACATTTTTATACCAAATAAGAGCTAAAGGAAACCACTCACATTGTACATATCGGTGAGTTTCAAGTTTTTTAAAATAAGACTCCACCCCAATGGATAAGCGGTTGTACATATCAGTCTGGGTTGACATAAATGAATGGCATTTGGTCTATAGTTCTTGGCAAATCACGAGAAAATGCCACCCCCAGACGAAGCCAATGTTATTCCTAGGTCTGTCAACTAGTTCCTTAACCTTTTTATTTGCCCTAGATATTTTTGATTGCTTTTATTTTTCCTTTTTCTTGTGTTCTGAGTTGTTTGATTTTCATTTTTAATTTATTTCTTACATTTTGAAATCATATAGGTTTAAAATTATCTCCCAGTTTGATAAATTATTGAGTGTGTTGATAATGAATCAGATAGAGATTAGATTTCGAAATGATTGATTAGACATGTTGTATGTTCTAATGCAATATGGAAATGCCTTTTATTATTTCTATGAACATGTGCGCTGCCAAATCTCCAAATTTAGACCTTGCGCAGGTTTCGAAACCCCTATCAAACAATGATGGTGCACTCAGTTTTCGGGTTTTGCAATAAGCCTGTAGGGTGACATTTGGCCCTGTTTCTACAGACGTCAAGGAAGCAGTACTTCTCCAAATCCGAGAATAGTATTGATTTTAATTCTATGTACTTCACAAACTATATGAGGCGATGATTCATTTTATATGGTTTTCATGTTTTCTCTTCAACCTCCATCATTTTGTCCATGGATTCGAATGCAGTTATGGTTCCAGAAAAGAATCACAGAGCCAGTGGATCCAACGGCAACATGCTCGGGATTGAACCTCAAAACACTGGTTGGGTTAAATATTTTTCGGTAGTTGCATTGAAATTGAGGGAAGTTGGTTGGTATTCTTTATGTGAAAGGATCAAGGATCATAATGCAGAAGTTTCAAAGTATTTTTCCCTAAAATTTAAGGGGGAAATTGTAAACCTTAATGGGTTCGAATTCTCTGTAACTGAAGAGTCTATTGCACAAGCTATTAGTGTCTCTCCAGAAAGAGAGAGATGGTTTAAAAGACATTCAATTGATGAATGTGTTGATGAATTTATCCTTCCTATGTACATGAAACCTGATTCGGGTCAATGGATTCCATGAACCTATTTGCTTGAGTGTTGGCATGATATTTTGCAGATTGTTCAAATATACAGACATGTGAGGGGAGATTTTCCACCATCTATCTCTATCATATGTGGTTCCTGCAGCATGTTTCAGGTACCAAAAAGCTAAACCTACCCTATTATTTCTTGAAGAGTTTGAGTAAAATGGCTTCTAGGGTACATAATCACCCTGAATCCTCTAGTCATAGTATTTTTGATCATGGGTTGATTAAGCTTTGATAATCAAAGAATTAGAGAAGCGCAATAGGTCTTGGTCTCATTTCATGTTTTGGTCCAGTTTCAAAGTTGCGTCTATGTAGCCTGAAACAGACAAGAAAAAGCAAACCCTTGCTAATAAAAAGAGCATAAAGATTCCTTCTAAAAAGAAAGCATAAATTGTATCTAATTCTTTCCTTGAGAATGAAACATCACACCAACATATAACTAATTCCTTTGAAGAAGAAATGACCATTCAGACACTTGCTAAGTTTGAACTGGGTAGTTACAAGGGTGAAGAATTGAAACAAGTTGGTTCAAGCAGAGATTCGATTAATCAAATAGGAAAAGCTGAGATAAAAGAATTAGATCCTTCTTTTAATAAACCTTGAAATACTACAGAAGATTCCTCTAAGTTAGTGAAGATAGGCCAAAGACCCAAAATGTGCCTTGTAAATAAATTGAGGTTGAGTTTGAGAGTAGTGCTAGATCCAAGGATTAAGAAAGATCAGACTATAAGTGTACAGGGTTCATCAAATGATGAGGAGTATGAAAAAGAAAAGGTGTTAGAAACAACATTGAATGAAGTTCTGAATAATATCAATCAGAGTTTGAAACAAGTTCCATATCTTGCTCCTAAAGATTGTCCCTATGATATGGATGATGAAGAAGACCTGGAAGAGAACATAGCATCATTGCTCTCAAATGTAAAATAAAAGGCTATAGTTGAATCTGAACTTGGTGAACCATCGAAGGAACAAATGAATATTGATAAGAACATTCATGAGGATTTAGATACCTTTATGAAAGAGTTTGAAAGAGACAAGCAAAAGCGAGAGATTGAGCAATTCAAACTTAAGAATGAGCATGTGAATCAAATAAATGATGGCTTAATGCAAACGAATAATATGTTGAAACAGTATTTGCATGAAGTAAACAAGAATTATTCGGAGCCGATACATGCGGCAGAGGAAGCAGTTAAAATAATAAAGTTGGCACAGGAATAGTGTTGAGAAGTTGTCATTGATGTCAATAGTCTAATGACAAGAACGTTTCTAGATGTTATTAATATCAAGGATGCCATTATTGTTATTGATGTCAACACTATAGAGGGAGTTCATTAATGCCAACATTGCAGGAGGAGCATGTTTGACTAATGGTGAAGATGAAAGGAAATAGTTTTTATATTATCGGAATTCATAGAATATCTATTACTATCATAACCAATGTTGAAAATCTCATATAAAGAAAAAGATTCTGAAGCATTACAAGAAACAAATGTAGTCTTATTTGAAAAGAAAAAATTAAAAGAAGATTAAAAAAATGAAAGTCTAAAAGAAAGTTAGCAAATATCAAAAGAAAATTAAAAAGGAAGGTTAAAAATATTAAAAGAAAAATTACGTGAAAGTGAGGTTGAAATAAAAAGGAAGTTGGATGAAAAAGTGAAAGAGGTATTTTCCCATGGTATTTAGAAGCCCGTGGTATTTACTCATTATATGTGCAAATAGAAAATAAAAAGGATTTAATTAATATGTTTGTTGAAATATTAATTATATTGAAAATGCCGAAATGAAGAGTTACATAGTTTTTGAAAATTAATAAAGATACATGTGGCTTATGTGAAAAGTCATAATATTTCATATTCAAAAGGTTTGATTAGTTAATTAATTAAATTTGTAAATAAGAAATATATTTAATTAATTATTAATGAATAGAACTAAAGTTGAGATTCGAAGAGGTGTGAAGAAATATAAAATACGTTTAATTATAAAACAGAATTAAAATAACAGAGAAATGAAAGGACATGTTTGTTTGAAAGAGATGTGGTTTTTCAGTTTGAAGGGGTATGAGTTGAAAAGGTATGAATATTTGAAGAGGCATGGAAGAGATATTTGTTTGATGGATAATCTACCAGGACCAGACTCAAGGCCTGATCTCCCTAGCTTAACGTAAGAGTAGAACAAATAAGACAGAACATAAGATGTATTTCCTAGATCTAATTAGAGATCAAGTAAATAGATGCTTTACCTTTCTGATCGTTGATCCTTTCTCCTAGATGTTGTTCCAAGGTTTATTGGTCTTTAGATATCAGCTGCAAAACCTGTCAAGACATACAAAACAACACAAGTAGTAAAGTGCATCTAAACAATAATAGATCTAAGTAAGCAGTTAAGAAGGAAAACTACACAAACATCATTAATGCAACAACATTTGGTGGAAAGCATTTATATTACTGTATAAAAGGGAAATTGCATGGAAGGAAGTGATTACAATTAAGGCTTAACGTAGCAATCCTTCTTCGATCAAGCCAATGTCAAAGCATCCAAAGGAAGTATGGGTCTCCCAAGAGATGGATGGATATCTCTAAGCTAATATCACCAGCATGTAAATGCTATAGACTTCCTCCCTTTGGAATGGGAGTGAGCTTCACTTATATAGGACTAAGAGGATAGGATAGGTTGAGATATGGTAGGAGAGGGGTAAGGGATCCTCCCAAAGGTCTAGGGAACCAAATGCCAGCTCCCCTATAGGCTAGGGATAGGGATCCACATCACCAAGCTTCGAGAATGGGCTCGAAGATGCACTTTATCCACTTAACTAACATTGTCATAGGATGCAATAGGACAACCTGCGACATCGCAGGTTGCATTAAGGTGACTTGCGACGACCTCACAAAACTCAATACAAGTAGTTCAGTATATCTTCCAAGTTAACAACTTAGTCAAAGGAACTTTAGGGATGTTTACACTGAGTCTCAGGGTAGCGAGATTTAGGTGTAACAGAATGCCCCCCAAAGCATGAAGCTGTTGGAACTTGACAGGTGAAATATAGATTTAGAAAAGGGAAGACAATTAACATATAGTCTTATGCATATAGAAGAATTTATGCATTGAAAGTCCATTGCCTTTGACATTTGCAAATTTATTGAATTTAGAAGGTTCAAATCTATGGTCAATTGGTCAATTGTTAGATATTTCAATATGGAAAACTGAAATATGTCTATGTCAGTTTTTGGTCAAGTCTTAAAAGTCCTTGATCTTGTGTTTCTATTAGAGAAGCTAGAATGATGGTAAATCGTTTTGTTGAAAGGGTTTAACCTTTTCTTTGTGGAATGATCAAGGGTTAATATACTTAGTTGAGAGAATATTAAAAAATGGACAGTATATGCTACTTTGATTTGTTTTTAACAAGCAATAGTTTTTTTTTTTTAAATATTAGTTTGATAAATTTTTGTTTATAATAATTTTATATATTATAATTTTTAATAATATCATTGTCCATGTAGGATGATAAGGGAGGTTATAGGGCCCTTAGGGACACCTCAGCTCACACCATGAATAGGGAAGGACAAAACCCCATTATCATCGCAAGTGCAGACAGTTGGGCCTCCCCTCCCCTGGACACGAGGTATGCAATGTATACAGACAATGAAACCCTTAGCGATCAAGCTCAAGAGGAATACATGGAAGATCTTAACCATGAAGAGCACATGGATAATGCAATTTTAATAACGATTAGATGCAAAGATTAAAATGATGTACCTGCACATCCAAGAGATTACCCTGCGGAGTATGTTCTCGTACATCCACATGAAGCAGAAGGACACTTAACAAGCTAGAATGGATTGGATCGTGATGGCCATATCCAAGGTTTCCATATGCTTACTTACAATTTTTTTTAATAATATTATAAATTTTTATTAAATAATTTTAAATTAATTACACCTTACACTAATAGTTTTATAATTTTTTTGTTTATAATAATTTTATACATTATATTTTTTAATAATATTATAAATTTCCATTGATATAATTTTTAAAAATAGTTTTACTATTTAATTTATATTTTAATTCAGGGATGATTTTAAGAACCCCCCCAAAATTTATATGTATAAAAAATGGGCGAATATCCCCAATATATAGGAAAACTTGAAGGCGATTTTATCAATAATATATATATATATATATATATATATATATATATATATTGGCGAATCTTTTATTTCGTTATATAATGTTGTAAAATCTTGGAAAATCTTTCACTAAATTATAAGATATTGTAAAATCTTGGCGAATATTTCACTTAATTATAAAAAATTGTAAAAACTTGGCGAATTTTTCACTGATTTATAAAATATAGTAAAAATTTGGTGAATCTTTTGCCAGTAAGACTCAAACTTTTGATTGTGTAGATTACTAAGGTAGTGCAATAGAAGAACATACACTGAAGCTCAACTCTGGACTCTCTCGACTCCTAGACTCTCGAATGAACAAGTGTATGAATGAGGAGAGGATGAATTTATTTATACATTTCACAAGCAATATTTGATCACTCACAACTAGAAGGTGTCGACAAAACACGATTGCACTAACTAGATTCAAGGCAAGTAGGGACTCTACTTGTTATCTCATCTCGTAATGGTCCAATGGACATGTGAGGTCATGAATCTTGATAGGCCAACAAACAGATAGAATTAAGTGAATATCCCAGTAGTGGGTCACTTCCTTTATATAGAGAGATAGTTCTTGGACCAATTCCAAGATTCCAACCAATCTTCTCACCAAAATTTCTTCTCTTTGGTGTCGAATGGTAGGAGAGTTGCATATTTGTTAGTGAATACTTAAAATGGCTCAAGCCACACAAATTTTCCTCGACAAGTGATAACTTCACCCATCATTGTTTTAAAATGTCCCAACAATATAAAAGCATCCATAAATTGGTAAATAACAACCCTACACTTCTAAATTCACCGAGAGATGAGAATAACGCCCCCATGCACTTCCAAATTCACCCAGTGATGAGAAAAACGCCCCATGCACTTCTAAATTCACCCAGTGATGAGAAACATACCCCAAACACTTCAATACTTGCCCGAAGCGCTTCAAAATTCTCCCAAACATGATAAAGATTCCCTAAGCACTTCAATATTTTACCAGGCACTTCTAAATTCTCCCAAGGATGATAAAAAACCCCATGCACTTCAATATTTTCCCCAAGCACTTCAAAATTCCCTTGAGGAACTTCAATACTTACCCCATGCACTTCTAAATTGACCCAATGATGATAGAAACACACCATGTACTTCAATACTTTCCTCGACCACTTCAAAATTCTCCCAATGATGATAAAAACACTTGGACACTTCAATATTTTCCCCAGGCACTTCAAAATTCTCACAGCAAAGATAAAAATGCCCCCATCCACTTCCATGATTCCCCAAGTACTTCATTACTTGCCCCAAGAAGTTCATTAATTTCCCTAGACACTTCAAAATTTGTCCAATGATGATAAAGATGCCCTATGCACTTCAATAGTTTCCCTAGGAAAGGGAAAAAAAACACCCAACAATGATATAATCACACAGACAATCACAAAAATGCCTCAATCCACATAAATTTTCCCTGACAAGTGATAACTTTGCCCATCACTATTTTAAAATGCCGCAACACTATAAAAGGATTCATACATTGAACAATAACAACCCCAAGCACTTCTAAATTCACGCAATGAGGAGAAAAATGATCCATGTACTTCTAAAATCACCCAATGATGAGAAAAATGCCCCATGCACTTCTAAATTCACCTAGTGACGAGAAAAACTCCCCGAGCACTTAAATACTTGCCCTGGGCACGTCAAAAATTTTCGAAAGATGATAAAATTTCCCTAAGAACTTCAATATTTTCCCAAGCACTTCTAAATTCTCCCAAGGATGATAAACATTTAAGTGTCCAGGAGAAAACATTTTCTCCCAAGGAGAAAATATTGAAGTGCATGGGGGGAAGTATTGCTATCTTGTCAAATAGAACCACAAATAAAGAATCAAAACTAGTAGTTCTACACCGAGTAGTAATGAATTGAACAATACCCGCACACACACAGCCCAACCTACAATTGTGTCAATATATAAATTTGGCCATGATTGGTTTTATATCAATATTGGACATTGAACTAGACTTGTCAATAACAAAAACCACATGATGCGCTATGTTCTTGGAATGGTCATAGACAAAAACATGACCATCTACAGTTATGTGACGTGTATAGGATGTCATTTAGGCATTCCTTTTCATTGGAGCATGCCATAATTTCTCTGTGCAATAATACCTCGAGGAACTAGCATCAATTTCATTATGATATTCTAACTCGCAAAGATGATTACATAGGGAAAACTCCTTTTGATCCTCTTCAATACAATTACTCGATTTTCGGCAGTGCTGGACCTAACCACCTTTGACTCATTTCTGAGTCAAGGTTAACCCTAACACAAAGGACAACATTGCTTCTGACCGCAGATCAATTAGGACATGGAGGACCATCTCTACTTTCTCCCTACACCAACGATGTGGCTAGTCTTGATACCATCCCATTAGCCAAATGACTTCATCCAGATCATAACAGCAGGATTCCCACTCCATGCGATGGCACACTACCCATTATAGCTCTTCTTCCATTTCTTCCTTCATATAGTACTATTTTGAGTTTCCTTCAATGGGATTCGGATGTTAGGAGAGATGCTTCTAGTGCACCATGACATATTGACCATTTTTGTATCATAGATTCCAAATCCACTCCCCCTTGTACATTTTTCTGTTGTATTGACTCTCTTTGTCCATTTCTTTTCTAGATCGACTCTCCATCTTTGGAGTTAGCTTTGTTTGGTTTATTTAGGTCAGAGTCTCATCTCTTGCTTTTTATAAGAGCCGCCTTAGCGCTCCCACGTTGTGTTGACATCATGGTACCACATAGTCTCTTTGACCTACTTTTGTGGTCATTTGTTGGACCGTAATAAAATGATATTATCTTATCTTATCTTACCTACAATTCATTAACAACTTTTAGAAATAAGAACAAGTATACCACACTTTGAATGGAGAAGCAACTCTTACACTTCAAGTTACACCATGAAAGATATTTCCATGAAGCTACAAAATAGAGAGAACTCTCAAAATCCAACCATGAAGAATGAATGAGAGAGTCAACCCTTATATAGGTTGTAGCTTTGTCTCATTTTACAATAAAATATGAATAAACTAGGCAAAACCCCTAGATCTATCCTAGGATGGAGTAAACAAAAAAAATTACTTTTAACAAGCCCTAACAAACTCTAACAACATCCATGAAATGAGGTGGTCAAAGCCACAAGTACAATACCCAAGTGACATAAGGCCCAAGAAAGGAGGGTGCCTCCATCAAATGAGAATGAAAACCAAATAGAAGTCCAACTCTAGCCTCCAAAGGCTTCTTCAAAGGTAGCACTCCAATAAAAGGTGGTCCAAGCAATTAGTGAACACTAAACCTAGGGTTCCATAGACCAAAATATCTTCCACAAAATGCAACAAAATCCCTTCAAAGTAGAACACTTCCTCATCAAAGGCATGGATGAGCGATGGAAACCTCCTAAAGGTAGAACACTCCAACCAAAAACACTATAATACTGGAACACTATCCTCATGAGTAATGGTAAACATGAAAGGGCACCTCCAAATGTAGAATGCTCCTCCAAATATGTCACACAATCCCTCCCAAATGTGTAATAAATCCACCAAGGGTGAACACTCCATCATATATGGCATTGAAATGGTGAAAGGAAACTCCAAAGGTGGAATGCATGTCCTCAATGCAAGAGTAAATGAGCAAAAGGCCCTCAAACCCCAATGTTCCACCAAGATAGCAAACATGTGTGCAAAACCCTACTTCATGTGGAATACCCAACAAACAATTATGAAAATGTGCTAGCAACCTTCAAATGATAGGACCTCCCAAGAACGGAGCAACAAACTCCATGAAAAGCGGTGGCTCCTCCAATAAGCAATATGAAGTGGTTGCTCATAATTTGTTTGACCATAAGTAAGAGATAGCAACTAGGATGCCTCCTCCAAATGTGGGTCTCATGTAATACATATTTCCTTGATGGTTAGAACCACCCCTCAAGATATGACTATCTCAAAAGATGCACATAGGAGACTTCAATAGCAAGTTGCCCCCCATATCTTCATTTTTCTTTGGGCTTGGTGCTCTTCAAGGGTAGCACTCACCTCCTTTGGTGGGTAAATTACTTAGAGCAATTTATGAAACCCCAAGAAGAACCTCGGGACATTGGGAATTCTGGAAAAAGCACCTACAAGCTTCCATTTCTAATTCTGAATATATACCCTGATGTTTGATGAAATATCTGTCCACCAACCCAATCTGGAAATGTGATACAAGGACATCAAAGTGAGAACCTCCAGAATATTTATCTACAGGGCTTCCATGACATACTTGCTTATACATTTATGTCAAGACAATTGCCTCCTTCAGTGCTGACCATACACCTTTCTCGAAAATGATCCTCTTGTGCCAAAATCTACTACAGGGCTGCCATGCCATGAATCAAATCCAGATCTGCCTCTGGGGGGATGCTCTTAGCGAACTTCATCTTATTTGTGAAGGATTATGTCCTCAAAGAATTTTTAATCATTACCAAAGTGGCATCTTCATTAGCTGACCCCTAACTGTAATATGATTCCACTATTCATCCGATCTACCAGGAATTTCAATATTTATATACAACTGAAACCCAACAAATTTAAATCTAAAAAAGGGTGCTTCTGCTACAGATTAACAGTTCTCAGATTTGCCATCTACAGAGGTCTCTATTCAAAGTGAGATAGATCAACAAGAGGCTTTGCTGTCATGACCTTTTCCCTCCTAGAAGAGCAATCATGGAAGTGTTTTTTTGTTATTTGATTGATGTTCATGTGTATTCTCCAAATCAACAGCAAACAATTAACAACAGTAGCATATCTCAATAAAAATAGCCATGAAAGCTACCATTTCTGAGGGGTAAAAACATCATATAGATCCATCAACCAATCCATTGACAAGAGATAATGGCACTCCAAGGAGGAACAATCCATATGCTACATCATTCCTAACAAACCAGAATACAACATGAGAGGTTATACCATTAGTAACTGCTAAAGGGAGGTTATACCACGAATGCCCCCAAACTTAAAAAGAGGAAATCCAATAACATGATCCCTAGTAAGACAAACACAGGGTTACTTGGGGTAAGTTTTTGAAGAGAATTGATAACGAATTCCAAGTTTTATAGTATGCCCAAGATGTGGATGTGGATCTTAGAGCATGGAAAAGGGAAGATGAATATTATTGACAAACTCCTTAGGTAGGACAACCCCAACACTCAAGGGTCAATTTTAATAATAAAAGAAGAATAGTTCAAAGACATTATGGAAAGAGAAAATAACCCATTCTATAGGAATAGAGGACATATCTTCCCAAAGAATGCAAAGAGACAATGGAACCTGATTGATGAAATGAATAAGAAATTCCCCTTGAAACATTATAGACAAGCAAAAAATATAATACCAAAAAATGCAATCACATACAAGATCCAAGCAAGATGCAACTAATTGGGTGCATTGTTTGCACTCCAACATTTTAACCATACACTGGAAGGTGACAAAACCTTCACATGGTAGCATCTGAAAGTCAAACAAATATACAATTTCAGCAATCCTATGTTTTTGCATAATAATAACTCAAACAAATCTCACATTTAAATGAATCTACTTGCATAAAGAAAAATTTATGCAAAAACAGGAAATGAAAAACAAAATTTGAACTATATCATAATAAAAAGATTCCCTGTTGGTTTGACTTAACAGTAAAATACAGTATAGTGATTAACTAATATTACATTCAAAACCAATTATCGAGTGATCCCCTTGACTTCCCTTCGTTTCTAAATGCTCAACTTGATTAGGAAGGGGATTCTTGCTTAAGCCTTAACTGCTTCCTGAAAGGTCTCTCCTTTGACAAGTTCTGACACATCATCATCTTCTTCTTCAGCAGCAAGGTGAGATTCGTGCTTCTAAATTAGCTAAATCAACATTATTGTATCACAGATATGGTATTTTAATGTGATAGTTGTTATTTGTATTATAAGAAGAGAATTACAGAGATAATAGAAAATAACACAGGCTTGACTAGAGAAGCAAGGATTGACCCTGCTATTGCTAACCACAATTTTTGTTTCTTTAGACAATTATGAAAAAAGGCATATCAATATTATGTACAAAATTCAACATTCATAAGGAGTATAGATTTGATGTCCCAAAAATTGTATTGATAATTGTTAAGAGACTACAAAACATGTTGAGGATTCACAAACCATCCCATTCAACACATCCCTCCCCCAATCATGCAATTTTAGATGCTAGTATGCAACATGATGTTCAATTTTTTTTTTATTGAAGTGGATAATCCTGTTCCCTATTATTACAAAAGTTGCAATGCTTACACAAATAGATTGAAACTTGGCTTGACAATGATATCGAATAGACAGACTAAGGACCAAGCTGCTTGTAAAGCTGCCAGAAATGCAAGAGGATATCAAATAAGGCATCAAGTCACTGAAGATTAAGAAACCAGTTTAAAAATATTATCTTGCACATTTCACCTCAGTACACACAAGAATATATTTACTGTAAGGTGTAATGACCTCAACAAAATATTGTAGGGCTAGTGTAATGTAGGGTTCGTCGGGTTGAGGAATTTTTTTATTTTTTATTTTTTAGCTGCTGGTGTCAAGACACACATATATATATATATATCGCATTTTGAATTTAAAACTTATTTAAAATAACGCCAATCCAATTTCCATTATTTCCAGCTATACGCTAAATATCAATTAAACAATCTAGAAGTTCATTTGCAGTCACAGTAAATATATATCACATTTTGAATTTAAAACTTATTTAAAATAACGCCAATCCAATTTCCATTATTTCCAGCTATACGCTAAATATCAATTAAACAATCTAGAAGTTCATTTGCAGTCACAGTAACGAGGATAGAGCCGCTTGTTGGCGTGGAAATCCATTCTTTCTCAACCGACATAAAAATAAAAGAATTACAATGTTGTAAAGGATATTCAGTAATTCCAAGTTTAAAATATAATCCGAACCAAACCATGGTTGCGCCCTTAGCTGACTTACTGCTCATATTATCCATGATAGAGAAGATATATATAAGCATTCAAGCAACTACTGTTATGCCCCAAAGGTACTACATACACCAAATAGGGAATCAGCTCCTGGAGCCATCCTTTCCAATCCTTACACGCAGTGAAATATTTCTTTATATAACTATATAAAATAAAACACAGGAGTAACCGCATCTCAAGCATCGATCTTAGCAGATCGGCAAGAATGAGATAAGCTCAGGACTTTCAGGATGAGACAACACAGGGGAAACTGCCTCTCAAATAGATCGAAGCATAACCTACAATTCATATTTTTATGGAGAAATGAACAGAGGGAAAACGCCATAAGACAGTTAAATTTTTGACATGATGCAAAGAATAAATTGAAAGATCAGGGTTTCAATTAATGGATTCGCATATGGTGTCCTCCCTTTAACCTGGGCGTTGGGAAGATTTGAGAGTTAAATAATTCAACCTCAGATACAGAGTTGTTTCGATGAATAAACACAGACAGAAAAGGCATAGGATTATAGAAAATCGAAATAGTTCTTATACCGAGTTATGCACAGGCATCTCTCATTAGACCTGGGCGTTTGGCATCTTTGGAATTAAAAACTTACATCTGTGATCTTGATTGGAATCGCACAAGTGATCATCTTATTTAGATCTGGGCACTTTGGCATGAGGAATTTGAAATATAGGAAATCAAAACAGAGTCTTTAAAATAACAATCATGGATTTGGAAACGCCAAAATAGATTGGGGATGAAATTTAAAATACAATTAAACTCCAATCGAAAGCAATTCTGGATCACTAAATGGAAAACGAGAGAGGTTGAAATAATTTATGCCCATTCGATTTCTGATAGGAGATCTGGAAATGTCATTGGATTACAAATGAATTTAAAATGAATTAAACTCCAATCGAAAGCAATTCTGGAACGCTAAGCGGATTTCAAGAATTCAACACGATTTCTTTAAAAGGAAAATAAATTGGACATCGAATTATCAATTCAGGAAGACGCCAATTCTTTCGACGCACAAGATTTGAAAGAGCTAAATTCATTTCATAAATTCAATTCTGAAATCGTTGCCCTAGGAATTCAATTTGCAGAGAAGAAAAAAAAAACAATGCAGAATATTCCTACCCTATCTATCGAATTCATTGAGATATAAAGAAGTCATGACAAAATTTTAAGATTTTAAAACAATAAGATAATCCTGAAATCGAATTCAAGGAATGTAAATGCTGGGTATTTACGGATTGCATCCTTGCACAGATAGACTTCAATAATATCAAGATTTTAAAAGTTAAACAACAATGAATCTTAAAACATTAATCAAGATTGGGGTTAATTGTAGAGACTTTTCGAAGATCAAAATGGGATCTAGGATATTCATCCAATTTGAAATCAACGGAGAGAAACCACAATCATTACTTCTCAACTACATAACACTACCAATAATATCTGAGTTCGCAAATCTGAGAATGAAACCTTTAAAGGAATAATTACAAAGTATCCCTACCCGTCGTTGATTTTGCTGAGACGTAAAGAAATTATGACCAAGTTTACGAATTAAACAATAATCGAGATCCTGGAATCGAGTCTCATTAATACGAACAGAGTTTTACCCTCTGGGATTGAAAATAAAATACAGACAGAGTTTTAAATCTCAGGAGATGGATCGACTTCAAACAATCAATCCTGGAATTGAAAATAAAATACATACAGAGTTTTACCCTCAGGAGATAGATCGACTTCAACAATCAATTCTGAAAAAAATAAAATACAGACAGAGTTTTAAATCTCAGGAGATAGATCGACTTCAACAATCAATTCTGGAGAAGCTGAATAATAATAAAAAAAATCTATAGAGATTTGGATCTTTTATCCCCACTGCTTCACAAGGGATTTAAAATGAATAAATAATGAAAACAGAGTTAAAAGATAACAGGAATTAGATTGGGTTTCTACTGAAAATCGGTGTCAGATTGATCGCTTAAATTCAAGGGTTAGAAGTCGATCTGAACAATAAGACAAATCATAAAAATTAAGACAGAAAAATCCAGCTGAATGTTTAGACTGATCACCGAAATGCAATATCAGACATTCGATATGAATAAAGCTTATTACTTAAATTTATAAAACAGAGAAATCGATAGTATCAATACTATTCACAGAAATTCCATGGCAGAGAGCTGATGTGAATAATAATGAAATTAATAAAATCGATCTTGACAATTTTAAACGATCTACTGAAAATAGGTGTCAGAAAAGCAATCTAATTATTTTAAAGTGATCCATGAATTTCAAATAACAGAAATACAAGTTCATATATTTCAGAGATTGCATATCAACACAGAAAATAAATTATTTCTCATAAACTGTTAGTCAACACAGAAATAAAATATAAACGATTTAAGTAAATAAAAACCTGTGGATTAATGGTTGCTTCGGTTGGAGGTGAAATTCCTCGAATGTCACAACCCTCATGGATTGTTCAAAATACAGCTAAAATTTTATTCGAAAGATTTCAACAAATAACTACAAATAAATAAATTGCAAGAGTTATCTCTCCGGTCGCTGAAGTTCTGCAGAAAATGTTGGATTTGATCCTCACTGATCTATTCCTTGAATCCTCGATCCTTCACCGATGGACACCTCGGTAAACCACCCAACCACTCTGGAAGTACTCTTCTTCCTTCCAGACCCCCGAGCTAGTCGGGCCGTAGAGTTCACACACGTATTTCAGAAATTCAGCTTGGGCTTCCCTTCCCACCAAGATTTCTAAGCCAAACCCTTAGATAGCAACAAGTTTTCGAGGCATTCGAAAATTACGACAATCGTCCAAATTATGGGTCCCTTACCCATTCCTTAAGCCTTCCTTATAAAGGGAAATCTCCTGCGACACATGTCGCTTCATGCATAATAAAATATTTTTTATAATTTATTTAATTAAAACACTCACCCATCCAAGTGTCAGTTTCTCTGGGAAGTGCACCTACATCCCTAAGTTTGCTCTAGTTTGTCCCCCAGATAGTTTAATCAACTCCTAGCTTTTAGTTGACTAGGTGTCTAATCCATTTTCCTCCCAAATAATAATTTCTATTATTTTAAATGCTCAACAAAATATAACTATTCATGTGCAAATGTCTTAGCTATTGTTATGCATTTGCTAAGTAATAATCTAGAGTTATTCTCCTAAGTTTTTATGCAGTTTAATTTAACAATCAAACTCACTAGGATATCGACGTCGCGCCGTTGGGCTTCTGGTTCCTTAATTTTAAATTCCCTGACATGGCACCACTCCGTCGGGTCCAATCATCCATGGTTTTCATTCCTTGGCATGGTACCGCATCGTTGGGTCCTTGCGTCCATTCTTTCAGTTTTCGACAGGGTACCGCATCGTTGGGCCCTTCTGCCACCATCTTTCCGTTTTGACTTGCGGGAATTCTAGTAGGGATTTTAGGAATCGTTACCATCCATCCTCCGTCTACATGCTATCTAGGGACTAATGGCGCTGAGGAGTCGATGTTCCGCCTTTACCATCTGGCATTCCATACACCTCGCCACAAAACTTACCACATCCCTCTTCATGCCATGCCAAAAGAACAAAGGTTTCAAATCTGCGTACATCTTTTTTATTCCAGGATGTGCTCTATAGATGGCTCGGTGAGCCTCAGACAGTATTAAACCTCGAATTTCTTCATTATCAGGAACATACATGCGACAGTTATACCGTAATAAACCATCCATGTCCAAAGAGTACCCTTCAAACTTGGGTATCCTCATCTATTCATTTTCCAACGCAGCTTTTACTTCATTATACCATGTGTCCTTCTGTTGTGATGTGAAGATCTTTTCTCTTAAGTTGGTCTTTAATGGTATGATAGAGAATATCCTAGGTCTACGACTAAGTGCATCTGCCACTTTGTTTAAGGTCCCTTTCACATAAGTTATGTCGAAGTCGTACTTACTGAGTACTTCCGACCATCTTCTCTGTCTAGCATTAAGGTCGCTTTGAGTGAAGATGTGTTGTAACCCACAATGGTCAGTCTTTAATTCAAACTTTCTCCCTACCAGATAGTGTCTCCATAACCTCAAAGCATGCATCATTGCAGTCATCTCCATATCATGGGTCGCATAGTTCTCTTCATGCGGTCTAAGTCTTTTGGACGTGTACGCAATTACTCTTCCATCTTGCATCAATACACAACCAACACCATCCTTTGAAGCATCCGTGCATACCAAGAAATCTTTATCCATATCGGGAACTTTGAGGATCGGTGCCGTAGTTAGTAATTCTTTTAATTTAGCAAAGGCCTCTTCGCATTTATCCGTCCAAATGAAAGGACGGTTCTTCTTTTTCAATTCAGTAATAGGTCCCGCTACTCTAGAGAAGCCTTCCACAAAAGGTCTATAATACCTGGCAAGCCCGATAAAGCTTCGTACCTCATGTACATTTGTGGGTGCCGGCCAATCCCAAATGGCTTCAATCTTGGTTGGATCTACAGCTATCCCTTCGCCGGATATGATGTGTCCAAGATAATGAATCTCCCTCTGGAAGAACGAACATTTTGATAATTTTCCATAAAGGTGATTGTCTCTCAAACACTTTAGGACTATCCTCAGGTGTTCCTCATGTTCTTCCAGTGTTCTTGAATAAATCAGAATATCGTCTAAGAACACCTGTACAAACTTGTCAAGGTGTTGTCGAAACACACCGTTCATTAGGTTCATAAATACATTGGGTGCATTTGTTAGTCCGAAAGGTACTATGACAAATTCGTAGTGTCCAAATCTAGTTTTAAACGCTGTCTTGGGAATATCTTTATCCTTGATCCTCAACTGGTGGTATCCCGACCTTAGGTCGATTTTTGAGAATACCGTCGCACCCTTCATTTGGTCAAAGAGGTCATCTATTCTGGGTAGGGGATACTGATTTCTTACGGTTGCCTTGTTCAATTGACGGTAGTCAATGCACAAGCGCCAAGAACCATCCTTCTTCTTCACAAAAATAACAGGTGCTCCCCATGGAGACACGCTAGGTCTGATCAGTCCTAAATCTAATAACTCTTGTAGTTGAATTTGCAATTCCTTCAATTCTGGTACAGACATTCGGTAAGGAGTCCTAGCTATGGGTTCGGTTCCAGGTTTCAGTTCTATGGTGAAATCCAGTTCACGTTGTGGTGGTAGGCTAGGTAATGCGTCAGGAAAACATCCATGAATTCTGAAAACAAGGGATGATTAATTACTTCTACCTTATCTCCTTCCTTGTTCATTGCAATCACTGCATACAGTTGGCACCCTTTCCTCATGCTTTTCTTAAGTTGCATGGCCGATATCATTCTCAAGGAAACCTTCTTCTTCTTCCATGTTATCATTCTCTTGTAACCTTCATCGTCGATGAAAGTTAGTTCCTTACTTCGGCAATCCATCACCGCCGAGTCTGCTTCCAGCCAATCCATCCCCAGGATTAGATCATATGTACCCAATTCCGTAACATAAAAGGATATTCTAGAAGAACATACTCCTAGGTCAACTTCACAGTTCTCTACCTTAAGACTCACACTCTGGACACTACCGGATGCCATCTCGACAGTGTCGAAATCATCTTGACTTATTGCCATCATTTTATTATTTTCTACAACTTTTAAGGAAATAAAACTTTCAGTAGCTCCAGGGTCTATAAGCAAGGAAAATAAATTACCATGTATCTTACTAGTAGTCTCGAGGACGGTGGACTGATGTTCAGCTTGGCGTTTGTTGACGGCAACGTGTATACGATGCGCCCGTCCTAAATCGGCTGCTGTAGTTTGTCACGGTGCTTGGGTTCTTTGGTTTCCCCGGTCCTGCTGAGGACATTCTCTTTGGAAGTGTGGCCCCCCACACCTCCAACATCCTGCTTTGGGCCCTCTTGTTTTGTTTCTAGTAGGTGCATCATTTCTTCTTGGTCCAAACTGCGCCGGTTTTGCGAAAGGATTTGCATGATCATTCCGTGGTGGTGGTCGGTATGGTGTTCTGTCATCTCTGTTAGACCCTCCGTTGAAAGGTCTCCTTCCAAAATTCTTATTCCCATACTGATGTTTGGGTGTATGCGAAGGTTGACTTCCTCGGTCTATACTCGAAAAGTTCTTATTCTGCAGTATCTTGCCGGGAAGCTCTTCTTCCGCTATGAGGGCCTTCTGGACCGCATCGTGCAAAGTAGAAGGTGTCAAAATACGAACCTTGTCTCGTATGACTGGGTTTAATCCGTAGATGAACTTATTGACTTTTAATTTCTCCGTGGCAACATGGGGTGCATATCTTAGTAACTCCATAAAACGGATTTCGTACTCTTGTACTGTCCGTAGTCCTTGTTTTAGTGCATGGAAATCATTCAGCTGTCGCTCAATGAATTCGTCTGATAGGTAATGCTGACGGAAATGTTCATCGAACAATTCCCACGATATCTCCTCAAGCTCTAGACCTAGCTGAGGTCGCAAGGTCTTCCACCAAAGAAGGGCTTCCCCCTTCAGTTGTAGTATTGCCATCCGTACCTTCATGTTAGACGTGTAGTCTCTCAAAGAAGAACACATGGCCATGTTTTCTAGCCATGCCTCAGCGGCAGTCCCCTCAGTGGAACCCCAAAATTCAGGAAACTTCACCTTTTCTAACTCTCGGTGTATGTTGACCGGAGGTGGCACCTGTGGTACAGTAGTGACTTGAGAACCAACGTTCTCGCGGTCAAGTCGTGTCATCAATGCTTCTGTCATTCTGTGGTAGTTCCCCATCATTGTCATGACCTCGTCCGCAGGTAGGTTAATGGTTTCCTCCGCTCTCGGAGGGTTATTCACAGGGGTTGTTGGGGTTGACGGGCGTGCAGCTCGTCCTCGTCCCCTTCCGACTCTACCCTGGCGAGTTCTTCGATCCATGACGAAGTCTGTTCAGATGTAAAAATAAAATTTATTAGTCAACTAAACATCATAAATTGTTTCGCGCGGAATTGTCTAGGTCCGAACTAAGTTCGACCTCGCTCTGATACCAAATGTAGGGCTAGTGTAATGTAGGGTTCGTCGGGTTGAGGAATTTTTTTTTTTATTTTTTATTTTTATTTTTTTTTAGCTGCTGGTGTGAAGACATATATATATATATATATATCGCATTTTGAATTTAAAACTTATTTAAAATAACGCCAATCCAATTTCCATTATTTCCAGCTATACGCTAAATATCAATTAAACAATCTAGAAGTTCATTTGCAGTCACAGTAAATATATATCACATTTTGAATTTAAAACTTATTTAAAATAACGCCAATCCAATTTCCATTATTTCCAGCTATACGCTGAATATCAATTAAACAATCTAGAAGTTCATTTGCAGTCACAGTAACGAGGATAGAGCCGCTTGTTGGCGTGGAAATCCATTCTATCTCAACCGACATAAAAATAAAAGAATTACAATGTTGTAAAGGATATTCAGTAATTCCAAGTTTAAAATATAATCCGAACCAAACCATGGTTGCGCCCTTAGCTGACTTACTACTCGTATTATCCATGATAGAGAAGATATATATAAGCATTCAAGCAACTACTGTTATGCCCCAAAGGTACTACATACACCAAATAGGGAATCAGCTCCTGGAGCCATCCTTTCCAATCCTTACACGCAGTGAAATATTTCTTTATATAACTATATAAAAGAAAACACAGGAGTAACCGCATCTCAAGCATCGATCTTAGCAGATCGGCAAGAATGAGATAAGCTCAGGACTTTCAGGATGCGACAACACAGGGGAAACTGCCTCTCAAATAGATCGAAGCATAACCTACAATTCATATTTTTATGGAGAAATGAACAGAGGGAAAACGCCATAAGACAGTTAAATTTTCGACATGATGCAAAGAATAAATTGAAAGATCAGGGTTTCAATTAATGGATTCGCATATGGTGTCCTCCCCTTAACCTGGGCGTTGGGAAGATTTGAGAGTTAAATAATTCAACCTCAGATACAGAGTTGTTTCGATGAATAAACACAGACAGAAAAGGCATAGGATTATAGAAAATCGAAATAGTTCTTATACCGAGTTATGCACAGGCATCTCTCATTAGACCTGGGCGTTTGGCATCTTTGGAATTAAAAACTTACATCTGTGATCTTGATTGGAATCGCACAAGTGATCATCTTATTTAGATCTGGGCACTTTGGCATGAGGAATTTGAAATATAGGAAATCAAAACAGAGTCTTTAAAATAACAATCATGGATTTGGAAACGCCAAAATAGATTGGGGATGAAATTTAAAATACAATTAAACTCCAATCGAAAGCAATTCTGGATCACTAAATGGAAAACGAGAGAGGTTGAAATAATTTATGCCCATTCGATTTCTGATAGGAGATCTGGAAATTTCATTGGATTACAAATGAATTTAAAATGAATTAAACTCCAATCGAAAGCAATTCTGGAACGCTAAGCGGATTTCAAGAATTCAACACGATTTCTTTAAAAGGAAAATAAATTGGACATCGAATTATCAATTCAGGAAGACGCCAATTCTTTCGACGCACAAGATTTGAAAGAGCTAAATTCATTTCATAGATTCAATTCTGAAATCGTTGCCCTAGGAATTCAATTTGCAGAGAAGAAAAAAAAACAATGCAGAATATTCCTACCCTATCTATCGAATTCATTGAGATATAAAGAAGTCATGACAAAATTTTAAGATTTTAAAACAATAAGATAATCCTGAAATCGAATTCGAGGAACGTAAATGCTGGGTATTTACGGATTGCATCCTTGCACAGATAGACTTCAATAATATCAAGATTTTAAAAGTTAAACAATAATGAATCTTAAAACATTAATCAAGATTGGGGTTAATTGTAGAGACTTTTCGAAGATCAAAATGGGATCTAGGATATTCATCCAATTTGAAATCAACGGAGAGAAACCACAATCATTACTTCTCAACTACATAACACTACCAATAATATCTGAGTTCGCAAATCTGAGAATGAAACCTTTAAAGGAATAATTACAGAGTATCCCTACCCGTCGTTGATTTTGCTGAGACGTAAAGAAATTATGACCAAGTTTACGAATTAAACAATAATCGAGATCCTGGAATCGAGTCTCATTAATACGAACAGAGTTTTACCCTCTGGGATTGAAAATAAAATACAGACAGAGTTTTAAATCTCAGGAGATGGATCGACTTCAAACAATCAATCCTGGAATTGAAAATAAAATACATACAGAGTTTTACCCTCAGGAGATAGATCGACTTCAACAATCAATTCGGAAAAAAATAAAATACAGACAGAGTTTTAAATCTCAGGAGATAGATCGACTTCAACAATCAATTCTGGAGAAGCTGAATAATAATAAAAAAAATCTATAGAGATTTGGATCTTTTAACCCCACGGGTTCACAAGGGATTTAAAATGAATAAATAATGAAAACAGAGTTAAAAGATAATAGGAATTAGATTGGGTTTCTACTGAAAATCGGTGTCAGATTGATCGCTTAAATTCAATGGTTAGAAGTCGATCTGAACAATAAGACAAATCATAAAAATTAAGACAGAAAAATCCAGCTGAATGTTTAGACTGATCACCGAAATGCAATATCAGACATTCGATATGAATAAAGCTTATTACTGAAATTTATAAAACAGAGAAATCGATAGTATCAATACTATTCACAGAAATTCCATGGCAGAGAGCTGATCTGAATAATAATGAAATTAATAAAATCGATCTTGACAATTTTAAACGATCTACTGAAAATAGGTGTCAGAAAAGCAATCTAATTATTTTAAAGTGATCCATGAATTTCAAATAATAGAAATACAAGTTCATATATTTCAGAGATTGCATATCAACACAGAAAATAAATTATTTCTCATAAAGTGTTGGTCAACACAGAAATAAAATATAAATGATTTAAGTAAATAAAAACCTGTGGATTAATGGCTGCTTCGGTTGGAGGTGAAATTCCTCGAATGTCACAACCCTCATGGATCGTTCAAAATACAGCTAAAATTTTATTCGAAAGATTTCAACAAATAACTACAAATAAATAAATTGCAAGAGTTACCTCTCCGGTCGCTGAAGTTCTGCAGAAAATGTTGGAGTTGATCCTCACTGATCTATTCCTTGAATCCTCGATCCTTCACCGATGGACACCTCGGTAAACCACCCAACCACTCTGGAAGTACTCTTCTTCCTTCCAGACCCCCGAGCTAGTCGGGCCGTAGAGTTCACACACGTATTTCAGAAATTCAGCTTGGGCTTCCCTTCCCACCAGGATTTCTATGCCAAACCCTTAGATAGCAGCAAGTTTTCGAGGCATTCGAAAATTACGACAATCGTCCAAATTATGGGTCCCTTACCCATTCCTTAAGCCTTCCTTATAAAGGTAAATCTCCTGCGACACATGTCGCTTCATGGATAATAAAATATTTTTTATAATTTATTTAATTAAAACACTCACCCATCCAAGTGTCAATTTCTCTGGGAAGTGCACCTACATCCCTAAGTTTGCTCTAGTTTGTCCCCCAGATAGTTTAATCAACTCCTAGCTTTTAGTTGACTAGGTATCTAATCCATTTTTCTCCCAAATAATAATTTCTATTATTTTAAATGCTCAACAAAATATAACTATTCATGTGCAAATGTCTTAGCTATTGTTATGCATTTGCTAAGTAATAATCTAGAGTTATTCTCCTAAGTTTTTATGCAGTTTAATTTAACAATCAAACTCACTAGGATCTCGACGCCGCGCCGTTGGGCTTCTGGTTCCTTAATTTTAAATTCCCTGACATGGCACCACTCCGTCGGGTCCAATCATCCATGGTTTTCATTCCTTTGCATGGTACCGCATCGTTGGGTCCTTGCGTCCATTCTTTCCGTTTTCGACAGGGTACCGCATCGTTGGGCCCTTCTGCCACCATCTTTCCGTTTTGACTTGTGGGAATTCTTGTAGGGATTTTAGGAATCGTTACCATCCATCCTCCGTCTACATGCTATCTAGGGACTAATGGTGCTGAGGAGTGAGTCCGTCCTCACTGCGCGCCCCTCAACCCGTACGTGACCAGCTCCGTCGTGGCCCACCTCGTACGCCCTCACGCATTCCTCTTGAGCAAGCAGATCAGTGCTTATCTGCTCATGCGTGGTATTCTCGTCGAGAGTCGACATCGTCGTCGTTCCCCATGTGTGTGATTTACCCGTACTCTACAACCCTTCACATTCCTTTGTGTGTCCATTGGTGAACCGTCTCACTTGTTTCTACACACACTTCTCACAACAAATTATTAGTAGCACTGTCCTCAATAATCATCATCTGATCTCTGAATCTAGTATTGTTAAACATTTATGATTCATTCAACTTCTTATTCATCTAATCAATTATACATTTCGTCGACAATTACATAATCGTTGTACAGCTAGTCGTTAAGCACTATCCATCAACATAGTTTTCCATAGTCATATCTAATCGTTTAACATATGCAATTATTCATTTACATCAACGGTTCCGATACACATACTAAAAATAAGGCAAAAAGGTTATTTAATTAATGTTTCAATCGACCGGGTCACTCAGCAGGTGCCCTCAATGTCTACAAAAGTCTAGGGGCACTACAAATATGTTGAGTTTATCACTTCAAAGCATATTCTAGGTGCTTCGCTATTTTGAATGCTATCATTTAGAATGATAAATAGCCCTTAGAATTGAAGCACAACCAATTCAGCTTCATTTAACAAGGACAAATAATCACTACCCTACTGCCAATTTTATCCCATTATAGAAAAGGTTAATTTTTATATTTCATCATGAAATTAAAGCCCAAATGCAACACAACCAGTTGACGTCACTGCATAGATGGCAGAGTAAATACCATTTATTCAACCTTTAACTCAAATATACCCAAATATCTCCAAATATCCAACAATCATTAATTATCCACGAATCTACATGGTTTTTCAAATCTGGAAAAAAAAAAAGACAACATTAACAAACAGTCAAAATATTTTGAGTTTAGCACCCAATACTAACAAGAAACTTGGAAAACTTTTCAAGCAATACAAGTAAAATTCATTTAAGGAGACATACTCTTGTTTAAGAGGCCACATCTTCTATGAGTTTACTTAATTTCATTTCTCTGCACTATGGTTGTACAAAGAGGGTTACGCATTTGAAGAAACCCATAAGTTATCCTCATTAGACATAATCTAATTTATGAGAAACGAAAAGCCACTTCATTTTGGTATCTATCTCCTTAACATTTTCTACACCACAACAATCCAAAGATATATCCCTAGTTGAGAAAATTGAAAATACAAAAAAGGGTATGTGTTTTAGGTTGTATATAAGTATCGTCATAATTTGCTTCCATAACAAATTCAACCAATAGATGATACAAAGTAATATCAAATTTCCCTAGGAAAAAATGAATGAGTGGTTGGTCAAGAAATCTCTCTCAAAGAAACAACTTACTAGTTAGAATTGTAGAAACCTTTCAGTATGGCAAGGGCTCTACTTTTCTGTCCAACAAGGGATTCTATAGAGATGAGCATGTGCTTCTAAAGCTTCATTCACAAGGATAGACCTTTATTTCTGTGCTTTATAATCCTGAGATAGCCGCAAATGAGAAAACCTAACAATATCAATCAACATATTATCCAGTTCTTCAAGCTCACCAATATATATTATTTTCAATTCATGCACATTAATACACCAATATATATTATCAACCTTTATAACAATAGTGTTTTCCAAATGAATCATCAGTGCATTATGAATCAAGCTTAACCCGTGGATTTAAATCAAATAAAAACATTTTTGTTTGTTCACAAGAAGATGGGGATCACAGACACTGCCCAAACACAAGTACTAAGACATACCTGCTAGTTGATTTTGGATTATTTTGAAAATTTATTTCCATACGAACCCACTCACCACAACGATAACATTTATTTTTCCAATCCTCGGATTTACAGTCTTGAGCCCAATGGCCATCTTTCCCACAATCGAAGCACTGCCCAAGTGGAAGCCCCCTTCCTAGATTTTCTCAAGTTCGACCAACTCCACGTGGTCCCTATACAGGTAAGTAATAAAAAATGTTATATAAATCAGTTGAAGGAATCCAACAATGATCAAAATTAGGTATAAACAACCACACATATCTTGCTAAGGTAATTTTTCATGGATAAAAATTAAACTTGCAAAAATGCAAACTCTCCAGCCCGGAAGATGGAGCTCACAGACGTGGCCCAAACACAAGTACTAAAACATACCTGCTAGTTGATTTGGATTTTCCAATCCCCATCTTTACCGTCTTAATCCCAATGGCCATCATTCCCACATTTGAAGCACTTCCGAGACCCAAGTGGAGGGCCCCTTCCTAGATATTCTCAAGTTCAACCAAATCCATGTGGTCCCTATACAAGAAAGTAACAAAAATGGTATATAAATGAGTTGAAGAAGTCCAACAATGATCAAATTTAGGCATAAACAACCACAAATATCTTGCTAAGCTTATTTTCATGGCTAAAAATTAAACATACAAAAATTCTCTAGCCCGGAAGTCACATAGAAAAGAAGTAAACACATCAAACAAAATTTAACAACATTACCCATCTTGTAAACTCCACAAGAATGAATCTCCCCATCCAGATCTCTTCCATTAAGATAGTATCTTGCTTCATCTGCATGACAAGAATAACTGGGCTCCTATAGAGAAGCAAAGGGTAAAATATGGAAGAACTATTGATAATTGCATGACCAGAATAAGAGATGTTATTCAAATAAACTGAATAGAGTGAAAAATAACCTCGTTCTATTGCAATCCGATCAATGTGTAGATATAAATCAATTCATTTCTCAATTATTGAAATATAGACTTCAAAATATTGGTGGACATGACCATATTAAATTCGTTTTTTAAAAGCTAACATGCATCTCATAAAGAAACATCCACAAAACATATTTATGTAGTATATATAAGAAAATTCAAAGACATTAGATATGGTTTTGAACACTTACAGTTAAGGTGAAGTCATACATCAAATACAAATCACAAACTCTATAAAAACGTTTGCCAAAAATAATGAGCAATTCATCAAGATATCAAATGGAATTATAGTTTTCCTCTCATAAGAATCAAACACCATTTTGCACCCTTTCCATTCCATAAACATGTGTAAGAACATTATAGAAAGATGCACATAGATATGCACTGAAGTCTCCTATTAACCCTTGCAAGAATATCCAGCAATCCCACCAAGGTCACACTCTCCCCATTGACCTCCAAGCTGGGTAGGAACTGACTAACCTTCAACAAGCCAAAACAAGATGACTGCTACACACCACCAAATAAGACAAGAAACATGCTAACCTATATAGTAGCAAGGTTTGGAATGCTCCTTTTACATTATGTTGCCCTGTAGGTGCTGAGATTCAAGTGAATACTGTATTGACAGTCTTTGGACATATGAAAATTATGCCAGTTACATTAGAGAAATGTCGGTCCTGTGCCAATAGGTATCCTACGATGAATGCGTATGAACCTATACATAGACCATTTTTCTCTTCGCATAGCAATGCAGAGCTCATTTCCCTTTCTGAATACTGATATTTTCAAAGAAAATATGAAATAAGTAAATACATTCTAAAAAGTGAAGATGCCTAATTCATACAAGTGAAAGGAAATAAAAACATCTTTCTTCAAACCGTTGAATCAAAGAAAATCAAAAGAAACCAATGAAGCTACAACAAATTATTAATTCAAGCATCAAATAAGAACTAGAAGCATTCAAGGGACTAATACAATCTTTAACCAAAATAAACCCAAACTTCCACAATCGACATAATACTAAAAACATAAGCAGTAAACAATCCAGAGAAATCTTCCAAGGTATCAAAGCTATACATTAACATGTTTTCCTGTACTAGAATGATCCCATTCTTGCTTAGCGAAAGTCTTGTTAAATTATTTATTATCCTTCAAAAATAGAGGAACAATAAAGTTAGTCAAATAACATGAATCACATCATAAAAAATAGAACACTTGGACTCACATCCGAAAAGTGTCAGTGAAACACAACTGCACTAACTAGATTCAGGGAAAGCGGAGACTCCACTTGTTATATCATCCCTTAATGGTCCAACGGACATGTGGGGACCTGAATCTTGACAAATCGACAAACCGATAGAATCGGGCATTTTGTCCTACACTAGCCAATTATGCCCATGGATGCTAAGACAATTATGCATTGTAACTATGCCAACTGCATTAGAGAAATGTTGGTCTCATGCCAATAGGTATGCTACAATCAATGGATAGGAACCTAGTGCATCGACCATTTTTCTCTTCGCTTAGCTATGTAGAGCTCATTTATTTTTCTGACTAACGATAACTATTTAAAAAGAAAATATACAATGAACATAATAGATTTAGAGAAGTGAAGACAATTCATTCATGCAACTGAAAGGAAATAAGAACATATTTACTCAAACCCTGAATCAAAACAAACCAAACTACAACAAAGGGTTAAATCAAGAATCAGATGAGAACTAGAAGCATTCAAGGGACTAACACAATATTTAACCAAAATACACGCAAACTTAAAAAATCGACAAAATGCTTCATACAAAAGTAATAAACAAACCATACAAATTTGTCAATATATTAGAGCTAAACACCAACACGGTTTCATGTACTTGAATGAGCCCATTCTTGATTAGTGAAAGTGTTGTCAAATTAGTTATTTATCCTGTAATGCAAGGACACTATCTATGTGAAGAGATAGCTCCTAGGCCTAGCTTTGTAAAATTCCAACATTGTTTCCTGTCACATATAAGAAAGGGACAATGTAAGAGATAAACATCAAAACATCGATCTTAAAATAAATTGCATGAAGGAAATGTATCTCAAATAAGCAATGTTACAAGAAAAAAGTACAATGTAGAATGTATTTTTACCTGAAACGCAGCCTCAAATTCACATATAGTGATCACTAGCAAGGGTCCATGGAACACCCTAGACCAAAATAAGACTCAAGTACCTCATGTATACTGAATCATAATTCATAAATCGTCGGTTAAAAATCAAATTCCCAATTCACATTGTGGCCTTGTTTCTCATTTTCAACATTCTCAACATGATCTTCTCCAGATGATCCTAAAAAACATTATGTTCCATATCAAGTTCATTAGAGAAATTTGTTATATTGTTTTCTCCCCTTCTCTCACGATTTGATCGCTAAAGAGCTAGTGCTCTTTCATACGGAAAATTGTCAACCTCATACTTTGTTGCATATAATCTTAAGCATGTATCCACATTTTTATCAAGCTTGTTCCTCAACTTTTACTTCAAGAATGATAGTGCACTAAACATTCTCTCATCTTCCATTGATCCCAAAATCATGGTTTGACATAAATCTGCTAATTTGAAATATTCTGACATTCTTTGCTGTAGGATTTCGCTACCACCGAGTTTAGTCCATAATCTTGTAATTGCACCATATTCTAGAGGATTATCCAACTTAGAAAATTGCTCCCACATTGTTGTAGCAAAGCATCGGGCTTGATCTAACAATTTGTTTCCATCTAAAATACCTTGAATATTTTCTCCTTGTATCTCGGCCTCTCGACAAAAATAGCTACGCAAAGTCTTGCATTTCCCTATAAAGTCAACCTTTAAATTTTTTGAACATTGACGATGGTTCCAATATTGAGGGTATACCACAGACATTGCCTCCAACAATTCATCTCGAGGAAATCGTTCTCTTATCTCTGATGATAGTGATTTTTCAATTTCTATCAAGTTGTGCCTCAGTGAAATCACAACATTATCAAATCGTTCTCTTGACACGGGGCACTCTTTGGTGGATCTTCCTATCTTATCATTATAATAAAAGGGAACCATATGCCCACGCACTGCCATACATAGCATCCCTTTTTCATCAAACTTCAAAAAAATTTCATCATTTTCTATATTGATTATCTTAGTCCAATTTGTAAATGCTAGACCTGTAAAAGACTCTCCCATAATATACAAATTATCTAATGCAAGGCATGATAATTTTCTTGCATTTGTGTATTCAGCAATATACATTGTGCGACTCTGAGACATCTTCATGAGGTTATTCATTTCATGAAGCATAGGAAGAATTCCAGCCAATGTTAATAATGTCTATATATCAGTTAGTAGAAAGAGAAGAGTTTGAGCTTTTTCTACTCTTAAGCGATGTTCATACATTACCCCTACCAAGGATTCATATTCCTCAAATAGTCTTTCAGCCAGTCCCTTCAGTGAGATCCATCTTGTATCAACATATTTTAATAGTTTTTTTCCATTTGTAACATCGTCAGCAAAACTTTTAAACTCTAAAAATTGTTTGGGACTCCGAAAAAAGTATGCATGAACCTCACGTACAAGATATTCAACTTTGAAACCAATGCAAAGTTGCTCACTATTTTAAATGCAAGATTCATCCTATGAGCCATACAATGAATACTAATCATATATGGTGAAGCTGGGAGTTGTAGTCTAGCACAAAGGCCGTTCCTTTGTCCCTGCATTACTGATGCTCCATCTGCTCCAACACATACCAACTTTTTTGCAATCATTGGATGATCCATACCACCAATTTCTTTCAAACTATTAATAACAAGTTCATAAATATTTTCTGTTGTAGAACTTTTGCTCATTTTATGAATTCCAAGTAAATAGGAATGTCTGATATGGTCATTGACCATATAAATGCTCATGCAAATCCATGAAGTATTATCAATAGACGTAACCTCATCCAAAGACAGTGACAAAAATGTAGCATTCGCAATCTTCTCTTTCATATCATCCTTTTCTACTTGAGCTAGATATTTTCCCCATTCCCAACCACTCGTTAAAGACCAATGAGAAGATGGAAATTTTGTCACTTGAATAAAAGATAAATGTTTCATCATTTTTGGATAATCTGTCATAGGATGACCATTGGATAGGATGTGAAATACAGTGCTTAATTGTATCGTCTTTGATAACAAATTTTTTTCCATCATCTTTCCAAATTGAGATGTGATGGTTCCTCCACTTTCCTCGTGTTTTCTCTTATTTATTAAGAATTTATTATATTCATCTTCATATTTAAGATGACGACATTCGTTAATATCTCTCCATCTAGCAGTAGATTCCTTCTCTCCATTTACATTTTTCTTATCATGCACCTTTCCAACATGCTTCTCTATTGTGTCTAGCTTCATCTGCAATTTCACTACCCTGCCAACTTTCCAACTACATTAAATACATTTAACTTCTCGTGAGGTCTCATTCTCATTTGTTGGAGGTATTGGTTCAATAAATGGGTATCTTGAGACCCATTCAAGTTGGAATTTTCTCCCCATGTCCCACTGGCCCTTTTGCCTTTTCGTTGAAGGGACTATGTCACCTTGCAAGGAAAAATTTTCAACATTTGAATTACCAATTTCTGATGAAAATGCATTTGTCTCACTTTGATCACTAGAGGAATTTATTCTACCATCCATTGTATGGGTTACAGATGCATTCTCAAAAGTGTTGAAATCTCTCTTACCGTTACCTTGCTCAAGAGAGCTTGAAGCATGAATAGGATGTGGATTATTGGATTGAGGCTTTTGAAAATATGATATTACATCCTTTTGTTTTGATGTTTTATTTTTCTTTCCATGATGTATGTTTGACATCTTACTTAATATTCCACAATTGAAATTCCAAATCGGTATAGAAACCAGAAGTGAAGCCTGCATGAGAAAAATGATATAAAATTATAACAATAGCACATTATATTGCAAGAAAATATAATGAGACAAGACAACTAAGTAGGAAATCAAGAACAATAACCACTCCACAAAGAACTACTATCAATGCACTATCAAATGATTAACCATAACATCAACATTGAATTTTCAAGTTTCAAAAGATAACATTTGTAATCAACAAATTGTAACAAATAACATCAACCATGAAATGAAATAGGGCATCCTAGCCTTCAATGCCCATGGTCTCAATAACAATAAAAACCACTAACTCTGATAAATCTATAAAATCCCTTAGCCATTTTCCAATCTCAAAGTCCAAATTCTCAAGTTTCCCAATCCCATCCCTCAATTTTGAGTTCAAGGTTCCATTTTACCAAGTTCAAATTTTTCTACGATGTCCTCCACCCCTAATCCTATAGTGAAAAAATAAACCTCTTATGGGTACAACCTCGAAATGATCTCATCTCCTTTTCTTAGACACCACTCATACAATAAGGAGGTGACAACCTCGAAATGATTGACTAGTTATCTATAAATTATGTTTCATTCAACATTAACATAAGTATTAAACCATATTGTACTAATTGGTGAGAGGACTTGTGTTGGGAATCATCTAATGGGAATCTGGCAACCCATGTCATGTTTATGAACTATACAAAATCATCGGCTACAATATAATTAATGTCTTACTTCTATTACAGGTTTGAACAATATGGACATGATGGTTGTATATTTTTTATTGTCTTTTGGTTGTTTGTCAAATATGAAATATATGGGTGTTGGTCTCTTTAATTATTCTTGTTGTCCCTTGGTTGGAACTGGAAGACTTACACTGTCAATAAAAAATTCGTTGGCCCTTCCTATGTGTATAGCCGATGCTTTACTATTTTGTCAAATAATGGATTTTGGATAGGGAGTTAATGTTTTTTTACTTTATAGTCATAGGGAGAGATTTGAGGTTGTCAAATGTTAGTATGTTGGGCTAACTTTACTATGGCTGTAAAACACTCAGCCATGAACTAAATTACATTGCTACTCAATGCTTGTTTCTGCAAAAAAAATTATGCTACAGGAGTCCTGGGCCGCAATATAATACTTAATTTGACATCAAAGTAAGTGGCATTTTTTTCTCTGAGTTTGACATCAAAGTAAGTGGCATTTTTTCTTGCTCTTCCCAAGTTAGTAAGCACTCTTTCATCTAGATAAGTCACATACATGATCAAATACTAACTTTAAATATGGAACATACAAGTAATAGCGGACGACTACACATTAGGCTTTCAAAATATCCCCAACATTATTTTGTCAAGCTTACTTGATTGCATTTTACAATTAATTTTTGTTAAGGAATTTTTATGGGAATCACTAAATTTTATTCTTAGAATGGCTTGGGTTGTATCAACTCTCGGTACATACAGCAATCAACTAGTTACTGGGAAACATACATACATTGAATAAATTTGTTCCTAAAATGGATTTGGGATAGGTATGTGGAATGAATATGTTTTTTGTGAACCTCATAATTTTGTGAAGTATGATGCCTTTTGGTATCATAAATCATCCTTATAAAGTCTAATGCAAAAGCCAGAAAATGAATACCACTAATCTGTAAACAATAAGACAAATCCAATTTCAAAAAGAGCAATCAGTTGGCTGCGCATTAAATCCTACGATAGCCATAACAATATATGACTATTAGCATAGATATTTTTTTGTGTATATTGACCCCAAGGTTTACATTGATTCTTTCAAGGGTTTACATGATCAAATACATTAATATTTTATCTTGTAGGAGGTAAAATAAAAATATAATGGAATACTATAAGAATAACTTATACATAGTTGCAATATTGCTTTTGGAGTTTATATGGTTCCAGCTACAAGATTTGCACCTAGAACCTCCAAAACCTGTAACTGACCTCCAAAAGATGGCTCAGGAACCTTTCAAAACTAGACATTGTCTCAAGATAGGGCATAAAAATATGAATGTGATGCTCCCAAGGTAAACATCCACATCACTATGAACTTGTAGAAATTGAATGTTTCCACAGTTGAAGGCTGGAAAGATGTAGTGGAATCCAAAAGCTAAAAGCTACTAGTAAAACACTCCAAATGAATTTCAACTAAGCTCAAACCTGGGAGATGAATGCTCATTCATCTATTCATATGGTGGATAAAAATACATCAAAGATTGGCTATCCATGTTCCCACATCACAAACATGGAAAGATTTATCTTGTGGAAAATCTAGCCAACAAGCAAACACAAGCAGAAACTTGTGGAAAATTTAGCAAGCAAGCTTTCAAGGTTGAAGGTGAAATTGTGGAATTGCATTGAAATGTCAATTCTTGGCAGAATTTCAATAGATGTAGGCTTTTTATCCCACTAGCTCCATAAGGGTAACAAATTATTGCATCTTTTCACCACCTTTTTTTTTAACCATAAGAGTTAACTGCCAAGACATCTAGGTTAAGGGAAGTCACGTAATAATGAGAATTTTGCCTAAATTATAAACAATCTTTATGATTACAATGATTACCATATTCCTCAGCATTAATAAGCCCTTGTGCAAATGATTGCCACAAGATACCAAAACTGTTGAACAGTGTTATTGTGTTTAGATCATGTAAGGTGTTGATGTTGTTCAACTTCATTCATTCTTGCCCAGAAGCTAAGTTGCCTCTATGTAAATATAACTATAGATTTCAGATTCTTTTCTCTCCTCGATCTTCTACAATCAAGCTAATCTACAGAACCAAAGTGCCAACCTCAAGGAAATCCCAAGAACATGACTAATATTCTTACAAGAAAATTATACATCTAGAAAATTATTTGTAATGATAGAAGCCATTTCCAACAAATTTCAGTAGGATGGTAGATAAAAAAAATTTAAAAGCAATCCATGCTCAATTCAAAGAAGCATCTACATTTTCAAGGGAATTTCAAAAATCCTTGAAATAAGATAAGGAAATAGCAGAGTGATAAGGAGAAATAATAAATTCCAAATACAGATATGTTAACATTTAGTGACTTCATAAAGGAAAAAACAAATTCTCTTTTTCCAGGAGTAAACTAGAGGTACAAGTAGCAAAGAGAGCAGCGGAATTACCAAACTGAAAACAAATTTGAAAAATTCAGATTGAAAACCTGCAAATATAAATTTATGAAAGGAAAGGGTATCTTCCAAGTGCCTAATTTCATATAGAAGACTAAAGCAGAACTGAGGATAAGAATCAAAATTCCTAATTTAATGCAAGTAAAGGCCAGAAATTTGAAAAATGAGATTGAATTGAAAAAATTCACAACACCAATTCCCTTTGAAAAACCTAGAAACGTTCTATTGTGACACAAAGTAAGGGCTGCCAATTTTGTTAAAGCACATGAACTCGTGCAGCAACCTTGATCCATTTCAAAAGTAAATTCTAAGCCTTCAATAGCAGAGAGGAGTAAACCCTGACAGAGACTCTATGGGTAGTTAAGTTTGCACAGAATTGTAGTGAGTTGTTTCCACAAGGTTTGGCAAGAAAACAACTTGAAATTAATACACTTGTCAAGAAAATGGGTAGTCAAGTTGGCACAGAATTGTAGTGAGTTACTTCCACAAGAGTTGGCAAGAAAATAACTTGAAATTAATACACTGGTCAAGAAAAAAAATGGAACACAATCCATGGATGAATAGAGACCCTTCATGAAACAAATAGTATGGGCAAATTTTAATATGCAAGGGTTTTAAAAAAAAAAAAAAATCGTCCAATATTTATTAATGGGAAAATGGTTGAAAAATGAAATAGCCAAGGCCACGAGAAAGGAAAAAATGCTAAACATTAATGTTAGCCCCATGACAGATGGCCACAATGTTCACTTCGCCCGCAAAATTCCGGTAATGGAGGACTGGGCAGTTGGTTTCGCCCTAAATTTTCATTCTTGGAGGCTTGGGCAGTTCGTTCGCCCCAATTTTTCATTCAAGTAGGTGATTTCCAATTTTTTCGCCCTAGATTTATGGACCATAGGGCAACCAGTAGTCACCTCGCCCTAGATTCGAGGTCATGGGTTGAATTTTCCCTGTAATTCTTGATTCTATACTTTCCAAGTTTCCAGGGCCAAATTTGAAACCTCCACATTTTGACCTCCATATTTCATGGTAAATGGGAATTTGGGGGGGGGGGTTAGCTCCCAAATTTGTTAGTGGAGAATTTTTTAATTAAAAAAATGGTCCATAATGACTCATGAGGAAAAATCGTGCAATGATCTAGTTAAATGGGGACAATTGTTTCCTATATAATGCTACAAGAGTGAGCAATTCATGAAGATTAAGAGTAGCCAAATGTTTGCATGAATCTTAATTTCGGGTACAATTTGACAGCGGCTAAGTAGTGAGTGGAAAGCAATTCGACATTAGCTGGCTGCTGAGTGGCAAGATCTCTGCATTTTTTCAAGCTCATCCCATAAAAACCCACATGAATAATAGCCATATGTTTGCATGCAGCTTAATTTCAGGTACAATTTGACAACGATTGAGTAGTGAGTGGAAATCAATTCGACAGTAGCTGGCTGCTGGGTAAAAAATCTCTGCAGTTTTTCAAGGTTAGAATGAGTAAATTACATTTGGGTACTTTTAAATTTTTATTTTGGTTTACATTTTTTGTATATCATCATGAATATTTTGGGGTTTTGCATTGTGCTTTGATTTGAAGCCAACATTATAGCAGGTTTGGTTGTAACCGTCATCCTGTTCTGAGCATATTTTTGTGATCAGGTCTTGTTCCTTATTATGTCATGTGCGTGGACATTGGCTTGGAAAAGAGTCCCCAGTATAACACATCACTCGATATATAGAAAGAGTTAATGCATATCTTATGTGACTGGCAACATCGTTGTTAGAGCCTTGAGTTACGCCTAGATTTGATGAAAAGTAATGCATGCATTTCAAATAGGAGTGATGCCTTGGCAAGGTTTTCCTAATCCATCTTATCCCAAAATCCCATATCCTACATAATAAGTGTGGATTCCTGATTCCCGATTCCTCTTACAAAGTCATCCCATAAAAGATGAGGTATGTTACATTCTCCAAAATTAGAATTTAAAACCTTGTTGGCATTTTTCCTCACTGGCTCGCAATTTGGTAAGGACCCTGAACAAATAAATGTGGGAAGACCTGAAACTACTTGGCCATATAATTCCTTCTCTTCTTCACACTCATCATGAAAAATTTGACTATTGTCAATATCTAAAACTAATGATTGAGAACGTTGTTTTTCAAAGATTTTTTTAAATTAAAATTGTTTAAGGAAAAATTTTAAAGTTCCCTTTCCTACAAACTCAATTCCAATGGCAACATCTTCATCAAGCAGTAATAAATTTGAACACTTAGAGAGATGGAATATCTGGATCCATAAATAGGAGGGGAAAGGATTCCTCAAGCCCTACTCCTTCAAATCTAGAAAAGGTGGGAAAAGCAGCTTTAGATCTTGTCTACCCAACTTTTAGGAAAGAGATATGGACTGAAAAAACAATCCAACTCCTAAAGGAATGACCAAAGTTGTTACCAACTATGAAGCTTTGGTGAACAAGGAAATTCTAGAATTCCCTCCAATAAAAAAGGGTTCGTTCTCCATAAAATTCAGAAGTCTCTCACCCCTCTCTTCCTCTCACAAGAGGAAGAAAGAAAAATAAAGAAAGGTGAGAAAGGGAAGTTGAAGAAAACATCGTGCTTGGTTATCAAATTCATTTGGATCCCTTGTTTAAGGTGCCCTCGACATCTCAACCAAGCAAGAAATAATGTATTGCTTATGTATTATCTTATGTTCCCAATTTGTACTGATATACACTTGTAAATTGGACTTGAATATCAAAAGAAGATGTAAATTGAACAACTGGTATTTGTCTCCCATGATTGCCAAGTAAAACTTGGTAGCACTATTTGAAGTCATCAACTTCCCTCCTTTTGTATTTGTTGTTTTTCATCTTATCCGAAGTTGTTTTAATACAAAACCTCCAACCATTTATTCAAAAAAATTATCTCTTAGGTAAATATGAAGTGAGATGACCTCTATAGATAATGACATAAACTTTGCATATTTAGTATATGAAGTGCTACATTAAACTTTGTATATTTAAATATTGTGACTAATGGCCCAGGGATATACTTAAGATTGGTTAAAAAGAACAATGGTGCAAAATTTCACTAATTTAAGAATCCATCTTCATTTAAGTCGAGTTAAAATGATGAAATTAAACTCCACTAATTTAAGAATCCATCTTCATTTATTTATGATATTTATGAGTCGAGTTAGAATGATGAAATTAAGATTGGAATTCTTGCAAAAATTTAAACAACGTATTTTTAAACATCATAATTTTACACTTCTTAAACTTCACTCATTTAAGAATCCATCTTCACTAATTTATGAGTCAAGTGAGAATGATAAGATTAATACTTAAATATTCAAATTTTATAATAACAAGAATAATGAAATTAAAATTTATATATTTAAATTCTAAATATTTATTTATTTATTTCCTTTAAACCATTACAAACTATAATAAACAAAATTGAAAAGACAAGTTATAAGCTATCAATAATTTAATAGAAATAGAAATAAAATTGAAACATATATCATCAATACTTATAAATTAAAGTGGAATAGAAATATTTCAGGCATACATTTCAAAATACTATAAACTTTAATTTATTATATAATATAATTTGTAATGTAAAATGTATCTATAAATGTGGAAGGTTATAAATGTGGAAGGTTATGGCTAGTGTTGAAATTTTATGGGTAAATAGCCATCATTTGTCATACTGCCACTTTATAAAATTAAATGTCATCAATTAAGTGTGAATTTTAATTTCACCAATCATTTTGAAGTGCATTTTTATTTTTACACTTCATTAAAACCTATATTGCAAGACCATATATGTGTGTGTTATTAATTACTATTACTAATAATTATTAGTAATTAAATGTATGTATGTATATATATTCTCATTTATTTCTATTTTTAATATGGAAATTTAGATTTTGTCATGGTCTCGTTGTCTCCCCTTGATAGGTAAACTTACTTGGTCATGGTTTTTCTGGCCCATGGTAATGACCCATTGTATGTCTTCTGAAGAAGCCTATTTAAAGGTTTCTAGGATAAACCTTCTTTGTTATTATTTGTGTGCTTGGTTTATTAAGTCATTATGTTTATTATGTTTTTTTGTTTATTATATTTTTGTAGACTTTTTTTTGTATTATCTAGGCAAGATATGAGAATTCATATAGTTATTAATGTCAAATGAAAGGCAATGTCAAAATTAAAAGGCCATATAAAAATTTCTTGATGTGCAAGGTAGGATGTCAAATTTCAACCCTAGTTATGGCTACTACTATTGATGTTGTAGTGGGAAAAGGATATTACTGCGACTCACTATTGTTACTATTGTCGCTTTTGTACCAATCTTTCAATGTCTATCGAGGAAAGACGGGGAAAGACATAAAGTAGCTTTGGGGAATGTCTATCTATGACTAAGGACTAAGATTGAAAGTTTGAGACCCGTGCATTTTTGGGTGGAAGAGACTTTTTAGACACATATGGCAGTAGGTAATGTAAACACTCGAGAACCTTTTTTAGACCAAAATACAAAACTGAGAAAGGCACAAATCAAGTTTATTCATGCATAGTATGTAGTATATACTAGCAGAAGGATGAGCCAAAGATCGATTGAATTATTGAGTATATATGGATGCTAAACCCTTTGAATTAAAGGAAAATTGTAACATGAATTCCTACCACCTCTCAATCATGGTAAGAATAAATGTAACATGAATTCCTACCACCTCTCAATCATGGTAAGAATAAATGTCACATGTATACCATGGATCACCAAGTATACTTAGATAAATGGCTTAGATTCGCAATACTGAATAAAAGGTTCAGATTGAGAAAACCATCGTCTAATCTTTTACAATAAAATACTTATCAACGAATAAAGTAATTCAATTGAATTATGATTGGGATTGGTTTCCGTTATCTTTAAATTAAAATTTTCGTTGTGATCTATATATATATATATATAATTATCTTTCTATTAATTGATATACATACATTATTAACATTGGCTGGAATTCTTTCTATGCTTCATGAAATGAGTGTGCTTGTGAAGATGTCTCAAAGTCACACGATGTACTATATTCCATAATACACAAATGAAAGAAAATTAGCATGCCATGCAATGGATAATTTGTATATGATGACAGAGTCCTTTATAGGTCTAGCATTTACAAGTTGGACTAAGTTCATCAATATAGAAAATGATGAATTTTTTTAAAATTTTGATTAAAAAGGGATGTTGTGTACATGGAAGTTCATGGGAATATGGTTCCCTTTTATTATAATGATAAGATAGGAAGAACCACTGAAGCTTTCGTTGTGCAAAGATAATAATTTGACAATATTGTGATTTCAGCGAGATGCAACTAGATAGAATTTGCAAAATCACTATCATCGGTAATAGGAGAACAATTTCCTCAATATGACTTGTTGGACGCCATGTCTGTGGTATACCCTCAATATTGGAACAATTGTAAATGTCAAGCCACTTTAAAGGTTGAATTTATAGAGAAATGCAAGATTTTGTTGACCATTTTTGTCGAGAGGCCTAGATACAAGGAGAACATATTCAAGGTATTTTAGATCAGAAAAAATTGTTAGAGAAAGCCACATGCTTTGTTGAAAAAATGTGGATGCAATTTCCTAAGTTGGAGAATCCTCAGATAGAATATGGTGCAATTACAAGATTATGGACTAAACTCAGTGGTAGTAAATTCCTTTTGCAAAGCATGTCAGAATATTTCAAATTAGCGGATTTATGTCAAATCATGTTTCTGGGATCAGTGGAGGAAGAGAGAATGTTTAGTGCACTATCATTCTAGAAGTCAAAGTTGAGGAATGAGTTTGATAAAAATGTACATACATGCTTATTATTATATCTAACAGTGTATGACATTGGAAATTTTCCATATGAAAGAGCACTAGATTTTTGGAGATCATGTCATGAAAGAAAGGGAGAAAACAATATATCAAATTTCTCTAAGGAACTTGATATGGAACATAATGTTTTGGAGGATCGTAATGATGGTTCATCTAGAGAAGATCGTGTTCATAATGTCGAAAATGAGGACTGGAGTTAGGATCTGAACTAGGAAATTGATAAGACCTAAGATTGTACATGATCCAATCTAAATGAGGGACTCTTTAGTCTTATTTTGGTCTAGGTGTTCCATGGACATTATTGGTGATCACTATACATGAATTTGAGGTTGCACTTCAGGTAAAAATAGATTCCACATTTTTTTTGGTAACATTGATTATTTGAGCTACATTTCCTTGATGCAATTTATTTTAAGATTGATGTTTTGATGTTTATCTCTTACATTGTCTCTTTCTTGTTGTAACAAGAAATGATGTTGGAAGTTGATAAAGCTAGGAGATATCTCTTCACATAGATAATGTCCTATCATTAAAGGATAAAAATTTAATTTGACAACACTTCCACTAAGAAAGAATTGAATCATTCAAGTACATGGAACAATGTTGGTGTCTAGCTCTAACATCTTGACAATTTTTTATGGTTTGTTAATTGCTTTTGTTTGAAGCATTTTGATGATTAATTTTTTTAATTTTGAGTGTATTTTGGTTAAGTATTGTGTATTCCCTTGAATGCTTCTACTTTTCATTTGATGCTTGACTGAAATATTTGTTGTAGCTTGGTTCAAGATTTGTTTCATTTGATTTCCATGGGTTCAGGGTTTGAGGAAAATGTTTTTAGTTCCTTTCAATTGCATGAATGAATTGTCTTCCCTTTTTTGAATCTATTACGATGATTGTATATTTTCTTTGAAAATACTTATCATTGTTGAAAAAAAGAAATGAGCTCTACATATCTAAGAGAAGAGAGAAATGATCTACACGGTAGGTTCCTATGCATTCATAATAGGAGACCGATTGGCACATGGCCAACATTCATCTAATGCAATTGGCATAATTACAATGCATAATTGTCTTAGGCCTCCATTGTTTTAGCCTCCACGGGCATAATTGGCTAGTGGAGGCCAAGACAAGGAGTTCACAAATCAACTAACTATATGGTTGGAAAATAGTCTAATTGATAATACATTATATTAAGGTTGTGGGTCCCAACAAAACTCCATGTTGTAATAATTGTTCGTAGGTGCCATAATCATTCAGTTATAAAGAGCAATAATGGTTCGTGGGTGCCATAATCACCCCATCATCATCGCAAGTGCAGACAGTTGGGCCTCCCCTCCCCTGGACACGAGGTATACAAGGTATATAGACAGTGAAACCTTAGCGAGAAAGCTCAAGAGGAATACGTGGGAGACCTTAACCATGAAGAGCACATGGATAATTCAACTTTAATAATGACCCAATGCAAAGATTAAAAGGATGTACCTACACATCCAAGAGATTACCCTGCAGACGATGTTCTGGTACGTCCACACGAAGTAGAAGGACACTTAGCAAGCTAGAATGGATTGGATCGTGATGGCCAAGGCAACAAATGAGACAAGAGTCTCATCGAGGGATATTATTATCATTCTTAGGGTAACTATCGATACTATTCAATTAATAGAAGGTTTCCATATGCTTACTTGCAATTTTTTTAATAATATTATAAATTTTCATTAAATAATTTTAAATTAATTAAACCTTAGGATAATAGTTCTATAATTTTTTGTTTATAATAATTTTATATATTATATTTTTTAATAATATTATAAATTTCCTTTAAAATAATTTTATTGTTTAATTTCTATTTTAATTTTTAAATAATAAAAAACAATTTTAAAGCATAGAAATCATGTGTGTAATAGTTTTATAATAATGTTATAAATTTTTATTAAACTATTTTAATTTAAAAAATATATTTGAAATATATTTTCATTATTTAACTTTAGTGTTTAAAAACCTAAGACATCGTGTGCGAGTGTAGAGACACAAGAAAAGACTATGTCCATTATAATTGTGATTTATGTAAGAGTATGTTCATTATAATTGTGTTTTCTAATTAGTGGTTTGACAATGCATTTCTTGATTTTATGGAAAGACATAAGAGAATCTAAATTTAAATGATTTCATTATAAGGTATCTCATAAAAATTTAGCTTGAATCGTGCTTCAAGATCCTCATCCCCTTCGCGTAGATATTTCCCTTTGTGTGGAGATTAGTCATCAGCGTTTGAGTTGATGCTACACCTAACCCTATATTGAGATTTGCATGGAGGGGTTCCTTGCTCTTGCTCTTCGTTGCTTCTAGCCATTGGGTGGTTATTCTTTAGCGGGGTAGCAAGATGAATGCTTTTGATGATATTCAATCCTTTAAGGAACTCGTTCAATCCTCCAAAACCTAGTCCATGTTGGAATATTCTAACCATCTCATCTTGGTTTTGCATGCATGCATGCATTCTGTGCGGCACTCCATGCATCCGTGCATTAGTAGTTGAGTCTCCTAGCACCTAGTCCTTAATTTAGTCCCACTAGAGATTAACCTTGGTCATCATTAGCATTCTTAATCACTCAAAGCGCCTTGGTTACATCACTAAAGTCCAAATGTACCCGCATGCATGATTTTAGGAGTCAATATAGTCAGTTCCATGATTTAGGGTGCTTTGTTCCCTTGATTATTTAGTTAACTACTTGTTAGACCTAGTTTCACTTCTACTAAGTGTAGTAGCATCTATTTTGACCACTAAAAGTCAGTATTGTGCTTCCTTGGAGTCTCATACCCTAATTTCTATCCCCAATGACTCAGTCATGTGCCAATACACCCTAGCTGACTAGCCATTCATCATTAGTGACCATTAGACCTTATCGAGAGATTGTTCCATGCAAACTAAGCCTGCCACTTGTGTGGATTCCAATTTCCTCTTTAGGCTCATGAATTTATCCTTTGAATATGTATTATAACTATACACTCAATATGGAATAATAAGGTAATGGAAGTTTTTCCAATTGTTCTTCATTCTCTTGTGTTGTAACACAGCTTTTTCTTCTCTATTTTTCCTGCTCAATTATTTTGATCTCTATTAGACTTAGTGTGAATTTTATCTTTGTCTCTATATCTCTATGAGAATCTCATAAAATCTCATAGTCCATAGCTCCAACACCCAAAACATTTTTCAATAAGATTGATTAAATACCCTTGTTGGATGTCTCCCATATTCATGCAATAAAGCACTCACCCTCTCTGAGAGAGAGCTCATTGGGAATTTTAAGTGTCTTTGGCCAAGCCCGAAAGTAGTGGATCTCTATATTGCAAAGCATTGGACCCCTAGAGTTGTAGGGATAAGTAACCCTCTTTCTTGCTGGCAGAGGATACTTTTTCTTTCCTTTTCCTGAATAAAGATGAATAAGATCTTATTTTCATGCAAGACCTTTTTTTATGGGTTCAAGAGGAATGTTTTTAGCTCCTCAGTCTTTGGATTTTAACCAAGAATCTAAGATTACAGTTGTACCGATATGGGTAAGGTTTCCCAACCTCCCTCTTCATCTTTTGGGGGAAAAGTTCATTCATAGGAATCGACAATAAGATGGGTCATTTCTTGGATAGTACTAAATCAAAAGGGGGTCAATTCTCTAGTGCCCGAATCTATGTTGAAGTTAACCTAGAGAAAGGGTTGGTAGAGTCCCTATAACTCAATATCAAGGACTAGAACCATATTTAAGAATTGGATTATGATCAAATCATTTTCAAATGCAATGCTGGTCATGTATATAGACTTCCCTCATTTTGTATCCATTGCTTTTCATCTTGTCCGAAATTGTTTTAATACAAAACCTCCAACCACTTATATTAAAAAAATTATCTCTTAAAAATATTATTAATAATATAAAATAATAAATTTAACTTTCCCATGCTCATAATAATGAAATGAGATTAACTCTATGTGGAGTAAAGAAGTGCCACGTTAAACCGTGCATATTTACTACTGCTCAAAGGTAAATATGAAGTGAGATGACCTCTATAGGTAATGACACAAACTTTGCATATTTAGTATCTGAAGTGTTACACTAAACTTTGTATATTTAAATATTTGTGACTAATGGCCAAGGCACACACTTAAGATTGGTAAAAAAGAACAATGGTGCAAAAATTTAGAACACAAAATTTTAAAATCTAACTAACAACATAATTAAAAATTCCACTAATTTAAGAATCCATCTTCATTTATTTATGAGTCGAGTTAAAATGATTGAGATTAAACTCCACTGATTTAAGAATCCATCTTCATTTATTTATTGGTTGAGTTAGAATGATGAGATTAAGATTAGAATTCTTGCAAAAATTTAAACAACATAATTTTAAACTTCACTCATTTAAGAATCCATCTTTACAAGTGAGAATGATGAGATTAAGATTTAAATATTTATATTCCATCAAATGCATTATTTATTTTTATGAGTTAGGTAGAATGATAAAATTAAGATTTAAATATTCAAATTTTATGATAATAAGAATAATGAAATTAAAATTTATATATTAAAATTCTAATTTTTTTTTTTTTAAATCACTATATATTAATATAAACAAAATTGAAAAGACAAGTTGTAAGCTATCATATAATTGTACCGAGAGAAATGAGGTGCTCTACAATCCAGTATGGGGGAGATGTTGTAACGTTTGTGATGTAACGTTTGTTACCAACAAAATAATTAAAAAAATTCATGTCGGTTCATAAAATAAAAAATTATGGAAAGTATTTAAAAAAATCCATATTGGTTTATAAAATAAAATATTATGAAAAGTAATTAAAAAATAGATGTTTGTTTATAAAATAAAAACTTAAAACTTAAACCCGGATCTATCAATCAAGAGAGATCAAATTTCTTGAATTTAAATTTTAAAAAAGAAATACACTTCAAGAAATTGGATCCCTCTCAGTGCTTGATAAATACCAGTTTAAGATGGATCTATGTTGGTTTAATAAAAAAAAAATTGAAACATATATCATCAAAACTTATAAATTAAAGTGGATAGACCAAAAAACCTAACAAATTTATAATTGAAAAGACAAGTTATACACTATCAAATAATTTAATAATAGAAATAAAAATAAAATTAAAAAATAGATCATCAAGACTTATAAATTAAAGTGGATATACCAAAAAAAAAAGCTAACAAATACAAAATTGAAAACACAAGTGGTACGATATCAAATAATTTAATAGAAATAAAAATAAAATTGAAAAATGCATCATCAAGGCTTATAAATTAAAGAAGTGGATAGACCAAAAATATTTCATACTCGGAATACATTTCAAAATACTGTAAACATTAATTTATTATATATTTTGTAATGTGAAATGTATCTATAAATGTGGAAGGTTATGGCTACTACTATTGTTATACCCGTGGGAAATAGGAGATTACTGCGACTCACTATTGTTACTATTGCAATCTTTCAATGTCTATCGGGGAAAGACATAAAGTAGTTGTGGGGAATGTCTATCTATGACTAAGGATAAAGATTGAGAGGTTAAGGACTAAGATTGAAAGGTTGAGACCCATGCATTTTTGGGTGGAAGAGACTTTTTAGAGACATATTGCAGTAGGTAATGTAAACACTCAAGAACCTTTTTTAACTAAAATCCAAAACTAAGGATGGAAGAACTATGCTCGATGTTTCCTTCAATCAAATCAAGTGGATTCATGCATAGTATGTAGTATATACTAGCATAAGGATGAGCCAAAGCTCGATTGAATTATTGAGTATAGCTGGATGCTAAATGCTTTGAATTGAAGGACAACTGTAACATGGATGCCTACCACCTCTTAATCATGGTAAGAAAAAATGTCACATGTATACCATGGATCACCATGTATACTTAGATAAATGGTTTAGATTCACAATCTTGAGTAAACGGTTCAGATTGAGCAAACCGTCAATCTTTCACAATAAAACACCTGTCAACGAATAAAGTATTTCAATTGAATTATGATTTGGAGTAGTTTTTATTATCTTTAAATTAAAATTTTCATTGTAAAATATATATAATTTTCTTTTTACTAATTGATATAGACATTGTTAACATTGGTTGGAATTCTTTCTATGCTTCATGAAATGAGTGTCCTTGTGAAGATGTCTTAAAGTCACACGATATATATTCCAAAATACACAAATGAAAGAAATATAGCATGCCATGCAATGGATAATTTGTATATGATGACAGATTACTTTATAGGTCTAGCATTTACAAGTTGGACTAAGTTCATCAATATAGAAAATGATGATTTTTTTTAAAAGTTGGATGAAAAAGGAATGTTGTGTACATGGCAATGCATGGGCATATGTTTCCCTTTTATTATAATGATAAGATAGGAAGAACCACCAAAGAGTTCGTTGTGCCAAGATAATAATTTGACAATATTGTGATTTCAGTGCGATGCTACTTGATAGAATTTGCAAAATCACTATCATTAGAGATAAAAGAACAATTTCCTCAATATGACTTGTTGGAGGCAATGTCTGTGGTATACCCTCAATATTGGAACAATTGTCAATGTCAAGCCGCTTTAAAGGTTGAATTTATAGAGAAATGCAAGATTTTGTTGAACATTTTTGTCGAGATTCCTAGATACAAGGAGAACATATTCAAGGTATTTTAGATCGAAAAAAAATGTTAGAGCAAGCCACATCCTTTGCTGAAAAACTTAGGATGCAATTTCCTAAGTTGGAGAATCCTCTAGAATATGGTTCAATTATAAGATTATGGACTAAATTCAGTGGTACTGAATTCCTACTGCAAAGCATGTCAGAATATTTCAAATTAGCGGATTTATGTCAAATCATGATTTTGGGATCAGTGGAGGAAGAGAGGATGTTTAGTGCACTATCATTCTTGAAGTCAAAGTTGAGGAACAAGTTTGATAAAAATGTACATACATGATTAAGATTATATCTAACAGTGTATGACATTGACAATTTTCCATATGAAAGAAAAATAGAGTTTTGGCATGACATATCATGAAAGAAAGGGAGAAAAAAATATAACAAATTTCTCTAATGAACTGGATATGGAACATAATGTTTTGGAGGATCATAATGATGGTTCATCTAGAGAAGATCATGTTCCTAATGTCGAAAATGAGGACTAGGGTCAACATGAAAACTAGGAAATTGATAACACCTAAGATTGTACATGATCTAATATACATGAGGGACTCGTTAGTCTTATTTTGGTCTAGGTGTTCCATGGACCTTACTGGTGATCACTGTTAACACCCAAAAAGTGCTCACTAGCTCATTCCCTAATTCACATTAACCATTTGTCCACTTTTCCACCATTTGAGCCTCTAAAACCATCAAAAGATCACCAAAGAGACCACAATACACCTTTTTTACCCTCAAAATATGTATTTTTCCTCAAAAAACCCTAAAAAAGGGTCCAAAATTCTCAAAAAATATTAAAAGGGAATAAAAATATAAAAAATATTCAAAAAAGGAAAAAGAGAGAAAAAATGTACCTAAACCATGTTGGTTAATACCATTGGTTTCCTCAAAACCATAAATGGTATTCCCCATCACCAAAAACTATAAAAAGGTGATAGGGGCTCCTCACTTTCCATCCACATTTCATCCTATCCTTATGCTGCCAAATTCCCTTTGAGAGCCATTACCTCCCATTTTGAGTTTGAAGACCCCTATTTCAACATCTTGGAGAAGACACCATTGGAGCTTGGAGCACCTCAACCTTGGAGTTGCTCAACACCAAACATCCTCACCTTTGAGATAATACAAAAAATCTATTATTTTTTCTCTTGTTCTTCCCATAGATCTCTTGTTATTGATTTAGTTCTTGTTTATTTACACATGTTTACGTTAATGTTAGATTAAATTTATAATTGTTTTTGCTTTTTATCTGAAACTGCTATTACTTTGTTAATAGGTGAATCCTTGCACATGCTTGGTTTAAAAACCAAGCAACAGTTTTTGGCGACTCCGCTGGGTTTCGAACTTTAAATTTTTTCTTTAAATCTTTTTTTTTACTACTTTTTACCATTCCAATTAGCAGATCTGCCATACTAGAAAAAAATATTCATTGTTGCCCTAGCTGTTGGCCCTTTCCGTAGCCCTTAACAGATCGAAATTTCACTTTTTGGTTTCATTTCCGGCGACCATTTTTCTGTTTTCGCATCGCGACTTTTCGCCCAACAGTCGCGCGGCTCATCGCGACCTCGCATCCTTTTTCCGTGCTGCACATCACGGCTTCGCGGCCTTTTTCCGTGCTGCACATCGCGGCTTTTTTCCGCACTGCACATCGCAGCTTCGCGGCTTTTTTCCATGTTGTACATCACAACTTCACGGCTCAAACCCACGATGCACATCCTGGCTTTTACCCATAAACCTGCGATGCCGTTGTTTTTCGCTCGAACCAATTTTTAGAAAATTTAAGCTGCATTTTTGCTCATTTAGCCTATTTCGTCCAGCATCATTTTTTCTGCAAATTTTTTTTCCAACATTCTGTTTTAATTATTGTAGCAATATTGAATCTTTTTTCTATTACATATGCTCAATTAAAATCTTTTTAAAGATTTTCAACAAGTGAAAGAAAGTTTTTTAGCACTTTGTTTAGATCATAGATTTCATTTCTTTGCAAATTTCAAACCATCTTTCCAATTTGCTCAATAGTTTTTCCCAAGCAAGCACTTAGAAATCCATTTATTTCTTGCAATTTTTTTGATATTTGTTTTCCTTTAAAAAATTATTTCAAAAGTCCATAGTTTTTGAATTATTTTTGTTTAAGCATTTACATTTTAGAAAAAAAAGCCTTTTTTACAAATTGAAATCGTCTTGTTTTTAATTTGTAATCAATCGCCCAAGCGAGGCAAATTCATTTTCAGTTAAATAATCACACTTGCACCCAATCTGCCACATTTTTAATTAACTAAGCTTTAAAATCTACCTAAACTCAACAAACACTTTAACCCCACTTGGGGAACACTTGAAGAATCTTGTAGCTAGGTAGGATTGGGGGGATAGGTGTTCCAATAACACTCCTCAATTATTTACATCTAAGACATAGTGGTTGACTTTTAGGGTACCCAAAAAATCCCTTATTATTTGTTGACACGGTTATACACCAATTTATCGGGAAGGCCTCTCCCTTAGGAGGGTTGAAGTAGCCAAGCTAGTTCTGGAAGCCTGAGTGGAATACCGCTATCCATTCAGTAACCGAATGATACCTTTCGTATTTCTCGGTGTACCACCCATATGGGAGTACAGCGGCGATAGAACCAAACTGCAGATTCACCCAACCGGATGTGTCTTGAACGGGGTATCTTAGTGGCCAATTTTTAGGATTGTCTACCCGGTGTCCCTCCCAGTAGGGGGATATCTAGCCTTTGATTCCACTACTCATATTGTCTGACTTGGATTTCATCACCTTGCAGAGGATATGTTTCACTGAATCATAATACCATAATACCACTTTTAGTTAGGCGTTTGCATGCTCTGCTATCCCCCTTGGTCTAGTAAGCACCACTTTTTTCTAGGAACCGTTTCATTTTTGGTATTCTGACCACTTTTCTTGATTCCTCCACTTATTATAGCACAGTTGTTATAATAAGTGCTTTTGAGGTTGGTTGTTGGCCTGAGAGCCATTGTTTTTTCACACTCCCCTCCTGCACACATCGTGGCATTAGGGTCTTGAGTTTTTTATCTCACCACCATCCATTAGCATTTCTAGACATCGCTCACCATTGAGAACTTAAGACGATCCCGCCGTTTTCAGGGTGAACCCCCTCAGTTTGGTACACTTGACTCTACACGTTATAAACGTAGAGCGTTATCCCTTAACTCCACACATCATCAGCATAGAACCCAATCATATGATTCTGATGTGCCTTATTTTACAGCTGATTCTGAGGCTAAATCCGAACACCCTACCAAGACATCACCAACCAACCCCATGGCTGAATCACAATATGACCCCCTTTTCACCAATGCTATTGGAGCTACATCAACAAACCCCACTACTACCGTGACAACCACGGTAACCACAACCCCCTTAGGCATGCCTAATATGGGCGCCGCCCCCCCTTTAGGCATGCCCAACATAGGACCACCACCTATATTAGGTATGCCCAACATGGGCGTCACCCCCCCCCCCTCATCACCACTACCCAAATCCCAGTGATTACTGGAACCATTCCTAATCCATCTGCAACTCATGTTGCACTTGGGAGCACAGGCCCCTCCCACACTACATCGGTTGGAGGACACATCCCTTTCATACCTAACATACCTTAGGGGGCACTGGACCAATCCACAATGCTACCATTAGAAATTATCCCCCAATGACCATACCACACCCATCTGCCAGTCTACCATACATGGCTAGTCTAAACTTACCAGATTTGGCAAGGTTAACCAATGATCCTATCAGACATGACCCTACATGGCCCCCCATGCCCACAAAGCTTCCCTCAGATATCCCAAAATTTGAAGGAAAAGATGGGGAAGATCCCCAAAACCATATCATGTCATTTCACCTATGGTGTTCCTCAAACTCCATAGTAGATGATTCTATTAGACTAAGACTTTTACAGAGAACTTTCACTGGCTCTGCAACCAAATGGTACATTGAGCAGCCACATGGGACCCACCCCACTTTTACATCCCTTGCATCAACGTTCCTTCAGTTCTTTCAACTACCTGTACGTTATGACACAGGAGTGGAAATACTTTTTTCTTGTAGACAGAACACCACTACACACATTATTGATCATATCCATGAGTGGCGTAAGCACCGTAGCCTCTGCAAGATAAAACTTGACGACCGAATCTTTTTGGACTGGTTCCTCAAATCACTCCTCCCCCACATAGCCAAAGATGTAGCATCTGAACGACCCTAGTCAGAAGAAGAAGCCATCTTAAAAGCTCAGCAGTTCAACCTCATATATGCCCAGTCCAGATATCTATACACTATTTTACCTGACACCCCGCACGGCGATCCATCTCGCCATGACGCGCTAGGGGCATCACATGCCGCCGACGATATTAACGGCTAGGTTATGGCGCAAAACAAACCTTTTACCATGATGAGTACAAACAATGCCCCAGACCTTTCTAGGGCTACATCTCATTCTGGAGCTACAACTTCGTATGCTCCAGTAATATACACCCACCACACTCATGGACCCTCATGTCCACCACAGTGTTATGGGAAAGCATCATCAGCTTATGTGCCAACTCCATATTATAACTAGTAGGCCCATTAGACTCCCTTTCAACCACAAGCCCAAGCGGCTTATTATCCTCAACAGGAAGCACCTCTTGCTCCAACACTTCCAGCAGCTCAAGGTTACCCACAACCGCAACAAACACCAGGGCCACCTCAGAACCCTCCTTCCTACGCAACCCGCTCCAGAGCCAGCACGACCTCAAAACCCACCTACTTCCCAATGGCATGTCTACACACAACAAAACCAACCTCCAAACCAGAACAATCAGCGTAACCAAGGAGGTCAACAAAATCGTGAAAGAGGGCGTAACCTTAGAAACAGCCAACAACACAACCAAGGTGCACCACCACCTAATCCTCCAAACAATAATAACGCTGCTCCCCCCAACCAAAACCCTGATCGTCCACCGAAATAGGATAAAAATAATAACTTGAGAGGAAACCATCCATGTTCCATATGTGGAGTCTACGACCATTACACACATAACTGTCCCCATTTAGATCGAGCACATCAACTCTGGACCAATGACGCCCAACGGCAAGGACATGCTGCACAGCCAGCACCCCCTCCTCAGCCACAACCGATGATATTGCAAATTCCCTTACCAAACCAAGGCACGGTAAACACTCGTCCGAATGATCCCCCTCAAGGACCTGCTGCACCACAGCAGCAAATTACCTATGCAGCCGTCGATTACCAGCATGCAGAGTCCAACACTCACCATTTGCTTATGATGTCAATCTTCAAACCCTTCGAAATCAATACAAATCTGCCCTTGAGGCCACACCTACCGACCCATCGTCAAGTACTTTCCCAACCAATCAACCACTTCGCATACCCAATATTCCCATGGATGGGGTCCCAAAGCACCTCGTTTCCCTTTGAGACGGATTAAAAATAACCCACACGCTCATGCAACCTCCAAGTATAACATTGTAGAGGATTTAGCTCAGTCCCCCTCCGCTATGTCCGCTCTTGAAATCCTAAAAAATTGTCCGACACAGAGAAAATTGTTGTTATCTGCCATTGGTGCCATAGATCCAAATGACTCTAACATGATGGCTTTTGACTTAGAACAAGCTGAACCTCGCATGCCTTCATCTCTAGATTTTCAAGTTTTCGTCTCCATTCGCAACCTCGTCGTTCATCGATGCATAATCGATGAAGGGGCCTCCACCTGTGTTATGTCAACTTTCGTATGGCAGAAACTTGGATCCCCAACACTACAACCGTCAACTACCACATTGCGAGCTTATGATGGTCGTGCAACCCAAACGCAAGGTTTGTTAGTGAACGTACCCATACAACTTGGGGGGAAATTGGTTCTCATAGATATAGAGGTCATTAACGCCCAACTTGATTACAATCTCCTTCTGGGACGAAGCTACATGTATAAAATGAAAGCTGTCGCTTCTTTAGTTTTCCGCATCATGAGGTTCCCCCATGAAGGACGCGTAGTTAAAATAGACCAAATTACATACTATGATCCCAATGCCCCCGCAGCGCCAGAAAATGTTCTTCCCATGATCGAACAACCCGTTCTTAGTGCACCAACATCCTTTGTCTCATGAGTCAGACCCGGGATATATTCGGATACTCCCATGACCAGCTCTTTCCAATCAATCCCACCCCCTCTTAAGGTAACTGCAATATACGATTTGTGCACCCTATCGCACAACGAACAACAATAGCCTCAACAACCTCAACCCTCGCCACAAGCACCCATCGTGCCTAGTCATATTGGAACAACACCCATTCACACAATCCCATTCTTGTTTCCGTTTTCAGGAGTTGTCAGCACGCCAGTAATGGCTACACTCAACCTTCCAAGTTTAACGTTAGGATTACTTGTATGGTACTTACCTGCCCCAACTCCCCCACCAACTCCAACCGTTGTCCTACAACCGGTGCAACCTATGAATATGTCAAACCATCCACCACCTGGCATAGCAAACCCCCAAAATTGCCCACCACCTGGTGGTTCAAACCACCAAAACCGATCAATTCCAACATGAGGCACTACATCAACATCTAGTTATGTCCCCCCTCAATCCCGCAACACTGGGGGCAGAGGTCCACTAACCTACAACACTGCACCCACAACTCGCACCCCCTTAGTGACTCCCAGATTATCTAAGAATCCCCCAAACTGTGTGCTCCCTAAGTGCTCCATGTGCGACGATATTGGCCACGCCACCCATCTATGTCCACAACTACTAGCACTTCAAGAACACATGAACATGTTGGATGATGACACCACCGTTCCAGTTGTCAAATTAGAATTACCACCTCAACCTCGTGATAAATCATTGCGCACAAACCACCCTTGTGCAATATGCAGAATTTACGGCCATTATTCACATCACTGCCCCGATCTCCCAGATTACAGAGCAGCACTATACGAGATGAATAATGCCGACCTAGAGATATCCCCCCCCACTTATTGAAGAAATATTCCCTCCAGAATCATCCCATTCAAAATAAATCAATACCATTTACATGATTTCAACTACCTATAAACCCGAGCCAGTTAATTTGTGGTCCCACTACTTTCGTACTGATGAGGAAATTCTAGAAACACTCACTGCACCAGACTACCCTTGGGATGATATGCACCATCGATCATACTTCATCCCCGAGGCATCTACGTGCACCGTGGCAAACCAACTATCCGTTGAATCCAAAGACTTCTTACCAACCAAGGTCGATTGGTTCAAGGACCCAATCCCAGCTCCAGAAGCCTTTGAAGAAGGTAACATGGATAACATTTCACCCATTATAAAAATCAACATCTCCACCACCCCCGGAAAACCCGAGCTTATCTCTTTAGGTGCATCTTGCACTGAAAAAGAAACCCAAGCTTATAAGAAACTCTACCAAGAATTTCGAGATGTTTTCGCCTGGTCTTATACCGAGATGCCTGGTCTTGATCCTACCATAGTAGAACATCACATAGACACTTGGCCCAACATATCACCGGTCCGCCAGAAACAACGTCCCATTCACCCATCCAAGCTTCCAGCCGTCAAAGTAGAAATCGAGAAGCTTCGAGCAGCAGGTTTCATATACCCTATTGCATACACCACCTGGGTTTCAAACCCAGTACCAGTCAATAAGAAATTCGGCACCATCCACGTTTGTACTGACTTCCGTGACCTCAACCTAGCTTGTCCCAAAGACAACTTCCCCACACCATTTATTGACCAACTAATCGATGAGTGTGCGGGACATGAGGTACTTTCTTTTATGGACGGTTTCTCCGGATACAACCAAATCAAAATCCATAAAGAGGATCAATACAAGACCGCTTTCACTACCCCATGGGGCACCTTCGCCTATTGCGTCATGCCTTTCGGTCTCAAGAATGTGGGAGCCACTTTCCAACATGCCATGACTTATTGCTTTCACGATCTACATAAAATCATATTATTTTATCTAGATGACCTCATGGCTCGATCTAAGAAACGATCTGACCATTTAGACGATCTTCAATAATTTTTCTTGCGTTGTCGAAAATACAACATCCGCTTGAACCCACTCAAGTGTGTCTTTTGCGTTCTAGCAGATTGCCTGCTGGGGTTTGTCATTTAAGAAAAAGGTATCACCGTTGACCCTCTAAAATTTCAAGCCATAGTGGAGCTCCCCTCACCACATACACTAAGACAGCTTCAAAGCCTCCAAGGGAAGTCCAACTTCCTTCGTCGTTTCGTCCCAGACTATGCCACCACTGTACATGGTTTCCTCCGGCTGCTACGTCTCCATACCCGCTTCGTATGGGACAACCAAGCAAAAGGAGCTTTCATGGATCTGAAAAAAGCACTTACCAGCACCCCATTGATTTCTCCACCAGATTTCACAAGAGACTTTACACTTTACATTTCGGCATCCGATTACACCATCTCTGGAGTCCTCGTCCAAGAAGACTCCGCTCGCCAAGAGCATGTCATTTACTATGTGAGCCAAACTTTATCAGGCCCACCATTACGCTACCCGCATGAAGAGAATATGGCCCTTGCCGTCGTCTTTTCAGTACAAAAGCTGCGACATTACATTCTCCTCAGCCACACCATGGTTGTGGCTAATTCCAATCCAATGGTCTATCTCTTGAATAGACACCTTCTACAAGTCCATGTTGCCAAATGGGTGATCATCTTACAAGAATATGACCTAACTTTTAAAACCCCGAAGAGCACCAAAGCATTAGCACTCGCTCAACTCATTACGGACTTACCCTCATCGTCATCATCATCAACTATCCATACTAATATAATCGACGAACATTTGTTCATCATCTCATCCGACGACCCTTGGTATGGCAACATTTTGGTATACCTCCGCACACAGAAATTTCGACCCAACATTGACCATGACGGACATCGTCACATACATCACCATGCCCCCCATTATCTCCTCTTGGGTGATGTACTCTATCGACGTGGCATCAGCACAATCTTACAACGATGCCTTTCCCAAGACAAAGAAGAACAAGTCCTTAACGACTGTCATAGCGGTGCCTGCAGCGGCCATTTCTTCGGAATGGCCACCGCCCAAAAGGTAATCCACGCAGGTTATTTTTCACCATCATTATTCATTGATTGTATCACAGCAGTCAAACACTGCCAAAACTACCATCTCTTTGCCCCAAAGGAAAATCACAGCAGTCAAACACTGCCAAAACTACCATCTCTTTGCCCCAAAGGCAACAACCCACCCCGCCCCCCTTCATCCAGTCGTCACTACTGGACCATTTTTCAAATGGGCCATTGACTTCATGGATTGCAATCCCACATCAGCCGGCGGCCACAAACACATTATTGTGGCTGTTGATTACTTTACCAAATGGGTGGAAGCCATGCCTACTTACAATTGCAAAACCAACACCGCAGCCCGTTTCTTCCTCAACCATGTTATTGCTCGTTTCAAAGTACCAAAAGAACCCATCTCAGACCACGGCTCTCACTTCGAAGACTCCATTTGGAGAGAATTGTCCATTCTCCTTAAGCTTGAACATCATTTCTCCTCCGCCTACTACCCCCAAGGGAACGGCCAAGTTGAAGCCGTTAACAAAATTTTGAAGACCATCCTCCAATGCACTGTCGACAAACATAAATCCAATTGGCATCACATGATTTTTCCAACATTATGGGCTTATCGCACGTCGACCAAAACAACCACTGGCTTTACCCCATTCCATTTAGTTCATGGCGTGGAATATGTCCTCCCCATTGAATGTCAGATACCAACATTACAAATTTCCATAGAAATTCTCCCCGATACGTCACTAATTGAAGAACGTCTACTTCTTTTAGAGTAGGCCGACGAAGATCGCCGTGAAGAACATATCTAATCTCCATTATGATAAACATGTTCACCCACGAGCATTTAGTGAAGGAGACCTAGTCCTTGTTTACGACCAAGCCCATGAAAAAACAGACAAACGAAAGTTCCAATCTATGTGGCAAGGCCCATATATCATACACACTTGCCTTGAACATGGAGCATACATTTTGACCGATTCAGAAGGAAATCCCTTGCGCAACCCCCGTAACGGGTTGTACCTTAAAATATTCTACCCATGAAAACACTTGGACACCACAGTCCATATTGTACAGTCTCTTTTAATTGACTTTTTCACTGTAAATTTTCACAACCTTACATTTTCAATTTTTCCTGCATGAACACAGATGGATCCCGTTCCACTCTACCACATCGGGTTTGCCGACGGTGCAAGTCGTTGGTCTCCAAATCTCGCGTCAGTAGCATGGGTAATTTATTCCCCTTCACATGAGTTGATCCACCTCGATGGAGTGTGTATAGGTGCTGCCATAAACAACCAAGCTGAGTACGATGCCATGATCGGTCTCCTCGTCGTCGCTCTCCAAATAGGTATAAGTCACCTTCGTGTTTTCCTAGACTCCTAGCTCCTTGTTTCCCAGCTGAACAATGATTACCAGGTATGTGATCCCTGTCTATTTAGAAAATTCCTGCACACTAAACAAATGATTCAACATTTTGAAACTATCTCTTTCACTCATGTCCCAAGAAACCATAACACTGTAGCAGACCAAATGGCTAACAACATTCTAGATTGGCACGTCAACCAAAACATGTAGGACATCACAACAAGCATCACATAGGCATTATAAAATAATCTAAACATTGCATCCACGTGCATAAAATATGCCTCCACGGGCTTACATAAAATCAAACATGCCTCCATGGGCAAACAAACAAACTACAATTGCATCCACGTGCAACAAAATGTAATCAAGACAAGATGTGCATCCACGTGCATACACGACTATATACCAAAACACACACACACACACACACACACACATATATATATATATCATCATAATAGTCACAATGTCAGAAGTGCCCTCAGCACCCGAAATATACAAAAAATACATAGCCGTACAAAAAGATACATCCCCATATGCTCATCAGCATTTGGGAGCAAATATAAGATCACCTAATCATCGTGGTCCCCAGGATCCTCTGGCTCCTCCGGATCCTCCTAATCCCGGGCCCTCCTCTTGGCCATCACAACTACTACTCTGAGCAGGATAGACGGCCACTCACGGGGAGCATCGAAACAACGCTCGATAGTAGGTCGGTCCAAGTACCTCCAACCCTCCTCTGGTGCTCCCACTAGAAGCCCCTCCAAAGTCTCACATATGCCCTCCAGAGCATCATCTCGAGGACGCACAACTCCTCGAGCACAAGGAGGTGGTGTCGCTACATGTGGAGGTACCACCACCATCACTCGTCCTTGACGACCCACATGATCAACTGGTGGCCTCAGACCAATATCTGCACAATCACACAAGTGAACCAAGTCAATATCATATAAGTATCTCTAGCTATACTCATAAAAAAAAATATCTAAACATGATATAACAGAGAACCAAACACAAAGACATACCATCTAGACCCCAGGCTTGCCCCTGAGCCCGAGGCATCTCCGGATATCCTCGAAAGTCCATACTAGCATATGGATAATCATCAATAAGCAGAGGTATCTGCTCCCACTGCTCATACATATCCGCCGAAAAGAAACGCCGGATACCACCACCACCCCGGGGCATCATCTCCCCCCACCGCACCATCCGCGGCTCACTCCGAAACCCATCCCGAACTGGCACACACGGCCGCAAGGTCGGTACTCGCTCAAAGAAAAAACAACAGAAGAAGGAGGCATAGCAAAATTCCCCCCCCTCTCGACTGACCTTGTCCAGATCTCGCCGAACATAGGCCAAAAACATCTGACCCCAGGCAAAGTAGGTCCCTCTCAACACACGATCTACCATCATCATTTTCCCCCCAGAAAAATGATGTGGTGCCTGGGCACCCAACACACGCAGAACACAAGCCCCTACCTCCCGCATCTTCCACTCCCGTAAATCTATCAGACTCAGGGCGCTATTCTGCACAATAGCTCCCAGAACACAAAATCGCTCCAGGAGATCCTCAATGTCCAAACCAGCCAGAATCCTCAGCTGGAGCTCCCCTATCTCCCCCAAAAGAGGCAAGCCAGTAAGGAAATAAACATTAGACAGGGTGATCTCTAGTCGCTCACATCCCACCACGAATGCACCCTCCGTCGGAACCCAAAAATCCACCAATTTGTTCAGCAGATCTCTGACTGAACGTATAAGTGGAACCTGAGCGAACTTTAGGAGCCCACCATCAGCCAAGGCCTCCCGGACACCCGGGTTATCCCGAATCCAACCCATCAACTCCTCATCTATCTCTCTCTCTCGCCATGATACTAGCGGCCTCCTCAGCATCCTGCCAAAAAAACACAAAGAAATTTTTTTAGAAACAATTTTTTTTTTTTTTCCAAAAAATCCCATCATGACTTTTTAGCCAAAAGCTGCGATGATCATCGCGGGTATCAACCCCACAGTCGCGATGAACATCGCGACTGTCAGCTAAATAGTCGCGATGAACATCGCGACTGTCAGCTAAATAGTCGCGATGAACATCGCAACTGTCTCCCCAAAACCTATGATGCACATCGTGGGTATCAAGTCCATACCTGCGATGTGCATCGTGGAAAAAGAGCCGAAACCCACGATATTCCACATTGGAATGCCAAAGTGGAATTTCGCGGCCTTCAAGGGCCCGGCGCTAACCAAAAAGGAAATAACTTGAAAGGCTAAGGCGAATAGGATTACCTGAAACTCGCGGAATGAAAATCCAACGGTCGAATCTCCCACAAATCAAGAAACAACTCTGACCTAACTCAATTGCTATGTGAAACTCGCACATAACAATGACACATGTCACATTGGGCCCACACACTATTTATAGAGATTTGACCATTTTTCAATCAACAATTTCTGTATCATACGATGCCCATTTTTCAAACCGTTGGTACTGTTGGAATCAGCACATCAAGAACTGCATAATAGTCCACTCCTTTTCCATTTCCACTAGGTTCTGTTTTTGGGCATTTATTACATGCCCCCTTTTTGCCTCGGTTTGCGTGCCACATCAACCGTCACCCATTTTTGACGAGTTTATATCGACGGATTCAATTTTCCACGCTCGTGATGATGCTTGAGATCATTTCTCGCTCTCACCACCATATCTTTTGGGCATTTTTTTCCACGCCCGTCGTCGCCTCGATTTGCGTGCCACTTCGGCCGTCGTCCATTTTTTACGAGTTTTATATCACTAGATTCAGTTTTCCGCACTCGTGATGATGCTTGAGATCATTTCTCGCTCTCACCACCATATTTTTCGAGCATTTTTTCCCACGCCCCTCATTGCCTCGATTTACGTGCCACTTCGACCGTCGTCTGTTTTTGACAAGTTTTATATCGTCAGATTCAGTTTTCTGCACTCGTGATGATGCTTGAGACCATTTCTCGCTCTCACCCCCATAATTTTTGGGCATTTTTTCAAAATGCCACTCATCACCTCGGTTCACGTGCCACATCAGCCATTGCCTCTTTTTTACGATCTTTATGTCGTCGGATTCAATTTTCCGTGCTCGTTACGATGCTCGAGATCATTCCTCGCTCTCACCAATAGATTTTTGTTTGGTATAATTTTATCCCTTTTTCAGGCCAAGCAATCCCTTTACGAAAAAGGCACTTAGGGAGTTTCTGTTAAGCTCTTTTCTGACTCCTAAAACAATGAAAAGATCGTCGAGCAACCTTGCTTCCTTTCATGCTCGCTAAAATTATTTGAAAGGGCATCTACCTGGTATAAGTTTACCCATTTTCAGGACCTTGTAGACTAATTACGAAAAAGGAATACTCTAGTCACATAGGCCAGAAGAGTTCTCCATTTGCATCATTTTATGCTTTTTCAGGCCTTGGAGACTAACTTATGAAAAAGAACACCAATAGAGTCTACTTACCACTTTTAGACTCTCTAAAAATGAAAGCAAACATGAGCAATTACTGTCTTGGGATCGTACAAATCCACAGGATGGTACTCCTCCACCAATTCAGAGTCTTCTTATCATTTTCAAACTCCTTAAAAATGAAAGCACTCACGAGAATGAACAGTCCTGGGCTCACAAAATCCACAGGACAGTACCATTTCAGAGCACACTTTTATCCCTTCTTAGATCTCATTAAAACCGCGAAGAAGGACACAACGGCGTTTTTCGGCACCACAACAGATCATGTCTACTCATATGGCAGCTTCCCCATTCTAGTCGCCTTTGTTTAGAGTATTCTACAGTATGTCACCCTGAGAGTCTCCCGATAGCATCCATTAGCTTCTCCCCCCAGAGTCACTCCAGTCAGCAATACATACCCTTGATAAGCTACGATCCTCACACCTAAAAGTCAATTTCCCATGCTGCCAGGTCAACCACCATGTCATCATGCTCTGAACAAAGGAAGTTTGAGTCCACCCACTCTATGACCCCAGTTATTCTCCATCCCCACAGTATGTCAGTCCTACCATCAGTACTACCACACTTCAGTTGTACACCTCGCGCTCCTACCAAGGAAACATCATTGCCTTGATAGTTGTTGGTCTCCTTCTGTCGACTCCAACCAAATCTATTCTAGAGGACAGACCCAGAGGCCCCTGTGCCTTGGACTCATCACCATTTGTGATGAGTTCCTACAGATCATTTCAAAAGGAGTCCTCAATGCCTCTCCAAATGATTGTTTCTCACATGCTCGACTTCAACACCTTGATCGCTTCGTTGAGACTCGTACAGGGTATCGATCCTTTCAGTTTTTTGTTGAAGACCCCGGATATCACCTGACTTTACCACATTTGAGAGTCTAATTGAGAAAACCACCAATTACACATTCCTACAGATATTTGGGTTGCGCTCGACAACAATTTACAGATATACCGCATTTTTATACTACCTCAAGTATACAGTTACATATACACATCAGAATTGACTCACAGTTATTGAGTCCCTACAGATGTTGGACACCTTTAGTTTCAGTAGTTCATCAACCCTTCTGATACCTTATTCAAAACGGTTGTTGCTTTTTCCAGTGTATCAGTTATTCAGATCAGTCATGGTATGACCATGAGTATGTCCCAGCATTGTGTCCCCTCTGGACCATTATGATGTACAAGCATATTTTTATGTATTTTTTCAGGTCCCCCTTCGTGAGCCTAATTGTTATGTATATGTCTTGATATGAGCATGGGTATGCCCGCCTTGTCCATTATCAAAGATTGTTCCTCATTCATTTTGAGGCCATGTATTTTTTCAGTTTTTGCAGCTTCCAAGGGGTCGTTGTTCCAGTCTCCAATTGGTCTCTTCTCTTCTCCAAACCCCAGGAAAAAGACAAAAGAACTATCATATTTATCGGCCATACGATGAGCTCCTACCCTCACACATTAGGGGGCAATCTGTTAACACCCAAAAAGTGTTCACTAGCTCATTCCCTTATTCACATGACCCATTTGTCCACTTTTCCACCATTTGAGCCTCTAAAACCATCAAAAGGTCACCAAAAAGACCACAATACACCTTTTTTCCCCTCAAAATATGTATTTTTCCTCAAAAAACCCTAAAAAATGGTCCAAAATTCCCAAAAATATTAAAGGGAATAAAAATATAAAAAATATTCAAAAAAGGAAAAAGAGGGAAAAAATGTACCTAAACCATGTTGGTTAATACCATTGGTTTCCTCAAAACCATAAATGGTATTCCCCATCACCAAAAACTATAAAAAGACGATAGTGGCTCCTCACTTTCCATCCACATTTCATCCTATCCTTATGCTGCCAAATTCTCTTTGAGAGCCATTGCCTCCCATTTCGAGTTTGAAAACCCCCATTTCAGCATCTTGGAGAAGAGACCATTGGAGCATGGAGCACCTCAACCTTGGAGCTGCTCAACACCAAACATCCTCACCTTTGAGGTAATACAAAAAATCTATTATTTTTTCTCTTGTTCTTCCCATAGATCTCTTGTTATTGATTTAGTTCTTGTTTATTTACACATGTTTATGTTAATGTTAGATTAAATTTATAATTGCTTTTGCTTTTTATTTGAAACTGCTATTACTTTGTTAATAGGTGCAGCCTTGCACATGCTTGGTTGAAAAACCAAGCAACAATCACTATACATGAATTTGAGGTTGTGCTTTAGGTAAAAATAGATTCCACAATTTTTTTTGTAACATTGATGATTTGAGCTACATTTCCTTGATTCAATTTATTTTAACATTGATGTTTTGATGTTTATCTCTTACATTGTCTCTTTCTTGTTTGTGACAAGAAATCATGTTGGAATTTGATAAAGCTAGAAGCTATCTCTTCACATAGATAGTGTCCTAACATTAAAGGATAAAAATCAATTTGACCACACTTCTGCTAAGAAAGAATAGGCTCATCCAAGTACATGAAACAATGTTGGTGTCTAGCTCTAACATCTTGACATTTTTTTATGGTTTGTTTATTGCTTTTGTTTGAAGCATTTTGTTGATTTTTGAATTTTGAGTGTATTTTGGTTAAGTATTGTGTATTCCCTTGAATGCTTCTACTTCTCATTTGATGCTTGATTGAAATCTTTGTTGTAGCTTGGTTCAATATTTGTTTCATTTGATTTCCATGGGTTCGGGGTTTGAGAAAAATGTTTTTAGTTCCTTTAATTGCATGAATTAATTGTATTCCCTTTTTTTAATCTATTACACTGATTGTATATTTTCTTGGTAAATGCTTATCATTATTGAAAAAAAGAAATGAGCTCTACATATCTAAGAGAAGACAAAAATGGTCTATGCACTAGGTTCCTATGCATTCATCATAGGAGACCTATTGGCACAAGACCAACATTTCTCTAATGCAATTGGCATAATTACAATGCATAATTGTTTTATTCCTCCATTATTTTAGCCTCAACGAGCATAATGGGCTAGTGGAGGCCAAGACAAGAAGTTCACAAATCAACTAACTAGATGGTTGAAAAATAATATAATTGATAATACACTATATTGAGGTTGTGGGTCCCAACAAAAATCCATGTTGTAATAATGGTTCGTGGGTCTCACTCTATCAGTTTCTTGGTATGTCAATAGTTTGTTGGTCTTTCAATATTTGGGTCCCCACTTGCCGTGGATCTAGTTAATGCAAATTTTTTTCACCAACACCTTCTAGTTGTGAGTGATCAAATACTGCTTGTGAAATGTATAAATAAATCTCTCCTCTCCTCATTCATTCATTTGTTTAGTCTAGAGTCTAGGAGTTGAGTGAGTCTAGAGTTTAACTTTGGTGTATGCTCTTCTATTGCATTACTTTATAGTAATGTGCAGAATCAAAAGCTGAATATTCCTGGCAAAAGATTCACCAATACATTACAAGATTTTATAATTCAATGAAAAATTAGCCAAGTTTTTACAATATCTTATAATTTAGTGAAATGTATTCGCCAAGGTTTTACAAGATTCTATAATAAAATAAAAGATTAGCCAATTTTTTTATATAAGTATTATATTATTGATAAATACCCTTCAAATGTCAATTCTCCCTAGCTCATTTGGTTAAGATGTGGGTCTCGTCAGCAGGGCGACCCGAGTTCAATTCCCCTTAGGGGCGAGCTAGTTGGGAGGAGATGCCGAAAAATCCAGCCATCATAAAGGTTGGTGTGTCCCAGGACGGGTGCGATCCCCAAGTTGTCTTTGACAGCTTAGATTCCCCTGGGTTGCGGTTCTTAACCAATGGTTCATTGCTACCGGCCCTGAGTGATGGGTAAATTTTAGGGTTCTTAAAATTATCTTTAAATTCAGTACATTGATTTTATTTTATTTATTTTATGTATTAATATGTTTATAAGTTTTTTTGGTTTCAACTCTAATTGAAAAAAAAATTGGTTTCAAGCATTAAGATACAAAATATTTTAGTTTTTATATTAATAAACAATTAATAAATAATATTTATTTTATTAAATTGATTTTATTTAAAAAACAATTTATAAAAGAAAAAAATAATATCTAAAATTAAAATTTATGCGTGGCGTAATTATATAATATGAATCTCAATAAAAATTATTAGTTTATTAAATTGATCTCATTTAAAAGACAATTTATAAAAGAAAAAAACATAATATACAATTTATAAAAGAAAAAAAATAACATAGAAAATTTATACGCGATGAAAACCAAAAAAATATAAAACTTAATTTTTTTTCACCCATATGTAAACGTCACACAAATTAAACAATCCACCAACCATTAAATACAAATATTATATAGTTATATAAAATTAATTTAAACGTGCTCTCAAATCTAAATCATTCTCATATCATTTATTTTATTTATTTATTTTAATTATATATAATCAATTTTTTTCAACCAATATTAAATTTATGCATAAATCCTCTTGTGGGAATGGGGTCACAGTTTTTGTTATGCTGAGAATGGACATAAAAGGTATTAGGAGATCAAAACACCCATAATGATTCATAGGAAGAAATAACTAGCAGATTCACTTAACTTGTGGTTGATAAACACCATAGGTCACGAGTTAAGTATCATGAACAAGTTATATGTTACTTGTTATCCATGCTTAGATCCAATCACTAGTTGCTTATGCCTGAGCTACATGTTACCTTCTTTAGTTACTATTACCTTCTTTAGTTAAATGGGTTGTCTGTGTAATATCGCAAAGACTTTTCAATTATTTGATTAAGTATTTTTATTGTTATCTAAGAAATATTCTCCAAATAATTATTTTGTAAAAAGAGTTATAAACCTCTATACTCACACTCATGTGGGTGAATATGGTGAACAAGAAATATTATTTTACTATTAATAAATTTAGACACTTGGAGCCACCAGTTGAAAAAGGGGACACCATCATGAAACAATGAACAAGTGGATAGCAAGCAAGATATTTGATATTGTAATGTCCCTCATTTTGACCCTTGTAATATTTTGGGCTATAATGTAAATATTCTATGCATATTATGTATGATTCCTAGCGTGGAGCTCAAGGCCAAGGACCCGCTAGCGAACGCTCGACCTAGAAGAGGCAACTATTTGAAATTATGCTACCCATGTGCTAGTGAACCATGGGAATTGTAAATATGCATCTTAATATAAATGCCCACAACTAGCTATGCAATGCAACAAGAGATGAGGGCATGATGTTTACAAGGAATTGGGAGTGAAAACATTCAAACCCTTGATCCAATCAGGTCAAGCCAAGTGTCAATGAGAGAATCCATCAAACCCTCAACTACCCATGTTGACTTTTGTACCCAATCATTCATTTCTCCCAAGAATTGGTTGAGGTAGTTAATGCCTTGGGGAATGGGAGGTATGGCTATCCAAATTCGAGTATGGGCAAGCCACTCTTCTTAAATTTTCGTGTTTGGCTTCTTGAGCAAGAAAAGGGCCACGAAATTACTCCCCAAGCCATTATTCACCTATCAGTTTGCTCTCTCACGAGTTGGGACCTTCCTGGGCAGTTCCCTCCATGGTATTGTTGTGTTTACCTTCATTTTCCTAGCTGGGAAGGGCGATTTTGTTGTGGCTAACAGTGGGGAAGAAGGGGAAAACGATTTGGGGTTTTATTGAGGTCGTTTGGCCCATTGAATGCTCATACATATGTGGGGAAAATCGGTTTTCTTCCCTGGGATTGATTCCCTCTTCTCACAAATCCGTTTTTGGTGTGCCTACGTTTTTGGGAAAACCCATGTCCATCTAGCTTTTATGTCCCATTGTTGAAAGTGTGTTTCCAAGCCCATATCTAAGTTTGGTGTTTAAGAGAATGTTGGGGTTGATTTGGGTATCCATTGCTTTGGGTTGTGTTGTGCTTGAGGGTTCCCTTTTTCTTGTAGATAACATGCCCAGCTCGGGGGTGGTCTCTGAGTGCTGAAAGAATATAGGCTGGGTAGAGACCTATGGCTGGGAGGAACGTTGGAGCGACATAGCTAGTTGTTTGGGACAACATTGCATCAAGATGAGTATTTTATTGTGTATTTACCTCTGCAAATGTGTTAATTTGTTGACTGTGTTAAATTGAATGATAGTCATGTAATATGTGTGTGGATGAGTTCATTTCCGTTGTGCATGTTTGTTTCATTTCCATCTGTACACATCTCTTTTATGGATGTGAATCTAATGAATATGGCTGAGTTTATGAAAATCCCAATAGAATGGCATCAAGTTCCCTTCCTTACACTGGGTCCAAGGGTGGGGACGTTATAGATATCATTCAAATCCAAGTCAAAATCTCAACAAGACGACCAAATCCACAATTGTAGGGATCAAGATATCATCTTGATATTTGATTGAGGTGGCAGAAGACATGGGCAACAATTATATAATGGTGCATTGAGAAGACACAAGACGTTGTGTGGTCTCTTTGTTTGAAATTCCATCTTTTGATCTATTACAGACACTTGGGAATAGTGTTGCATTTAGATTGGCTTAGCTATGTTCATTGGTCTATGGTGGTGATCCAGCTCGGTGGTGAAGTTGGGAAAGTAAGCGTGGATGTCATCTTCTATGATTGGGAAGAACTAGGAAGCTCCAAGTGTTTTCCTATTGGAATCGATTTAATACTAAGAGTGGGGTTGAATCAGTATTACTGCAATTATTAGCATATCTTACCTTCTTTAATAGATTAGCATTTTCTTAATATTTATCTTCTATTATGCATCAGTAAATAAACATTCACACATATATGCACCACATCAATAAAACATGACACACAAGATTTTTATGTGGAAACCCAAATGGGAGAAAACCATGGAATGCTTCTTTATAGTGAGAAAGAATACAGTCAAGGAAGCAACAACTTCCTGTGTTTACCAGCACCAACTGGAAGGAGGCACCAACCCCCTGGTTTTATAGGCACCAACCTAAAGGAATCTTCCACTCCCTATGTTTTCTCCACCACCAATTGGAAGGAGGCACCGACCCCCTGTCGCTTTGTTTTACAGGTACCAACCTAAAGGAAGCTGCGACTCCCTATCTCCTTTCTTTATAGGCACCAACCTAAAGGAGGCTATGACTCCCTGTCTCCTTGCCCCGTCCAACTTCCCTGATATCCAATATATGTTGTTTTCATACTGAACTTATACTCTGTGCACTTCTTCAGATATTATGATGATAATTTTGTTGTGCGCACCATTGTATGCAGACTATATTCTATCACTACGTTACATACATCACTTGAATTCTCATTCCTCTCAAATCACACTTTGGCTGATGCCTTAGTTCATGTATTGTGTGCTCTATTGATATTGCAGTATGCATTTATGTTGACACAAACATTTTTCTTTGTGTGAATGCAATGATCATCTGATACTGTGCTTTCAATTAGTAGTTTGCTGGTCTAAAATGAAGCACTAGTAACAGAAGGAACTGTGCACTTTCAGATGTGTTTGTTCTGGTTAAGTGATACAGTTTCTTAGACAATCTGTGATGCTTGTGCATCAAATAATTGGTCATTTTCATTTAACACACATGTCTCAGATCATATTCACCATAATGCGCCTATTGGATTATGTTGTTGTTATGTTGTTGTGTCTCAACAATCCTCGATTCCATCTCTGCACTTCTGTCTCTTTGACCTATGTGACTACTAGCGTGTTGATTGTGATATTTTCCTTTGAAATATCTAGTACTTGCACATACTTCAGTTTTTTTCCTTTCAGTAATACCTCAACTTGTCATGGGTCTACAACATCTCTTTGTGCACCATCAAAACTCCATTTTTATTTCTGTGCACATTTGACTCCTCACTATATCATTATGTTCTGTCCATGAGCCCCTTGATTCCCTGAAAAACAAAATGAGACTTTCAAACAATTCTTGAGCTTACTCCAAGCTTCCAAGCTTCCAAGATTTTTTCCAATCTTACTTCGATTCTCCAACTTGCATCTCTATTTATACATGTCCTACACGGATTGTATCTCTACAAGTTGGTCGTGGCATTCCTTCTTCCATACTTCACGGATTGTGCATATGCCATGTGTTATCATTTGCGCTATTGATGTGTCATATCTGATGTACCAAGCGCCCTCAAGGTCCACAACTTAGTGGGACTTCACACCTTGGTGGTGTGCCATTGCACTCCCGATGTACCATTGCATTACGGTATGTGTGAAATCTTCTCCTTCATATTGATGTGTCCATGACTTGTGATATACCAACCCTTGTTGGTAATGTTCCCTTGTGATATCAATTATTTGCATAATCTGAGCATTCTCCAACTTCTACTTGGTGGTATTATGACCTATGCCTCATCATTGCATATGGGTGATGCACCCTTGACGTATTGATACTCTGTGGATTCTATGCATTTTCCAGTTTCTACTTGGTTGGAATTTGACTTCAGCTTTGTCATCACTTGTGGGACTAGCACACCTGTTGTTCCATCGGTTGTGGAATTTAAACATATATGGTATTCAACTGTTGTACCATTCTAGGAACTTGTGCTTGCTCCACTTACTGAAAGCATATTCTTATTGGCTATGCTTGCACGCTTTCAGGGTTGTATAACCAACTGATAACCAATAACTACTTGCGCACTTTCAACCATTAACCAGACAATACTCATGCTTGCTTGCACACTTGTACCATTTGTTCAAACAACTCCTTGGCTGTCTGAGCACATTTACCATTGCGCAACCAAATCCTTCAATTTGTTGGCATGAGAGAGTATGGCTTGGTGGACTTGATTTCTACGCAAGGACCACATGATGTAGGATCCATTACTTGTGTTCCTTCTTGAACTGGATCTCCACGAAGTATCTTCTTATGTACTTCTTCAAACTGTATCTGCATGATGTATCATCTTATGTACTTCTTCAAACTTGACTTGGAAGATGTATCCTTGATACACATCTTCAGATTGAAAGCACTCTTAGATATACTCCAAAGTTGCTTGAGTGTTGTATCCTATATATACAAATTCAAACATAATGCACTCTTAGATATACTCCAAAGTTGAATACATATATGTCACCTTCACCATTTGTGCATATACTTATGTTGTTCCTTTTCTTCTTCATTTTGTGCATAAGCTTCCTCAAAGCGGCTTTCATTTGCTACTTCATACTTCTGCAGGAGTGTGGTATCGACTTTGACTTCAGTTGACATCAATGACTCAGATTGAATCAATTGACATCCTCTTTGACATTAGTTGGCATTCCAACACTTGACATCACTGAAAGTCACACACTTGTCATCATATTTAGTTGACATCAATGACAACCAATGCCCAACAATATCCCCTTTGGCATTGATGTCAACACCTTATGAAGATGTACCTGATCTTGTTTGAAATGTATACTTCATCAGTACTTGGTCACAATGCTCCCCTTGTGCATATGCTCCCTCCGAGTTCTTAGCGATTTTGGATACTGAATTCTTTGTCAGTACTTCTTCCATCTGTGCACGAACCATGCTACTTCATGTTGTATCTGCACAGATCATATGTTTAGTCTTCTTCATGCTCTTTCACGTTTGCTATAGTTTCATTATGTCCCTTTGATGTATGCAATTTTTCCCCTTGTTGTGTTGTCCTGCTAACTTCATGCATTACTTCTATGTTAATGTTTTCATAAATGTCTCGACTTCATGCATCTCTCAACTTCTTCATATCAGCTTCTGATGTTCATTTCATGCCTCATATTCATGCACTTATCCCCCTTTGACATCAATGGAAAAGAGGTCCAAATCTTGTGCGAGGTGGATTATTCCTTTATTTTTGTTTGCACATGCCTCCATTAAGACTGTTTATGGGATAACTCCCCATATATTCATGTTTTCTCACTTTTATGTTCCTGATTGAATTGAAGATTTTAGTTCCTGTAACCTTTTTTTCACACAAGCAACCTTTTCTTTGAGTTCTTTCTCCTTGGTTACTAGATTTGTTTCTACCTATTCAGACACAGACTCGAGTCCTTTTATCCCATTTATAATTACCTCTTTTATTTCATCTTGTAGTTTTGTAGAGGACTTTGTTAGGATGTACGCTTCTTCCTAAAATGGTCTTATAATTTCAGTTAGACTCTTTTGTTCCTCTCGAAGCATGTTAATTTATGGCTACAACTTTCTAAATTCTTGCATTTTCTCCAATCTCTCAATGACTGGCAGATTAATCAGACTCTCAAGAATTTTCTATTCATATTTTTGGGCATTACGCAACTTCTTATTCACCTCTTTTAGCTGTTCATTTTCAATTAGATTTCTTCATATCTGAGTACTTTATTCATGCAGCTCTGCACATTTTAGATTCAACACTTTGATGTTCTCAAATTTAGTATTGAACCTTTCAAGCACTTTCTCTCATTCTACCCTGGTTTCTAGAGGTGTTGTAGGTTCTTGTGATAGTTCTGTGACTCTTTCCTACAACCCCTGAATAATTTTGCTTACTTTAAACAATTTTCCTTCTGGAGAAGTGTATTTGATCTCTTGAATTTCTAGGAGAGAAATGAACACTTCCTCTACTTCTTTCTATAATTTTTAGGCACCCTATTGTTCCTCTTCTACTTCCCGTCTCAGATTGTCACTTCTTGTGACAGCTTCTTCTGCTTCCTTTTCCATATATGTTTCCTTTTGTACTTCATTTTCTTGTTTTGCCTTCAATTTCAAACATTAAGCTTGCAATACTTCTCTTTCATTCTATCTTTTGTGCAAGTTTGGCACAGTGGCTTCATATTTTCTTCTGAACTCTTGTGCAACAAATGTGTGCTCATGTAATTCATTTACAGATAAAAATGCTAAAGAAAACCCAATATGACTTACCGATTCTTGTGTTTCTTGGGTGGAAATTCCCAATGCTGCACATGGAATCTTCAAGCCTTGGTGTGGTAGTGTTCCCTTCATATCTGAAAGCAACTGCGAGCCATTTGAATAAGATTTGCTATCCTTTCCTTTTCTGACAACCTATATCTGATGACGCGGATCTGGGAAGATCTGGGAATTTTTCATCCGTCTTTAGCATGATCTCTACCTATTGAGATCCAAGATCTTCAACTTCACCTTTTGTGGCTACACTCTCTATGGCTTCTTCTGTGGCATTTATGATTTCTATTCCTATTCTATCCAAATCATCTGCAGTAAGGATACTGATTGGATTTGGCTTAGAGGGTTTCCTTTTCTTTCTTGTTGATCCTTCTTCCTACTCAGTCACTTTTATCCTTTCAGTGGACATATTCTATCGAGTGGACTTTGGATGAGTTTCAGTAGACTTTTCTTCCACAATGGGAGTTGAATTGTTTTCAGCATAATCTCTTCTTCTTCTGCCAATGGTATTTTCCATTCATCATCCCATTCTTGCACTATCTGCGCAATATCACTCTCATAACACATGAACTTGGTGGCCAGCCATGATTTTCTTGGATCTCTCTTGGCTTGAACAAAGGTATAATGCAGTCCAAGCTTGAAGCACATCATGCTTAATTTCTTTGCAGTAGACACAAAAATTCATATTATTCATCTCTTGTCTTTGTTTATTTGGAGACTCCTACATGTTTGAAAATTTGGCTCTTAGAAAAGGTCTTCAATTTTAGTCAAACGATTGGCTTCCTTCCGGATCCTTCCAACCAACAAATGCAATGCAAATCAATAGCCACGAGTATCGAAATGGATTACCTTTTTCTTGAGCTTTTGAGCAGTCTTCAAGAAAATCATTCAACAAGAAATTTGACTAATTCATCTAATCACCTTCTACACATTTCTCTATATCTACAATGATTCATACTGATACGTGATCTTCGCACCCCTTTCGAAATAACTTGCAAGCAAGTAGTTTAACAGCGAATTTCACGGTTGGGTTGTTGATTTGAGCAATAACAAAACCTCTACTGCCCCTTTGAGTTCCATATTTTTCAGCAATTATTTTCCTGAGTCCCTTTTTATCAAAGGGGAGGTTTACATATTCTCCGGTGGCAGGTAGACTAGTTATTGATTCAATCATGTTAGGAAACCATTTCAACCCTTCTATTTACTTTGTTAGTATATTTGTTTTGGATGCATATGCTTTGTAAGTCGTCCCGTAGTATTTGTTGATCCATAGTTTGTATTATTGTTGTTGGACACATATGCTTTGTAAGTCGTCCTGTAGTAACTGTTGATTCATATTTTGTATTAGCCCATGGTTTGTATTGACACATGATATTGGTGCCTAGACTTAGTATATAAGTTTGTGTTGAGACTAATGAAGGTATGGTGAAGTTATTTGTATTGAGCTTGCTCAAAGGAGGTTGCCCCCTCGAAGTGGCCTGCGATCAATATAAAAGTGATTCTGAGTTCTATTATTTCTGCTATCTTGTGTGTTTTCATTAATTAAATATTGCAGGTTCTTCATATCTGGTATCAAAGCACTTTCTTCGAATCGTTGGGTGAAATTTCGTCCAATTTTTTTTTTTTTGCATATGTTGTAGCTTCAGATCTAGGAATAATCCCTATTCGCTTAACTATGGGAAGTACTTGGTCATAAGCCCTAAAACTCATTATGAGGAGTACCACATGAACCCCAAAGTAGTTGGCCCATTGAGAGGACCTTCCAGCGAAACAGGAAACGACCCCTACCTGATTGACTAGTTCCCACCCGTGAGGTAAACCAAGAGCTGTCGTATGTGGCAAAGCGGTTATCGGTTTTACTTGAGCCATGGAGTGAGGGGTACTGCCTCAATACGCAAGCCGCTAGACAACATTGGTGGCCGAGTGAAAGACCCTGAACTGTTAGGAAGTCGAACATACCTGGGGTCCATATCTATTTTCATTTGATCTATTTCCTATCACTTCTGCACCATTTCAGATCCATTCCAAGCCGTTTCAAATCTATTCTGAAATTCGTTTCAGATCCATTTGTTGTCGTTTCAGATCCATCTATTGTCGATCACTGCCGCGTCATTGCAGAACCATCTATTTTCGATCACTCTATTTCCCTTGAAACTTCCTTGACACCCCTGTAATCCCATTCTGCATCTTTCATTCCTGGGGACTCTATTCCAAATTCTACTTCCCAAAGCCATAAATCCCACATTTGTCTATTTTTACGGTTTGCCATAACTTTTTCAATTTTCACCCACTCACCTCGAAATTTTGCCACCATGTTCATTCCCTATTTCTGCTTCTTTGTCCCTCTTTGACAAATTTTCTCATTCTTTCACCCCGCTTCTGAAATCCTCATTTTTTGCTTCCCTATCCATCAGAAAGTGTCCAAAACCTATTCAAACCCCAATTACCCATCCGAGTTTTTCACAAATCCAAATTTCCCTTTACAAAAAAATCTTTTGTTTGTGTTTTTCTATCCATCCCCCCCCAAAAAAAAGAAAAAAAAAACTCCTTGTTATGGTTGTCACCCGCGCAGGAGAAAAAACCATGGAGGAAGCACTTGCAGCCATCCAAACCAAACTCCAAGATCTGGATGAAAAATTTATGATCCTCCATCTTCAGCATTTAGCCATTAACAATAACCGCCAACAAGAATCTTCTGCAGCCAATGGGTTCTCTTCTTCCAGCTCTTTCCATGGTCCGAAACTTGAATTTTCTCGCTTCAATGGTACTGATCCAACTGGATGGATCTATCGTGCAGAAAAGTATTTTAGTCTGCATAATACTTTTGATGTACAAAAAGTTCCACTTGCATCCTTTCATTTGGAACAGGAAGCCCTTCAATGGTACCGTTAGTACATCAAGGCTCATGACAAGACAAAATGGACAGATTTTTGCCAACTCCTTTTGCAACAATTTGGTCATAGTGCTTTTGATGAATTCACTGGAGCACTCACTAAACTCTGTCAAAGTGGAACTGTGAGAGAGTATCAGACAGAATTTGAAAAACTAGCCAATCACACACAAGGCTTGTTTGATGAATTCTACATGAGTTGTTTTATCAGTGGTCTTAAGGATGAAATCCAGTCAGAGGTTAAAATGTTATGTCCCAACACAATGATGGAAGTCCTAGGGTTAGCTAAGTTGGCAGAAGATAATATTGCAGCCCAACAGTGCTACAAACCCACTTTTGTTCCCTTCCGAAATATGGGTTCTCAACGACCTCCCACTCCGCCAACTCCTTGACCAACTCCTATCAAGCATTTGTCTGAAACAGAGATGCAGGCACGCAGGGAAAAAGGGCTTTGTTATAATTGTGATGAGAAATACACTCGGGGACATAGATGTGTTCAACAAAAGCTCTATCTCTTGGATATGGATTCTCCTCTTGCCTCTAAAATTGGTGAAGAAGCTCCATATATAATGGATGATCAGGTCGACATTTAGGAGCCGCTTACTGACCCCCCATCTCAGGATGAACAACCAGAGATATCTCTCCATGCTTTATCCGGCGTCACCACCCCCCAAACAATGCGAGTCAGAGGTTACTTCAAGAAGCTTCCTCTTACAATACTCATTGATTCCGGTAGCACTCATAACTTCATTGACCCCTGGATCGCCAAACAGGCTGATTGTTTTGTCCATCCTTGCTCCAACTTTGAAGTCATGGTTTCCAATGGAGGCACCTTACCTTGCAAGGGAAAGTGTCACAATGTGTGTATCTCTCTGGAAGATTATAACCTGCGCTTTGACATGTTTGCCTTGTCCTTAGGCGGATGTGATGTGGTTTTGGGCGTTCAATGGTTATGCACACTTGGCCCCATCTTATGGGATTTTGTTGAACTTTGGATGCAGTTTTCAGTTAATGGGACACAACACAAATAGATATGCAGGTGTCTTTGCTGCAATAGTGGGCTTGCCGCCTTCAAGAGACCTTTCCGGTAAGCATTTAATCGCATCTACATCTCAGCAGGAAATGATGGCTATTTTTCATGTAGTACCCAAATGGCAGCCATCCCTATTAGGGAATTATTTCTGCATCAAGATTGATCTCCAAAGTCTGGAAAATTTTCTGGAACAACGGGTCTCCTCCCAAGCACACCTAAAATGGTTTATCCACCTCATGGGTTATGACTATGCGATCACTTACAAGAAGGGTAAGGACAATATGGTGGCAGATGCTCCTTCTCGCACATTTGATGACCCAGTTTCTCTTACAATTATTTCTCTGCTTGTTCCAAACTGGTTGCAATATGTTCAACAGGGCTATCTCTTCTATGAACTCCATGCTTATTCATCGGTAGGGCACTCTGGGTTCCTCCAAGAGTATGACCGAGAACAATGTAACTTCTTTTGGAAGGGACTTAAAATTCCAATTCAACAGATGGTGGTTGACTGTGATACTTTCTACGTCAACAAGGGTGAAACGACACTCCTTTTGGGACTGCTCGAACCCTTTCCCATCCCTACACAAATTTGGACAACTATTTCTATGGATTTACTAGAAGCGCTCCAGTGGTACAAATACAACGTCTACAAGGACACCATATGAAGCAGTCTATGGACAGGCACCGCTAGTTCTTCTTCCATACACCCTCAATAGTTCCCCAGTTCAGGCAATTGACTTGGTTCTTTGAAACCGCGATCAGATTCTTCTCATTCTACAGGACAATCTTCACATGGCAAGAATTCGAATGAAACAACAAGCCGATCAGCACCGTTTAGAGCGCACTTTTTACGTAGCTAATATGGTTCTTCTTCAACCTTCCAAGCAGTCCTGGTGAAACTCAAAAGGCGTCAGTGTCCCGGAATGCAACCCAAGGATGCTACAGGGGAACCACTCCTTCCAATTCTGCATCAATTTCCACATCTAAAAATTTGAGGACAAAGCTTGTTCTAAGGGAGAGGGTATGTTAGGAACCCATGTCAACCCTTCTATTTAATTTGTTAGTATATTTTTGTTGGACACATATGCTTTGTAAGTCGTCCCGTAGTATTTGTTGATCCATAGTTTGTATTATTTTTGTTGGACGCATATGCTTTGTAAGTCGTCCCGTAGTAACTGTTGATCCATATTTTGTATTAGCCCATGGTTTGTATTGACACATGGTATTGACCCATGGTATTGGTTCCTAGACTTAGTATATAAGTTTGTGTTGAGACCAATGAAGGTACCATGAAGTTATTTGTATTGAGCTTGCTCAAAGGAGGTTGCCCCCTCGAAGTGGCCTGCGATCAATATAAAAGTGATTCTGAGTTCTGTTATTTCTGCTATATTGTGTGTTTTCATTAATTAAATATTGTAGGTTCTTCACAAATCACCACGACATCAATGGAATTTGCTCTATTGAGCCACAAGTATCCGCTATGGACTTGAGATAGCAACAATTTTGCACACATTTTTGCATAGTCAGATTTTCCAAAGTAGGGAATTTCCAACAAGTTCAGTATTCCTATCTTGGATAACCCAATGGCCCAATCCTGAAGAACCATTCTTGGTTGTGGAGCTTGATCTGCCAGTCTCATAGATGATGTTGTTTCAGCCGTGTATGTACCCCAGGTTTGGTTATGATCCCGGCACGCACAACGGGTTGTCCGAGGGCAGCACCCTCAAAAGAAATTTTTGCTATGGGTTGTTTTTGCACCAATAGATTACGGGCCCATGGTTTTGGGTAACCCATGGTATTTTCCCATGGTATTTCCCCATGGTATTTCCCCTTTAAAAGGAAGACATTGTAATACGGATGTGTAATGTTTTGTAGCATTGAAAAGATCTGTGATATCGTGGAAGAGAGACTGACAGAGAGTGAAGAGGAAGTTGCAGCGGATGTGGTGTGGGTTGTACCCCTTCATTTGTTGGATGGTATAATAATAAGAATTGGCAATTTCTGTGTGGATGTATCCCATCTTTGGTGAACCATGTTATATTGGTATCTCTCTTGTAATGTGTTTGTGTATTTATATTTGCATCTTGTTTATTGTTATTGCTCTGCAATCCTGTTTTTCTAACAACCATTTCACCTTAATCACTTCGGTCCATATACTATGTTTTGGCGACTTCTAGAAACTTCCCAATGTCGCCGACATCGTACTCTACAAACAAGACCTGGTCTATTTCATCATATATGTTCTCTTCAAAAACATCTCCTTTGGATTCCTTCCGGTCATGCAACTTTGAGATTTCCAGTTCAGGTAAAATGAACATTGGAGCATTCAATTTTCATGAGGGAGTATACTCACGATTGTCTTGTACAGGTGCTGATGTATCCCCAACTTTGTTCTTCAATTGCCACTTGAATGCCATGGTTCTCAAATATCAAGCACTCACTGATATTTTTCTTGTAGCAATCGTTCTCAATAGGCACTATGGTTCTTACCAGAAACATCGAGGGTTTTTGAAGGTCGGTCGTGTCGTCTATCATTAATGATTTGCATATTTCCCTTGATTTGGTATAACCTTGGGATAATGGAAAGTTTCCTAGAAATTTCAGTTAATCATTCCAAATACAATGAACTCTCTTATATCATTTATGATGTTGTCATTTGTGTAATTAATTTCGTTCGTGCCACTGACCCACTAACTCATTGATGTTCCTTCACATTGTCATGATTTAGGATATCACATATGTTCCCTACTATGACGGGTCCAACTGATGGTTATCTGTTTCATGCTAGGGTGGAGACAAGTGTGTCTCTCGAGTCTCCGTTTATTTATTTGAGGGGTTTGTTGGCACAATGTCAATATTCACACTCTTCTTCTTCCAAACCATTTCACAACAATGATCTTTTCTTTGACCTTCATTGGTGTTTTTTTTCTATTTGATTAAGGAATTTTATCATTCTTCTTTATCCAACATTTCATAGTCTTCCCTAACTTTCCATAGTCCTTAGCCTTCTGTCCAATTTTGTTGTATTTGTAATAGGCTACATTGTAGCAGTACTTTCCAATATGTCCAATCATTATGCATTTCCAGTAATGAAATGGTTTGTGCAAGTCCATCCCTTTTATTTGCACAGTTTTCTCTGTATTTTTTTCACAATTATTCTCAAAACTTATACCAATTGTGTTGTGAGGGGATCTTTTCTTACTGAGGATTTCATCTAGTACCTCTGTGCTTCTAGCATAGCTTTTCGATATCATGACACAATCCTGCATCCTTTTCAATTCTTCTTATTTCGCTTGCAATGTGGTTAGTTGTTCATCAAGTTGTTTCTCACACTCCAAGTTTATTTGTTTGATAAATATAACTTCTAGTTGACTTGCTTGAAGATGATTTTGGTTATCACATTGTTTATGTAGCTTATATTTTAATGACACAATTTCCTTAGCCTTTTCTTCCTTTTCTTCTATAACCTTTTCCAATTCTTTCTTGAGGAGGGTGATCTCTTTTTCAAGCTTCTGATTATATGCAATTGACTTTTTCAGTTTGGTCTCCAAGTTTTTGTTCCTTAGCTTTGCATTCTGATTAGTCTCCTTAACTTCCTACAATTGGTCAGTGAGAGTTGTTACCAATTCCTTGGATTCGACTTCTTTCTTCTTCAACATATTTAATGTCTTGGTTGTTATCTTCTTAAGTTATTTTATCATCTTTCTTTGTGTCTAGATAATATCCCATGCTTCTGCGATAAAGAGATTTTCTAAACAATCGTCTTCCCGTAACCATGGTGCTTCGCTTAGAGAACCTTCCTTTCCCATGATTGTGCACTAATATATCTTATAGATGTTAATATGTTACTAAAGACACCCACTTTGATACCAATTTTTGGATTTGATTTAATACTGAGAGGGGAGGTGAATCAGTATTAGCGCATTTATTAGCATATTTTACCTTCTTTAACATATTAGCATTTTCTTAATCTTTATCTTCTATTATGCATCAATAAATAAACATTCAAACATATATGCACCACATAAATAACACATGACACACAATATTTTTACGTGGAAACCAAAATGGGAGAAAACCATGGAATGCTTCTTTATAATGAGAAATAATACATTCAAGGAAGCACCAACTTCCTTTGTTGACCAACACCAATTGGAAGGAGGCACCAACCCCCTGGTTTTTTAGGCACCAACCTGAAGGAAGCTGCCACTCCCTCTATTTTATCCATCACCAACTGGAAGGAGGCACTGGCCCCCTATCTCTTTGTTTTACAAGCACCAACTTGAAGGAAGTTGCGACTCCCTGTCCGCTTGCTTTACAGGCACCAACCTAAAGGAAGCTATGACTCACTGTCTCCTTGCCTCGTCTGACCACGCTAATATTCAATATATGTTGATGTCATCCTGAAATTCTACTCTTCACACTTCTTCAAATCTTCTGAAGATAATTCTATTGTGCGCACCTTTGTATGCAGACTACACTCTGTCACTACTCTACATACATCACTTGACTTCTCATTGTTCTCAAATCACACTTTGGCTGATGACTTAGTTAATGTATTGTGTGCTCTGCTGATATTGTAGTCTGCATTTATGTTGAATCAAACATTGTGCTCTATGTGACTGCAATGATCATCTTATACCGTGCTTTCAATTTGTAGTTTGTTGGTCTAAAATGAAGTAGTAGTAACAGAAGGAACTGCGCATTTTTTGATGTGTTAGTTTTGGTTAAGTGCTACAGTTTCTTAGATAATATGTGATGTCCTGTGCATCAAATAATTGGTCCTTTATGTTTAACGCACATGTCTCAAATCATCTTCATCATGATGCACCTACTAGATTCTGATGTTGTTCTATTGTTGTGCATCAAATGGAGTTCTCAACTTCGCACACTTCCACTTCTGTTCAATTGCATCACCTAGACATCTGCGCAATATATGATAATACTCGATTCTATCTCTGTGCTTCTGTCTCTTTGACTTCTGTGACTACCAGCATGCTGATTGTTATATTGTCCTTTGAAATATCCAGCACTTGTGCATACTTCAGTTTTTCTTCCTTTCAGTACTCACGCAACTTGTCACAGGTATACAACATCTCTTTGCACACCATCAAAACTTCGTTCTACTGTCTATGCACATTCGGCTCATCATTAGGTGATTTTGTTCTATCCACGAGCCCCTTGATGCCCCAGAAAACAAACTGATACTTTCACACAATTATTGACCTTACTCCAAGCTTCCAAGATTTCAAGATTTTTTCCAAGCTTTCGATATTTTTTCCAAGCTTACTTCTATTCTCCAACTTGCATCTCTATTTATACATGTCCAACATGGATTGCATTTCTACAATTTTTTTGTGGAATTCCTTCTTCCATACTTCACTTATTGTGCATATGCCACGTGTCATCATATGCGCTATTGATGTGTCATCTCTTATGTACCAAGCACCCTCAAGGTCCACAACTTAGTGGGACTTCACACCTTGGTGGTGTACTATTTCTCTCTTGATATACCATTGCATTAAGCTATGGGTGCAATATTCTACTTCATATTGATGTGTCCATGACTTTTGCTATACCAACCCTTGTGGGTAATGTACCCTTGTGATATCAATACTTTGCGTAATCTGCACATTCTCTAACTTCTACTTGGTGGGATTATGACCCATGCCTCATCATTGCATATGGGTGATGCGCCCTTGATGTATTGATACTCTATAGATTCTGCACATTTTCCAGTTTCTACTTGGTGGGACTTTGACTTCTCCTTTGTCATCACTTGTGGGACTAGTGCACCTGTCGTTCTGTTGGTTGTGGAATTTGCAACAGTTGTGGAATTTTCACATATATGGTCTTCAACCATTGTACCATTCTAGGAACTTGTGTGCGCTCCACTTACTGAAGGTATCTTCTTATTGGCTATGCTTGTGCACTTTCAGGATTGTCTAACCAATAACTACTTGTGCACTTCCAACCATTAACTAGGAAATACTCAAGCTTTCTTGCACACTTGTACCATTTTTTCAACTAACTCCTTGGCTATTTGAGCACATGTACCATTGTCTAACCAACTCCTTCAATTTGATGGCATGAGAGAGTATGGCTTGGTGGACTTGATTTCTACGCAAGGACCACATGATGTAGGATCCATTACTTATATTCCTTCTTGAACTGGATTTTCATGAAGTATTTTCTTATGTACTTCTTAAAACTGGATCTGCATGATGTGTAATCTTATGTACTTCTTCCAACTTGACCTACAAGATGTATCCTTGATACACATATTCAGATTGAATGCACTATTAGATATACTCCAAAGTTGCTTGAGTGGTGTATCCTTGATATACAACTTCATACAGAATGCACTCTTATACATACTCCAAAGTTGCATACATATCTGTCACCTACACCATTTGTGCATATACTTCTGGCATTCTTGTTTTTCTTCTTCTTGTGCATAAGCTTCCTCAAAGTGGCTTTCATATGCTACTTCATACTTCTGCAGTAGTGTTGTATCCACTTTGACTTCAGTTGACATCACTGGATCATACTGAATAAGTTGACATCCTCTTTGACATTAGTTGAGAGTCCAACACTTGACATCATCTTTAGTTGACATCACTGACAGTCACACACTAATCCTCATATTTAGTTGACATCAATGACAACCAATGCTCAACATTTCCCCCTTTTATTTGCAAGTAAGTGTTTTACTTCATGATTTTTTTAGTTCATTTGAATACCTGCAATAAATCTTATTTTGGGTTTTAGTCAAGTGAGTGTTCCATAGAGAGATTGTTGTAATTTATATTTAGATATACGCACTGAATTATTTATGGGATATTTTCATGAATAGTCTATGTGTTGTAGTGTGCTCTAAAAAAAATAGGTGATCTCAATGTGAGAATCGATCCGTAGTTGTAATTTAGACTATTTGTTTTATTTAAATGTCTTGATCTCATGTGGGCGATCTCATTGAGAGAACCAACCCATGGTTGTAGTATAGAGTGCTTGTTTTATTTAAATTTCCTAATCTCAACTGGGAGATCTCATTGAGAGAACCAACCCATGGCTATAGTATAGACTGTTGTTTAAATATTATTTTGGGTTTTAAATCAAGCGAGTGTTTTACCGTGGTATGTATTGTTGTAATTTATGTTAACGCAGTGAATTATTTCTGGGGTATTTAAATGAACGGTCTATCGACCTATGCCATGATTTTGTTAGTAAATTGTTTAGCCATTACATGAATCAGACGATTCACTAAGGATGACTTTAGTTTTATATTGAAAATTTATGTATTGAAATTGTTTCGGTGATGTCTAAGTTTTGAAATCGTTTTGTTTGATCTTTTTTATTAATTACAGCACAAAAATAACTCAAATTACAATGGTATCATATAGCTAAAAGATTATTATGGAAATCTTGCTATATTCATTTCAACATTGATCTATATCATATATATTAATTACATCGAAATTAATTGTATGTGGTTAAAATACTAGAATTTTACTAATGCATGGAAACTATATTTAATCCATTTCAATATTGAACTTACAACTATATATTTGAAGATGCATGGGAATTGTATTTTAAATGCTTGTATTATATTTTATATATATTCAACCCATGTGCAAAATAATCGATTTATTTAATACTTGGATCGTATTATGTACAATGGGTGCAAATAACTTATATTAACAAAGGCGTGATACAATTCTTTCAATTTTACGTTGTCAACCATGTTCTTATAAGGAGTCGTGAGACCTTGGGATTTTTCCTTTGTAATGCTTTGATTATATAAAGGGTATCTATGGTTTAGACTTTGCAACACTGGTTTATTTTGCAAAAGTTATGGTACTTGTCTTAGCTCATTGTACAAACAAGTATTCTAAAGCTTAAGTACTTTAGTACTTATTAGTAGGTGATTATACAGGAAAGCTTGGAAATCTAACATAGTGTGAGTTTGTATTTTATTTAGGTTTGTTTTAGTGTATTAAAAATGAAAAGGGATTTTTTTTTGTTATGATTTTTGTGTACGTTACAGTTTGTCACTACCTGCGATTCATGCATGGTCTATCAATTATTTTTTAGATATTTTTTTAATTGTTTATTTAGAAGTTTGAACTATAGATATAAAATCAATTTGGATAGTACACTTATTTCATCCTCCTTCAATTTAAGAAAAGCATAGATGAGAATCCACCCCAAATTATAAGATATAAACACCTATCAATGTAATTAGGATAAATATATAATCAAACATACAAATCATTAAGACATCATTATACATGAATCACAAACCTATAATATAGGATAAATATATAATCAATAATTCAATTGATTCATACATGTACGCTCTAAACATTGTTGAAATGGTGGTGGTCGTTTAACTTTTGAAGATTAACACTCATTTGAATTTTAACGACTAAGCTTTGTCTGTGGCATGCAGTGAACATCGTTTCCATTGTACGCGATTTTAATTATAAACTGCTATTGTAATCACTGCAATAATTTCATTTCACACTCTGACTTCGACGCCCTTCTGACGCAACCACTCCACTTCTTCCTCCCACTATAGTTTGGTACATCCACTAGCCCAAACCATATTCAAAGACCTCAAATGCTCAACATTGGGCATCTCTTCTAACTCAGAGCAGGACAAAACATCGAGTTTTCGAAGCTTTGTCAGCTATGACAACCCCTATATTCGCTTCAACTTCCCACATTCTAGTGTCTGTAAAATATCGAAAGATACCAATGTTTCAAGAGTTGGCAACTCCAGTTCTTTATAGTGGTAAACATGTAAAATTTAAAATTTTGAAAGAGTACAAAGCCCTCCTATTTTAATCAATCTAGGACAACTCATTAACACTAGATTTGTTAGTGTTGTTGGAAATGCTCCACCCTCCACTAGACTATCACAAGTGTAGATTTTTAGATCATGCGGGTTGGGGAAAACGACATTAGAATAAGATACCTCAGAAGCGTCAATTTTACTCAACACTCCTTTCCCTCTTGAATCAGTTGTTGTTTCAAAATCATTTCAAACATTTTTGCATGTTAGTTCTCTTGATGGGCATTATCTTAACTCTAGCAGTTCAAGACTGTTCATCCTTTTTCTTGACAAGCATTCTTTTTGCATGTTAGTTCTCTTGATGGGCATTCTTTTAACTCTAGCAGTTCAAGATTGTCCATTCCCAAGATCTAAACCTTTTCAACTGAATCAACATTCCAATGGAATAGGGAAAAATTTTTTAGGGGAAATCGAAGAACTTCAATTCCTCCAAGCTCTTTAGAAAACCAAAAGAACGTGGCAACATCCACAAGCAAGAGCTTTCTAAACTGAAAAATTTCAAATTACATAGGTTTCCAATATGCCTTGGTAATATTTTGAAGTTATAACTCAAAAAACATTATCGCAAGAACAATTTTTCTGTAATCTAGGGAGGGAATACTTTAATATTTACAGAACCTATGAGGTCTAACTGTTGAAGTGTGATGATATTTCCCAGTGTTTCCTTGGACATGGTCAACTTCACACAACCAGTTAGATACAGATATTGAAGTTGTATTATAATTCTGAAATAATTTGGGGGCATCTGCAATTCCTTGTAGTAACTCAAGTCAATATACTAGAGCTTGGTCAAATTCCCAAAGGAATTTTGGAGCAACTACAATTCCTTGCAGAAACCCAAATTAATATGTTGGAATTTGGTCAACTTCACAAAGGAATTTGGGAGCATCTTCAATTCCTTGCAGTAACCCAAGTTAACATGTTGTATCTTGGTCAAGTTCCCAAACGAATCTGGAAACGGCTTCATTAGTATACACCCTTGTAATTCCAAGTGTTTCAAGGACCCACTATAAGGAAAAGAGCTTGTAGTGGAGGACATAGCGTATTCTCCTCCCAAAAGAGCCTAAATATTCATTTCTAGTGGAGGTCACTAGTGAAGGCTAGCGGCTAGAGGTTTTAGTGGATGTTTTAATTTCAGTGCATTTTTTACTTAATCACACCAATGCGTTCAAAACACACCCGCATCGGTAAATTTCCTAGTATGTCACACCGCGACTAGAAAACATTAGTAAAACCATTGGAGGAGCATTAGATCACTAGATAAATTTGTGTGTAATAATGATTCATAATGGTTCACTAGACCAAGTCTGTGGTAGAATGTTTTGTTTGCCAACAAAACAAAGGAGACTCAATCAAGACACTGTGAACTCAAATATGTTATCTTCTTTATTAGATAACGATTACAATGGATGCGGTTTTTAAATAGAGGGTTATAATAAGGCGACGAAGGTATTGGTACCAACCAAGTGCATTATAAGGCAACGAAGGTGTTGGTACTAGCCAAGGTATTGTAGCTTCTCATGGTACAATTCTACAATGTCTCAGGGTATAGTTGTTGCAACATCAATTGCCTTGTCCAGAACATAAGTAGGTCATTAGTTGGTACTAGCCAAGTAGCCAAGGAAGTCAATACACAAGCCCAGGTTGGTGATATCTTATCGTTCCCATCACAAATATTGGTATTAGGTTCTAGTAGTGGGGTGTCTTTTTAGAGTTCTAAGAATTAGTGGATTATTGGATCACAAATAGTGATGGATTTTGAGATTGAACCTATGGAAGTCTAACAAGGATAGAGCAGTATGATGGATTTTACCATGCGTATGTGTATAACGTAGCAAGTGTGTAGGTGTTGTAGTATGGTATATGGAAAATAACCAATTCCCTGGCATACATGTTCGATATCCTTTTTGGTTGGAGATGTCTTCTCTTTTGGTTGATTTATATGACCTTTTACATAATTTCTCTCCAATTTTGTAACAGACTATGGTTGGAATTAAGGGGGAGTGTCAGAATATGTAATTACTCCCACCGTCAATGTTAGAATTCCAAGATGGATGGCCAAGATTAAATCTTGAGGGCTCAAGATCAATGGTTATGATATTTTTGCACTTTATCACAAATTAGTTCATTTTCACTCACCATAAAGCAAAAGCCACTTTAACTTTATAAAAATAAAGTTAATGTTTAGGAAATTCACTTTTGGTCTCTTTTCCTATTGTTGCAAATTTAATATTTTGATTCTTTTTATATATTTTATGTGAATTTTTTTGTTTCAACCATCAAAATACAAAATATTGTTTTTTTATAATTACAAATAAAAAATATCAATAAAAGTTAATGGATAATGTTATTTTATTAAATTAAATTAATTTTAAAAAATAAAAAATATGTAATAAATAAATTTGTATAAAAAAAATAGTTAAAAATTGATGGGAACCAAAAATTATAAAACTTAAAACCTTCATGGTCTTTATTTTTGGTCATCCAAATTTACTTATCAAAACTCCCACCAATTAAATAATGCATCAATTATTAATTTAATAATTTTAATAATGATAAAAATATATAATAAATAATAATAATAATATTTAAAAAAAATTAATAATTTATAAAATTAATATTAAATAAAAATTACTTATCAAAACTCCCACCAATTAAATAATGTATAAATTATTAATTTAATAATTTTAATAATGATAAAAATATATAATAAATGGTAATAATATTTTTAAAAAAATTAATAATTTATAAAATTAATATTAAATAAGTTTTATTTTTCATTTATATATATATATATATAAAAGAAAGAATAGAGATCAAAAAATCTTATGACAAGAAGGGTTGTTGGTTAAGAGATAAGAATAGGCTTAAATAAATCTATAGAAAAAATAGTTTCAATTATTAATTTAATAATTTAATAATGATAAAAATATATAATAAATAGTAATAATATTTAAAAAAAATAGTAATTTACAAAATTAATATTAAATAAGTTTTATTTTTCATTTATATATATATAAGAAAGAATGGATATAAAAAGTCTTATGGTTGTTGGTTAAGAGAGAACACGCTTAAATAAATCTAAATCTATATAGAAAAAATAGTTAACATAAACTATATAATCAAACATTAAAATGATTCAAAACATAATGGTGGCGGTGGTTTAACTTTTGTTGGTGGAATTGCATATGTCATCTTGTTGATGTTTTTTTATTTATTTAAAAATTCAAAATCGATAAAATATATAATCAAACGTTAAAATGATTCAAAACATAATGGTGGTGGTGGTTTAACTTTTGTTGGTGGAATTGTATATGTCATCTTGTTGATGTTTTTTTTTTTTAATTCAAAATCATAATTTTAATTAATGAATTTTATTTTTTTCAATTCAAAATTTAATTTTTTAATTTAAAATTCACTTTTTCTTAGTTTAAAATCCATCCTCAATTTAAAATAACATGAACTTCGATTGGTTTAGGGATAAGGCCCTCATCGTTGGCTTTAATACCCTCGGCTACTAATTTCAAACCATTACACTCATTACACTAACCAGTTATATCAAAGTAATGGACACAAATATTTAACAAAACATTCTCGGCTACTAATTTCAAATTATTATAATAACCAATTATATCAGATAAATAGACCGAAATACTTCACAAAACATTGTGCGATTGAAATGATTGACGGAAGCAGGCTTCGTGCTTGCCACAGAATATTGTATAACAACAAATAAAACAAAATTTACACTTGGTTTTAATTAGAACACACTAATTTGAAGATGAAGAACAGAGCTCTGTCTGCGGCATGCAGTGAGTATTGTTGCCACTGGCCGCAATTGTAATTATAAACTGCTATGAAATCGCCCCAGTGCAGTTTGGGACATCCACTGGCCGAAACCCTCTTCAAAAATCCAGATTGCATCGATGGTTGAGGAGACCACACATTATTTGAAGCTTTTTCAGCCGCCACAACCTCCGTATTCGCTTCAGCTTTCTACATCCCTCTGTGCTCAAGAACTCCAAAGATACCAATGTTTCAAGACTTGGCAGCTCCTTCAGTTCTATGCAGTGGTTAATGTATAATTTTTGAAGTTTTGAAAGAGTACAAAGCCCAGATATTTTTCTCAATCTATTACAACTACCTATCCATAGTTCTGTTAGTGTTGTTGGCAATGCTCCAACCTCAACCAGACTATCACAAAATTGGATTCTGAGATACTGAAGGTTGGGAAAAGCAACGTTAGAATAAGATACCCCGGAGGCGTCCAGTTTACTCAACGCTCCTTGCCCTCTCGAATCAAACTCCCCTCCAACATTTTTGCATGTTAGTTCTGTTGATGGGCATTGTTTTAACTCTAGCAGTTCAAGGTTGTGCATGCTTAGGATGATCAACGTTTTCAACTGAGTCAATATTCCAATGGAATCAGGCAAACATTTCCAGGGGCAACTGATTAACTTCAATACCTCCAAGCTCTTTAGAGAACCGAACGAAGGTGGCAGCATTCCCAAGCAAGAACTTTGTAAACTAACAATTTTCAAATTACATAGGTTTCTAATAGACCTTGGTAATTTTTTGAAGTCATAACCCAAATACAGTTCTCGCAAGAACAGTTGTTCTGTAAGCTGGGGAGGCACTACTTTAATATTTTCACAACCTGAGAGGTCTAACCGTTGAAGTGAGATGATATTTCCCAGTGTTTCCTCTGAGATGGTCAACTTCGCACAACCAGTTAAACACAGAGATCGAAGTTGCATTAAATTCCCGAAAGAAGTTGGGAGCATCTGCAATTCCCTGCAGTAAGTCAAGTCAATATGCTGGAGCTTGGTCAACTTCCCGAAGGAATTTGGGAGTATTTCCAAACGATCCCACCCGTACAGGTCAAGATATTGGAGGTTGGTCAAGTTCCCAAATGAATCTGGCAGCGACTTGATCGATCTACACTTTTGTAATTCCAAGTGCTTCAAGGACCGCAGCTGGCAGAACTCATCTGGGAATGTTTCCAGACTATGACCAGGGTTAGCAGTGATGATGATCTTCTCGAGGTGCTTGAGCTGCGTTATGGACTCTGGAATCTTTGGCAGACGAAAACCATAAGCAGCGATATGCAATTCCCTCAGCTGCAGAGGTGCCTGAAATGCTCCCTCCGTGTCAACTTTTGTGCACTGACGTGGTATACGAAGACACCAAAGTAATTTTTGCAATAAAGGAAAAAAAAAAAAAAAAAACTTTGGTCAATAAATTGTATGACTACTTACCTCAAATTCATGCCACAATCTTTCCACTACTTCGTTCGATCTCTGCCCCTTTATATATAGGACTCTTAAATTCTCCACTGAAATCTTTGAAGCTAAGGAGGAGTACAGACAGTTATTACAACGAAGCAATATTAACTGCGGTGGCTGCCCAACGCTGAATACGCTTTCCACAAAAATACCTGTTTTCGATTGCCATGAACAACCTGCGCTTGAAAACTCTGGCGCTGACCACTTCAACTTAGTTACCAGACGATTGCGCTCCTCAACGTTTTCGATTTCCCGCACCTAAATTGTTATCTAGAAATTGTTAGAAACAATATCGAGATCCTTGCGAAATTTAAGAATTCAAAATTGACAGACCACAACACTGTTTGAAAATCGGTCTAAAACTTCGAATACGTACATGTGATTGGTCCAAAGGGTTCTCAGTCACACGCCAACTACGAGGACGCCAAAGTTCTTCATTCGCCAGATATCTCCCGAGGTCTCTCAGTTGGTCGTGCATTCTTATAACAGATACATCCTTGGTGGACCAGCGGCGGTTCCTAAAACTTTTACAAACTTCTTCACGGTCTTTCATGATTACCTCCACCTCCACGAGACTCTTCTGCTGTAGATTTTGAAAACCCAGCGATCCTTGCCACCCGGATCCGTCCCATATCCGGATGGCCGTATCTTTGTCTTCTCCTATGAAGAAACAGGCAATGTCTAAGAACATCTGCTTCTCCTCTTTATCCAGACTGTCGTAGCTGATTTTCAATCTCTTCCGTATATCCGTGGGAAGTAGGTTCGAGATTTTTCGCAATTGCGCTTTCCAATGCTCAATATTATCTTCGCCATAGAGAATTGACCCGATTACTTTAAGAGCTAACGGCAATCCACTGCAGACATCCTGCAAAAACTCATTAACCACTTGCTCAAATCCTGAAACAGGACAACGTTGGTCAAAGGCATGCAAGCAGAAGAGCTCTCTGGAGTGCTGTGCATTGAGGCCCTCGAGCTTGTAAATAAATAAATCTTCAATTCCCGATCTCGTAAGCACGCCCTTATCCCGAGACGTAATTATAATTAAGCTATACGCAAGCACATCTTTATATGGTGAAAGTAATTTATCCAGCTGGTCTGGATCATCTACATCATCTATAATGATAAGAGCACGAGAAACTGTGAGATGCATTTTAAGATAAGAGATACCTTCATCAGTGTTGTTTATTTGCACATCCCGCTGAGTCAATTCCTTAATAAGTATACTCTGCAAGGAATTTAAAGATCCTTTACTGTCGTTTTCTCGGACATTAGATAAAAAGCAGAAACGACGATAAAAAGCAGGAACGACGGCTGTGGCACGGTTGTAGAATTCTTTTGCGAGTGTAGTTTTTCCAACCCCGCCGAGCCCCACGATTCCTACAACCCTCGCCTCATCACTTTTCTGCTCTGTCTGCAATAACACTGTGTTTTCAAAATCTGTGACTTTGTCATCCAATCCAGTCGGATATTTGGATACATTGAGGGGTGTTTTTGGAATTATTTCCAGTACCCGTTCCACGACATCGGCGAGCAGCTTTTCCTCGTCACTGAATAATATTGAGAATAATTAACTTACTAGAAAGAAAAGCCTATAGATAAAGTATCATATACTTATGAATCAGACAAATGAAAAAATAACGGCAACGAACAGGTAGAGTTAGAGGTCTCACCCATAATACGGTGCCTCATCCAGCTCGAAACCGCTGATTTCTGCAACATCCTGAAGAGCCTTCTTCCAGTTTCTAATAGTGCTGGAATCGTATCGTGGTTGCAGAGAATCGATTGTTCTCTTATTTTGAAGCGAGCGCAGGGCTTGAGCATACACTCCATTTTCACCCTCCGTACACCGAAGTTCTGAAGGCTTGACACCGAAGAAAACAGGAAGAATGGTGGACTTCTTCTCCTGCGTCGACTTCAGCATGAGCACCAGTTCATCTAGACACCATTTTGAGTGGGCATAATTGATAGAGAAAATAGCTATCTGTACAGAGGCCCTTTCAATAGCGCCCTCTATCTGAGGAGTTAATTTTTCTCCCTTCTTCATTTCTTCCTTGTCCAGGAAGATTTGCAATCTGTGTTTCTTGAGGCAATTGTAAAGATCGGTGGCAAAGGTTTCCTTAACATCGGGGCCTCTGTGATTAAGAAACACATCGAAGTGGTTGCCATCAACCATGGAAGTGGAGGTGGAGGCGGAGGCCGAGTTAAAGGAAGATGCCATGGTGTGCACTATAATATCAAAGTAATAAGAGAGATTGGGAATGCGCACTCAATTACCTCAATACTTGTCTGGTGGGTAGCAACAGCTGCTTCCTGGTTATCACAGGCACACGCTTCGTAGTTATCACCAGGCACGCTGTGTGTCTCTGTCTCTCAATACTTGCGCATCGGAGTAAACAAACTCGGAATGCAATGATATCAGATTCGACAATAGCTGCTTATTTATAAAGTGAAATCCAATTCCCTGGTCTTGCCTTTTTTAATTTTAGATAAATTGAATTAAAATCAGGTAAGACTTTCAGTCGGTAACGAAATGGAAGGCAGAAGTGTGTGGCAATTTCTTGGTGGGTACCTCCGTTTCTTGGATCGGTCAAGCAACCGACCAAGTCGTGACACGGCCCCGCATCACGCGTTTAGTGTAGCAACCGACCACGTTATGTGACACACCCCCACATCACGCGTTTTAAATGACGATTCCATTTCGTTTACTTTTACTTTGGTTAACTCATATTTCGTGGAGTACTTGCCCTCTTGCCACGGATCACATATTATAATGTCAGGGAGCTAAAATGGAGTACTCAGATCGCAATTTCGGTTGATCTAGGTAGTTTTAAAATTGGAGAATAAGTATAGAATAGACAATCTCAATTACTAAAATCCCAAAAATGTAAAAATAATAATTTCCAGTAAAAATTTTAACCAGTTTTTATCCAAAATCACCAAAAACAGTTCGGCGTTTAGTTCCCTAGATATAAAAACCAACAAATCGTAATAACTGCAGAACTATGCCATAGGACTGTGCCACTAAAGGTTTTGGGCCATTTTAAGACGACCCAGATCGTCAAAATTCCAAAAAAATAACAAAAGACATAGAACTGTACCCCGCCGAAAAACTTTCCGTGCAAGCAGGGGACGAGTACCAGTTATCACACGCCGTTTTGGTTGTCGTTTATCCTATGCGATCAATAATGTTATACACCACCCAAATCAGCTACGCGGTCAATAATGTTACACACCACCCAAATCAGGCGTTACGGCTATTTATTTTTTTTGGTGTATTCAACTGCTAATTTCTTCATGTGCTCGAATGTGAGTAATATCTATAGGGATAAACCTTTTCTTTTCACCCAATTGACATAGGTTTGAATCTCAATCAATAGCAGAAACAAGCAGCGACAAAGGGAGTTCAGTTCACAGCCATCTGAAAAATCTAAAATCCGAACAATTGGGTAAATTTGAGGAAACACACAGGATTTAATATTTTCTGCACAATGAAAAAACGATTGGGCGCGTGGCTTGACAACTACCTGTGATACATGGCACTCGAATAGTCTTGTTGAAAATGTGATTTCCATTGTTCAAATCCTGATGTACATCATTTAAATAATTTAAAACCATGGCATTTAAATAATCCTGTTTCTTTTTATATTTAACGTGTTACTTTTTAACCCATAGACCATGCAGAACTTGTGTTATCATAAATCCTTCTTTCTATTGTTTTTATTACAAATTAGGAAAAATGTTCAACTAGATTTGACCTTGAAAATTCTAGACGTAATTCCATTGTGAAACTAAAGTGAGATAATTTTAGGGGTGAAATTTAGTACATGGGCTTATTTTCCATGTTTTTTTCAAAAAAAAGATTCACCAATTTGCATTTTTTGAAGCCTCATTTCGCCTAATTTTGATCGGGTAAACCTTTTTCACTCTAAAAATGGCGAAATTATTACATAAACTATATAAAATCCTTAGAAATTGAAATAATTTTAGAAAAATATCGCCAAATATTTTGTAGTTGACATTTTAAGAATTGGTAAGATTCGCCAAGGTTTATACATTTTTAAATAAGTATGGGTCCTTAAAATTATCCCTAAGTTACTAAACATGCATATATATGTAGACTTAACTCCATTGTGAAACTAAACATACATATATATGTTTTATGGTCATTAAGTGTAAATAAGATTAAATAGTTAACTTCATATATATATAAAAAATCACCAATTATTTTTTTAATTATATATATATAGTTACTATTATATATATATATGTCTTTTTTAATTTTCTTTTATTATATTTGTATTATTATATTTATATGTTAGAGTGATTATTATCTCCGTGGCATCATGGAACAATTTTCCATATTAGTTTAGTAACACCCATTAAAACAAAGACATTTTCCATTCTGCAAGGTTAAACTTTAGTAGAGCAACAAACCTCGAAATTTCTAATGTGGATATTGAAATTTTCAAAAACTTTTGAAAGTTAAATAATCATTAAAAAAAGATAAAGTAAACCTAGAACTTTGATCAATATTTTGCTTATTTACTAGCTCGATACACGTAAAGTTTTTTTATGGCTTATTTCCTAGTTAATGTCCATAATTTTTTTTAAGGATGACATTAACTATTGTATCCACCGTCCTGTTTCAAATCTGCTTAGAAGGTTAAGGAGATTCATGGTTCGTTATGTTTCCAATCAAGGAGGCTCATGGTTCTCGTTGGATAGTTTATACTATATAATCTATCAATTAACATTGTTTGTGGCGAAATCAATTAACGGACTTATGAGCGATAATCCATGGACATATTTAATTGGCATTTTCTTAATTAATTATTGATTTAATTTTTATATGATATTATAAATTTGTGGTTTTGTATTATGAATGCTGGTTTTAATGTTATGCATAATTAACATAGAGATGTAGCATAGCAGGGACTAGCGGCTACACAACCATCCTTGTTAAAAGAATGAATTGCAATGCATTACTCATAAATATTTAGAAATTAGGTGAAGGGAAATTTATAACAAATAATATTTTTATATTAAATATTTTATAAATATTTGTGTAAAGTCTTATTGATGACATTGTATTTTTCAATTATATCAGAAGTCTTTGTTATGAAGAGATGATAAGGAAGGTGGAGTTATATTTTATAGATAATATTTTAATATTTAATAATATATAATAATTTTAAATTATTAACTCTCCATGCATAATAACTCGTCAGCGATTACGTCGTTCTTGTTTAATAATATATATCACTACATTACTTTATACTGCGTGGATCTTGATCTATTTTTTTTATATAGAGATGGCTGAGCAACAGCTTTATACCTTCCCACCGTTGAAAACAGAACAGCTACCATGGGTTAGTTTTATTCTTCATATTTAATAGATAATATTTTAATGTTTAATAATATATAATACTTTTAAATTATTTTTCCACCAAACGTTATAAATATCAAGAGGTGGGCACACCCAATGGAATTAAATAAATGAGAGGATAGCTCTTCATGCTTAAGTAAACGAGAGAATAGCTCTTCATGCTTAAGTAAACGAGAGGATAGCTCTTCATGCTTAAATAAATGAGCTCTTCTTACTTAAATAAATGAGAGGATAGCTCTTCATGCTTAAATAAATGAGAGGATAGCTCTTCTTGCTTAAATAAATGAGCTCTTCATGCTTAAATGAATGAGCTCTTCCTACTTAAATAAATGAGAGGATAGCTCTTCATGCTTAAATAAATGAGCTCTTCATGCTTAAATAAATGGGAGGGTAGCTCTTCATGCTTAAATAAATGAGCTCTTCCTACTTAAATAAATGAGAGGATAGCTCTTCATGCTTAAATAAATGAGAGGATAGCTCTTCTTGCTTAAATAAATGAGCTCTTCATGCTTAAATGAATGAGCTCTTCCTAGTTAAATAAATGAGAGGATAGCTCTTCATGCTTAAATAAATGAGCTTTTCATGCTTAAATAAATGAGTGGATAACTCTTCATGCTTAAATAAATGATAGCTCTTCATGCTTAAATAAATGAGCTCTTCATGCTTAAATAAATGAGTGGATAACTCTTCATGCTTAAATAAATGATAGCTCTTCATGCTTATTACCTCGGAAACCAACTAGAGTCGTTAGCGATTACATCATTTATTTTTTAATAGTTTAAAATAGAGCATCTGTATCATTAATAAATTCATATATCAGTGCATTACTTTATACAGCCTGGATCTTGATCTTGATCTTGATCTATTTCTTTATAAATAGAGCAAGCAATACGATGGGACAAAACAGCTATATACCTGCCTATCGTTGAAAACAGATCAGCTACCATGAGTTAGGGACAAAGCGCGTGATCATGGGTTATGACATAATTATATGGCGTTTTCCATTAAAACAAAACGTTATACATTAAAAACCTCTTGCTATTTTGTTGTAAAACGTTATACATTAAAAATCTCTTGCTATTTTGTTGTGGAGTAGTATAAATATTCTAGGTTTTTCATTTTTCAATTAAGGTAGGTGGAATTATATTTTATACATAATATTTTAATGTTTAATAATATATAATAATTTTAAATTATTAACTCTGCATGCGTATTACCTCGTGAGCGATTACATCGTTTTTGTTTGAATCGTTGAAAATAGAGCATCTATTCTTTATATATCACTACATTACTTTATACTGCGTGGATCTTGATCTTTTCTTTTTAAATAGAGATACTTGAGCAACCAATACTATGGGCAAGATAATACGTGACAAAACAGCTTTATACCTTCCCACCGTTGAAAACAGAACGGCTACCATGGGTTAGGTTTATTCCTTATGGGTTTCCTAAGGAAATGGAATCGTCTTTTCAGATGAAAGGGACAAAACGCGTGATCATGGGTTGTGACATAATTATATGACGCCCCCCATTAAAACGTTTTACATTTAAAAATCTCTGGCCATTTTGTCGCGAAGTAGTTTAAATATTCTAAGTTTTTTTTTTTAAAATATTTTTTGGTTTGTTTTTTTTTCAATTTTAGAAGAAAATTAAAAAAAATAAAATTCTAAAAGTTATATAATTTAAATGTCATAAAATATATTTAAATATACTAAATCTATTTATGTATTCCAAACACAATTTAAAAATTTCAAATTTAAATTTTACCAAAAAATAAATTTACCCAAAAATTCTAAAACATAAAATAAATATACTGCTCTATCATTAATAAATAAAGATAGCTGGACAACAAATACAATGGGCAAGATAATACGTGACAAAAGAACTATATATATACCTGCCCATGTTGAATTCTTGGGAAAAAAAAATATATACCTGCCCATGTTGAAAACAAAACAACTACCATGGGTTAATTTTATTCTTTATGGTGTTACCTAAGGTAACGGAATAGTCTCTTCCGATGAAAGGGATAAAATGCGTGATGATGGGTTGTCACATAATTATATGCTGTCTCCCATTAAAACGCTACACATCGTGTTTGTTTGAATCGTTGAGAATAGAGCATCCGTATCATTAATAAATTCATATAGTGAACCTCGATCTTGATCTATTTCTTTATAAAAAGAGAAAAGAGATAGTTGAGAAACCAATATTGTAGATATTATGAATAATTAATTATATATAACTCAATTAGGAATTTTTATATTAAAAGGATGAGTCTATAATTTAGTTCAAGGTGAGCTTTAATGTTGAATAGAAGAAAAATGTGTCAACTAGAAAATGTTATTACTAGATTTATGTGAACCATCCTAAACACTCCTTGAGTTAGTTTAATTTCCTTCACTATAACTGGCACCCTCAATCCCTAACCTACAAAAATTAAACAAAGCAAATAGCATGTAGTCACTTAACCTCCACAATTACCAATTACCCTACCAGTGCACACGCTAAAATAACTATATACATGCCCATCGTTAAATTATTGTTTACATCATTAGTATTTTAGGGATAATACATGCATCGCTTGAGTTCACTTGAAATGCAAATGTGGTTGATACATCAGGTTAGTGTCCATAACCCTCATAACCCTTTAAGGAAACAAGCAACTTTACCTCAAATCTAGTATGGTCGGTTATGCCCATTCATCTAGAAATTTTTAGAGTATGTCGATTCAGTTGAACGGTATAGTTAGAGACTTCTCGAGGTTTCACATCTTTAAAACTATATGCTTTACGAACATTAAGTAGTTTGATAACAATAGGTATAGGTATAGGTAGGGCTACATAATGAGATATTTTCCACTAATTAAAGAAGAACCATGGCATAATCGCTTATGAATGCTTTGAGGTGCCTAATAATTGCATAATGTGTCGAATGGTTTGAAGTTCCTACAAACCAGTGACGGGCCGAAGATTTTCTACTTTAAACAAGTAAAATAAAGTTAATAAGAACGAACTAATAATTGGGATGTTGTGCCGCTTTCAAAAGATCTTGAATCTCCGAGGTTGCAAAACTTATAAAAATATATCTATGAAGCAATTTAAAAAAAATGAATATCAATAGCATTTAAAATGCATATATAATCTATTATATTATGTATTATGGAGTTTTTTATAAATCACTTTAAAATATGATTCAAATATTGGAAAAAAATATGATCATTAAAAATAAATATTAGAGTTATTTGTACAACTTTTTAGAACACAATGTAAAAGATGAAAGTATACAATGAAAATATATAACTTTTATTTATGGAAAATTACTATAACTCCAAGAAAATGATGTTCTCTTAAGATTGGGTTTGGTATGTAAACAGTAAAATAAATTGCATAGTTGTAATTAACATGGGATTCTTGTGCTGCATTATTTTTCCATAATTTTGAATGTTAGTTTTATATTTTTTTAAATTACGAGAAATTTAGTGAAGCCCAAGCCCTAGAATGATGATCCTATGAGGGTCTTAATAGAATCAATGAAATTTTTATTTTTTAGTGTATAGGTCTTCATATGCACTTATGCTAGTTCTGTTTTGTTTTCAAAATAGTTGAACCAATCAAAAGTTACAAAGAAAATAAGACACCTATTTTTTTTTTAATAAAGTTGACATATGACCAAATAAAAATAAATAAAAATATAAAAATATATTATCTTCCTCAACACACACACACACACATATATATATTTGGAATCTGCACATAAATCTCTATAAGTTAGTGCAATTTCATTAGCCACAATGAACCATTCTAGAATATGTAGATTCGAGGTTGAAAAATATGGAAATGAAAAAATGGATGTGTTTTGTTAGTTGGAGGCCCAAACCACATGTTTGAAAACCTAAACCTAAAACCAAAGAAGATAACTCATCCACAATGTAGGTGGAAAAAGTCATTCACACCAAAAAATTTTCAAATTTGCAACGCGCATGCATTAATACCATGTGTGTGTTTTTATATGGAAAATAATGTGCACACGTTATTAACGTGAGCACATTATAAATGTGCACACATTATTTTTGCAAGTGCACATTATTAATGTATTCACGTTATTAAAAACACACCCATTATTTTTCCCTAGATTTTAGTTTATTCTCTCTCTCTCTCTCTCTCTCTCTCTCTCTCTCTTTCTCTCTCATCCCACCTTCCTCTCCTAATTGTCCCTAATACCCCTCCTCTATAACCACCATGCTCCATCTCCTTCTCTTTATCTAACCCCTATCCACCCCCCTTCCCCTGACCACTAACCGCCCCATCTATCTCTTTCTCTCCTCCCTCCTCTCCCTATCCCTAACCCCATCCTCTCTCTCATTATATGTCCTCTCCCCAACCCTAACTCCCACCTCTATATGCCCCCTCCTACCCATACTCTCTCTCTCTCTCTCTCTTACAACCTTGTTCCACAATCCACTAACCCCCCTAATCCCTCTCTCTCTCTTTCCCACAACCTCCCTCCTCCCCAAAACCTTAACCCCCTTGATCTGAATCTCTTTTCTGCAACCCCCCTCCACCCTTACCCCTAATCAACCTATCCACCCACCCCTCTCTCTCTCTCTCTCTCTCTCTCTCTCTCTCTCTCTCTACTCCCAATCCCCTAAATCTTCACCCCATACACCTACCCCTTCTCTCTGTATCTCTCCTAATACCCCTCTCCCCTACCACTAACCCCCGCATCTCTCTCTCTCTCTCTCTCTACCCCCAATCCCCTACTCCTCAACCCTCTAAACCTACCCCTACTCCTCTCTCTCTCTCTCTCTACCCCTAACCCCTCCTCTCTCTCTCTCTCTCTCCTAATCTCCCTTTCCCCTTCCCAATAACCACCCCTGCTCATCCCTCTCATCTCTCTCTCTCTCTCTCTCTCTCTCTCGCGCGCGCGCGCACCCTACTTGTCCCACTACAAATAACCCTCCTCCCTCTCTCTTCCTTCTCCCCATAACCATTAATAAATTGCTCTATATATATCTCTCTCTTTCCACCTACCGCTAACCCTCGCCCCTCTCTCTCCACCAACTCCCTAAAACCCCCCTCTCTCTCTCATAATCCCCCTCCCCCCTATTACTCACTAACCCCATCTCTCTCTCTCTCTCTCTCTCTCTCTCTCTCTCTCCACTAGGTTTTTTGGAGCCAAGATCTGACGGCCAAAAGGTCATATTTTCAATGTATGGTTGTCGGATAGCCGACAACCTAACTATTTGATTAACGTCGGTCAAAATTCGGCTAAGATCCGACGGTGAGATGGTCGTCAGATATTCGACGCCTCTTTCCAGTCGGACTTCGGACCATCCAACACTTAACAAGAAGTCAGATATCTGACAACTGGCACTTAATAGGAAGTCGGATATCTTTGGCTTGGTCATCGGATATCTGACGACATTTCCATGTGGAAATGGATGATATCCGATGTTCCTTGTTGTCGGATGTATGGCAAGGATGTCGGATATCTTTGGCCTAGTCGTTGCATATCTGACGACATTTCCATGTGGAAATGGCTGATATCCGATGTTTCTTGCTGTTGGATGTATGGCAAGGACGTCGGATATCTTTGGCCTGGTCATCGGATATCCTACGATATTTCTATGTGGAAATGGTTGATATCCGACGTTCCTTGCCGTCGGATGTATGGCAATGAAGTCGAATATCTTTGGCCTGGTCGTCGGATATCCGGTGACCTTATGGTATTTAAAAAAAAAAAATACACTATTAATTAGGTGAATTTTTACAAAGAAATAATTGAATTAGATGAAGCATAAATATGAGACCTTGAATGAAGCAATTTTAGGCTAATTAGAATCTAATGAAGTCATAGATGAAAAATCCAGGATAGTCATGGAAGAGAAGAACATGTAGGAATATCTACTGCCACGTCAACTAGAATCGAAGCAAGAACCCAAGAGCTAGCTCATCCTCATGAATATTGACTCCAACTAAACTTGCAAGGAACAATGAATGTTATTCCATGTTTTTTTACTATAAAAAATTAATTATAAATAGATATCATTTTAGATATTAGAAGGTGTTAGAAGAAGGGATTCTATAGGTAATCAATGGTGTTCAATATCATATAAGCCATAAGCTATAGCCAAAATCACATTGACACAAAATCTTAACAAGAAGTCGCTGCAAACTGTTTTTCATTGCCACAATCCACCAATAACCAGGAAGAAACAATAAAGCCTATTACCACAATCCACCAATAATTAGCTACTAGAAAGAAAAAACAATTGACCTAGCCTACATCTTGTCTTCCCAACAACAAGAGGATCTAAATATGCAACATCACTATCTTTTTGTGATTGCAGAATCATGGATTCGAACCTAATTTTTCAATAGTGGTTTAGAGACTTTATTGGATACACTACTTTTTTATCACAACATAACTAGTGTTTCCATATTTGATTCTTCAACAACAGTCTAGAGACTTTTAGCAGCATGAATGTTTTGTGACTACAATATGGTGACATTGCCTTCAAATTTGTATTGTTTTACAGAACATCTAAGGAATTTTGGCTAGGCAGGGTTTCAATATAGATCATTTCTTACTTAGCATTTGATCCTAGGATTTCAACCCATCTTCAAGGAATTCCATAATGCACTAGGAACTTTCCCAATTACCAAGTGTCTAAGTTAATGTTTGAAGATAGTACATCTGCATTGAAAGACATGTGAACATATTTCAATACTGCAAAAAAGCTCAAAAGCTCACTTAGTGTTGTCATGAAAAAAAATCTCACTTTTTCCTGCTTATCTCGAAGGACATCAATTAGCACTTATATTATTCTAGTACTAGCCACTTCATCTTCGTTAAGAGTTTCATGCCGAATCAACAAACCCATTACAAACAATATCTCACTCTACTCCACAAATAGTTACTCAAGTGAAATTTCATCATCTGGAAACCCGAAATTGGTTATGAGGAGCAACCAAACATCACAACAAGCTCCAAGAAATTGTCAAAATTTAGATGACACACGAGTGGGTTGTAGAAAGCCAGCATCGTAGCCATTTATTGAGATCCTCTCTGTTTCGAGAATAATTTAATATTCTCTATTGAACAGGGCCAACCATGTGAAGGTGGAAGCTCTTATTCCTCCCCCCCCTCACACCACTCTCAATTCCCCATACCGAATGCATGTACTTGAAAAAAACATATACGTGCAAATTCATCCATATTTCATCATGAACTTTCATCTACCATTCATTCAATAAAGGCTAACATTCATTAAACCATTGTTTGATTCAGTCAACACATTCATACAATAAAAGATAACATTCATTAAACCATTGTTTCATTCAGTCAACACATTCATACAATAAAATATAACATTCAATAAACCATTCATTCATTCAGTAAACAAATTCATTCAATAAAAGATGACATTCAATAAAGGTAACAGTTTACTACACTGAATCATTAAACCATTAAACCATTCATTCATTCATTAGGTCAAAAATCATGGACGATATATTATTATAAAAAATAATTAGATGACATTTTTCCAGTCACTTCTTTGTAATTTTTCTTCTCTTTAGTGGTAAATAATCTCTAAGAAGAGCATCTACATCTGGACTTTCTCTTCTGGTTCTTGGTTCTTCATCAGGCACTTGTGGTGATGTCTACATCCTAGAGTGCTGATCTAGACGTGGATTGTGCGGCAAGGGGTTCGTATTTGCTGCAACAATGTGAAAATGTTACATCATTGTATTTTTCTATTGTAATGACAAGTATTTCATTTAAAAAAAAACAAAGGTGTTTTTTTACCTGGTGTGGCCACATCATGTTGTTCATGTTCTTGTCTAGGATCAACCTGTACAGTTTCACCCTCTACATGCTCTGCAGTTGAAATATGGTGAACTACAATTAATGTTCACCATTTGCAATGCTTAACATAAAATTGTAGCATATGAATACATTCATTACCAGGATTCAAAGTATGATGTTCGATTTGTTGTTGTCCCTCCTCGACATTAGGGGGATCATTTCTTTCCTGCTCAAAACAAATTCAATATTTTTTGTCAAGTATTTATATCGAATAGATTGCACAAGAAATAAATCTTCATTAAAGTATATAAATTCTATTTACCTGTGCACCGGATGGATTGGTACCAGAAGACTGTGTTTTCCCAGACAAGCTTTTTCGGCATTCAACAACAACTCCAAAGCCTTGCTTGAAGCCAAGCTTCATGTCTTCCTTAGTGGCCTCTTCATTGAATCGTTCGGACTGTATATTTGCATAACGTCATTAATAAAAATTTTGCGGTGCAATAAAACGAAAAATAATTTGCAATTTATTATTTGTATGCATTATTGGTTTTTCAAAACTTACAATTCGTGCCGCCAAATTCGAATAACCACTAGGCCCCAGCTCATGCTGACCTATTTTTTCCAGTCTTTCCTTGGTGGCCTTTGATGTGTCTGGCAGCCTATGCAAGTGTTGAAATACGTTAGATGTTCCAAGTTCGATACAGAAATCAATAATAATAAGGTTTAGAATTACATTGCAAAAAATATTGCATACCTCCCCATGCCTGGTGGTATCTTTCCTTCTCTTCTCTGATCCCTCTCCTTTCCATCCTCCACTAGAGCTCTCCACTCCATTGCTGGAATCATTGGAGGGAGATCATACCTAGGGTTTTTTTCCAAGCGGGTCCTATATTGGTCTCGGACAACCTTGATATGTTGTCCAACCTTTCTTAGGACCTCGGCTTGATTGAAGGTCTTGTCGTTGAACAATCCAACCAACCGATTAGTGAGTTCATCTTTTAAAAATTTTGGTTGTCTATCCCACCTTGTTCGGATGGTGGGCGCTAAGATCTCCAAGGATGCATCATTAATTTGTTTATAGAAAACATCATTTCCTTCAAAACGATCATGCCATGATCATAAGTATTTGAAAAAAAATGTTTTATTGGTATATTACAATGAAATTATAAACACTAACTTGATCAACGTATATTAATTACCTGGGATCTTATCGATCTTTATTGGGATGAGATTTTTGTCCACCAAAAATGTTGTCTCCATTATTCCCATGCTAGTGACATGGGAAGATCCTGGAAATGCAGCTAGGTGGATATCAATATTACCAGGATTCTCGATGTCGACCCCTTCTTTCGGACGATCTGGTGTGCATCGGTCACTAGCGGTTGGTGCGCTCACAGTTGGGATCGTTGGTGTGTCAGAATGTGTTGCTGACTGTTCAGTCGACGACAATGCCAAAGGAGTCGATGCACGTGGAGTCATTTTCTCATGATGCTACGTCTCTCCACGAGCCTCGCTGTAACATCCCCTTTTGTACCATATTTATTTGTAGTTTTAAAAGGAAAATTGCATTTACTTCTGGTGAGGAGCTCAAGGCCAAGGCCCCACCAGAAGACCTTGTGAACTATGTGGTAAATACCTAGTTGTAAGTTGTAAACTTGAGAGATTGAGGGCAGCAACACAACTAAGCGATGGCAACCAAATCCACTAGAGGGAGTACTAATGATGATGGTGGGTCATCCTAATCCTACGAACATTGGTATATTTATACTTATTTAATACCTTAAGGAGAAGGTAATCATCCTAAGTTTAGGATAAACGGCTAGTCGCCGCATGCGAATAATTGATTCTTCTTATGTGACCATTCTAAGAAAACTAAGGTTACTCCTAAACAAATGATAAATACCTTTATATGCCAACATTATCAAACGATCTTTAAGACTAAGCATTACCCTCTTTTTATGAAATAAAAGAGTGGTGAAACAATACGTCTATGACTATATTATGTCTTTATTAATATTATTTATAATACAAAAAGGAGTGGGAAAATACATGTGCATGTTTGGGTTTATATATATATATAGATATATATAAAAATTATACTAAAGAGTGGAGTTATAGTACTCATAAGATGGTCTTGGCTTTTCCTGGCGAGATTTAAGCAGGTTGTTCCATTATTGGAGTGTCGAGAGAGTTTAGGAGGGTGTCTCCTTAATGGAGCACACAAACTCCTTACGTTCGCCATATGTCCCTTCAGTTAAGACTGAACTAACTGACAACCTGGAGTGGCAGGTCGGTGCATGCTGTCGATCATAGGATCGATGTCTTATTTAAAATCGTAGGGTTTCATGCATGGAAAGGGGGAAAAAAAACGTGGGCAGAGTCCTAGGATGAGTATCACCGAAACTCTGTGTGCTGGAAAAGAGAAAGGTACAAAATCTATAGTTGTGCATTAATCGAGGTAGCGACGGAGATATGCTAGGCAGAAAGGGTCTCCTGGTGAAGAAGAATGGCCCTACGGGCTCATCTTGAGGTTTGGGGCCTCTGTTTTCAATTATTTTTCTATTTTTGCTTTGGAATTTAGTCTGTATCATAGATTGTTGTTGCTGATTATTTCTGGATCTCTTGAAATCGTATTTTCAGATCTCTGCATACTTGTTATTCTGGATCTCTTGAAATCGTATTTTCAGATCTAATTTTAAAACTGAACTAGTTAGTTCTCGATGGATAGTTTGAAGGGAAACCTCTGCTTTTGGGGTTCCAGGAGGTTATTGGTTGGGACTGCCATAGTTTTGTTCTGATATACTGTCTATCTGTCTGTCTATTCGTTGGAATCGTATTAAAGATTTTCCAAAAATAGCTTAAAGTTTCCTGCTTATAAATGAAATCGTGTTTTACAGTTTGACCTGGAACTCGCCGAAGTTCTTTCCTTCTACACTAAAAACGTGTTTGCAGGTTCCACTCGGGAATCACTTAAGATTTCTGTTTGATTTTTCTTTAGTTTTCGTGTTCTCATACTATAGTGAAATCGTGATACTTTTCTCAGCTTTAATTATGAGTATAGGTTGAAAAACAAACTCTGCTATAATTAGGATGCTAATTCTCCAGAGACGTGGTTCAAATCGTTTAAAGCTTAATGATCTTACTGAATAGATGTCGCTACTGATCTCTAAATATCAGATGGGCGTTATCGGTATTTCAGTACTCTACTTGTCCATAATACAGATCGAATCAAACTCTGTGTCGAGTTCTGTGATCTTATTAACTTTTATGGTATAGCTCAGACCGAGTTGATCTCAACTTTGATGTATTATTCTTTCTTACTGTTGATCCACCTTTAATGACCGAATCCCACCTTTGAAGGAAATAGAACTTTAAACACTGAGTTAAACTAGAGTGGCATCGTTAGTGACCGACTCCTTTCTTTAAACCGACAATATTAAGTGAAATGGAATCGTGTTTTACAGTTTGACCTGGAACTCGTCGAAGTTCTTTCCTTCTACACGGAAAACGTGTTTGCAGGTTCCACTCGGGAATCACTTAAGATTTCTGTTTGATTTTGCTTTAGTTTTCGTGTTCTCATACTATAGTGAAATCGTGATACTTTTCTCAGCTTTAATTATGAGTATAGGTTGAAAAACAAACTCTGCTTTAATTAGGATTCTAATTCTCTAGAGACGTGGTTCAAATCGTTTAAAGCTTAATGATCTTACTGAATAGATGTCGCTACTGATCTCTAAATATCAGATGGGCGTTATTGGTATTTTAGTACTCTACTTGTCCATAATACAGATCGAATCAAACTCTGTGTCCAGTTCTGTGATATTATTAATTTTTATGGTATAGCTCAGACCGAGTTGATCTCAACTTTGCTGTATTATCTTTCTTATTGTTGATCCGCCTTTAATGACCGAATCCCACCTCTGAAGGAATCAGAACTTTAAACATTGAGTTAAACTGGAGTGGCATCGTTAGTGACCGACTCCTTTCTTTAAACCGACAATATTAAGTATCAACCTCCAAGTAACTTAATACCTTTTGGATGTAATTTAGTGATATTCTTTATGTGTAATTGCTACTACAAACGTGTTATGTTTTCTAAGATTTAACAAGCTTGGAATCGTGGGCTCCATTGATGGTTCGGTGGTTTGAATGAGGACTGGAGTTGTTTGGGCTCGATGTCCAATAACATCCTGCAAAACAGGACGACAAGAACAAATATTACTACATGAAGTATGAAGTTGGCGTGGAAGATTGGGTCAAAGGTTTAATCTTTATAGTAATAAGGCTGTATAGTTCCGCATGACTGAAGCTCTCTTGGGAGAGGCTTGAGAAAGAGAAAATTTCAAAGTGTAAATACCTGGTCCAAAGGTGTATCCTTCTTTGAATAATTATCATATGACTTTTGTGGACGTAGCCCGAGATTGGGTGAACCACCGGAATTTGGTCTCGCCTCGATGTGTCTCTTATGTGTATTCAGAAGGTATCAATTGTCGTAATTTCATATCTATCGTGAATTATGTTTTATGTGTTCGTTGGGTTATTTACATTAATTTTTATGAGTCGACAGTTCAGGAAAGTGTTCAAGATAAAGATGAGGTGTTGATAGGTTAAATGAATGTGTTAATTTACGAATTATGTGTTGAACAAAGATAGTCTAACATAATTGGATATAGTACCTTATGAGAAGAATGCCACTGTTGAAAAACAATAGGGTTAAGACCTTACATGAATCAATAAAGAAGAAATAGTTTGATCGTATAAGTGAAGTTTGTAAGTACTATCGTTCTGAATATCATTTGTAGTGATTGCCAATTATATTAAATAAACTTTGAAAGATATATTACACAGTGGCAAAGAAAGCAGACTAAATGTTTCAAATGCTACTTTTACTAATGCATGAGTGGTTCATGGCTAGAGGAGGTAAATTTACTTTTCTTCTTTCCAAAATAACACCAACATATTCTGGAGATGTTACATATGGTATCAAAGCTGAGGTTTCAGCACTCGGGCCAATAGGGGCTCCACATAAGGTAAAGAAGTATGCAGGTTTTTGAAACTAACAAACAAATTGTTGTTTTGAATGCCGGGAACAAATGAACGAGAGTACATTATCCGATTACAAGATATGGGATTCCATCACTCGTCGGGTTAAACTGTAAGTATAGAAAATTATACTTCATTTTTGTCTTGTATTTTTCACTAGGTTACATGCTGAAAAATAGAAAAAATTTATTGGATTGTATGACATTGTATTAGTCTTGCATGGTGGAATAAATGCATAGAAAAAGTCATTCTCATGTGAAATATTAAAGGTATAGTTTTGAATTAAAGGAATTCAATTTCATTGGTTTAATTGAACATTCTAATGGTGCTTGTGTGTATGGTGATTTGCATGTACTCGGTCATGACTGATAGACATGAACTTGTTTTTCAAAGCCTTGTTTAAAGGTCACCAGTACTTCTAATTCTCCATACTAATCTTTTAATTGTTCAATACTAATCATGGGTGAATGAAACCAGGCTCGTATCTCTTTTTTGCGTGTCAATTTTTGTTTTCATTATGCTGCTCTTTAGACCGGGTAGAATTGATTCCTTTTTAACCCCTGCGCGTGTATTTTTATCTCTGGATAAATATAGTAGTTATCTTTTACATGCAGCCCTATATATGGATTAGTGTCTTCTTCGAGAATTGTGTCTGGATAGAACTTGAACCCCTGCATGTGAATCATCTACTGGATGGATAAAGCAATGTGTATTTCATTACAGTATCAATATCTTGAGGAATGTAATATTCTTGTTGGGTCTCTGGATGGAACCTAGAACCCGGGTATGATTCGTGTAGTACACGATCTCTGTTTTTCTTTATTTGTTACCTATGTTGGATATCAAAGTCTTAGCTTAAGCCGTGGTGTTAGTATATAGGTGTCTTCTCCTGATGAGAGTATGATCCCAACTTCTATTTTCACTTGAACGGAGTGCAAGATAGAAACCGCCATGATTCTTCACCTTGACTAGATGTATCTTCAGTTACTACTGAGGCATGTTAATTTTAGATTTATGCATCTTCTATAACCTGTAGATGACAGAACTAGCGCTGCCTTAGCCTCGTGCATTCCAGTGTGAAATCCACTATGTGTATTATTCTATAAGTTTTGCTAACATCCAACCTTGATCTCGGTAGTAAATTTTATGACAAAAATTGTTGCAGTCTTGGTCGGGGTTTTATCTTTGCTTCCATGATTTTGTTTGTGTGTACTCTATTTAGTAAAGTGGCCACCAGATTCGTGTAATCACCATGATCATTGTTATACTGCTATGTTATTGGTGGAACCTTGCTTATGTACATAATTGCTATTGAACTAAAACTGGAAATGTTGTGGTCAAGCAAATGTTATTTCCCACACATCACTGTGGAACAACAATGAAATAGATAAAGGTAAGATTCATGGGATGTTTAGTAAAACGGGTATGTGATAATACAAGTAAATTGGTACCTCGACATAGGAGGGTCTTATAATAAGGAGATGCGTGGTCGCCCCTGCAAAGGTATATGGTTATCTTTATAAGGTATGTGAATATGATTTTTGGACATTTGAGTGTGCCTATATGAAGTTAGTGAATACAAATAAAAATTGCATCAATAGGAGTGGTGTTTGGAATGGTGAAAGCTAACATTCGAGGTTAAACAATCATAATGTTCATGGATCATCATAGGAAGAGTGTTATTTCATGTGTAAGACATTACGTAGTCCTATTAATTGGGTTGGTTATGCTTAGTGTGAAAATAATATTTATTCTTGATGACCACATGTGGAAATTGTAGTATGAAGGATGACCTTTTTATTTTATACATAGAAGAAAAACCTCCTTACAATATTTGGTTCTGTTATTGTGGCAGATGGTCAAAACTCGGTTGAACTTGTGGAAGAGCGTAATATATTATGCGGGCATATGTCGCTTTGTCAACAAGACCTCGACGCAAGTTATAAATGTTGGGTGGTTAAATTATATTGTTTCATTGATGACACTATAGGTAGAATCACAACTTGAGTCCATACATATCTAGCTTATCACTCATGAGCATTTGTGTAAACCTCGAATGATTTTTCCTTAGTAGGAGTCAATAAAAGATAGACAAGTGAAAGACGTGTCAGTGTTATTAATATTCCTACAAATAGATGTCGTAGTGGTTATGAACTAACATTGCAGGATTTCGCTATGAATATAACCAATCAAAATGGAAAGTGATTATTCACGCGGATAAATAGCTGAGTGAACCACTCAAGAGTAAGTGATGATTCATTTAATGCATCTTATTTTACTGGTCATATTTCAAGACGCTTATAACCATGGATTAACATTGGATTATGTTGTTTAGTTACTAACATTTCAAGATGTTATCATAATTACGACCAATGTGATAAACAAAAAGGAACGTGGATTATAAATCCATTGGTGTGGGTGAGTGGAACAAAATCGCTCAAGAGTAAGTGATTACATTTTATTATAGCATGGATTATAGTATGACACAAAAACCTGATTTGGTGATAGATGTGTGCCAGTTATCATGAATGATAAGCAAATGAGTGAATCTACTTACTGTTATTACGTGGCATATTGTAATTGACAAAAAATTGCAAGAAATAATAAATGATTATTATCGAAGATAAATTCCTGGACTCAAGCGAGAAGGCTTGAGGGGAATCGAGGAAGAGTGCATTAATGGCACCGAAACACCCCTTATAAATCGGGGAGTTGACACCCTCCATGATTCTCGAAAGAATCAGTTGGCTGTAAAGACCTAGGCAAGCTATAAAGAGAATGCATATGCGGGAGGCAGGACGCTGCTTAGTATGCATGGGAGAAAATTGTTGTGTGAGCACTGAGGTGTTAGACAAGGATCTCCAAAAGAATTGCTGTGTGAGCACTGAGGTGTTAGGTAAGAAATTCCGAAAGGATTGCTGCGTGAGCACTGAGGTGTTAGGCAAGAATTTCCGGGAGCAAGTGAATGATGTGTTTGGTTAAGTTAAACAGTCTAAAATTCTTGGAACGTTGGATTCATTGTTGATTGTAATATTGGCATGCATAGTAAAAGTTGTATGACAAAAGGGGCTTATTTACTTATGTTCTGAATAATGATATGTTACTGAACAAATCTTATGAGACTGGTTTTGTTGCACAAGATACAGGTTCCGAACAAAAACGAATGAAAGTTTGGAGAACATCGAACAAAAAAAAAAATTCGAAGAAAACAAAGGATAATTCATAAATAGAAGACAAATCATTGAAACACCGAGGACGGTGTTACTCATTAGGGGAGGAGGATGTAACATCCCCTTTTGTACCATATTTATTTGTAGTTTTAAAAGGAAAATTGCATTTACTTCTGGTGAGGAGCTCAAGGCCAAGGCCCCACCAGAAGACCTTGTGAACTATGTGGTAAATACCTAGTTGTAAGTTGTAAACTTGAGAGATTGAGGGCAGCAACACAACTAAGCGATGGCAACCAAATCCACTAGAGGGAGTACTAATGATGATGGTGGGTCATCCTAATCCTACGAACATTGGTATATTTATACTTATTTAATACCTTAAGGAGAAGGTAATCATCCTAAGTTTAGGATAAACGGCTAGTCGCCGCATGCGAATAATTGATTCTTCTTATGTGACCATTCTAAGAAAACTAAGGTTACTCCTAAACAAATGATAAATACCTTTATATGCCAACATTATCAAACGATCTTTAAGACTAAGCATTACCCTCTTTTTATGAAATAAAAGAGTGGTGAAACAATACGTCTATGACTATATTATGTCTTTATTAATATTATTTATAATACAAAAAGGAGTGGGAAAATACATGTGCATGTTTGGGTTTATATATATATATAGATATATATAAAAATTATACTAAAGAGTGGAGTTATAGTACTCATAAGATGGTCTTGGCTTTTCCTGGCGAGATTTAAGCAGGTTGTTCCATTATTGGAGTGTCGAGAGAGTTTAGGAGGGTGTCTCCTTAATGGAGCACACAAACTCCTTACGTTCGCCATATGTCCCTTCAGTTAAGACTGAACTAACTGACAACCTGGAGTGGCAGGTCGGTGCATGCTGTCGATCATAGGATCGATGTCTTATTTAAAATCGTAGGGTTTCATGCATGGAAAGGGGGAAAAAAAACGTGGGCAGAGTCCTAGGATGAGTATCACCGAAACTCCGTGTGCTGGAAAAGAGAAAGGCACAAAATCTATAGTTGTGCGTTAATCGAGGTAGCGACGGCGATATGCCAGGCAGAAAGGGTCTCCTGGTGAAGAAGAATGGCCCTACGGGCTCAGCTTGAGGTTTGGGGCCTCTGTTTTCAATTATTTTTCTATTTTTGCTTTGGAATTTAGTCTGTATCGTAGATTGTTGTTGCCGATTATTTCTGGATCTCTTGAAATCGTATTTTCAGATCTCTGCATACTTGTTATTCTGGATCTCTTGAAATCGTATTTTCAGATCTAATTTTAAAACCGAACTAGTTAGTTCTCGATGGATAGTTTGAAGGGAAACCTCTGCTTTTGGGGTTCCGGGAGGTTATTGGTTGGGACTGCCATAGTTTTGTTCTGATATACTGTCTATCTGTTTGTCTATTTGTTGGAATCGTATTAAAGATTTTTCGAAAGTAGCTTAAAGTTTCCTGCTTATAAATGAAATCGTGTTTTACAGTTTGACCTGGAACTCGCCGAAGTTCTTTCCTTCTACACTGAAAACGTGTTTGTAGGTTCCACTCGGGAATCACTTAAGATTTCTGTTTGATTTTGCTTTAGTTTTCGTGTTCTCATACTATAGTGAAATCGTGATACTTTTCTCAGCTTTAATTATGAGTATAGGTTGAAAAACAAACTCTGCTTTAATTAGGATGCTAATTCTCCAGAGACGTGGTTCAAATCGTTTAAAGCTTAATGATCTTACTGAATAGATGTCGCTACTGATCTCTAAATATCAGATGGGCGTTATCGGTATTTCAGTACTCTACTTGTCCATAATACAGATCGAATCAAACTCTGAGTCCAGTTCTGTGATCTTATTAACTTTTATGGTATAGCTCAGACCGAGTTGATCTCAACTTTGATGTATTATTCTTTCTTACTGTTGATCCGCCTTTAATGACCGAATCCCACCTTTGAAGGAAATAGAACTTTAAACACTGAGTTAAACTGGAGTGGCATCGTTAGTGACCGACTCCTTTCTTTAAACCGACAATATTAAGTGAAATGGAATCGTGTTTTACAGTTTGACCTGGAACTCGTCGAAGTTCTTTCCTTCTACACAGAAAACGTGTTTGCAGGTTCCACTCGGGAATCACTTAAGATTTCTGTTTGATTTTGATTTAGTTTTCGTGTTCTCATACTATAGTGAAATCGTGATACTTTTCTCAGCTTTAATTATGAGTATAGGTTGAAAAACAAACTCTGCTTTAATTAGGATGCTAATTCTCCAGAGACATGGTTCAAATCGTTTAAAGCTTAATGATCTTACTGAATAGATGTCGCTACTGGTCTCTAAATATCAGATGGGTGTTATTGGTATTTTAGTACTCTACTTGTCCATAATACAAATCGAATCAAACTCTGTGTCCAGTTCTGTGATCTTATTAATTTTTATGGTATAGCTCAGACTGAGTTGATCTCAACTTTGCTGTATTATCTTTCTTACTGTTGATCCGCCTTTAATGACCGAATCCCACCTCTGAAGGAATCAGAACTTTAAACATTGAGTTAAACTGGAGTGGCATCGTTAGTGACCGACTCCGTTCTTTAAATCGACAATATTAAGTATCAACCTCCAAGTAACTTAATACCTTTTGGATGTAATTTAGTGATATTCTTTATGTGTAATTGCTACTACAAACGTGTTATGTTTTCTAAGATTTAACAAGCTTGGAATCGTGGGCTCCATTGATGGTTCGGTGGTTTTAATGAGGACTGGAGTTGTTTGGGCTCGATGTCCAATAACATCCTGCAAAACAGGATGACAAGAACAAATATTACTACATGAAGTATGAAGTTGGCGTGGAAGATTGGGTCAAAGGTTTAATCTTTATAGTAATAAGGATGTATAGTTCCGCATGACTGAAGCTCTCTTTGGAGAGGCTTGAGAAAGAGAAAATTTCAAAGTGTAAATACCTGGTCCAAAGGTGTATCCTTCTTTGAATAATTATCATATGACTTTTGTGGACGTAGCCCGAGATTGGGTGAACCACCGGAATTTGGTCTCGTCTCGATGTGTCTCTTATGTGTATTCAGAAGGTATCAATTTTCGTAATTTCATATCTATCGTGAATTATGTTTTATGTGTTCGTTGGGTTATTTACATTAATTTTTATGAGTCGACAGTTCAGGAAAGTGTTCAAGATAAAGACGAGGTGTTGATAGGTTAAATGAATGTGTTAATTTACGAATGATGTGTTGAACAAAGATAGTCTAGCATAATTGGATATAGTACCTTATGAGAAGAATGCC